>CM024611.1:60015878-60615878 GCA_014182575.1 Eucalyptus decipiens
GGACTTAAAATTTGCCATAGCTTTTATCCGGCATTTCTACTTTTTTGCATCCTTTGGAGCTAAGGTTGCTTGGTTTCCTTAGTTTCCTTGTCAATTAGCTGAGTAAGGCAAAGAAAAATGTGAGCTTTTATATATTATTCTGCCTTTTGGAGGTGGCAAATCCAAGTGATGAAGAATGTGAGGATGTTGCAGTTGTGCCCAATCTCTATGTTTGCTCCCTGTATCCATGCATCAGGAATCTTATTATAACTCTTGTCTCATAGTAAAATTTTGAGCTTTGAACACGCCAATGTGTGGTTTAGCAACCTGCAATTTTGTACGAGTAGTTATTTCGCTGGTTATTTGCATGGATGGAAGAGATGAGAGTCTTCCTATCTGAAGCTAATCTGTTTTGCCTCTTAGGCAGCAATTTTAATAGCTAATATGCTCATTAAATTCATTCTCTGACAGGGAACATGCTCCATCTATCATATTCATGGACGAAATCGACAGTATTGGATCTGCTAGGATGGAATCTGGAAGTGGTAATGGTGATAGTGAAGTTCAGCGAACTATGCTAGAGCTTCTTAACCAGCTTGATGGATTTGAAGCATCCAACAAGATTAAGGTACTGTGAGTGACCAGGCGGCTATTGGTAAAAGATACAAGATTTGTAGTGTACTGCCTTATGCTCTAAATCATTCCACCACTCATTTATATGAGGTGATGCCAGGTTCTGATGGCCACAAATCGTATTGATATTTTGGATCAAGCCCTTCTTAGGCCAGGAAGAATTGACAGGAAAATTGAATTTCCAAATCCTAATGAAGAGGTAAGATTTTGTGCCATTGTTCAATGCTTGACTGTTTGACAAGCTGTCACTGTTTTGAATATTTTCGTGTGAAGTGGCATGACTTTTGTGAACGGGACATTAACGAGTCTTGTCCCCTTATGGATGGCCTTTATTTGGGAGTTGTAGTTTTACCTTTTACTTGTTGCACTTTTGTTTACACGAGGAACTACTTTTCTTACTGCTCTCACTACATAGAATCGTTACTTTTTTTTTGGCTTTATCATGTGGGTCATTTGTCAGCAATTCTTGGTTTAAGTATTTAAATTTAGATGCATGGGAAAGTTGGGTCTTTTATGCTTTTATGCTTCTTTTGGTTGGAAAGGCCAAATATATTGTCTGTAGGAAATTTTGTTAGAAGAGGAGTTATATGTATAAGATAGAAATGAATTTTGTGCCAAGTTTTTATTGAGGCGAGAGGACTTTAGGGATGCTTTCTTTTGGCTGTTTTTATCTGAAAAACAAGGAATTCGTTTAGGTTTTCCTTGGCAGATTGTGGAGGGTCTTTCATAATATTGATACAAAGGTAAAAAAAAAGGAAAGCGACTGAGGTATTGAAGGCTTGGCTGAAAGAGCAGGGCTTTTTTCCTCTAGAAAAGAGGTCAACCTTTTTATTAAAGTTTATTGGCATATCAGTTTCTTTTTCAGGACTTTTCAAATAGATAGTCCTGTAGATGTGAAGTAGATAAACTTGCTATTCGTTAATTTCTTTAGAAAGTGATGATAGATTACTGATCGTAGGCTTGAGTTGACTTATAATCCATCATTTTCTACTTTATGATGAAGTTGCTTTTTGGCATAGTGAGCCATTGCTGTGTTGAGTTTGTTTTGCCATATTGATAGTGGTCCTTCTTGGTTGTTTGTAGTCTCGACTGGATATCCTTAAAATCCACTCAAGAAAGATGAACTTAATGCGAGGGATTGACCTGAAGAAGATTGCTGAGAAAATGAATGGTGCATCTGGTGCAGAGCTGAAGGTACTTTTGCAGCATTAAATCTTTGGCCTGTTGCTTAATTTTTCTTCCACATTGTGCAACCAGTTAGGGTTTTTTGACTAACTTAAGTCTCTGTTAAGGATGGTGGATGAACTGTCACCAGAAAATGATTGCATATGGTAGATAATGTCTATTCAGTAATTGGGGATGTTTACTGTTCGAATGTGCGGGGCCTTTGCTAACTTTGTCTATCTTGATTGTCCATCAAATTAGATTTTAGGCTATTGCTGTTTGAATCAGCCACTGTGCTGGCTCGTTACTTGTATACATCTCGAAACCTCCTCGTAACTTAATTTTAGTTGTGGCAGCAAACGTTGGACTAGCTAGTGTAGCAACGAACCGAAAATTAAGTGTTAAAAGGAGAGTAGTATATGACGGTGGGCAAGCTTTTAATCTTGGTCTTGATTGAAATTATGGATGGGACATAGTGAGGAAATTATATCATACATTGCTCTGATATGAACATAAGAGTTATTGCCCTTTTGATTCTTGTAAAGTTTCTGAAAATTTTTGTGCTTCCGAAGATGTAGACAAATTTTGATGGGTTTGATCTTCTTATTACTTAGATGGCAAATAGACTACCGTCTCCAACATCTGAAGTAGAAATTTTCTTTGCCTCATTTCTAGTTGGCATTGTAGGCATACCTGTCTTGTGAAATCAAACTTCGAAGGTGCTTGGTAGCATTCCACTATTCACACTGTAATAATAGATTATTCTGTATATTCAGCTTGCAGTCAACTGAGCTTTTCAGTTTTACTACAGTCTGTTTATACTAAGCTTGTACCTGCTCATCATGAGCTTATTACCCTAGGTCGGTGTTCTTAATGTCTGATATGCGAAACCACTTCTCTGCAGGCCGTGTGCACAGAGGCTGGCATGTTTGCTCTGAGGGAAAGAAGGGTTCATGTAACCCAGGAGGACTTCGAGATGGCAGTGGCGAAGGTCATGAAGAAAGAGACCGAGAAGAACATGTCGCTGCGGAAGCTTTGGAAGTAGAAATGTCCTACAAGGGGGCCCATTACTTTCGTCCGAGCCAAACCGAGAGCATGGAGACCAGACACCCAACTCCCTCGTTTGCACACCTGAACATCTAGCTGCTTCCGTCTTTGTAATCCTGCTTTTCATTGATGCCGCAATGTTTTAAGCTTCAATCGGTATTAAAAATGTAGCCCGTGGATGAGGGTTTATGTCACGTTGTGAACCTGGGAGAAGAGAGGATGGAAGACGGTGGGGACCAAATCAATGTCACGTTAAGAACAGTCTCTCATATGACTCCTATTTATGTTTTCCTCCTTTTCAATGTGAATGTCTCTATTCTTGAGATTCTTTCTGGTAGCAGTGGTAGTGCACATTGCTTTGATCTGTTCTGTTTAAGAGTTGCCCCTGGAATTGCCGTGCTATTTAAGAGCCGGGGCATGCCTGAAGTGCCACCGCGCCGCAAATGTATCAGGTCAGATCTTGTGATGCGAGCATATGCCCGCCTCGCATGCCCTCTCTCGAGTTCCAACTCTGCTCGCTCGTTTACTCATTGGCCAGGCTGAGCTTTTGGTCCCAGGATTTGCTCGCTTGATATCTGCGTGATGGCCTCGTGTTTTCGTATTTGCATTGCGGTTATTGCTTCAATCTTGCTTGATCTTTTTCTGTCGCCTTTATAAGGGAATTGAATACTGCAAATGCTGAGCAGCATCGCCAACAGCACAATTGGAAAGTGTGAGGAACAAGCACAATTGGAAAATGCAAAGAACATAGCCAGTAATTTTGAGTATTGTGATTATAGCCACATTGGTAACGCACGACTCAATGCATCAGGACTAGCGTGTGTTTATGTATTCTATCGAGTTTAGTCGAATCAAAGGTCAAATTATCCATAATATATGAAACAGAAATAACCGTTATTTCGGCTAAAGAAAATTACCAAAGATTTGAAGACTTATTTGAGTTCTGGCTCAGCGGGAACCGTATGTCCGAACAGGCCTAGAAAAACAGGTACGACCTCGCTTTCGTTTGCCACTCAAGTAAAAAAAGAAGAAGATGTTTTTTGTTGGACCCCTTGGACCTCCGACCAATGAGGTGAAGGCGGAGGTAGTACTTCGAATGGCATAGAGGGGCGGCTCGGCAGGTAAGGAATGGGAAATCGCTATTGGACCTGATAGTTGAGTGGCTAAGAGCATGAGGGAAAGATTCGACTTTGTTTGAAGGTCCTCCCTTTCTATTCCTCGGTAAGCGCCGCTTTCGAGCAGGAGTAATCACGGATGTTAGTCCAATTACTCTAAATCGGTGTACTTTCCCCGATTTTATGAGTAAAAATAGAAGGATTCATCATGGTCTGCTTTAGCTCCTCCATATCATAAGCCCAACGTATAGTAGTTTGAGTTAATAGAAAAGACGGATCGGCAGGCACTAAAGGGTAAGCTAGAATTCAATTAGTTGAATAGGTAGTGGAGAGGTGAAGTAAAAGGAAGAAGACGGTGCCAGTTTTTGCCGTTTGAAATACACTTGACTCCGTCGGAGGAAGAGGAACTTTTCTCATCTCCCGGGACGTGACGAGAACGTCGAGAAGGGCATAAAATTATAGAAGTTTATTTTGGCCGGGGTCACACCACAAATCTAAATCCGTAGGGGGTCCTTTTTCAGAATGATCGAAATATAGGGGTGCAAATTCAAATTCAAGGAGTCAACGTCAATCTCCATATTTTTCCCAAATAGGAAAATATCAAACGTGTAGAAAAATCTCCTTCTCTCTCTCTCTCTACAGCACCTTCACCTTCCTCTTCGTCTTCAACGTCGCTGCCGATTCCCTGCGCGTTCCAGGCACTTTCCTCGATTCGGAAGCTTTACGTCGATCACACGGTCGGTATCTCGAACCGAATTCGATCAGTCGCGGCTAGGGTTCTCGATCATCGGCCGCCGCGCGCGTGGCGATTGCCAAGCTCGGATTTTTCGGGGAGGGAGAGGAGGAGGAGGATGACGACGACGACGGGGGAAGTGCAGCTCGAGCCTCCCGGAGTGCAGCACGCGAGCGACACCGATCCTCTGCTGAAGGGCCAGGATGAGTCGGCCCCCGGGAGCCCGAGCGAGATTAGGGACGATCGGGACCGTGCCGTGTTCGTCGTCGGCGGCGGCGAGGACGAGGACGTCGAGGCCGGGTCGGTCCCTTGTTGCCGCATTTGTCTGGAGAGCGAGTGTGAACCAGGTGGAGTTTTTAGGACTTGCGTTTTTTCGTGTGCAAAATGATGATTCATCAGCAGCTGCTTGGACCCCTAGCTTAAACGTGTTAGTAGAAGATATATGATCGTGTTGGAGTATCTGATTGCGTTGCATGAGCTAGGAAGATGTTCTGTTTTTTGAGTCGATCTTTAAAGAGAATAATTTGAGTATAGCGTATACAAATTTTGATTTTTTCATAGGGTTTTAGTGTTTGGTTAATGATTTTGTATGTATTGGTGGTGGTGGGTCATTTTTAGTTGATGTGCCCATTTTGATTCCCAGGTTTGGGGGATTATATCTGTTTGCTTGATCATACTTGTAGAGAAGTTTGATGTTAGGTTGGTAGCTAAAGGATGATTTTACGTTCTCGATTATCTCATGGGGGATGCATTCCTTCAGGATGAATTATGCCCCAATAAATTTGTATAAGCAGCTGGGCTAAACCTACCACAAGTCCTAGTTACTGGATGGTAAGGCCTTTTCCTGCATATGGATAATTCTGCTTGGCGAAATCTAAACGAGAAAGGTGTTATTTGAATTTGCTTGTCCTCTCGCCTTGGTCTTTTATAGTATTCTGTTCATCTCTCTCCATGAGTTGTGATCACTTAGCATCCTTTTCTTGTTACCAGATGACGCTTCTGTTGCTCTATATTGTTTTTAAGCCTATAGTATGACATTAGATTTTTAATTTTGCAGGGGATGAATTAATCTCTCCTTGCATGTGCAAAGGCACTCAGCAGTTTGTCCATCGTTGTTGTCTTGATCATTGGCGCTCAGTTAAGGTGCTTAATTCTGTCTAGACTTTCATGGCCAAATGTGAGTTTGGGATGAGCTCTGTGGACGTTTGGATTTTAATTTATTTTTTATTGTTGATCTACTAGGAAGGGTTTGCCTTTTCACATTGCACGACTTGCAAAGCGCAATTTCACCTTCGTGTTGCGTTGTTTGAGGACAATACCTGGCGAAAAGTTAAATTCAGACTCTTTGTGGCTAGAGATGTCTTCCTTGTTTTCTTGGCAGTACAAACTGTGAGTGATCCTCCTCTTCTTTCTTTTCACTTGGAATTTCTGATTTTACTCTGAAATTTATTGTCAGCACATCCCATCTCCTCTTTGTTTGGTGGGTGTATTTGTTTCTGTAACAGATATCACATGCATTTGTATCTTCAGACTAATAACTATACCTCTTTATGAACGTATGTTGGGTTGGGTCGTTTTCTTATGGATCTTGTATGAAGGGCTAGTATTGCTATTATTATGAATCCATGTCCTGGTTTGCTTGATTGTATTTTTGCGATGAAACTTTTATGTTGTTGGAAAAATGCCACACTTCCTATAGATTTAAGGAGGACAAACCTTTCACACGATATTTTGGAGCTTTCAGTACTTAATTCTTTCTTTGCTGAACTCCTCTGAATTCGAGGTGAGTGCATGGTGAAAGAAATAAAGATGTTTCCTTCGTAATATCATTTTTTATATCTTGTTTCCAGGTAATTTCGGTAATTGGTGGCTTTGCCTACGTAATGGACAAAGATGGGTCTTTTAGAAACTCGTTTAATGATGGGTGGGATCGCATACTGTCCAAGCATCCCATTCCATTCTACTACTGTATAGGTAAACTGTCCTCACTCATGATCTTAATTCTTGTTTTGGCTGGCGATTGGCGATTGAAGTGGTTTCCTAATTTTCTTGCCATTGTCGATATTGCATATCCAGCAATAGCTGTCTTTTCTGTAGCTTTAGTATCAACTTCCGATAAATTCTGGTATTGAATCAGCTTATAGAAGTATTGTTGGATTCCAGATTTCTCTTGAAATTAATGGCATGGTTTGGTTCTCTCAAACTGACCTTCAAAATGAACCGAGCTTATTCATTTTGAAAAATCTATCCCTCAAACCAGATCAAATCAATAATATCACAAATCAGATGAAAGAAACAACTTTTGACTCTCTTCTTTTTCTTCTTTTTTTTGGTTTGGCTGGTATTTAAACCTTTTTCATCAACTTGGCATGCAAATAAGAAGTTTAGCACTAAACTAGGTACCTTCAATGTATCGTAGAAATCAACAAAAAAGTGCATATTTCTTCAATCTATTGAGTAAAGGGGTGCAATCACAATCAAATAAAGTGTGTACATAAGATAGTAAACATGTAGCCTAACTAAACACATTAGCATAAAAGAGCATGACAGAGGGGGAGGCATAATCCATCAACAGTGGTTTACTTGAGAAATAAAAACCTCTTCTTAGATAGTGTAGAGGCATCTTTTATGTGAGGAGCTCATCCTGTCAGGAATAGCTTTTGTTACTTCTCACAAGAATTAATTTAGCTCCCAAACTTACTGTTTAATTTGGTTTGAATTTATGGGTTTCTGGGCATAGGGACCGAAACATTACCAAGTATCAAAACCAAATTGATGATATGATAATCCGAACTTATTGGTTTTACGTTTTCTTTTGTAACACCCGTGCTACTAGATGATCTTTCAAGTATCATGTTTCAGCTCTTCAAGTGGAGCAGGTTTTTTTTAAAAATGTTAGTTAAATAACTGTGGATTTTTCATCACATCTCAAGTGAATTTGATCCTTTGATGTTCTAATTTTATTTCATGCTTCACAGTGTGCTGAAAACATTTGTTCTTGTCAGCTATGCCACTTCCAGACACAGTTTTCTCTTTCTTTCTCTCGATCGTCTCCTGTTAATGCCTCTTCTCAAAAGGAAATATCTCTTGGAATTTGATGTGTTTTTGCATGCTGTTATTATATAATGGATGTATGCTATATTCTGGTTGATGTTTGCTTAACTGCATTCTTTTTCACCTTGGTTGAAATGCCCAACGAAAGGTCATTTTTCACTGGCCAGACTTGTTACTTATTTTCTGATTCTGTGCACTGATTCTGCAGGAGTACTGGCATTTTTCGTGCTGCTTGGGTTTTTTGGAATTATATTGCATTGCTCCTCCCTAAATGGCAATGATCCAAGGATGGCAGGGTGCCAGAACTGCTGTTATGGGTGGGGCATCTTGGACTGCTTTCCAGCATCCATGGAAGCTTGCTTTGCTCTTGTTATCGTATTTGTTGTCATCTTTGCGATCCTTGGCATTGCCTATGGTTTCCTGGCAGCGACCATGGCCATCCAAAGGATCTGGCAGAGACATTACCATATACTTACAAAGAGGGAGCTCACTAAGGTACAAGTTGAGCAATTTATTTATTTTTTAAATTATAGTCCTCGATGAGAGTTTTGATGCTAACATTGTCTAAATGTCTTCGGAACAAATGCCGTTGCTAGTAGCTTGGAGTGTTAGATGGGGTTATATTCACTTGCAAAGTCTTTAGCTCCAAGCTTTTAGCTGGCCTATTGAGCTTCTCAGTTAAGGTCTTTCACTAATTATGGTCTGTATTCAATTTATTAAAATTTTGCAGGAGTACATAGTTGAAGATCTCCGAGGCTGTTACTACCCACCGAAGTTGGATGCCGAACATGAAGAACGGCTTCGAATACTAAAGCTCTTGTAAAATTTTTCCAAATATGACTTGCAAATAAGCATGCGGAGGGAACTCTATATAATACAATCCCTTTCTAATCTACTGTCACACCACCAACATTGTCCTATCGTTTTCATTTGGCAAATGTTTGCCCTTATCGAGGAAGCATCATCAGAAGAGCTCTACTCAAACCTTTTTCTGTAAGTGATCGATGAATCTTTTCTGTTACCACTATCGCGAGATTTCACTCTATTGAAATGCCGCATTTTGTGCTGGGTTTAATTGCAATAATGCTTATTTCGAGTCGTTTTAGATTCTAAGAACAAGCATTGCACATGAATGTAGGATTGCATAATATGGTTTTCTTAGCAGAAAGCTTCATGTTTTCTTCCCTTCACCGATGAGACTGCAGATATGTAGAAGCTGCGCCTCTCTTCTTTCACCTTGTTCATAGAGGGAGTGATTGTGGCCATAGGTGAGCATGGTCCAAATTAGACTTGTTCAGCACCTAATAAGGGATCAATTCGCATGGTATTGATTTCTAATTTTTGGAATTAAGGACCCACTTTGTAGAGTTTGAGACCAAGGACTAGATTGACCTTACGGGTTCAGTTCGGCTCTAAGGTCAACACTTCACCAACTTGGGATCAATTGATTATTATTATTATTTATTTCATTTTTGACATTCCCTAAATTGATAATATTTTAAATTACATATTTGTCATCAATATGATATTGAGTAATTAAATTATGAACATAATACATATCAAACATAAATAGCATAAATTTACACTTCCTAAAAGCAACAAACCATAAAAACAAATACGCGAGATGATGGAACGGAGGTGGGCGGTGAGGTGAGGTGAGGGAACAAAGTGAGACGAGTGAAAAGAGGCAAGCTGCTAGGTGAGTAGTGAATAAGGTGAGCAAGGCCAAGGCCAATGAAGAGTTTTTTTATTTTTTGGGTCAAATAGGGTTGGGTATCTTTCTACTTTCTAATTTACATGATAAATTAAACTGCAAAGATAACATGGGAGGAGAAGCTAGAATTTAGAGTAGATAAAAATGTATAATATAAAATATAATAGATATGTAATATGTATTATGTACAGTGTTAGTCCGGATTGGATCAACTCCAAACTCTAAGAATCGAGACTTAACCCGCATAGTGTAGGGTCCAAGGGTTTTAGGATTACGGTGCATTTGGTTAGATATTTGGGGAAAGCTTTTGGAAAAATGCAAATGACTTTAAGTTAAAGAGATTTTTCAAAATGCAAATTGTGTTTGTTAAATTGTAATTTGAAAGTCCATTGTGAAGTACCTTTAAGTAAATTAGTTTTTGGAGAGATTATATTTACAAAGGACTTTAGTAATTAAAAAAAAGAAAAAAAATATCAAAAGAAAAATAAAAGAGTTGGCCAGCGACCTTACGTAGCCCCCAAAGACGACTGACAAGGGCCGTCTGGGGTCGGGCGACCCTCGGTGACCCTTCACGGAGGTCACCTAACCTAGATTTGGGTTTGCCGAAGGTTGCGCAACCTCATTGTGACCAAATTTGTGTCACTGGAGATCGTCCGACCTCACCACAACCAGATCTGGTCATGGCAAGGTTGCGCGACCTCTGGCGACCCGGATCCTGGGTCGCACCAAGGTCGCGCAACCCTGAGCTGGGTCGCCATGACTTGACTCACGAGCGGTTGCCGTGACTCGCTGGGGTCGCGCAACTAGTTGGCGACGATTGCCACAACCTCGCTGGCCTCAGCCGTGACCTCACCGGCCTCTCTCGATCTCCTCGCTGACCAGTCACACGCCACTGGAGAAGAAGATGAACAGTAGACATGGGGCTTTCAGCATTTGCAAGGCAAACTTTGCCTCAATTTGGGTTTCAAAAATGAATGAAACCAAACATCCAATATTTAGCCTAAAGATCTTCGAAGCCCAAAGGCCCTTCCCAAAGCCAATTCCAAACGTAGCAACCGACCCACTCGCTCTAAAACCAAACCAGGATTGGCTGAGTTGGGCCAATCTAGAGTTCATTCAGGATTGACCTTAAACTGATGCTCAGGCCTAATTGTGGCATTCTAGGGTACAATTTGTGTGTTTGGCTAAATTAGAATGAAAATTTGATCCGATCGCAAATCTCAGAGTTTTGCAAACGAGTTCTAGCCGAACGACTAGTGCAGCTTTAGTGAAGATCGTCTGATATGAGGTTTTAAATTCTTGATGAACATGGTTGGACTGATTAATTTCAAGTGACAAATTTCCTCCAATCCGGAGATTGACATTCTTTTGATAGCCACAATTTACAGGTTGTTGGTGAATATTTCGTTTGGTATTTAAATCGGCCATCACGTACTAAACTGAGTTTAGTACTACGTCGGGGTTACTTTTAGAACAAGGAGCCGGCCCGCTTTGAGATGATCATCCTTGCTGCTGTACAAGATCTCAGTAGTTTTACCGATTGGCAGTTTCGTTCCTTTTCAGAAAAAAAATTAATAAACTGAACAACGCCCTTGCAGGGTTCACAGGTAAGACTGTGGACCCGTGTTTAGCCCTAATATGTCTCTATGAAAAATGATATTCGGGTGTGAACTTGAGTTGCGACATTTAGCCAATGAGTCATCCCAATTTATCCATATTGTAGATCTCATGTGAGGCTTGCAATCACATATAAAAATGCACATAATGCATTTATGCAGGTCACGCCCTACTAACCACATATCCTCTCTTTATTTATGTTGCATTTGCGTACTTTAAAAAAATAATAATAAAATAATATTCAAGAACGTCTTACCGGATTCACGGGTAAGATCGTGGATTTTTCACTTTAATATATCCCTATAATTGCCAACAGATCATCTTAATTTATTCATATTACGGATCTCATGTGAGGCTCGTAATCACGTTTAAAAATACACGGAATGCATCTATGCACGTCGCACCCGACTAACCGCATATCCTCTCTCTTCATTTGTGTCGCCTTTGCGTACTTTGTTAGTCCGGTTTCACACTGAACCGCTCTTTTCTTTTCTTGGGCACAAAGGAAACCTGTTGGCATTGCCCTTGGAACTCCCCCATCAAACGTCCCAACAATGGCCAGCTCTCCCAGGACAAAACGCGGCCGTCTCTCGCAATGTATGTGACGCACCATTGTAGTTTGCCAAAAATACCAGCTACATCGAATCCCTGAAATCTCACAATCCTTACTTGTCTCGTCCTCTTTGGATGTTCTTTAGGTTCCTAAATCCTTCTTGCGGGACAAATCACATCTGTTCTTGGAATCAAAGAGGAGAAGATAGATTCCATTTTGGACACGGTTTATCAGATTCAGACCGCCATCCAATGTAATAATGCGATATATATGAGGAGGAGAATCGTGGGTAAACTAAACTTTTGTGGTCGAGCTGGACTCGCGATCAGGTCACGAGATTCGTACCCCATAATATCCATTTTGTCGACCAATTTAATTATTGGCAGATGTTTGTTATGGCCGAATTTAGTTTCCCACGAAGCAATCACCCAGTTTGACAACATAGAGATGCCAATACGTCGTATACTCTAGTTGGTGATTGAGCTTTGGTTTTTCCTTTTGATCCATGAAAGCAGCCTTGCATTCGCGTTAGTATGTCGCATGCTATTGTTGGAAACGATGGTCCTTATTGACTAGGCAAATGCTGCTGTTAAGTTCAGAATCATGGTCTCACTCAGCAGCAGCAGCAGCAGTTGTTTTCCTATTTTAGAAGTTCTATAATTAGAACAAAGCTTTCTAGAGGGGAAGCATCATACCATGGTTTATAGAATAAATGACAGGAATTTCAAACATATAACATCATGAACTTGGCTCGCGGCCAATGACTCGGCGCCATGTGGCGGCGGGATTAACTTCGATTGCTACGAGCTGTATATATTTTCCTTTTGAAGACATTGTTGCCAACCCGCGTGTTATCCATCGTTGAAAGGAGAGAGAAAGGGAGGGGGGGAGAGAGAGAGAGAGAGGGAGAGAGAGAACCAGACGTTGTCTCGCACTAGCTAATAATTTGCAAGGACAATACGAAATACCAGAAAAAACAATGACCGGGCAGTTCCTTTTTTACCCCATAATAAACTTCACGTTCCTCTCTTTCCCCTTTTTTTCCTGTAACTTTTCTTTTGGTTTTCCATGGCTTGATGGACATTGTTGTGGCATCCGGAGAAGTTCTTGATCTTCATCGGTTGGTAAGACGCCGATCACCTTCATATTGATCGGCGTCGAATTTCCGGGTATGTGAAATCTCGCGATAACTCTGGATCGATCTTCTCAAGTTCTGAGAATGCGTCATGGATGTTGACACATTTGTAAGCACAAGCTTATTCTGTGTAGCACTGGAACATTCATGTCACCGCATGCAATTCCTAGAAAAACTTCTCTTTTTAATGTTCATCTTTGTTTCCGATGTCTTCGGTTATTTGTCAAATCTTCTCCAGAAAAGTTTCATGGTCTAGAGGCATGATTCAGGACACATCATGCATGAGGAAAGCAAATGAAAAACTGGCGTTGGTTCTGATAAAAAAGGAATTGTAATAATCATCTCTATGAGATGAGGATTTGGATGGGACAGACAAAATGACAATAAGGGTGTCTTCATTGACATTTCCATCTTCCTCAATTACTCTTCTCCAAGATCAATTTTTCGATATATTCTTTTGCTTAACTCTCCAAGTTCAACTTGAGACATAAAGGTCTAGTTATGGGAATAATAAAATCACAGGAACTACACGTTTTATTCCCCTCCCCCTCTTGTCCCTGCACGTCATTGAGCACAAACAGCCCTGTATCCATTTATTGTATGCTTAACTTAATCTTGAAACGCATCAAGCTATGAAAGAAAGCTGCTAGTTTCTTCATTTATTTTTCTTTCTCGGCTTGCCTGATGTGAAATGTCAACCTTACCAATTGTCGATTGCAATCCCTGTATCAATTCGACGTGCTTCATTGTTCTTGTTGTCTGAACCAGTGAAAATAGAAGAATGACCAAAATTGGCATTGGCTCATCTGCTAGGCCCTGCATTAGCTCTGCTTAGCATTCATGAGTGTCAAGTAAATATTGCTAGAGATTGAAGGACTAGAGACGATTATGATGAGCATAAAAAGTATTATTCACATGTTAGTTTCGATCTTGATTACTTTCGATAGCCCAAACAAGGGGAAAACAGAAGCCTTCGCGCAGAAGTTGAATTAGTTGTCAAAGGGTTCTCCTCCCTTCTTGTCCCTCTCCAGACAATAAAAGTAGTGTGTAGTAAACAATCAACCGACTCAACCATGTGGGTCTGCAAAAAATCAATGTTTTATTGTTTGACTGTTCTCTTCTCTGTCTGATTCATCTTTCGGCAAATTCAGCATGGAAAGCATAAGAACTCCTTTTAGGGGGATTATACAGGACCTTAAAGGGAGGAAAGCATGTTACAAGCAAGACTGGGCCAATGGAGTTTGCTGTGGAGCTAGGTAGTGTTTCCGCACCCGCTTGGTGCAATAAAGCTTGCCTTATCTTTGGAGATTTAGCGATTTGATGATTCCCGTTTGGTTGGGTCTATTTCAGGATCTTGGCTCCAACTACCTATGTCTTCTTTGCATCGGCTCTTCCTGTTATTGCATTCGGCGAACAACTTAGCAGAGAAACCGGTAACTCATCAAGTCTTTCCCTCTACTGTGACGATAATCCTCACATTTCTTCTAAAGTTCTCTGCTTGCTCAGATGGAAGTCTGAGCACTGTGGAGACTCTGGCCTCAACGGCCATATGTGGCATTATTCACTCAATTTTGGGAGGCCAGCCACTGTTGATTTTAGGAGTGGCGGAGCCTACCGTTATAATGTACACTTACTTGTATAGTTTTGCCAAGGGTCAGCCTGATCTTGGGAAAGAGCTATACTTGGCCTGGGCAGGATGGTAACGAGAATCACCCTCTTCTGTCATCATTCTCAACTACAAAAGTCGTATTATTCACTTCTTATTAAGGCCAATAATTTCTTTGTAGGGTCTGTACTTGGACTGCTCTACTCCTTTTTCTTCTTGCAATTTTCAACACTGGTGAGATCATTACCAAATTCACAAGGATAGCCGGGGAGCTGTTTGGTATGTTGATTGCTGTTCTGTTCGTTCAAGAGGCAGTGAAGGTAATACCTGCATTAACTAAAAGAGACCTTTCTCTTAAGTTATAAGGAAGATATTGCTTGGAACTCGTACTGATCTCTGAAATTTCAGGGGGTAATTAGTGAATTCCACGTTCCTCATGCCGAAGACTCATCTGCAGAGCGATACCATTTCCAATGGCGGTATGTGAATGGGCTCCTTGGGATAATATTCACATTTGGCCTAGTTTTTACAGCTTTAAAAAGCAGAAGGGCAAGGAGCTGGCCCTATGGCACAGGTATGTATGTTCAGTGAAGAACGCAAGCGTTCAGTTAAGACATCACTTGCCTTTCATGAGCTGAAACTTTACCCTTGTTAAAATTAAGGGTGGTTCCGAAGCTTCATTGCGGATTACGGGGTTCCGTTAATGGTGTTGATTTGGTCGGCATTGGCCTTCAGCGTGCCGAAGTCAGTTCCGTCCGGAGTCCCGAGGAGGCTGTACAGTCCTCTGCCGTGGGAGCCAGCATCTTTGCATCATTGGTCAGTTATCAAGGTATGAACGAATTTCGAAATCGTGCTGATTGAGCTATATTCCGCACGGACATGTGAAGAAGAGGAGAGTTTGTTCTTACTTCTGAATAGCGACTGTGCCAACGTGATCGAGAGACTGTCTTGTTGATTTGCAGGATATGGGCAGAGTCCCTCCGGCCTACATTTTCGCTGCTTTCATACCAGCCGTGATGGTTGCCGGTCTATATTTCTTCGACCACAGCGTTGCTTCACAAATGGCTCAGCAGAAGGAGTTCAACATCAAGAATCCGTCTGCTTACCATTACGACGTACTTGTTCTCGGGCTCATGGTACAAAATCTGAGGAGCTCTTTCCAGTTAACTGAAACGCCGATACCCACATATCTGCAGCTTCATGTCTTTCTCCCCCCTCTTTTGTACTGTAGACTTTGCTCTGTGGATTGATTGGACTTCCACCATCCAATGGCGTCCTCCCGCAGTCCCCAATGCATACCAAGAGTCTGGCAGTTCTCAAGAGACAGGTTCGTCGATGCACAAAAGAAAAAATTGCACGTTTTCATCAGGAACAATGACACAACCAGTCAATACAGCTCTTGTAATCTCTTGGAAATTTTCAGTTGATCAGAAAGAAGATGGTAGAGAGCGCCAAGGAATGCATGAAACAGAAGGCCAGCAAATCCGAAATATACGGAAAGATGCAGCAGGTGTTCGTCGAAATGGACTCTACTCCTACTGTAAGTCCACTTCTAATGAAACCGACACCGCCTGATACTGAATCTTTTTTCATGATGTATGCTGTGAGGAAGACGAAATTTGTTTAGCACCCCTGTTTAGATCTTATTGAATAATGAAATATACTTTCCAGCTATCGGTCGCCAAAGAGCTAAAGCAATTGAAGGATGCTGTTATGGGAAGTGAAGATGGAGACAATGTGGACGGCCAATTTGCGAAGCACATTGATGCACATTTGCCCGTCAGGGTCAACGAGCAAAGAGTTAGCAACCTGTTGCAATCGCTTCTGTTGGGTGCAGCGATATTAGCCATGCCCGTGATCAAGCAGATACCCACATCGGTTCTTTGGGGTTATTTCGCGTACATGGCGATCGACAGCCTTCCTGGAAACCAGTTCTGGGAGAGAATATTGCTCCTTTTCGTCACCCCACGACGGCGATACAAGTAAGTTACCACCTAATGGTCATCTGCCATGCCACCTTCACAGGTTCAATGCCATGCCTTCCCTAGTTATTTAGAAAATAAACATCGCAGGCAGTTTCGGTGTCTAAATTCTATTAGAGTTGTGAAATTAGTGCACTTCGCTCATTGTTAATGCCCTGAAAATGTAAAATTTCACGGTATCACAGCTCAACTAAGTCCTTACAACCTACTGACTGAACCGATCGAAACGTTAAGATGATTAATAAATGAGCCTTTCGACCCCCGGTTGCCTTACTGACTGAATCCTCTTTGCTTCGACCAGGATATTGGAAGGAGCGCACGCTTCATTTGTTGAGTCCGTGCCTTTCAAGTGGATGGCTGCTTTCACGCTTTTCCAGTTCGTGTATCTTCTAGTATGTTTCGAGTCACTTGGATACCTGTGGCCGGAATATTGTTCCCATTGCCGTTCTTTCTACTGATAAGCATAAGGGAGCACATACTTCCCAAGTTCTTCCACCCGCATTATCTTCACGAGTTGGATGCAGCCGGCTATGAAGAAATCCCTGGTAATATACATGGCAGACATGGGATCTCACTCACGGTACGTAAAAAACTCAGCCATTTTCCCTGCAATTATTACTGATCATCTCAAAGCGGGAACGATATTATGACATATGGAATAAAATGATTCTGAGTTATTTTAGGCATAAGTGCTTTATGCATTCATGAGAATTGTAGTGAGTAACACTTTTGACTGTCCTCCATCAGCCGGGCATAGATCGAGAGTATTCCGTAGAAGAGAACGAGGAAATGGACATATCCGATTCAGAAGTATTGGATGAGATTACTACTAGCAGAGGAGAATTGAAGCTTAGATCAGTAAGCTTTGATGAGAAATTCGTTCAGGTAAGTGTCATATGTTGTATCAATGTTCTTCGTGCCAGCCCTTTCAGGCCATTGGTCAGAGACTAAAGACTGAGATACACTTGATGAGAGGCTTGGTCACCTATAGAAAGACACAGATAGCTTTAACTGGAAGTTGATAAAATTTGAACAACCTGGGAAAACATATTGAAGTCATTCACTTGCACTTAATTTTCAGCGAACCGTTTCTGATAAACATGCTGTTTCATGATGAAAATGACGAAACGATCAAAACCTCTTCCTAATTGAATTGCTGTTACCTGTTTGTGCGTTTTCTTCTGATAGCAAGTATTACAGAAATGCTTGAACCTCTGTCATTGCAGGTTTTCCCAGAGGATGAGGAGCAACCAAGAGACTCTTAACTGGAATAGTTGTTTCATTCTTCTGTCAACTCTTGTGAACTAAAGGCACTCAAAGAGTATCTTCTTCATGTCCCTCTCCCTGATGTCGGATAGGGAAGTAGCAGCATGCTCTTAGATGACATTCTTTCGACAGCTTTTGAGAGGGTCCAAAATGTTGCCAGAAAATGTATCTTGTAGATAGAAATCGAGTCCTTTTATCATGTTATGTACACTAATTCATCCATCAATAATCTCTTTCTCACACACACATACACACACACACATACACATAAGATTTACATCTGTATGTGGCATTTATTTTAAGGCACTATATTCATGTATGTATTACGCTTTTTCCCTATTGCTGTCGTGGATTTGCCCAGGTGATGGCTCTTAGAGGGGCAAGGTCACTGCAGGGAAGGATGAATTGTTGATTGAAGTAGACATGACCAGAGAAAGATACCATACCAGAGGTTTGAGTGCAAAAGTAGCAGTCAAATAGCAGGAAAAAAGAAATGCTCTTTTGTTTGTCAAAAACATGAACTCAGCTGCTAGAAACAATAGAACAAGAGAAGATTGGAAAAACATGAATTTTCTTCAGATTACTTACATAGTATATGTACAGTTCCTTGCGTTGATTCATGTAAAAAGAGCGAAAGAACATAAAGAAGATAATGGAAACAGTCGTACTAGACTTTCCATTGGACTAAAATGTGGACATGGAAACTGATTCGGAAGGACAAATACTACGCACTTCCTTATTGGACCTTCTTGTCATTTCTGTTGGCAAAATCATCCTTCACTTCCTTGCTCAAAAAGACTAGATGGTCGCCATCCCTGATAACCGCTATATCATCAATTTCAGCTCCATTCTTGGTAAAAACTTTGAGCACAGTAAGCCCGAATTTCTTACATGCCATCTCCAACAACTCCTGAAAGTTCTCGGGGAGTAGCATAAGCTTCCCCTCAACATCTCCCACTTCAGGACAACTAACAACCACACGGATAGCCGGTCGTGCCACAAAAGACTTATTGGCAGATTTATTATGATTAATGCTTAAAAGCACATCTCCCTCACCGTCACGTGCAGCTGACATAATGCCAAACAAGGAATTGTGGAAGTTACTCGTCCTCCTCCTTGGACGGCTTTGGCCAAAAGCAGCATCCACAGTTTTTTCTTGGGATGCAGGAGGCAAATTGGGTTCGCTTCTAATAGCAGGCGGCATTTCAGTTTCTTTTATGGATTGAAAAAGAATTCCTATCTCTTCATGTCCCTGTTGATCTGCTAAATCTCTGGGTGTCCATCCATGGATGTCCGGTTTGTCGATGTCTGCCCCTCTATCCAAGAGGAACTTGACTATTTCGATGTTATCCTCAGAAACAGCGACATGAAGAGCTGTGGTCCCGTTGCTTTTAGGAAGCGTAACATCCCCACCATAACGACTGATCTCCTTGAGCAAGTCCAGATTATTCTGTTCTGCTGCCGTGCATGAAAATTGACCCACGTCTCCAGATACTAAATTAGCACCATTTTCTGCTAGCAACTTGACCACGGGTTCATTACCGCCCTTTATTGCCTCCCAAAGAGGCACATTTCCTTCTGAATCTGCAATTCCAATTCAATTAGCTGATAGCAAACTATTGACTACAGAAATGCTCATAAAAAATTGAGTCATGATAACCCGATGAACAAGGTTGTTAATACAGTCAGACATGTGAGGATGATTCGGTGATATCTCCATGCCAATATTTCAAGAATGTTCCAAAATTATTTTCTCATGA
Organism: Eucalyptus decipiens; assembly: GCA_014182575.1. Lineage (NCBI taxonomy): Eukaryota > Viridiplantae > Streptophyta > Magnoliopsida > Myrtales > Myrtaceae > Eucalyptus > Eucalyptus decipiens. The sequence goes on from CM024611.1 coordinate 60,035,237, forward strand.
CGTGCTAAAGGTTTGCTTTATTAAGATTAAGTCACAGAGTGGAATAATCTGTATCTAAAGAAAGCAATTGTCAGTGTTGACTTATCATTCTTTTAATATATATACCACAAGAAGGCGACAGCTATGAAGAATAACAGCACAGGGTATGCCATAAGCAGAAGGCATCAAAAACTGTTTTTCATCAAGAAAATAGGTATGACTATTTGTATGACAAAAACTCTAGATCAGCTAAAGAAGGAATTGATGGAAAGAAGATGCCGATAACTAAAGAATAGACCTTGCTTTGTTCCTCTCCATGCATCAGGAAACATGCTGAGAACAATAGTGCGATGTGAACTCATATTAAACACAGAAGAAAATTGAATTAGCATTGTATCGTGTGTGTCCCTGGTGGCCATAATTGGCAAAACAGAATGAGCATATTTGATATTCTATATTTAACACTGTGCCTAGAGTCATCTCAAATGTATTGCTTAGTAAATGCAAGTGGACAACTGGACAATGTGATGTCAGGTTTCATTTGCACCAAACCTGACTTAAAAAGTCGAAATGATATACAAAAAGGGATGCCTCCACAAGTTGGTTCCAAATTTGTATGCATATTAATACGTCCTTTTGAATAATAGAGAGGTGATAAGGTCCATTGAAACCCCAAAACTACTTAATTAACATTACATGATCTGGAAAGCTGTTTGTTGTTTATCCTTCAACACCCAATACATTGACCAGGCCAAATCAGATATTAAGCTTACGTTGTACTCTTGACTTTTTAGCAAAACTCTATTTTATGAATGTGGTGTTTATACGTCAACACTCAATGCACTGACTAGGCCAAATCAGATGATAAGCTTATGTCCTACTCTCATGTTTTAAGAAACTCTAGTTTATGAATCTGGTTATTCACAAGCACCCGGTAATAAGCAACTTGCAGTAGGCGACTGACCAAAAAAAAAAAAACATTTCAAAGTCGAAAGTTTTCCTCAGATATTAAAGGAAAAGAGCAACCTCGGCTATTAGGATCTGCACCATAATCCAGAAGGAGGAGTGCGCAATTCTCGCTTCCTTTAGATGCTGCGATATGCTGGATACACAAAAGTCGGAACAGACAAGGAGAGTTGGTAATCTCTAGTAAGTAACATCGAGGCAAAGCCAAAGGCAAATTCTACTAACCAGAGGTGTCCTCCCACTGTTATCTGATTCATTAGGATCTAGGCCCCGTCTCAGTAGTTGGCTCAACATCAAGTCGTCTCCTCTCAATGTGGCAAAGCATAAACTGAGAGGCAGGTCCAATCGACCGTGTGCCAGCATGTTCTCCGCGTCAATCAGAATGCTCTCCATGGTTGGATCCTTGAGGTCCTTCAAGTGCTAGTCAACACAGAAATAAAAACAAAAAGGTTCAGTAAAATTCATCCAGGAATCTGGATGAAAAGTTGAGTGAACATGGACTAAGAAGACAATGGCGAAGACAATGGCATGAGCTGCAGTATCGTGGTGTTCCCAGCATACACACCTGAAGGAGATTGTTCATGATAATGGTCCCATCTTCAACATTTGACTGGATTATATTGAAGAATGTGGTACGATTTAGCCGTAGCAGCTGGCTCAATCGTTTCGTCCGCACTGTGAAAAGCTGTGGCCTGTAGCAAAGTACACAAATCTCCCCGCAAATATCACCACCTTTTGCCTCTCCAACAGGCTGCATCAGTTTACAGTCATGTCATTTTATGTTTCCTTCAAGCCTACAGTATATTGATGTTTTGAGAATTATACGTGCCTGTTCAGTTCCATTTTTAACAACTAGCAGATCCTGCAAGACATCAAGTTAAAAGAAGAAGTATTAAGGATATCACTTCACCAGACAAGGATATGCACTTTAAAATATGCCCATCAAACAAAACGGCTAACATCTCCCAACTGAAGAATTCGATAAACCCGTCAACTTCTACCCATGATCCCAAGATTTACAATTGCTTATTTAGGGTGAGCTGAGCAAGTACCACAGCACCAGTGACGAGAATGTAGAAGTCTGTCGGTGCTTCATTTTGCAAGATCACATCTTCATTTGGAGGAAAATACTCGGCCTTCATTTCTGAGACCTTGATGTATACACAAGGAAAGGTTTCTCCTAAGAATAATAGTTAACAACAAAAAGTAAATTTTAGAATCGAGAGAAATTATTAGAGGGGCAACTCTGCTTCTTTTACCAGCTGAAAGAGCAAGTCATTTGAAATGCCACGGAATAAGTACACCTGGTCGACGGTATTGTAAAAAAGATAATGTAAGATGCTGGATCGGATGGCTTTAGGGAGAGAATCGAGAGTCTCTTTTTGCCGAAGTCCCTCTGAATCTGTCCTATACTTGAGGCACAAATGAGCAAGCATCTGATCTTGTAGCCGAGGAGGCAACTGGTTCCTTTGAGCAAAACTTGAGGCAGCTTGTATTGTATCCCTCTGGGACAGAATATGAATGAATAATTGAACCTTTTAAATTGTAGGATACGCTTTGAAGTCATGAGTGCTTTTACTCATACAAATCAATCTTTTCAAGGAGTCATACGTCTTTCGCTCTTTCTACTCATTCAAGTACCAAGTTAGACCTTAGGAAGGAGGGATTTTACTCACAAATTTTCTGGTGCGACTCGTACCATGAACGACCAAGTTCGTCATATTACCAATCAAGTATGCCGTCAAACCGAGGTTGAAAAGCATGAAGAATATGTCGAAAAGCATCTCCCTCACATTCACCGGGTGCAGATCACCATATCCAACCGTTGTTAAAGTAGTAATAGACCAGTAAAGCGAAGTCACATACCGGATCCCCAAGCTATCCTGGAGAATGGTTTTCCCCATCCAAGTATCTGCCGGGTCATGATTACGAGCAGCGAGAAGATAATAGAAGCATCCTGCACAATGGACTGCAAACACGGTAACCTGCAGAAAGGAATGCGAATTCTCATGAGACACCAACAACCTCAGAGAAAGCCATTGCTTTTTAATCAAAATGGTATTGCCAAAGCCGGATTCGATACTGACACAGAGGAGTTTTGCACACCGGAGAACAAAGTAGTTATAGTTCCTATCTTTCTCCAATCTGACAAAAGAGGGAAAGACAAATTTCAGACGCTTGCATATGTGCAACAGAATGAAGAGACTCATTGTGCAAGGCTACCTCGAAAACAGGGCGCTGACCCTTCGGAGACGCCAAAGTCGGAGCATGTTGAATAGGCCATAGCCCCCGAGAGGCGAATGCGAGAATTTCTGAGCAAGTTCGGAGGGAATGGTCGATATGACATCAAAGGCGAACCACGAGGTCGTGTACCTCCAAGCAATCTTTTTCGGTCGTCGACAAGTAGGTAGGTGGCTTTGTCGAGGTAAGCCACGAAGAAGGTAAGGACGATATCGATAGCAAAGAATCCATTGACGACATTGTCAATGATGGACAGCGGCGGCTTCGGCTTCTCGAGGAAGCCGAACTCGAACGGCGACGCCCAAGCAGTGTACACAACCAGAAGAACCAGGAAATTCTCCCATATCCTGAAACAACCAGATTCATCCGATCTTCATCAGACTGTACAAGTCAACCGAGGATTGACAAGAAGCTCCAATCCCAACGTTTTTGAAGCTACCAGTCGCATTTCAAGGATAAAGAAAAACGTGAAAACATCAAAAACCATGTGAGCAGACGAATATCACAGCTCACAATCAAGACAGAGCACAGAGGAAGTGGGACAAGATCACCTCTTTAGCCGATGAAAACAATGGAACGGACACAATGAACAAGAAACACGACACGGGTCGACATCGAATTCACCTGTAACGACGATCGAGGGAGGACACGATGAAGCTGCGGAGCTGGACGGCGCGGTTGCTCCTCGCGCCGAGGGACGGCAAGATGCCGGTGGAGAGGCTGTATTGGCTGCTCCCGTCTCTGGAGTAGGCCTGCATCTCCTCCTGACCGCACACCGAGAGCGACACTCCACACAGCACCCCTCCCCTGTTTCGCATCAAACCCTCCATGCTCTGCTTCTTCTTCTTCTTCTTCACGGCACAACACAACAGTTTTCAGACAAAGAAGAATTCCCTGTTTTCTTTTTCTTGTGCTCAACAGTTGAGCTCGTTGACATTGCATTCTCACATCAAGAATATCAAGATCTCTCTCTCTCTCTCTCTCTCTCTCTCTCTCTCTCTCTCCTGTGTTGCACAGTGTACTTCCCATGGGTGCATCACTCCTGCCGACCATGACCCGTCATTTCGGCAATCCGAAGATATAAAATAAGACAGGGTTGGTCCAGCTCCACCCTCATCCTCCTCGTCAGGTCATCAGATATGGATTTAAAATCAAAGTCGCTGCCAAAAAGAATAATCACTTTAGAGACGCTAAGGGCGTGCATGGAAACGTTTCTTAGAAACGTTTCCGGCACACTTCTGTACGGAAAGTGTGCCCGGGAACAAAAAAGGAACAGAAACGCGTTTGGTTGCGTTTCTGTTCCTTTTTTGTTTTTTTGTTTCTGGAACGAAATAAGAACAAGAAAAAGAAACAAAAAAAAGTTGTTTCTTTTGAAAAGAAACACTTCTTCGACGGAACAAAAGAACGAAAACGAAAGAAACAAAAGAACAAAATCGGAACAAAGGCGACGAACTCTTCTCCTTCGTGCGTGCTCGTCGCTCCTCTCGTCGGCTGAAGCTTCGTTCTTCCTTTTCCGGCGTCTCTCCCATCTCTCCGGCGGCTCCCACTCGGCTGACTCTCCGGCGACTCCAGGTACGTTTCCGGTCGGCGTTGCTCCCCGTTTGGCCCTCCTCCTCCGGTCAGTGTCGCTTTCCGTTCGGCCCTCCTCCTCCGGTCAGCGTCGCTCCCCTTCGGCGCTCCTTCTCCGGTCGGCACTGCTCCCCCTTCGGCGCGGCGAGCCGTCCCTCGAGCGAGCGTTGCTCGCCCAGATCTGCCGCGCCGAAGGGGAGCAACGCTCGCTCGAGCTGCAGCTCGATCTGCAGCTCGTCGAGCTCGCTCGAGCTCGAGCTCCAGCTGGTGCGAGCTCGCTCGAGCTCGAGCTGCAGCTCGATCTGCTGCGAGCTCGAGCAGCAGCTGCTGCTCCAGCAGCTCCTCCAGCAGCTGCAGCTCCAGCAGCTCCAGCAGCAGCTGCAACTGCAGCAGCTCGAGCTGCTCCAGCTGCTGCCTTGAGCTGCTGCGAGCTCGAGCTCCAGCTGGTGTGAGCTCGCTCGAGCTCGAGCTCCAGCTGCTGCCTCGAGCTGCTGCGAGCTCGCTCGAGCTCGAGCTGCAGCTCGATCTGCTGCGAGCTCGCTGCAGCTCGAGCGAGCTGTAGCTCGAGCTGCTGCAGCTGCTGGAGTCGAGCTGCAGCTCAGCTGCTCCAGCAGCTGCAGCAGCAGCTCGCTTGAGCTGCTCGAGTGGCAGCAGCTGCAGCAGCTCGCCTGAGCTGCAGCTGCAGCTCAGCTGCTGCAGCACCTCGAGCTGGTTTTGGCATTATGATAAACTAGATGTTGAGCTTACAATCTGAAAGTAACCCTTGAAGTTTGCAGCTGAAACGATGTTAAAAAGACCTTTCTTTAGGGTGATGTTTTTTAACTTTATTCTTGGTTGGTGTGTAGGGATCTCATATGAGTATAAAGCAGTGGATCTCAGGAAAGAAAAGCAATATACTGCTGGTAATTTCAGATCCTTCTTTTTAGTCATAGATCAAATTGTTCTCGAGATTTCAGTAGGTAGGCCTCGGAATGGCAATGGAAAGATTTTGTATGCATAATACCCGCTGGCACGATTACCTCAAGTCTGTGAAATCTAGTGAAGTATTCTCTAGCTCTGATCGAAGTTGTGTGCTTGATTTTGCAGAATTTGACAAGTTAAATCCTATGCATTTGGTTCCAGTGTTAGTGGACGGAGATTTCGTGGTTTCAGATTCTTATGCAATTTTGCTGGTGGGTGTTATTTAGGCTATGCAGCAGAGTTTGCAATAGATAAGAGTTGGATGGACGCGTAACTTAAAATACCAATACGTATGAGGTCATCATTTAGGAGCCTTAAATAGAAGCTCTCTAGCTCCTTTTTCAACTCAATGCATAGTTTCTGGCCCCTTTGCTTGATTTGATCAGTTTGATTGGTTTGAGTGCATTTCGATTTTGATTTTTTGCTAAAGCACGTGTTATCTTTGTTCAGTATTTGGAAGAAAAGTATCCTTAGAAGGCTTTGTTACCTCGTGATCCTCGATTGAAAGCTCTCAACCTCCAGGTCTCTTTTTTTCTTTTCTTTTTGCACTTTCCATTCCTTTAAAGCTGAAGTTTCCCGCAGATTTTGATGATCATTTACATGAAATTTCTGAGTTTTTGCTGAATTACGCATGATCAAAACTGATTAGATGAGATCTTTCATTGTAGTGCTCTTCATTCCCCTATCCTCTCTGCTTTGTCACTTCACAACAGACTCTAGGTTCAATTTGGTGGGTGTTTTCAGTAGAAAAACAACCGGCGTTGTCATTTGTTTTGGCAGGCTGCAAGTATAATCAGCTCGAGCATACAGCCTCTTCAGATGCTGACTGTGCTGGTATAGTCCTGTTCATAATGCTTTCTCTTTAGAAGATCTTGTTTTTTGGGGATAGTTGTCTCGCTGGGAGAACTTTCACATTGCAATTACCAAATAGGGGTATTAAGATCTTCAGATGAGAGGCCCTTTACTTCTCAATTTATAGTTCATCGTATGCGAACCTGCTGCCATGTATCGTAACTATAGATATGTCTCGCGAGCAAAAACATATGAAAATGTATTCATGGTGCACCTCGAGTCCGGGACATCTCTATGGTATAGCACTGCATGAGGGCTTTTGAATGATGCACATTCTGTATTGGAATGGTTAACGTCGGAGCTTTGTGATTCTCGAAACCCATCATTGGTGCCGCACTCGTGGATCGAGCATCCATGCATGTTGTCTTTACTTTGATGCTTGAGTAGCCTAGCTAAGTCCGTATTCTTCTTCGTTGCAGGCCAAGTTCCCTACTTTGAGGAGGATCCATGAATCGTACAAGACTTTGCTCAATACGAAGCATCATCACCGAACGTCAACCCGATGCCATGATCGACATGGGTATCTCCTCTCCAATCTCAAAGTTGGAAGTCGAAATGTCTCGGGTATCGGGCCGTGTGATGATTCTCATGGTCGAAAGTTCAACAAATTGCCAGCCCGCGAGGGTCGTTTCTCTCACTTTTTGTTGCCCCGTCTGTGCCATGTCATGTGAGTCGACTGTAATCATCTGTAATAGTGACTTACCATTTTTTATGCCTCAAAGGTATGCACGGTGCAGTGCAGCAACACGACAACGAGAGCGAGGGGATCTCTTTCAGAGATATGAGCGAAGATGAGTGGGTACTGTTCCTTGAAATCTTCGAGAAGCTCTTGCCCGAGGTCACGGAGAACGCTAGATGCAACAGCTCGAAGTAGAGGTTGGGAACTTCTTGCGACTTCTGAGGAATCACCAAAGCAATAGACGATTTAAAGATCAGCAAATAGATAGAAAGAAGCTCGGACACAGATCGCTTGTAATTATTGTGGATTAATTTTCCTTTTCTGTTTCCCAAATGACTTGCTAGTATAGATTGTAGATAATGACCATTTGGGGCCCGACGTGAGAGGAAAAGCGATCGGCAAGTCACCGTCCTTTCCTTTTTCTACTGTCTCACGCGGTTTCGTCCTCATTTTGTAACTATCACCATGCAATTATATCAGTGTGTATTGTATTGTGTATAAGCTCATTGCCCCGTTTACATCAATGTGTGTATGTTCACTCTGATCTGCACAATCAAATTTGAGGGGTCTGGTTTTCTGGAGCATGGCAGTAAAGCTACTCCAAAAGTCCTGTCAACTGGTGTTGGTGCATCTCTAGCCCTGTTTTGACTTTAGAATGGCAAACCAACTAGACAGTAGCTGATGAAAACATCGAATGTTTTTGCTTCCTTACCAGGTTACGGCGCACGTACGGGAGAATTTTTGTCGTATTAAGAATAAATTAAATAGATGACTACAGAAAATTAATGAGCATTTCATAAGAATGAGCATTTAATATCAATTTTAAATTTTATTAAAAAAATTAAAAAAATAAAATAAAATAAAATAAAACAGAAATTCTTTTGTCGTTTACCAAACATGCTTTCTATTCTTTTTCTATTCTAGAAGAAATTGACTGCATAGATTACCAAAACATGTTTCATTGTTTTTTTATTCCAAGAACAGCAGTTTTTTATACTTACCAAACGCGTTTTTTTTGTTCAAAATCGTTCCCCGGAAAGTAAACACTTTTTTTTTTTTCCCTTGAACAAAAAAGAAAAGAAGTGTTTCCATGCGCACCCTAAGAATCCATTTGGATGTGACTCTATTGAAAAGTGCCAAAAGTGTTGGAGTGGCATGTGGAAAAAAAATTGAAATTGTATAGTGATGCGCTGTTGTGTATTTTTGGCTATTCATATTTAGAAGTCGCATCATTGAAAAGTGGGTGGGGCAGGTTACGAAAAGAGGCATGAAGTTGTGATGCTTGCCAAGCTGAACACTATGAAAGTACTGTACTAGCCCTTTCCAAAGTTGAAACCGACGTAAGAAGTTGTGTTGATGAACTATAGAAAAATCTTGGACGCAGCTTTTCAATGTACTATATAGAGAAAAGAAATTAATTTTGTAGGTTTTATAAGATGTTTGAAGTATTCCACATGCTGCAATTATATCATTACAATTAGGGTTGTGTTTTTTCTCCGTCGCTAATGATTACAAAAATAAGCGCCACGGTTGGAAAATGACAACATAACCACGGTTCGAAGATGTTTCTTGCGGCCTAGGAGCATGGAAAGCATCGCCTTTTTATTTATTTGTTATTATTTATATACATGTGTTAATATTTTTTTCAAGGCATGATAATGGTCAATTTAAACATACCCTCAAATTTATTTGTACGATCCATATGCGATATGATGAGACAAGGTTTTGTTAAATGCATTAAACATGACTTATACATATAAAGATCTCATTAAACGGGTGTTAATGAGTACTCTTTAAGTACACTTGGTAAGAAAATGTTTTAACTTCCAATGCTCTAATTATGCATGACTCTAGAAAGACATATCTTAACATAACAATTCTTGGGGAATGGATCGTTAATCCCTTGATAACCATCTGAGAAAAAAAGAGAATCTTGGCTAGTAACGTTTTATTCTTCGGGAATGGATCTCAATCTCTTGACCGTTAGATCAAAGAAAGAGTAAATCTCAACCATCGATACTAATGGCAAAGGTCAAAAGCTGCCACGTGCACTTGGATGGGCAATCAGAAAAAGCCCAGCTGGCTGGCTGATTCGTGGCTCGTGGGGAATGAGGAAATGATGCGTAAGTAGTGCAGCTGGAGATTCATGTCCATTTTTGGGGAGTTTTACTATGTAAAATCAGCCTTTGGGCCTTTTCGTACCTGCACGACGTCGTAACCAATGTCCTCTCAATCGGGCATAACGAAACTATTGTATCGTTAGTGATTTGCACATGCTGAATCGACTGGACACTCATGCAATTAAATCTTTTCTTTTTCTTTGAAAATTTATAATTAGCTATATTTTCCTTGATTCCTAATTGAGATATGATCGGTGGATTGTCACATCAAAATATTAGGAAACATACGTATGGATGACATCCATGTTTATAATTCATAGGTTAAAAACTCACTCAAGGAAAGTATGAACCTTTGGAAACTCTGAATAATTTGCTCTTTTTTTTATTTTGGGAAAGAAGCAAGCATACGCGTGGTGCTGCATATGTCAACCCTCTACTTTTTTGTTATTTTTTATTTGGAAAAGAAATTAATATGTGCTCTATAGTAGGACCTACAAAAATAATGGTTGTTAGAGAGTGATCGATTCCATCAAGAACTTATGTTACGTTTTGTCATCCGATTTCTAATTAAGATAGAATTGGATATGATATGATATGAAATTCAAGACATTTTGATATATCCCTTCCACTGTTGGTTATTCGGTAAAAAAGTCGAATATATTCACATCATATCATGTACATTGTTTAATATAAATAACATATCAATAAAAATGAACCAAAAAAATTTACAAATGGAGATGGTAAAAATCTCTTGTGACACTATTATCTACTTTATTTTATTTTCCTCTCTTTTGTTAATTAATTTATTTTTTATTATTTTCTTTCTCTCCATCATTCTCTAATAAGATTTTATTAAATAGTAAATTGTACTAATATACCCAAAATATAGATACCAAAAATATGTAATAAATATAAATGTATATTTATAATTATTTATTTAAATCATTTTATAAAATATAATTAAGTTCAAATATATAAAAATAAAAATAAGATTAAATTGAAATAACTAAATTGTTATTTTTTGTTATTTTGAATTTCTCATATTAGAATTCAGATATTATTTATGTTGAGATATTAATTTTAAGGAAATTTTCAAATAAAGACCTAAAGTATTCATCATTTTCTCAAATAAGGACATGAAATGAACATTATGTCAAATAAGAGTTTGAAATACTTTTATTTTCTCAAATAAGGGCTTGAAACGAACCTTATTTTAAATAAAGGCCTAAAGAGGCTATATTAGTCTCAAAAAAGAACCTCAACTCACTATTTGATAAGATCAATTTTGCCTTTCAATTTTTTTCTTGTTTTTTTATAAAAATAAAATACAAAAATACAAAATAATAAAAACAACAGAGAAGGAGGGAGGTCCCACCTCTTTTTTTTTTTTTTTTTTTTTTCAATCTAATTTTTTGGTCTAAAAAAACTAATTTAATCTAAATTTACATGTCCCTAGCTAGCTTGAATTTTTCGCAGGTTGATGATTGAAACAAATATAAATATTTCAAGTCCTTATTTGAAATTGATATTGCCACTTGCAGCTCTTATTTGAGAAAATGAGTGTACTTGGGGCATTTATTCGGAATTTTCCCTAATTTTAATATCGTTAATTTAAAAAGTTCATCATTTGAGAAAAATAACTTTCTCTTTGTAGATGATAGAAATCCTATTCACTTTTATCCCACTTCTCTCATGAGATAATTTTATCCGGTTTATATTTCCCTTATATCCAACTTTATCCTGTCTCGAGCAAGTATCAAACATAGGATATAATTTTATATCCTATCATGAATTATATCTTGATTGCCAAACGTAACCTTAGAACCTACCAACCGAGAATTGAATTGTTCAACCATTAGGGCCGACATCGGAGTTGGCCTCTCTCTCTCTTCTTTTTTTCCCTGTTTCATTATTGCCCTACCATATCTTCACCTTTGCAAAAGCTCTCAACTAAGACACAATATGACTTTCTTGGTTGGAATGCTCAAACTCACCGTTTTATGCAAAGATATTTAATCAAGAGACTTGATCAATTCGATTTTTCAAATGCACTTCTAAATGAGAATTGGCATTAAAATTGGTTTTACGCAGAAATCTAGAACCAAGAACTAAAACGATTAACACTGATTCCCAAATTTTTAATATGAGAGCGGAACCAATCTTGATTCGAATAAGTTAGATAAAGCCAATTTGGCTCAGTTATCAGGTTGAATTGGCCTAGTTGCTCACCCTTGATCTACACAGTCTATAGACAACATAACGACTTCTCCTTTCATTTGAATCCCACTTAACTCATCTGGTACAGAAGTATTGACTCGTAAGCAAATCTAAGTGTACAAATGAGTACAACATCAGTAATCACATATAATATGATGCCACTAAATATTTTCTTTCTCTCATGAACAAGTGACAAAAACTTGGGGATGCATGCTATCGAATGCTCCACACATCGAATTGCAAGCAAACAAACAATCTAGCCATTTTCAATAACAATAGTCAAGAATTGAAAAGGCGCGCAAACGAGGATGAGTCTTCAAATACCCTCTACTAGTGAATTTGAAAGGAAGTGATGACATCCGATATGGAGAAAGAAAACCAGGTAAGGTGTATCAATGATGCCGTCTTAAAGAAAGTGACTTGAAATAGATATGGGATCCAATTCAGTTAGCTACATTAGAAATCCTGTATTATCGTCTTAATGTGAAGAATGATTGATTAATGAAATTTTTAAAATAAATTATAAAAGGAAATAACGTGTTTAAATTATACAAGGAAATGATTAACCGAAATTTAAGGTGAGCTTTTAAAATATCTGTCATCCATTGTCTTTTAGATTAATTAACCATTTAAATTTATATAAGAAGTACAACTTTTTTGTTGTTTAATCCTTTTTTTTAATGATTGATTAATGAAAATGTTTAAAATAAATTAAAAAAAGAAATGACGTCCTCAACTTATAGAAGGAAATGAATAACCGAAATCTAGGTGAGCTTTTAAATATTTGTCCTCGATCGGTCAATCTTTTACATTAATTAACCATTTAACTATACATAAGAAGCATCGAACTTTTGTTATATGACTTTTTTTGTTGTGTAAGCCTTTTACATTTTGGGTGCCATTTGCGAAAGGGAAGGATTGGGCTTCGTTTGATGGGCTGGCTCGAAATTGCATGAATTCGATGGCCTCGTTAACGATTGGACTCCAAATTCTAAACGACGATTTAGTTCCAAATTGCTAGCCTGATGAATTACAAAAATCAGGAAAATAAAATAGTATATTTATGGATAAATTATTGTACGATACACCGATGTGAACCGATCTGACCTCCAACATTAATTATGTGAGTTCCACTATGGCGCATGCATGATCGGCAGTTGATATGAACTTGGTTTACATGGTCTATGGATATTGTGATAATCGTTCAAATTTATGGTAATTATATCCCGTCTTTTGTTCTGAATCAAGTAACATTGAGAGCATTGATTGTGGTTCCTCAATAAGCATGTCATTAAAAATCACTACCATGTTGAGACAATCACAATTCAAAACAAAAAAAAAACACGAATTTCACAAACTCTCTTCCATTCGAATTTCACTTCGCATGTGACATGAATGATGAAAACAAGTCCACACGATCTTTTCCACCGAGGGGTCACAAAGAGAGGCCGGCGGTCGGCCGAGCCGGCTGGCCAAAAGGAGCATATTCAATCTGGCCATGTTGTTCATGTTCTTCTAGTTCTTCCCCCTTATGAAGTCTCCGTCCTTGCTAAATTACAAAACTAAATGGGCCGCTTTCGTCAACGTGCATGTCTTCATGCGGACACGAGAAAGTCCGTGATAAAAGCCCTTGGATGGCAACGACGCTCGACGTAAATATCTTCCGCGCGCTGTTGCTTGTGGAAATTGGAATGCTTTGCGGAGTCGTCCGCTAATGACGTCCGTCCATCATCTGTGGACAGCCAATTTGAACTCGTACTCTGCAAGCAATCTTGATTCGCACGTTGGATTTTGAATGGAAAAGTATAAAACAAAAAGAGTCTTATCAATTTAATTATAAATATTTCAATTGTCTTAATGTAATACTAAACCTTTTTACATTTTGTTAATTTTTTTTTGTTGAAAATCATCGTAACATTGATCATCCGATGATGGCATACTAGTCGTTGACGTGAATATTTTTTATAATATTTAAATATTATTTGAATTCGCTATAAATTTTTTTTTTTTCCCTTTCATTGGCAGCACCCCTCGCTGGCAAAATGAAAGAAAAAAACAAGAAAAAAAAAAAAAAAAATCCAAAAAATTTAAAAATTATAAAAATGATATATTAACACTGATCATATCAAATAAGATTATCGTTTATGTCGGTGATTTCCGGTTAAAATTAGCTAGAATGACTTAATTAATAAATTACAATAATGTTTATAACTAAATTAATACAATTGAAAAGTGTAAAACTCAATTGGTACAAGTGCAATAGATTTTTTGATTTTTTGATTTTTTTTTACTTTTTCCGAATTTTGAATATTCTACCCTTCAAGCTGTTTCCTTTTGCTCCTTTATATATAAATTTTAGCGGGTTAATGATAGTATTACAGAAAGGGCATGCGATTTTGTTTAATTTCACAGAAAAATGGTTTCAAAATCCAAAATGAGGAAGAAAAATAATGTAGCAGAATTTTTAGTCGAACACGCCTTGACTTGCGCTACACTATGATGTGATTTTAAAGTCGAGTGTCATGATCGTTTGTTTTCTAAGTTGGGCCGTCAAGAACAATGCGATATATTCTCCTAGGATGATTGTGATTTTTTCAATCTAAATGCGATTTGCATCCATTTTCAACGTTAATAATTCAAAGATAAAAATAAGTCTGTTTTCTAGAGCGCGCAGGTTTCACGGTTGGTAGGGTATTTCCCCTTAACCGTACCCTGCAGGTTTATGAAACCATTCTGAAATCCAAGATTTGCCAATTCCACGGGCTGTGAAATATCCTGTACTACCTTTTGTTTTCTCGAGAATTGTAACAGGGACATATTCTCAAAATGAAAATAACATAAAAAATAGACAGATCAAAAAATATATATTAGCTTTTTCTCATCATTTAGAAAGATGAGTTTAGATGAAAAGTTACCCACTTTATGGATGATAAGAACTGAAATGTATTGTCCTACACATGGTCAATACTCAATAGGGAGAGAGATGGACAGAGGGACAAAGAGATTTATTTTTATTTTCTATGGAGTTGGAGATTGCCAATCAATAAGCACTTATCCACGTTAAAATGTGAAAATTACAGATAAGTTCATGGTCCAATACACATATACCTAGTTAAGATATGTTCTACTAGGTAAGCTACGAAGGGCATGAGTTGATATAACTCCTAATCTTGAAATCTACAATGTACTCATCGATTTTCAATGTCACAGCCGTCCCTTAGGAACCTCTTGGATCGGGATCGGTCTTTTTTCGAGCCGTGACACAAACATACGTGTTGTGCTGCAGATGTCAAACCTCTCCTTTTTTGTTATTTTTTATTTGGAAAAGAATTTAATGTGTGGTCTACAGTGGGACCTACAAAATTAATGATTCAAAAATCTTAATCTACTAGAGAGTGATCGGTTCCATGCCAAGAACTTAGGCTACAATTCATCGTTCGGATTTCTAACTATGAGTGATTGGGATTATTGCTCGTGGGATTTAACTTGAGTTCCGATAGCTACAATGGATAAAGATTGGTAGCTATTTCCTGTTTTTCAATGTTATACTTATTATTATCTGGAATTCTAGGGAAGTGTTGCTACCTTGCGTATGCTTTGATTGTGTATTTTACCTTTGAAAACTTGGATCTCGAATGGAGGGGGAAATCGATCTTTATGGGTTAGGCTCCCCTCGAAATCTTAGATCTCGAATGGAGGGGGAAATCGATCTTTATGGGTTAGGGCTCCCCTCGAAATCTTGGGCATTGATGTTCTCGATCTTTGGTTATGTGTTTTTTCAAACTTTTGTTCGCCTCATATTTACGGTGGAAATGTGTATCTTTGAAAACTTGGATGTCGAATGGAGGAGGAAATTGATCTTTATGGGTTAGGGCTCCCCTCGAAATCGAGGTGAGCTTTCGAGGGGAGCCCTCAACCTCCATGATGCGGTCTCTCACGTCATCCAAGCCTTCCATGAACTTGACCATGGCATTCCAGACCTTCGCGAGCTTCTCATCAATCGCAGCTACGGCATCCATCGAGGCTTCTCTCTTCTTCATTTGGCCGCGAGTCTCCTTGACTTGCGCGGCCTCTCCATCCATAGCAACTTCTCAATCTCTGGAAACGGATCTCTCATTTGCTCTGATTTTGGATCGCCTAAGCCAAGCCTTGCTCGATCGCACACTCACTCGCTCACTCAAATAAAATTTCTAGAGAGAAGAGCTCTAGAAAGAAATGAGCTTTGATAAACTGAAAGGATTGGATGAATACAAATGAGGGGGAGGGCACCATTTCTTATACTTGAGGCCCTCTGATTACATCCGTTGATCTAGATTTTATTTGGCGGATGAGATTGCACCGCCTCATCTACCAACACTTAATGACAACTACTAGCTACCGACATTAATAACTAGAGAATTCTAGAATGCGGCTCAATTACCATATCGCCCGCCGTTGGAAAGTTCCGGAAGAAGGCTCGTTGGAAATTCAAGCGAGCACAGGAGGTCCTTCACGGAGGAACTTAGGCTACAATTCGTCATTCATATTTCTAACTAAGATAGGATTTGATATGATATGATATGAAATTCAAGAGATTTTGATGTATCTCATCTATTGTTTGGCAATAAAGTTAAATATATTCATATCATAACATGTATATTATTTGGTATAAACGATATATCAATAAAAATGAATTAAAAATATCTTCATAAAAATCTCTTGCGAAACTATTACCTACTTTATTTTATTTGCTTTTTTATTGTATTTTCCTCTCTTTTATTAATTAATTTCTTTTTTATTATTTTCTTCCCCTCCCATCATTCTCTAATAAAATTTTGTTAAATAGTAAATTGTACTAATATACCTAAAATACTAAAATACCAAAAATATGTAATAAAATATATATTGAAATTATTTTATAAAATATAATTAAATTCAAATATATATAAATAAAAGGAAGATTAGATTAAAATAACTAAATTGTTATTTTTTGTTATTTTGAATTTCTCATATTAGAATTCAAATATTATTTATATAGAGGTATAATATTAATATTGCTAATTTAGAAAGTTTGTCATTCAAGAAAAATAGAAATTTTATTCACTTTATCCCACCACTCTTATAAGATAATTATATCCGGTTTATATCTCTCTTATATCCGACTTTATCTTGTCTCGAATAAGTACCATACACGAATATGATAAATTATATCTTATCTCGAATTATATATTGATTGCCAAATGTAGTCTAACATGTCAAAACTGGTTTTCAAATCGAGAATTGAATTGTTCAACCCTTAGGGGCAACATCGAAGTTGGCCTATCTCTCTCTCTTCTTCTTTTTTTCCGTGCTGCATTATTGCGCTACCATATCATCATCTTTGCAAAATCTCTCAATTAGGACACTATATGACTTAATTGGTTGGAATGCTCAAACTCACCGTTTTATGCAAAGATATTTAATCAAGAGACTTGACCGATTCACTTTTTCAAAAGCACTTCTAAATGAGAATTGGCATTAAAACTGGATTTACTCAAAAATCTAAAACCAAGAACTAAAAGGATTAACGACGATTCCCAAATTTTTTTATATGGAAACCAAAACCAATCTTGATTGGAATAAGCTAGATAAAGCCGGTTCAGGATAGTTATCAAGTTGAATTGGCCTAGTTGCTCGCCCTTGATCAACCTAACAACTTCTCCTTTCATTTGAATCCCACTCAACTCATTCGGTATAGAAGTATTGACTCGTAAGCAAATCCAAATGTACAAATGAGTACAGCATCAACAATGACATATACTTTGATACCACTAAATATTTTCTTGCTCTCATGAACAAGTGACAAAAATTGGGGGATGCATGCTATCGAGTGCCCCACATCGAATTGCAAGCAAACAAACAATCTCGCCATTTTCAATAACAATAGCCAAGAATTGAAAAGCCGGGCAGATGAGGATGAGTCTTCAAATACCCTCTACTAGTAAATTTGAAAAGAAGTCACGAGATCTGATATAAGGAAAGAAAACCGGGTAAGGTGTCTCAATGATGCTGTCTTAAAGATAGTGACCTAAAATAGATACGAGATCCAATTCAGTTAGCTACATTAGAAATCTTGTATTACCGTCTTAATGTGAACAATGATTGATTAATGAAAATATTTAAAGTAAATTATAAAAGGAAATAATGTGTTTAACTTATACAAAGAAATGATTAACCGAAATTTAAGGTGAGCTTTTTAATATATCTGTCATCCATCGATCCGTCTTTTAGATTAATTAACCATTTAAATATATAAAAGAAGTATGAATTTTTGTTGCTTAATCCTTTTTTTTAATGATTGATTAATTAAAATATATAAAAATAAATTATAAAAAGAAATGACGTCCTCGACTTATAAAAGGAAATGAATAACCGAAATCTAAGGTGAGCTTTTAAATATTTGTCCTCGACCGGTCAATCTTTTACATTAATTAACCATTTTTTTTGTTCGGTCATTAATTAACCATTTAACTAAACACAAGAAGCATCGAACTTTTGTTATATGAGTTTTTTGTTGTGTAAGCCTCTTTACTTTTTCCTTAAGACTGTTTCTTTTCCTTAAAATATCTTATAATTTCAATTTATATTTCCATCGATTTCTATCAAATTTAAATTTTTATTCATATTTTCTGATATTAATATTTTATTTAATTTTTTCTCCATTTTTCTTAATTTTTCAATTTTTGTTTTCCAGAAATTAAAGTAGCCTGCGGAAGCGCCCCTTCTCCTTGAGAAGGAAAATGATTTGGGTGCCTATTGCGAAAGGGAAGGATTGGGCTTCGTTTGATGGGCTGGCTCGAAATTGCATGAATTCGATGGCCTCGTTAACGATTGGACTCCAAATTCTAAACGACGATTTAGTTCCAAATTGCTAGCTTGATGAATTACAAAAATCAGGAAAATAAAATAGTATATTTATGGATAAGTTATTGTACGATACACTGATGTGAACCGACCTGACCTCGAACATTAATTATGTGGGTTCCACTATGGGGCATATGCATGATCGGCAGTTGATATGAACTTGGTTTACATGATTTATGGATATTGTGATAACCGTTCAAATTTATGGTAATTATATCCCGTCTTTTGTTTTGAATCAAGTAACATGGAGAGCATTGATTGCGGTTCCTCAATAAGCATATCATTAAAAATCACTACCATGTTGAGACAATCACAGTTCAAGACCAAAAAGAACACGAGTTTCACAAAGTTTCTTCCGTTCAAATTTCACTTCGTGACATGAACGATGAAAACAAGTCCACACAATCTTTTCTACCGGGGGGTCACAAAGAGAGGCCGGCGGTCGGCCGAGCCGGCTGGCCAAAAGAAGCATATTCAATCTGGCCATGTTGTTCATATTCTTCTAGTTCTTCCCCCTTATGAAGTCTCCGTCCTTGCTAAATTACAAAACTAAATGGGCCGCTTTCGTCAACGTGCATGTCTTCATGCGGACACGAGAAAGTTCGTGATAAAAGCCCTTGGCTAGCAACGACGCTCGACGTAAATATCTTCCGCGCGCTGTTGCTTGTGGAAATTGGAATGCTTTGCGGAGTCGTCCGCCAATGTCGTCTGTCCATCATCTGTGGACAGCCAATTTGAACTCGTACTCTGCAAGCAATCTTGATTCTCACGTTGGATTTTGAATGGAAAAGTATAAAACAAAAAAAGTCTTATCAATTTAATTATAAGTATTTCAATTGTGCTAATGGAATACTAAATCTTTTTTACATTTTGTCAATTTTTTTTTTGTTGAAAATCATCGACATGAACATCGATTATCCGATACGATACGTTGTTGAAGGGAATATTTTTAATAATATTTTAATATTATTTGAATTTGCTATAAATTTTTTTTTTTCCTTTCATTGGCAGCACACCTCGCCAGCAAAATGAAAGAAAAAGAAAAAAAGAAATCAAAAAAAGAAAAAAAAAAGAAATCCAAAAATTTAAAAATTATAAAAATAATATATTAACACTGGTCATATCATGTAAGATTAGCGTTCATGTAGTGATTTCCAGTTAAAATTAGCCGGAATGACTTAATTGATAAATTATGATAATGTTTATGACTAAATTAATACAATTAAAAAGTGTAAAATGCAATTGGTACAAATGCAATAGATTTTAGAACTTTTTTTTTTTTTTTACTTTTCCTGAATTTTGAATATTTTACCCTTCGAGTTGTTTCCTTTTGCTCCTTCATGTATAAATTTTA
The DNA here is from genome assembly GCA_014182575.1 of Eucalyptus decipiens. Lineage (NCBI taxonomy): Eukaryota > Viridiplantae > Streptophyta > Magnoliopsida > Myrtales > Myrtaceae > Eucalyptus > Eucalyptus decipiens. Next base: position 60,055,056 of record CM024611.1, read on the forward strand.
GCGGGTTAATGATAGTATTACAGAAAGGGCATGCAATTTTGTTTAATTTCACAGAAAAATGGTTTCAAAGTCCAAAAAGAGGAAGAAAAATAATGTAGCAGAATTTTTAGTCGAACACGCCTTGACTTGCGCTACACTATGATGTGATTTTAAAGTCGAGTGTCACGATCGTTTGTTTTCTAAGTTAGGCGTCAAGAACAATGCGATATATTCTCCTAGGATGATTGTGATTTTTTCAATCTAAATGTGATTTGCATCCATTTTCCACGTCAATAATTCAAAGATAAAAACAAGTCTGTTTTCAAGAGCGCGCAGGTTTCATGGTTGGTAGGGTATATTTCCCCTTAACCGTACCCTGCAGGCTTAAGAAACCATTCTGAAATCCAAGATTTGCCAACTCCACGGGCTCTGAAATATCCTGTACGGACATATTCTCAAAATGAAAATAACATAAAAAATGGACAGAACACAAAAATATATTAGCTTTCTCCCATCATTTAGAAAGATGAGTTTAGATGAAAAGTTATCCACTTCATGGATGGTATGAACTAAAATGTATTGTCCTACACATGGTCAATGTGGAGAGAGAGAGATGGAGAGAGAGAGATAGATTTATTTTCATTTTCTATGGAGTTGGAGATTGCCAATCAATAAGCACTTATCCACGTTAAAATGTAAAAATTTCAGATAAGTTCATGATGGTCCAATACACGTATACCTAGTTAAGATATGTTCTAGTAGGTAAGCTACGAAGGGCACGAGTTGATATAACTTCTAATCCTGAAATCTACAATGTACTTATCAATTTTCAAGTTTGACATCAAAAACCCACCTGCCATCTCTATCTTGTAATAGCTAACACCCACCCTAAAACCTACCCCGACCATGTCGATTCCACGGTATGCTTCGATGCACTTCTTATCCAATAGAACACTTATAATAAACGACATTCAAATCAATTCTTCGATTATTAGCCTCTATAATATTTTACTACATTAATTCATAATTCTCTCCATTCATCGTAGTTGATCTCTTTGGTTTTGTGAATGATGATTTGCAGACAGAGGAAAAGTGATTTTATTACAAAACTTATCATCACGGGACAATGGCTTACGTCGACATATTTTAAACACTCAGTATGGAATGAATAGATTAGATGATGAAATACATGTTTACGCCTAAGGTGACATATTCTCAAAATGAAAATAGCATCAATAGTTGACAGAACAAGAGAAGAGATTAGCTTTCTCCCATCATTTTGAAAGATGAGTTTACAATCCCACCTTATGAAGTGTACGAACTAAAGTGTCTCGTCCTACAAATAATCAATATGGAGAGAGAGAGAATAATCATGTGAAAATTTTAGATAAGTTTGTGATGGTTTAGTTGTATAACTAATTATGATATATTCTACTAGTAAGCTATAAAGGGCATAAGTTGATATAACTCCTAATTTTGAAATTTACTATGTGCTTATCGATTTTCGAGTTTGACATCTAGAGCTTGCCCGCCACTCTATCATGTAATCTCTAACAGCCACCCTAAAACCTACCCTAACCATGCTGATCCCATGGCATGCTTCCACGAACTCTTTATCCAATAGAACACTTATAATAATCGATTATTCCAATTGATTATTCGATGATTAGCCTCAGTACTTTTTTTTTCTCCATGAATATATAATTCTCTCCTTTCATCGTGGTTGATCTCTTTGGTTTCATGAAGGATGATTTACAAACACAGAAAAGTGGTTTTATTCACAAAACTTATCTTTGCCCAAAAGCAAGAAAGAGAATATAAAACATAAGGTTTTATTTTGATTAACCCAAAATTAGGACTACATATATTAAATGATTCTACTATAACTAACACTTTGACACCTCTTTGTTATTACCCTCAATTATAAAAGAAAAATAATATATATATATATATCCATTAGATATTCATAAGCTCAAGCCCAAATTATCAATAAAAGCTTCAGGATGCGTCCTTGCAACCCTTCCCAAGGTGGCCCTTGCAACCCTTGCTATCATGTTGATGGGAATTATAGATCACATCTCAACAAACATGGTTGCTTGTGCTGTGCGCGCATTACATCACATAATTACTCTCTGGGCCATATAGGGATAATATAATAAAACTCTTCATCTTGCTGGTCAATAAAGTTAGAGATAAGGTCATTATTGGTGCTGATTATTTCAAACCCCATCAGCTTGCATAAGCCACCAAAATTTAGTCCAAACTTAATGATCAAGTCATGCGAAAAAATAATTCAACGAAAATGACTTCTCTTTTGGCCATCAACATTCCTTTCTAAATAATAATAATAATAATAAATGGTAAAGATGATTAAGCACTATGGACTTTGATCGGAACTTTTTATGGTCGATGCTGCCTCATACTTCCATTTACTATAACATGAGTAATCATTTAAACATTTGATGACAAGTAGAAGATGCGATATAAAGCTCGACATGGAACGTCAAATCCCTAAAATTCGAGACTAATTCCTAGTAGATTATTTAGTGAGTAATTGGCTTACTTTTTTCGTTGTGACTTATGAAATTAGTAATGAAGTAGAGACTATAAATCCACAAAGCGATAATTAAAGTTTTACACTTTGAAGGGCTCCTTCTCTATTTTTATTCCCTTTTTTTTTATGCTTAAAATTTATGAGGGTTCCAATCATGATTTAGATAAAATTTTTGTTATGTTTACAAAGTATTTTATGCTTTCCCGTCAAAATTTAAAATACCGTTCTAGTTTCCTAAAATTATAAAAAGAAAATTACATATGAATCTACTTATCTGTCTTTGAGTCAAATCCAAGCCGTGTACCACAAGGTTTAGATTAAGCCAATCTAAATCACCCGTAATTTGTGGAGATAGTTCTTCAAATGTTAACCCCTCGAACTAATAATTATTTTACGTATGCATTGCTATTAATTTTTCGACACGTGTCGGCATTTTTGTTACCCAAGTTAGTAATTTTGCAAGCCGGATCCAACGATCAACATCACTGATAAAAAAAAATAAAAATAAAATCTCGAGAATAAAATAAAATAAAATAAAATATTTCGATGAAAACAAAAGTTGGTTGCACGCTCCAAAGTAGGAAGAACTAATCCCTCAAACGGTCACAGGACTATAGGACTAAACTATCCAAGTATCAATTCCAGTTTCCATCGAAGGACATAATCCAAATATATATATGAAAAAGAAAAAGAAAATATTTGTTTCTTAAAATAATCACAGTTCGAAGGGTCACCGGACTCCCCGGTAAAAAGCGCACCAAAAAGCAAACCCCCTCCCCCACCACCTGTCCCCTCCCGACCGACACGTGTCCACGTCCTTATCCGCTTTCCTTCCTGAAATAGCTCCCCCTTTCCCCTCCATTTCTCTGCAAAACCTCCATCGTCTCCTTCCTCCTGTTTCTCTCTCTATCTTTCTCTCTCTAGAAGCAAAAACCTGAACTTTGCCCTCGACAGAACCTTCAGAAGAATACTCATCTCCTTCTCTCTCTCTCTCTCTCTCTCTCTCTCTCTCTCTCTACAACACACGCAGCCCCTCGAGAGGACGCGGAATGGCCACCAACCTTCTCACTTTCCGGCCATCCGGCGGCATCTGCGCCTCCGCCTCCGCCGGCGTCGGCCACAAGAGACCCGACCAGAACCGCCGCCGGAGCTTCTCCCCCGCCGCCCCGCCCCCGTCGCCGCCGTCCCCCTCCTCCGGCTCCTCCTCCAACTCCGGCTGGTGGAGTCCTCTCTTCGGGTGGTCCTCCGAGCCCGACTACATTGACTCCGGCAGCCACAAGGCCGGTCGCCGGGAGGACAAGGCGGAGCCCGGACCCGACCCGGAAGTCGACCCGAGCCTTGCGCGGCCGTCCCGGTTCGCCCCGGGCTGCTTCACGGCCGAGAAGGCGAAGCAGCTGAGGATGATGACCCAGGACGCCGGGTCGTTCCACGACGCCATGTACCACTCCGCGATCGCCTCCCGGCTGGCCTCCGACTTCGGCGGCCGCCCCGATCTATGAGGATCCGGATCCGGGTCCGCCCCAAGGAGTCGCCTTAGAATGCACCCCCTTGCTCGCGTCGCCGGATCTTACCCTCTTCCCTGTTTTCTTGTTCGTCTTTTTCTCTTTTTTTCTAGCTTCTTGATCCTAAATATATGCGTCCGATATTATAGGCGACGCATTTCGTATATATGTGATGTAGTGGTGTGATTAGAAGAAGAGGGTTCTGAAGTTGAACTTGAAGAAGCATCTATGTAATTATCGCCATCGGTGCCTAAATAACGTTTCTTTCCAGAACGATCTCTGCTAATCGCGTGTATTAGCTGATAATCTTGTTGGTGTTCATCGATGGATTTCGTTTATCAATCTTTTAGTTTTATAAAGCTCTGATTTTGATCCGGTAGATCTGCAAGATTAGCGTTCTTTAATGAAGCAGCGGCGCTCCTAATCGAAACCCACTATGGATCAGGGGTTTTTCTTTCTTTTTCTTCGAGCTGAAGGTTCAAAAGTCAATTTTCGTTGATAAGGATTGGTTGGTAGTACTGTTTCCTTTCCTTTCGGCGACATTCGCATCGCTTGCATAGCATTTAATTTCGACGGCCGTGATCCCACGCTACTGGAGAAACTGGGGGACGTAGGGCCCGGCGATGGGTAACGTACGGATGGGATCTTGTTTAGCGTGCATGCCAAGTTGCTCGACTCGCAACATGTTGCTTATTGCTCATCTGGGACATAAAGACAATGGTGGAATCATTGAATCGGATTCTGGGATTGTTCAGAAAGGCATGGAGAATCCTGAGAAAGAATATGCTCGCGGTTCTGTTCGCTCGTGTGCTGGTTCGTGTACCGCATTCTTGAGGTGTTTTTTGAGGTGCACGTCCGTGTTCGGGATATTTTCTGCTTCGGCATAGGTTTTAACCGCAAGATCTGTCGAGAAACCGCCGGGTTCTGGGAAAGGGAGATAGAAGGAAAGGACCCCGAGAGCACGCGGGTCACGCGGGACGTAAATGTGACTTATCGTTGCTCGTGAAGCACGGGTTCTCTTTAAGTGCAACTTGCTGCTCGACATGATCTGTCAAGGTCATGTAATGGTCGGGTAATGACAAATTGGTTTGTTTTGTTTTTTCGGGTGATTGTTTTCCGACCGGACCGGAAAGGCGGACTTGGTGCATGATGTACCGCTGATTTCGAAACTTCGCCCGCAGCTTCGCCCGCCCGACGTGGAATATACCGCGAATGAGCGTGTAGTCAAGTCCGGAATGCTCTCTGGCTCTGTCTGATGGACTATTCAGGAACGTGGAATTTGAACCAAATGCATCGAAGGAGGGAGGTGAGTGCGAGGGATGTTTTGGAAGCGAGTGGAAAGTTGCAAGAGGGAAGTGGTCCAGGCCAGATCTTGAATCATATGCGATTCACACGCACCGTCGAATTGCTGAACCAGTCGGTCTCCTGATTCTGTCATCTAGCTCGTTATCTTCTTTCAGGCTCATTTCTATCGTGCCTTTTACATGTTTCGACTGCACGAAAATAGCTTCAAGCGCTGTCTTTCTTCTTGCCCAGAATGTGTTCTTTTCTTCTTCTTTTACTCTTGAGAAAAAAAATATATCTAGAGTAAATGAGCGATGAGCAAACAGACTGCTCCAAAATCTGCCCATAGTTGCAATCGAGTTGCTGATGGACTCCTGACCTGATTTATATGAACCATGAATGATATGTTTCTTGATGAAAATTGAGGATCCTGCTTATTTTACTGGGTGTATCCAGTAGGAATTTCTACTTTATGCAGCTCGTGCCAAACTAACTCGAACAGGAGTCGGACCTTCAAGGTAGGATGTCGGATGAGTGGCGAGTAAGCCAACAGGAATTTGTCGGTCTTAGCGTGAATGTTTATTGAAAATCTGAAGGCAGACTTCTGCAGCTAGTATATGCAGAATTAGAAATGAAAGCAACCTTCTTACCCAACTTTCGAATTTCTCTTAATTTCATCCTTTTCTTGTTCATTAGAATGCGATTCCAGAGAAGCTCAAGATAAAATCACAAGCATTTGCTTCTCTTGTATGATATGTTGGCTCTTTTCTGTCATACGGTAATGGTGATTTAAACCGAAAGCAATGTCGTGGGGCAAATTTACCTTGAGGGAAAGTGCTCTGTTTTGATCATCTGGCATTTGTGCATCACCATTCCGCCAACGGATTGTTGTCTTAAAACTGAATCAACCAAAATCCTCCATTCAGTTCGTCTACAACCTGGGTTTTTTTTGGCAGATTGAGTTGCTCCGTGCTTGGAAATCAAAAAGTGACTCCACAAACTTCTGAGCAGCGTACGCTCTACTCACACAACAAGCATACCGGAAACTGGTTCCTGGGTAGTTGTGATCTTGACATCTACCGAGCAGTAGATCCTTGATGAAATCTCTTGAAGATTGTTTTGCCGTGAACTGCTTGTTGTTTCATTTGTCCATTCGGTTTGGCATCAACTCAATTATAATTTTCCAACACTTCAGTAGGGAAGGATTCGTACCTTATACTCTTCTTCCCCAGGAACCTTAAACTCCACATGATTCATAAAGTATCAAGGTGTATTTGCCGAGACCTCACATGTAAGTGCCACAGTTAGCCTAAAAGCAGCTAAGAGAAGTTGGCTGCAGCCCTTTCGCATGTTTCTCTAAATCTGATTTGGCTGAAGGTCAATGGCCTGCTGTATAAACTGGACATGATTACTTGATTAATAGAGAGCGTCTCCATCTCATCCGACCATTATTCTCTGTTTGTACGTGCAATAGTGAAGAATGCGCGAATGTCTTGTTCAGCAGGTGAAAAGAACCAAAAGCGACGTCATTCGTCTATCTGCTGCTCTTTCTGGCACACAGAGCAAGCTATCGAACGCATTGTGTTACCTCATTGATCGAGCACGTTTGACATGAATCGCTCGTCGACCAGCTCCAAGGACCTGCCTTCTATCCACAGGCACCATGCCCGGAGATAAGTAATGTCATATGCTGTTCTTTCAGAAAGGTGGAAGGCGAAAGTGTCTGATATTCCACTTTATAACTTCACACATCCTAGCAGATTCAAGAACAACCTGGATGATACAAGCCGACATTCTGCATTCCTCCTTACGATCTCTTACATCCCTAACATCATCACTCCAAATCTGAGAATCTTCGATCTTGCGGAGAAAAGACCGCTCATTACATACTCAGGATACATATAGCTGCTGCTGTCATCAATCAAAAGAACTGTAGCATCGTGATACGGCAAGTGCAAAATGAAACACATATACCTCAGCACATCGTAGGTTCATAGTATTGACAATCGTATTTGCATTTGCATGGGATTCATTGTCTTCAAAAGCCCGTGCTTCTCCAAAAGTCTGATATCTTTGGGTTTGAGTTGCTGTCCAACAGAAAGAATACTGGCTTTTAAGGTCACCATCCTCAAGCTGAGTATTTGTGGAGGTAGAGAGCAGCCCTTCAGTGATGATGAAATGATGAGTTGTGCCTTGGAAATTAAGAATACTGCATGTGTTTAGTTCTATGACTCAAATGCAATGTCAGCAGTTACAAGATTTAGAAAATTATCCCGATTTTAAGTTCTTCCCTCCAAAACACTCTCGATGAAAAAGTTCGAGAAAATTCTATATATTTTGACGTCTACCTTCATTCCCCTCTTTCTCGAGAAGATGTTTAATGCGAGAAATTCATCATGTAGCAGTGATAAAAGGGTCTAACCAATTAATCGGAAAGTGAGATATACGCACATTGAATATATTGTTTGTTACAAGATTCGGAAAATTATCTCAATTTGAAGTTCTCCCTCCAAAACCACTCATGACAAAAATTTTGAGAAAATTTTATATATTTCGTGGTCTGCTTTCATTCCCCTCTTTTTCGTGAAACCATTTAATGCAAGAAATATACCATCTAAGAGTAGGGGTGTGCATGGTCTGGGTGGGCGGTTCCCAGCCTAGAACTAGGAACCGCCCACTAAGGACCGGTTCTAAATTGGAAACGGGATTCACTCGTTAGTTGCATGGATCCACTTGAGAACTAGACCATTGGTCCGATCCGGTTCCTGGGTGGATCCATGGAATCGGTCTCATCAATAATAATATCGTTTCCAAATTCCACCGTGAATACTTTTCATATCAAGTAATATTTTTCTTTAACTTGAACCGGCTTAATTAAGGGTACCATTTTTCTTTATTTTATTGGAAAATACTACCAAAGAAAAGAAATATGTTTTTTTTCCTCTTTTTGAATCATTTCGGTTGAAATCTAAAATATTCTTTAAGTTCAAGGTTTTGGATGATTGTCATATGTAGATCATCTTTTCTTTTAATCCCTAATAGTGCTCAATCTCTTACAATATTTACTTTACTAAATTCTTTTTGTAGAAACAATTCCACCGGTACTCTACATTTTATTGAACACGGTGTCCTATGTAAGTCCTGAAAGTATCATTTGAAGGAGCCATTTGTTGAGTTGCTCAAAGGCAGCTTACACACTTTATTAAATTCTTATAAAAGCATGGAAATCATGAGAGGAGATGGAGCCCTAAAATTTAAGTTTGCTAATTAGTAATTTTGAAATTTATTTTGAATTTGTGCCTCAATCGGTAGAAAATTTGGGTCTTTGACTTTGCGGAGGATGGGTACAAGGAATGCGGAACTTCGGCCTTTGACTTTGTAGAAGATGGGTACAAGGAACGGGGATATTGTAGAAAACCTAGGGTTTTTTTGTTTTTTTTGTTTAAGGATTTGTTAATTTTTCCCTAGATTTTTTTTTGACAAAATTTGTCCAAAATGTCACATGCTTGATACGAATATTTGGTTGACCAATAAGCTCAGGTCCTTATTTGGAATTGATTCAACCACTTTGGGTCTTTATTTGAGATAATGGATTTACTTTAGGTCTTTATTTGACACAAAGTTCAATTCGAGTCTTTTTTAAGAAAATTGATCTACTTCGAGTCCTTATTTGGAATTTTTTCAATAAAATATGCTCCTCTCTCTCGCTTATAAATCCATCTCCTCAGCCTCTCTTCCCCTCTCCATCTCTCTCTCTCCTTCGTTCGGCTGCTCGTGTCTCTTTGAAAGCGTCTATTTCAGCGGACTGATCGTGGCGAGTAATATTTCTCCTCCATCGGTCATCCATATCTGAGGAAATATCACCGTGGATGAGGATTTTAATCGGTCGCTCGTCGTTGTGGAAGGACCGATCACGTTGAGGACGCGGAGGAGAAATTCTTCTCGGTCGCATGTCGATTCCGAATCGGAATCGGTGAGGAGTAATTCTTCTCGGTTGCATGTTGATTCCGAATCAGAATCGGTGAGGACTTATTCTTCTCGATCGCACGTCGATTCCGAATCGGAATCGGTGGGGGAATTCTTCTCAACTGAGCACGGTGAGTGGGATTTCTCCTTGGTCGCTCATCTGTTTCGGCTGATTGTCGCCAGTGGATCGTCATTCGCGAGCTCGGTCGATGCCGTTTCGGCCTGGAGCTCGGATGCTAATTTTTCCTTTTACCTGATTCTTTCTTTCTTTGATTTTTTTTGGTAGGCTTTGCTGAGTCAATAGTTCAAGCTCCTCATAGTCGGCGACGGAGGTACTGGTGAGTTCTTCCTTGTTTTCCTAGTCTCGATTTGATGGAACGACTCGATTGCCGCTCATGTTTTTGGTTTCTCTTTGTGTTCCATCCGTACTTTTCGTCCCATTTGTGTTTTCTTTTTCTTCTTTTAACTTGAGTTCCGACGGTTGCAATGGATAAAGATTGGTAGCGATTTCTTGTTTTTCAATGTTGATACTTATTATTTGGAATTCTGGGGAAGTGTTGCTGCCTTGTGCATGCTTTGATTGAGCATTTACGGCGGATATGTGTATTTTACCTTTGAAAATTTGGATCTCGAACGGAGGGGGAGATCGATCTTCATGAGTTAGGGCTCCCCTCGAAATCTTGGGTATTGATGTTCTCGATCTGTTTTTTCAAACTTTAGTTCGCCCCATGTTTACTTGCTGTTACCGCCAGAGCCCGAGCTCGAATATTTGTCCTTTTTGCAGGCAAGACTACTTTCGCGGAGTCTAAGAAGAAATAGGAGTGTACGTGTCGTGACTTTGTCTTACTGTTTTGGCCCCACTCAATTGTGTCCCTCTGGTTGTATGAGAATTGATTGGATTTTGATTGGACTTGAACATCGACCATTGGCGTTGAGCGTTGAGGTTTTTCCGTTGGATTTCATCACCAACTTAGGCAAAATTATATTTAACTGCTGGGATATTGCGAGCCAGGAGAAGTACGGTGGTGGTCTGAGAGATGACTACTAGTAAGTAAATGGGAAACTACACATTTGTTTGTTAGAACTTGTTTTCATATGGTATCGATTGGTTTTGCATTCCAAACCTTTTGGTATATGCCTTCGTTATTGTTGGGATATAATACGCGTAAACGATAGGATCTTACAATTTACGTCAACGCGAAATCACTAGAGAAATAAACGAGAAAAATAAGGACACTATAAATTTACGTGGTTCGGTCCGAGTATCAATACCTACGTCCACGGGGAGAGCCAGCAGCAAATAATCCACTATAATCGGAGAATCATATTTTATAATCGCTCAAATATTCAAGTGTTTCTCACACCTAGATTTAACCAAAAACCCAAAGTGTTTATAAATAAACAACTCACTTGGACATAAACTCACAGCACAAAATTACCGTGCATTTAAGCTCAAAACCAAACGCTAAAAACAAGAACCCCTTTTCTTGATCGCATGGGTGGCTTCACTTGATGTTGTGCGGCAACGGCTCCACATAGGGTTTCAGCAGCAACTCTTCTACGTAGGGCTCCTTGTCCCTTTTATATGCGTGTGCCCAAAGAGGAAACCTTTATTTTATCTTTATTTCCTCTTTTATAATCCTTCATCGAGTCCAACAAAATTTTTTCTACTTGGGAAATCTTTATCAACAAAATTTGGTTTAATAAATCGTTATTCGAATTTAAACTCAAGACATTAATTTAACAATTCTTCACATTGGTTTGATGTTTGAAGTCAAGTTATAGTGCTCATCATTCATGCTGCTCTCCCAACGCCCCGACGGGCGCTCACTCTTCACAGATGCCAATAGAGCTCAAGTAGAGCTTGAGCTTCGTCAAAGGAACAGATTTAGTCCTCATGTCCGTCGGGTTATCTGCTATAACAATCTTTTTGACAATAACATTACCCTTAGCTAAGACATTTCGAATGAAGTGGTACATAATGTTGATATGTTTTGTTCGCTCGTGATAAATTGATTATACGCCAAATATATCACATCTTGGTTATTGCAGTGTATATCCACACTTTTCTGTTCTAACCCAAAGTCCGAAAGCAAATTTTGTAACCATATCGCCTCATTTGCTACAAAGATTAGTGCAATGTACTCTGTCTTAGTCAAAGACAAGGTAATGTGATCATGTAAGGACGCTTTCTAACAAATTGTACTATCCGCTAGCGTAAATACGTACCCTGCTAAAGATTTGCAATCATCCAAGTCACCGGCGTGATCCGAATCCACAAAACTAGTGGTCTTACTGCCATTTCTGTCCTTTTGATACACTATACCCACGTCTGTTGTCTCCTTCAAATATTTGAGAATCTACTTCATAGCTTCCCAACGAGCTTTACTAGGATACTTCATATAACGACTAACCACGCTCACAACTTGTAAAATATCAGGTCTAGTGCATACCGTAGCATACATAATACTATCAACGGCATTATAATAAGGAACATGTGACATATGCTCCTCTTACTCCTTAGTCTACGGTGATAATTTATCTAAAAGTCTAAAGTGCTTTGCTAAAGGTGTACTTATAGATTTTGCCGATTGCATATTAAAACGTGCTACAATCTTCTCAATATATTTCTTTTGAGATAGACGTAAAACTCCTACAGCCCTGTCACGTAAAATCTCCATACCTAAAATTTTCTTTGCAGCACCTAAATCTTTCATTTCAAATTCAGCATTTAACTGCCTCTTCAACACATCAATATAAAAAAAATAAAATAAAATAAAATAAAAAACACATCAATATCAGACATATTCTTAGTTGCTATCGGCATATCATCAGCATATAAGAGTAGATGAATCAAAGAACCATCATTTAATTTCCTATAGTAAACGCAGCCATCCATATGACTTTTTGTGTAGTTTTGATTAGTCATGAAAGTATCAAAACATTTATACCACTACTTAGGAAATTGTTTCAGCCCATACAAAAACATGATATTCCTTACCCAGAATAGCAAATCCCTCTGGTTGCCTCGAGTAAATCCGCTCCTCCAACTCACCGTGAAGAAACGCAATGTTCACATCTAACTACTCTAATTCAAGATCCTGCGAAGCAATTAAGGCAAGTAAAACACGAATAGAAGTATGTCTTATCACAGGAGAGAACATCTCATTGTAGTCAATGCCCTCACGCTGTGTATATCCTTTCGCCACAAGTTTTGCCTTATACTTCGCTGCCTCGACACCAGGAATGCCCTCTTTCTGTTTGAAGACCTATTTATTTTCGACAATCTTTTGGCTCTTGGCTACTTTGACCAGCTCCTATGTATGATTTTGATGGAGTGATTCTATCTTTTTACTCATAGTCCCTAGCCACTGCGATGACTTCGAACTAGCCATCGCCTTAAAGTAAGATAAAGGCTCATCTGTCTCCACCTCATCACTTACAGTCAATGCATAAGCAATATATGTATAATTATAACGTACCGGTGATTTAATTTACCTTCTCTGTCTATTTGCGGCTATAGTATGCTGCGGCTTTGCTGGTTGTTCACTATCACCGACTTCAAGAACTTTTGCTTCATTTGCAGTCTCAACTTCTGTTACCTTCGATGTCTCCGAAGTCTCCACCTAAAGCTCCACCTCACTAATGACACCATGATTTGTCTTCTTTGCTAGTTGTATCTCAAAACTCCTCTTTTGAAGTATTGTAGTCTCGTCGAAGATCATATTTCTGCTGATTAGAAAATTGGGTGATCTGGGATTGGTGCACCACAGCCGATAGCCTTCCACCCCATGTGCATAATCTAGAAATATGCACTTCTTTGCCCTCGGCTCAAGCTTACCATCACTCACATGAGCATACGCAGTATATCCAAATATATGTAATCCGGAATAATCAACAGGTTTCCCTGACCATACTTCCTCAAGAGTCTTCCACTCGATAGCAGATGATGGAGATCGATTAACTAGGTAACATGCCATGTTCACTACTTCGGCCCAAAATTCCTTGCTAAGTCCTATATGCGAAAGCATGCATCGAGCTTGCTCAAACAAAGTTCTGTTATTCTGTTTTGCCATGCCATTCTGTTGTGGTGTCTCAAATATTGTACGGTATCTTACAATATATTCTTTCTCGCAGAACTCGGTAAAATCTTTACCATAAAACTCCATGCCATTATCAATTCTCAAGCACTTGATTTGTTTATTTAACTACTTCTCAATCAATGCCTTAAATTTCTTGAACTGATCAAACACTTTATATTTGTGCTTCAGAAAGTAAACCCATACCTTTTTCGAATAGTCGTCAATAAAAGTCAGCATATATCGAGCACCTTCTTTTGAAGGGACCGAAAATGGGCCCCAGACGTATAAATGAATATATTTAACTAGTCGTTTGGTTGAATGAATAGCTGTAGTAAACTTAACTCCATGCTGCTTCCCATAGATGCAGTGCTCACATAAGTCCAGCTTTCCTGTTTTCTAACCTTTCAACAACCCCCTTTCATTCAGCATTGTCATACTTGCCTCAATCATGTGCCCCAAATGCATATGTCATAATTGAGTCAAGTTATAGTCTGACTCACCTGATGAAACTGCAGCGGTTCCGGTTATGGTCTCTCCCAGTAGATGATAGAGAGTATTCACTTTCTTCTTCTTTATCACTGTCATGGCACATTGAGAGATCTTCAGTACTCCACCTTCAGCAGCGTACCTACACCCGATATCATTGAGTGTACCCAGAGAAATAAGGTTCTTTTTGAGCTTTGGTACATACCTTACATCTGTCAATGTGCGCATCACCCCATCATGCATCTGAATTTGAATTGTCCCTATCCCCATAACCTTACAGATTGCATTATTCCCTAAAAAAACTCTACCACCATTTGCAGCTTGGTAAGTAGTAAACTAGTTCTTATGAGACGTCATATGATAAGAACACTCCAAATCTAGCACCCATTCGTCTCTTGACGAAGTAGCATTCGTCTCTTGACGAAGTAGCAGTCACATATAAAACAGCTTCTGCATGACTAGTGCTCCCCCTAACAACGTTTGCCATTCTGCTTATCAGCCTTATTCCTTCGCTTTGGACAATCTCTCCTGATATGCCCTTCCTCGTGACACTTAAAGCACTTCACGCGTCTCTTGGTCTTTCTATGGCATGATTTTGATATGCTTTTATCTCTGCTGCTACTAAGCCCTAGATGTTGTTCTTTACCCCGAATCATTAGTGCTTGCGCTACTCCTTGCGCCTAATTGTCATCACGCAACCTTCTCTACCACTCCTTAGAGAGTAAGGTGAACTTTACCTCTTCTGAGGTAATAGTAGTACGTCCCTGCAACAATGAATCAGTAAAGTGCTCCTGTGACTTTGGTAAAGAGGCTAACAACATCATACCATGCTCTTCATCATCAAGTATCTTACCGACGTTCTTCAGATCCAACATGAATTTATTAAATTCATCTAGGTGGGTTCTGATAGACGTACCTTTAGTATATTTAAATTGAAACATCTTCTTCAACATGTACAAGCGATTGTTCAAATCTTTCTTCACATAGAGTACTTGAAGTTTTGCTCATAATACTGTGGCATCCTTCTCCTCAGCAACCTCTATTATGACCTCATCCATCAAATTTAATAGAATTATGCTATTTGATTTTTCCATTAGCTCTACCTTCTCAGAGGCCTTCATTATAATCGGTAACTCATCTTCACCATCCAATGCCTTGACCAAACCTTGTGTTGTCAATAATGCCCACATCTTGATGCTCCATTTGTTGCTCCTATCAAACTTCTCAATCTCAGATTTTCCTCTAAGACATAATTGCAATAACAAAATTTCCAGATAATAATCAGACAAGCAAAAACTTTAAATCACCATCAAGAAATCCAATCAAGCTCTGATACCAATTGTTGGGATAAATACATGGAAATGACAGGATCTTGCAATTTATGTCAATGCGAAATCGTGAGAGAAATAAACGAGAAAAATAAGGATACTAAAATTTATGTGGTTCGGTCCGAGTAGCGGTATCTACGTCCATGGGGAGAGTCAGCATCAAATAATCCGTAGAATCATAGTTTACAATCGTTCAAACGCTCGAGTGTTTTCCACACTTAGATTTAACCTCAAACTCAAAGTATTTATAAATAAACAACTCACTTGGACATAAACTCACATCACAAAATTATCGTGCGCTCAAGGTCAAAACCAAACGCCAAAAACAAGAACTCCTTTTCTTGATCGTATGGGTGGCTTCACTTGACGTTGTGCGGCAGCGGCTCCACGTAGGGTTTCAGCAGCAACTCTTCTACGTAGGGCTCCTTTTCCCTTTTATATGCGTGTGCCCAAAAAAGAAACCTTTATTTTATCTTTATTTCCTCTTTTGTAATCCTTCATCGAGTCCAACGAAATTTCTTCTACTTGGGAAATCTTTATCAACAAAATTTGGTTTAACAAATAGTTATCCGAATTCAAACTCGAGACATTAATTTAACAGTTACTATGTCGTTTCAGATTCTTTTGATCACGTTTGTTATGAATTTATAAGTTTCAAGAGGCATGTATAATTGCTCATATGGGTTTGGCTTCTGCAGCAATGGTGGTCAATGTGCCATAATCATGTTTGACGTTATTGCCATGTCGATCTACCGGAATGTCCGTACATGGCTTGGCCATCTCCGTAGGTTTTATAACATTGCTTTTTTTAACCATCTTAACTTCTGTTTGATAGCTTTACCTATGTATAGAAGTGGCTTTAACTTTTTATGGCCTTTTAATATTAGGTTCTGTAAGGACATACCATTGTTCTATGTAGAAAGAAGGTGGATGTGAAGAACAGGCAAGTTAAGATAGAGGAGGTTACATCCCACTTGGAGGAGAATCTCTGATACTATGAGATATCTACTGCCCAAAGCAACTATAATTTGGATGAGCCTTTTCTCTATCTCGCCAGAACCCTCACTAGGTAATTCAAATTATTCTTGTACCCCTCAAATCATCTTTTGTCTTTGTCGTAGACGATAAAACATGTTGGTTCTTTTTGGAACTTTAGGGACCCTAACCTTCATTTTGTGGAGTGTCCTGCCCTTGCTCATTGGGAAATACACATTGACTTGGCTGCCCAGCAACAGTATGAAACTCATCTCTCTCTTTTCCCCATTTATTGGAATTTTATGTGATAATTTAGGAAATTATCATCTTAGTGGCTTGCCATGGCATCCTGATTCCTCAAGTGCTTATGAGATTGTAGACTTGAAGTTTAAAATTTCATTTGTTGACTGTCTTTGCTATATATGTTATTTATATATTCAAATTGGCGCACATGTTGAAACTTTAAATGCAGCTAGAAATGTTTATTTGGTGTTCTTTGCCTTTAAAACACGAGTTCTGATTAGACATCTCGCTTTATTCTTCTGTTTGGTGCATTGCTGCCCAACTTCTTGGTTAATTATTTGCGTTTGACGGCCAGGGCTCGCATGTATGAGGTGGAGCTTGCTTTTGTTGGTGGTCAGCTTCTTTCCAACGACGACGATGCAGTTTAGATGGAGTTTTAGCTATGATAAGGCAGCAGAATGGTGTGAATAAAGGGAGAGAGATGTTGGAAATTTTCTATAATATGGGCTTACATTAATTAATTAGTTTTCTATTTTAAATAATCGGGTTAATAGATATTCCAATATTTGTTGAACCCTAAAGTGATTTGATTGAATTGGGTATTGGCATCTATTGATAACGGGCTTAGTTGAGAAGCAAAGTGTAGGCAATTGTGTTTGACTGAAGCCCGTAATGGAAATGGCCCAGTTGACACACTATTGATTAGGGTTTGCTAGGTCTTCTCTCTAGCTTATAAAATGGTAGGTTATACTTATCAGTTGCTTTAATCTCATTGAAAGCTGCTATATCAAAATAGGTCATAGAGAGAAAGATCTGACATTTCGATAGATCATTAATTATCATATTGATCTATTTTCCTTCAAGTGAAGCGATGGCTCAAACGGGTACGCTTTAATTCCATTGTGTTTATTGTTCTCGGTGTTTTATAATTATATATGGATTTGTTTCTTCTTGATTGATTAGATATTTATGTGAATAAATTTTCAACATGTGGTATTAGAGTGTACATTGTAGAACCCAATTTTTTTTTTTTATGAAAAAATTCGAAATTTTCCTCTTTGAGCCGAATATGGGCATTATTTATTTGTATGGATTTCTTGCTCGATTGATCCTGAAAACATAGGGCTTTTGTTCTACATGTCAAGATCTTTCCAACCATATATAATTTGTATTCGTTGAGAATTGAGTGAGAATTTTAAATTTGAAATTCTAGGGTTTATACATGAAAAAGCTCTAAAATTTTCAAATATTGACGTTGGTTGTAAATTTTTGCATGGGTATTGTTATATATATGTTTTAGCATCCTTTTGTTGCATCAAGGTAAGTTTTTAGGGTTTAAATTTAAGAAGACCAAATTTTCGGCCATGAGAGGCTTGGATTCGAAATTTTGAAGCTTGTATGCAGTAGATTTACTCGATTTTTCTTCGTTTAATTCATTCTAGTCAATTATATTGATGTTATATGCAAGTCTCCGTTTCACAAACCCGTTGGCTTGAAATTATCAAGCGTTTTTTCATGTTATTTGCTCGTGCTATTTCTATTATATTGATGTTCTAGAAATCAGTATTCTATTAATTGGTTTTTAGTTCAGTTCATTGCGAGCTTGATTCGAAGCTGGGTAAGGTGTGGTCTTTCGAGTGATCTGTGTGAATGTAAATACTAGTTGATTTCGTGTCTGCATCGTCGAGAAATTCGGAGGGTCATAGGTAAAGCGTGTCACCCCTGACTTTTATCTTCCATGATCGTTGCTAGGTCATGGTTATTTTTCAGTGCGGGGATCGTTATGGTCATGCTTTTTGATGTTTTGGCCAACTTCTGTGTTGGGGAAAAGGGGGCGAATTGTGGTCCTCTATTTTGCTTCTGCTGGACTAGATCTGCGAAATATAGATGGTGTTGGTGTGATTTGGGCTAGATTCATGGGATTGAGCCTCATCATACAGTAGCTTTTGTTTTGACTGGAGGGCGCGTAAACAATTCGAGTTCGAGGGCTGAGCGGCTTGAACGTCTTTGGCTTCTCGTGTAGATTCGCGTTTAGTGATTCACATATGTTGGAATCTAGCGGCTAGTGTACTGATTGATGTGTGCTTTCATATCCTTGTTTGTGGTGGATTCAAGATCAGTTTTTTTTTTTTTCAATGAAATTTAGACTAATTCTATTGATGGTAATCGTGGGTACTACTTATGGATTGATGAACTTGGCTTTCTTTGATGGATGGTGAACTTCTCATTCGATTATGTCTCTATAAGCAATGGTCTATGATAGGATTTTATGTGAACGATCACAGCGTAGAAGAAAAGGGAAAGTAAGTTTAAGAGGGCAATTGGATTAGAGATCATCTTCTATATCAATCTTGATTTTTGCTAGTAACAAGCAGTATTGCTTGTGCTATGCGCGGGATCTTACTTTATTCACACTCCCTTGCATAAATTGACATTGTGATAGCAGATATTGTAA
The DNA here is from genome assembly GCA_014182575.1 of Eucalyptus decipiens. Taxonomy (NCBI): domain Eukaryota; kingdom Viridiplantae; phylum Streptophyta; class Magnoliopsida; order Myrtales; family Myrtaceae; genus Eucalyptus; species Eucalyptus decipiens. The sequence goes on from CM024611.1 coordinate 60,073,910, forward strand.
CTCATTATCATAGATTGAATTCAAAATAAATAAATAAAAAATTGCGGAAGTAATGCTTTCTTTCATAACATATTGCAAATCTTGCGGTAGAATCAGCATTCACTTTTCTATTTGTTGTTTAGTCTTAGTCTCTTGCCTATATGTATTTGGGATTTGACATGAGTGCTTAAGATTGCTAGTGGGACTTTTATTTATTAATTTAAACATGAGAACCTATTGACTAAAGGTGACAAAATGGTGGGTTGTTTTCCCTGCAGATTGTAATTAGTTACGGTGCTTGCTTAGAGTGTTCTTCATTCTATTTTAGTTGAGGTTGAGTACGCAGCTTGGGTGCCATTCTTTTTTTTTTTTTTTTGTAAAGATTGTAGTTCCTACTTGGGTGCCTTTGTTTGGTATTTGGTGCACGAGTAATTTAAACTTAAATACAAAATATGCTGACTGAAGTGCTAGATGCACCTATCTTTTCTTTTGTTGGGTTAATTCAGTGATTTGGACTAAAACCGTTTTTCTGACGCCCCATTTTAAAAAAAAAATTGTGGCAAAAATTGTTGCTTGATAAATGCAATATGATCTTGGAAAGCACATGTCTTAAAGTGCTTGATATTGTTTGATGAATTTTTGGGCATTGATTAAATGGAACATTATTTACAAATTGTTAAAGTTTGTAAATTGTTGAAGTTCCTTATTGATAAAAATTAGTATATACAATTGCCTGCCCGAAGGGGGTTATTGTGCATATTAATTCGAAAAATGCATAGAGATAAATTCCAAAATTAAAAGATGGGAATGTATGACTCAAAAAGATTTATTTGCCCAAATGGGATAAATTCTTGTTCATTAGAATGCGATTCTAAAGAAGTTCCAAATGAAATCACAAGCATTTGCTTCTCTTGTATGGTTTGTTGGCTCTCTTCTGTCGCATGGTAATGGCGCTTTAACCCTCGGAAGCAATGTCGTGGGGCAAATTTACTCTATGGGAAAGTGCTCTGTTTTGATCGTCTGGTATTTGTACATCATCGTTCCGCTGACCGATTGTCGTCTCAAAACTAAATCAGCCAAAATCCTCCATTTAATTCATCTGCAATGTTGGCTTTTTTCTTTCTTTTTTTTTCGCATGGCCAAGTTGCTCTGTGCTCGGAAATCAAAGAGCGACTCCACAAGCTTCCGAGCAGCGTACACTCCACTCGTACAAAAAGCATACCAGAAACTGGTTCCTGGGCAGTTATGATCTCAACATCTACCGAGCAGTAGATCCTCGATGACATCTCTTGAAGATAATTTTGCCATGAACTGCTTGTTGTATCCCTTTTGGAGTGAATATCAATGGCCCACTATATAAACTGGTCGTGGTTACTTATTTAATAGAGCGCATCCCCATCTCGTCCGGCCAATCTTCTCTGTTCTTACGTGTGATAGTGAAGAACGAGTAACTGTCTTCTGTTCAGCAGGGGAATAGAACCAAAACCAACATCATCCATCTGCGCTCTTTCTAGCACACACAGGACGCTGTTGAACGCAATGTGTTACCTCAATTGAGCGAGTCTGTTTGATATAATCACTTGTCAAATAGCTCCGAGGCCCTGCCTTCTATCCAGAGACACCATGCCTAGAGAAAAGTAACGTCATATGCCGTCATTTTCGGAAGGTGTGGAAGGCGAAAATACATTATGCTGCACTTTATAACTTTTTACACATCCTAGCAGATTCAAGAACGGCCTGGCGGATACAAGCCAACATTCTGCATTCCCCCGTACGATCTCTAACATCATTACTCCAAATCTGAGAATCTTCGATCTCGTGGAGAAAAGACCGCCCATTACATACTTAGGATACGTATAGCTACTGCTGTCATCACTCCAAAAAACTGTAACATCACGATACGGCACGTGCAAAATGGAACACACATACTTCAGCACATTGTAGGTACATAGTACTGACAATCGTATTTGCCTTTGCATGGGATTCATTGTCTTCGAAAACCCGTGCTGCTCCAAAAGTCTGATATCTTCAGGTTCGAGTCTCTGACCAACAGCAAGAATACTGCCTTTCATGAATGATTCCTCAACTTGAGTATGTGTGGATGTGGAGAGCAGCCCTTCAATGATGGTGAATTCAGTATGAAATGATGAATTGTGCCTTAGAAGTTAAAGAATGCTGAATGTTCTAAGTTTTACGACTTAAATGCAATCTCAGTAGTTACAATATTTAAAAAATTATCCAAATTTTAAGTTCTTCCTCCAAAACATTTTGGACAAAAAAGTTAAAGAAAATTCTATATATTCGATGCCTACTTTCTTTCCTCTCTTTCTCGAAAAGATGTTTAATGCGAGAAATACATCACGTGGCAATGATAAATGGTCTAACCAACTAAATGGAAAGTGAGATATACACACACTGAATCGTTAGTTACAAGATTCATAAAATTATCCCGATTTTAAGTTCTTCCATCCAAAACTACTAGTGACAAAAAATCTGAGAAAATTTTATATATTTCGATGCTTGCTTTCGTCCCTTCTTTCTCGTGAACATGTTTAATGCAAGAAATAGTAAAGTGAGATATACCGAGCAAGATGAGTTTAAAGCATGCGAGCGAGCAACATTGATTGGTCGGTTCCACCACGTCAGTAGCGGATCCCACGCGGCGGATCCGCAGGAACTAAATACATTTCTCTATAACAGCTGAGCATCATTCGGGCATTGCTGAGCTGGCTTGGGCCGGGGCCCGAGAACAATCGAGCCTGGCCCGATTCCATTAGCAACAATTAATCGCTCGAATAGATCCCCCATCGTTCCGCGTTTCAACCCCCACAAAAAAAGAAAAAGAAAAAAAAAGCAAGTAAGCGGATCACACGGTCGACCTGGCTCAAACAGTTGGGGAAACGGCCGGATTGGACGGCCCAAATTGTTGCGTGAAGCTAAAAGCCACTTCGACAAAACACGCACCCCTCTCTCTCTCTCTCTCTTCAACGTTTCTACAGCCATATACCACCTGCCCCAAAGACAGGAGAGCAATTGTCCAGACCTCTTCTAGGATAAAATATTCAATCGTCCGAAATTTGCCGGATCGGACGGCCCAGTTCGTGTATAAAGGTCTCTCTTGTCTCTCTTTCCCCCCACTCCCTCCTGTCTCTCTTACAACTTTACAAGTCCTAGTTGCCTTCTTTACGCTGGTCGTGATGCGCATATCCCTTCGAAAGCAGCTGATTCTTTGTCTGTTTGATTCTTTCGGTGGGCTTTGTCTATTCAGCAGACCGTCGATTACCCAAGCTTCAAGCTCGTCAGAGTCCGCGGCCCAAGAAGACTATGACGAACTTGAAGCTCGGACAATCAACAGTCTAGACCAATTGTGATTTATGCAGATACGGTAAGGTTTAGACTAAGCCAATCCAGACCAATCGATTGTCAAATGTTGACCTTCGGCACTATAATTGTCTTCGAGACCTATTGTTGACACCTTAAGGCCCAGCCCCCGTTTTACTTCCTCTCGCGCTGGCCCGTATGATTCAGTGGTATGATTAGAAGAAGAGGAGAAGAGGGTTCTGTGACTATCGCCATCGGTGCATAGGTAACGTTTCTTTCCAGTAAGATCTCTGCTAATTGCGTATATTAGCTGATAATCTTGGTGGGTGTTTCATCGATGGATTTCGTTAATCAATTTTTTTATTTTCATAAATTACTGATTTTGATATGGTGGATCTGCAAGATTGACGTTCTTTAATTAAGCAATGGCGCTCCTAATGTGCAAGATTGAGCCAAAGGGGTGCAGATATGGTAAAGCGGACATGCAAGCAATTATGGCGTGAATGATAACCATTTTGGTCAGAAATTAATTTCTGGAAGATAAATAAATTTTTCTATTTCTAGATAAGTCTTTAAACAAAAATACTGATTTGATAATGACATAAAATTCTTATTCTAAAGATAAAAATTCGTTTGATAATGATACAAAATTTCTCATTTTCGGACGGTGGCGGCCGACGGATGGCGATGGTGGCAATCCGGGGCTGGCGAACGGCGGTGGCGGCGATCAACGACCAAAGCAGATGATGGCAGCCAGCGACCAAGCAAGCGGTCACGAATGGGACAACAGTTCGTAGTAAAGACGAACGATAAAAAGAATTTTTATTTATCATTTTTGTTCGAGAAATAGAAAAGTCAAAAATTTTTATTTCTAATTTCTATTCCAAATCTATTTTTAGAATAAAAATTTATTTTAGAAATAAAAAAAAAATAAAATAATTTTTATTAAACAAAATTTTATTTCAAAAATAAGTCTGAAATAAAAAAAAATTATTTTTAAAATAAAAATTTTGATTTGTCGTGCATCCTTAATGGCTCGAGTAAATCCGCGTTTCAAACTCCCCCCGAGTGAAGTAATCAGAGATCGCACAGCCGACCTGGTTCGCGCCCCTCAACAGGGGGAATCGGCAGGATCGGACGGCCCAGATTGTTGCGTCAAGCGAAAGCCACTTTGAATAAAACGCACGCGCTCCTCTCTCTCTCTCCCCCCTCTTTTTGTGTCTCTTATAAACCCTAGCTGCCCTTACTAGTTTCTCCCCCTCTCGCTCTATCTCGCTCGCCTTCGTTCCGCTGCTCGTGTCCCTCCGAAACCTCGCGCCGCCGCCGCCGCCGCCGCCGCCGCCCGGAGGACCTGATCATGGTGAGTGCGTTTTCTCCTCCGTCGCTCTCGTTCTGTTGTCCTCGAGATTTTTCGCTCTTTGGGCCCGATTGTCGCCGGCGGATCGCCGCTCGCGAGCTCTCGGACGCGGCGGGGACGGTCGATGACGTCTCAGCCTGAAGCTTCGATGCTGTTTTTTTTTTTTTTCCTAATTTTTTTTGTTTGATGTTTTTGGTAGGCTTTGCCGAATCAACAGACCGTTGATTACCCGAGCTTCAAGCTCGTTATCGTCGGTGATGGAGGCACTGGTGAGTTCCTTGTATTTCTAGTTTCGATTTGATGGAAGGACTCGATTGAGGCTCGTGTTTCTTCTTTCATTTGGTCTTCTTGAGTGCTTTTCGAGTGATCTGTGTTTTTTTGGGGAGGGATGGTTGGGGAGGGATGGTGATGGTTGGGGAGGGATGGTGGGATCGTTGCTTGTGGTAGTGATTTCCTAATTTTTCTGGTGTTGATGATTATTATCTGGAATTAATGGGGAAGTAATGGGGAAGTGTTTCTGCCTTGCGTATTTCTTGATTGGCGATTTACGGCGGAAATCTATATTTTGCATTAGAAAACTTGGTTGCTGGAATGGAGATGGAAATTGATCTTAGGGCTCCCCTAGGGGAATTTTGGGCATTGATGTTCTTGATCATTGGCACTTAAACTTTTAAACTTAAGTTTACCTTTGCCGAATTATTTATCTGAACTATTTATCTGAATTATTTATCCATTTTGCAGGCAAGACAACTTTCGTGAAGAGGCATCTGACTGGGGAGTTTGAGAAGAAATATGAGCGTATGTGTCTGGATTGTGCTTTATTGTTTTGGCCCCACTGGATTGTGTCCCTCTTATGGGAATTGATTGGCTTTTGATTGGGCTTGAACAGCGACCATCGGGGTTGAGGTTCATCCGTTGGATTTCTTCACCAACTGCGGCAAAATTAGATTTTACTGCTGGGATACTGCCGGTCAGGAAAAGTTTGGTGGTCTGAGAGATGGCTACTAGTAAGTAAATGGGAAACTACACATTTCTTTGTTAGATTATGTTTTCATATAATTTTGTGGGTATGTTTTCATATAATTTTGTGAGTAACTATTGGTTTCTGTGTTATAAAATTTTTGGTATATGCCTTTGTTACTATAATGTTTCACATTCTTTTTAACACGTTTGTTATGGATTTATAAGTTTCAAGTGGCATGTATAATTGCTTATGGTTTGGCTGTTTTCTTCTGCAGCATTCATGGTCAATGTGCCATCATCATGTTTGACGTCACTGCCAGGTTGACCTATAAGAACGTCCCCACATGGCATCGCGATCTCTGCAGGTTTTCCGACATTGCATTTTCTAGTCAGTTTAACTTCTCTGTTTCATAGCTTTACCTTTGTATGGAGTGGCTTTTAACTTTTTATTGCCTGTTAATATGTAGGGTCTGTGAGAACATACCCATTGTTCTATGTGGAAACAAGGTGGATGTGAAAAACAGGCAAGTTAAGGCGAAGCAGGTTACATTCCACAGGAAGAAGAATCTCCAATATTATGAGATTTCTGCCAAAAGCAATTACAATTTTGAGAAGCCTTTTCTCTATCTCGCCAGAAAACTTGCTGGGTAATTTGAATTATTGTTTTGCCCCTGAGATTTCTTTTGTCTTTGTTGTGGATGATGTAATTCTTTTTGCAACTGTAGGGACCCTAACCTTCACTTTGTGGAGTCTCCTGCTCTTGCTCCTCCGGAAGTACATATTGACTTGGCTGCCCAGCAACAGTACGGAACTCATCTCTCTATTTTCTCCCATTCGTTGGAATTTTATGTGATTATTTAGGATATTATCTTACCTGCTTGTGGCGTCCTGATGCTTGTGACATTGAAGATTTGAGTAAAAATATCATTTTCTGACTTTCTTATGCTACATCTGTTATTCGAATATTCACATGTTGGCACACATGTTGAAACTGCATTATTTGGTGCATTACTGGCTACTGTGCTTGCAGGCATGAGGCGGAGCTTGCTCAAGCTGCTAGTCAGCCTCTTCCCGATGACGACGACGATGCATTTGAATGAAGCTCTGCTGTTATAAGGCAGCCTCTTGAAGCTCATGTTGTGATCCCGTTTTGGTGCATTGCCATTTATTGAAAAAATGTGATTTGGTGACATGCAGAATGATGTGCTTGAACTGAGTACTGAGGATTTGTAATTGCTTCTTAGCATCTCCTTTTCCTTAGAGTTGCTGCACTTGTGTGCTTTTTTCTTGCTAGAGATTTAATATTTTACATGTTTGAGCTTCAATGCGACTGTTCCGGAGTCACTTTGAGTTGAAGTATATGATGTTGCGTCTCATCTGGATGTTCTATGTTCAACCACCAGTGTGTTGAAGTGATCTTATCTTGCCCCTTTGGTCTTTGCGCCTGCCATGGTATAGCTACTGAGGGATTGTGGAATGCGGTTGATTTTTGCGTAGTGTGAGGAAAATCTCTAAGCCCCGAGAGCATGAATGAGGGAGTCGTCATTGGACAGTATGGAGTGGAGCTTGGTAGTCTTTTGGAGCTTCTTATATAATCGAGTGAAAGCGCATGTAAGGTTGATCCGTAAAAAAGGGTAATCCGTGAAAGTGTATGTTGGGTGCCAAACTTTATCTACTTGCTTCCTTGTTTGGATAGTTTATGTTCAGTCGTTTGATCTGATTGCATTATTACCTTTATTGCATGGAAACATAGGCTTGCGTGTTAGGCCATAAAACCAACCGATATTGCATGGAAGGCTTTCTTTAAAAGAAAATAGGTACTGATTATGGGAGTTAGTTTAATCTCTGAGGGTGAGTAGGGCTATGAGATGGTCAGATTAGGTTGGGTTGAGGTTGGATCGAAAATGATCAGACTTCAATTCATCCATTTAACTTGTATTGTGTTATTTATACGTGACACAAATTTAATAACATGTATTCACATCTATCCACATAGCTAACCTATTTTAAAGCTCTTTAGTTTTTTTTTTTAAAAGCTCTTTAGTTGTGTATCTTATTTGGATAGAATTGGCTATTTTGACTATAAGATGTTGAAAGAATCAGCTTTCATTATTGCCAAGAATTTTCAATTTTTGTATTAATTCATAATGGGCAATAAGAAAAAGTTAGTATGTGGTAGTGCATTTATGAAATCGCAGAATGAATAACATGGAGGAATTTGAAATTTTCTCCGTTACCTAACAAACAAAACTTACAAGATTGATAAAATAAAATAAAAAACTAATGGGAAAAAAAAGAACCCGTTTCGATATTTTTGATAAGTGTGAATTCATGCGTATTTTCTAAGCCCATCAAGACTTCTTTAAACTAAGAACAATTTGGGGAGTCCATTGTTTTTTTTTGGGTTGGGTTGGATAAACTATTGACCCATTTAACATCATATTTCTTTGGACGTAGTCATTTTAAGTCCATTAAAATCAATTTATTGAATATAACTAATCATATAATAACTCAGCCCATCAAATATGAGTTATACAGATTAAGAAATGAATCTTTGACTCATGTTGACAAGTCTAATTTTCTCACATAGTTTTCTTTAAAAAAGAACTATCTAACACAAAGTAAGTAGTAAACTATCTTGAGTATTCTGACAAAAAAATAAAAAAAACTATCTTGAGTGTACATCGACAATCACGGTAACCTAAATAATCCATATCCCCCAATTTGAAATCTCATATAAATTTTTTCCCTTTTTAGTTGAGAATTCTTTTCCCTCTTGACTAGTTTATGACGAGGAGCGTTTTTGTTCCTCATATAGGAGTTCGCAATTTTCAATCTCTGTTTGTGTTTTTCGAGGATTTGTACAATGTAGAATACGAAGGAATTGATCCATCCCATATGGATTGTCTCCTGTTTAACTGCAAAGTAGATTCATTCAGGAATTTTGCTTGTATAAAAACATGGGACTGGGTTTACATGCATCCTTGAGAGTAGAAATAGTTCCCTATCCAAATTGTAGGCACCCGCGTCTGGAATTGTTGACATTTCTCCATGCTATTGGGTTCATAATACTCTTGTTTTGCACCACTCCACTGGAACGATTTGTTTAGTGGCTCGTAACCAATATGTTTCTGTTAGAAGATTTAACTTATCATTACTTTATGTAAGTACAACACCCACCATTAATGAAGAGTGGTGGACTTGTGGGTAGTAGACGCATCTGCCTAGACTGAATTCCTTGGCAACCATCCGACCCGAAACTCCACCGTCGCTTGCCGCCGCATGACCGCCGACTGTCGCCGCCGACCGCCGCCCACAGCTCACCGGCCATTGCCCCCTCTTGCGGCCGGTGGATTGTGGGCGGCAATCCTGCGATGGCGGTTGGCGATGACGGTCAGCGGTCGTGTGGCGGTCGTGTGCCAGTCGTGTGGCGGTCGTGTGCCAGTCGTGTGGCGGTCATGTGGAGGTGGGCGATGGTCGGCGATCCGTGAGTAAGAAGAAAAGCAAATAAATACATAAATTTATAAATTTTACCAAATGCATTTTTATTCTTTTTCTATTTCAGAAATAAAATTTTTGTATAATTACTAAACATCTTATTTTATTCAAAAATTGTTCTCGGAGTATAAATAGAAAAAAACTATTTCTGAAAAGAAATAGTTTCTCGAAATAGAAATATTGCCATGCGCACCCTAATATTTTCTCGAGCCGCTAGTTAGCCTTTTACTAACGACGGCAATGCCGCAGTTTGAATGAAGGCTCAGCTATTGTAAGGCAGCCTCTTGAAAGCTCACGTTGTGAAAGCCCCTTTTTAGGCATTGTCATTTATTGAAAAATGATGATTTGGTGAAATGCAAAATGGTGTGAGTAAACCGACTACTGAGAATTTGTAATAGCTTGTTAGTAGCTCCTTTTCCTTCGAGTTGTTGCACTGGGTGTGCGTTTTTTCTGTTGGAGCGCATTTAATATTTTACACGTTTGAGCTCCAATGAGACTGCTCTGTAGTCACTTTGAATTGAAGCATGTGATGATCCATCCCCTCTGGATCTTCTATGAGCTGTCTACTCAGGTCAAGCTCAGAAGAGGCTCAGGGATGAAGAGCGATGCCTTCCTTCCTTCCCGGCAGTCCTGAATTTTCTTTTCCTCGTTTCTATCTATTTTGGGAGAAAAGAGAGATAATAGATACGCCAATTATCATAAAACTTGTCTTGTAAGTGCGATTGATGATATCCCCACTTGATAGTATCCTAAAATCTCTTGAATGATATGTTGGCTCTCTTCTTTTCTTTTCTTTTTTTTTTCTTTTTCTTTTTATCTTAAAGTTGCTTTGCAAAATATACACAAAAAATGAGTTTCCAAACATACTGGCTTTCACAAAATGCCCATTCATTCAAAGATACTTGGGGAAATGCAAAGTCATTTCCTCAAGTTGAACCAAACAGGCCTTAACTGACGAATTTGAAAGCAAGATACACATGCTCTTGATGCCAAGCAAGATGAGTTCATAGCATGCAAGTGAGCAATGATGGTTGGTTGGCCTCGCTACATTGATGCAGCGGGTCCCACGTGGCGAATCCGCAAGAACAAAATGAATTTCTCTCCAGCCGGGCATTTGCTGAGCAGGCTTGGGCTCGGCCCGAGCTCGATTCCGTGAGCTTAGGTGGATCAAATCGACCGGATCGGACGGCCCAGATTGTTGCGTGAAGCTAAAGTCACTTATACCTGCCTTCCAAACCATACATCACGAGTCCGCCCCCATCTCCCTTCCTCTTCTTCTTCGAAAGTGTCCATGGCAACTGCGATTTCTCCTACCCCGTTTGCCCTTTTCCGAGGACCGATCACGGTGAATGGGTCGCCTTCTTCGCCATTCGTCATTTTTGAGGGAGCGATCATAATGAATGGAGTTTCTCCGCCGCCGCCCATCGGTGCGTGGGATTTGTTCGCCGCTGCCCATCGAAATATATAAAATTTTATGTGATGATTTAAGATATTATCTTACCTGCTTGCCATGGCGTCCTGATTCCTCAAGTGCTTATGAAATTGAAGATTTGAGTAAAAATATCATTTTCTTTCTTATGCTGCATTTGTTATTCGTATATTCTCATGTTGGCACACATGTTGAAGCTGCGAATGCAGCCATAATGTTTATTTTGGTGCATTACTTCCTGTTGGTTAATTATTTGCGTTTGACAGCCGGCTTGCTTGCGGGCTGAGTGGGTTTCTCCGCCGCCACCCCTTGATTGGGGACTGATCACGGCGAGTGGGTTTCTCCTTTGTCACTTGTCTATTTCGGCAATCCTGCGGTGGCAGTTGGGGAAGATGTGCGGGGGTCGTGCCGCAATCGTGCCGTGATCGTGCGGCGGTCGTGCAGCGATCGTGCGGTGGTCTGTTTCTGTTGTTATAGGATCTGTACAAGCAATTTTTCTTGTCTCCCCAACACAACAATCTTTGCTTGTTCTCATCCTCAAGTCTGCCACTAGAGTCAACTCAAAAGAGAGATGGGGCCGAAAAACAAATGCGAAAGCACCTCGTATAAAGTAAATTAGTATCCGAGAGAACATGTGCTTCTGCCCGTGAACTCTTCCTGAAGAGAGGCTATAAACGCTGCTACTTTCTCCTGAAGAGAAATGGGGCATGTTACGTCCCAACCCCTATCTTAACCCTTCTCTTTCTCCTCTAATCCTTGACCCGATCACCCCTAGGTTAGGTGGAGCGAATATGGTCATATTTGGATATGAAGCGATTAATCGGTCCAATAAATCCCAGTTCAGCATTTCAAACTCCTCAAAGGACATGTCAAACTCCTCAAAGAAAGTAGGCTGATCGCTGGACGGCCCAGATCGTTGCGTCAAGCTAAAGCCGAATTAAATGCAACGCGCTCCTCCTCTCTATTTAAAACCCAGTTGCCCTCAGCGTCTATCTCATCCGCCTTCGTTCCGCTGCTCCCTCTTTCTCTTCGGAATCGTGCAATGGAGACCGCGATTTCTCCTCCTCCCTTCGTCCATTTCCGAGCACCCATCACGGTGGATGGGCCACTTGCTTCCCCATTCATAGTTTTTGATTCACGGATTAAAATGAGTGGGGTTTCTCCGCTACCCCCGATCGATTCGGGATCGGCCAGTAAGGATTCCCCCCGCCGCCTGTCCGTTCGGGAGCCTGTATGTTATTATTTCGATTTCCCGATGCATGTTAAATGCACCTATAATATTGTTCAGTTATCAGAAATCGTGATGATTAAGGATGAGGTTTGTCGCTGCTGACCGTCCGTGAGGTTTGTCCACCGCTGCCCATGATATTATGTTATCCGATTCCTCAAGTGCTTATGGTTAATTATTTGCGTCTCACTGCAGGCTGAGGCGGAGGTTGCTCAAGTTGCTAGTAAGATGAAGGCTCTGAAGTTATGAGGCAGCTTCTTGAAGCTCTATTGGTGCATTTGCATTTATCGTAGAATGAAGATTTGATGACATGCCTACTGAGTATTTGTAATAACTTCACTGAGTATTTGTAATAAGTTGCTGCACTTGGTGTGCTTTTAGTATTACACATGTGTCACGGTCCGTGAATTCTCCCGTACTCGTGACACTTGTGAGTGGTGCTTGGGGTTATCTAGTGAAGAGTGTGAGGCAGAAGGGTAGAACACAACTGGTCCGTGAGTGGCGTCAGGACGGTTGGTGCTAGGAGTTCTAAGATAGAAAGATTACATCACTTAGGAGCTCTGAAAACGGGGTAGGCCTCCCGTGCACAAACTGGTCGGGAGCTGATGCCGCTCTCCTGACGAGGCCATGGCAGGCCGAAACCAGTTGTTGTGCTTAAAGAGAACTGCTGTCGTACTCAATGGACTAGACGGCCGAGCGAAGCTGGGTATGGTAGGATCTCGCACGAAGAATCATTCACCGTATCGTCGTGGAACAGCTAAAAAAGGGCTGGCCTGGCGAATTTCGCTCGCCAGGCGCACGTGGGTCGTTCCGAGGCCAAGGAAACTCTCGGCCTGTAACAAGTGGTATTAGAGTCGGAATCCCTCCAGTAAGCAAGTGAGCAAGTCGGAGAATCGAGCTTCTCGCTCTAATGCGTTGAACTGATGAGTGCCCGGTCTAGTCTTAGCGCAGCATAAAGCGAATAGTCGGGGGCAAAAGATGCTCGAACGTAGCCGCGCTCTCTGCTCCTAGAATGGCAATGGTACTAGGACGAGTCGGTTTCTCGCCGAGCCGATAGCGAGTTCGAGAAGAACCGAACCTTTGCTGAATGGGGATAATGTTCCTGGATCGATCGGTGAATTCGAAAAAGAGGTCTCCTATCACGTTTTCAACAAGGAAAGAACCTCCATTGGTTTGCTGGGGGTCAAGATGTTGGTTAGGCTGAAATGGTGCTGCCAAAAGATGCGGTTGGCGAAAAATGCCACACTTGCTAGAAAGCACAGGTGACTGAAGGCCGAGCGGCTGAGATCAAAAGAGGCCACCGATGGAGCAAAACCTGTTTTGTTGGGCAAGCGTGACCGTTCGATGTGAATTCCCAAAAGCAGTACATCAATGCTTAATTTACGCAAGGAAGCGACAGAGCAGAGATCACAACAAGGGCGTTGCAAATTAAGTGGGGGAGAATGTCACGGTTCGTGAATTCTCCCGTAATCGTGACACTTGTGAGTGACGCTTGGGGTTATCTGGTGAAGAGTGTGAGGTAGAAGGGTAGAACACAACTGGTCCGTGGGAGTGGCGTCAGGACGGTTGGTGCTAGGAGTTCTAGGATAGAAAGATTACATCACTTAGGAGCTTTGAAGACGGGGTAGGCCTCCCGTGCACAAACTGGTCGGGAGCTGATGCCGCTCTCCTAACGAGGCCATGGTAGGCCGAAACCAGTTGTTGTGCCTAAAGAGAACTGCTGTCGTACTCGATGGACTAGACGCCCGAACGAAGCTAGGCGTGGTAGGATCTCGCACGAAGAATCATTCATCGTATCAATCGTGGAACAGCTAAAGAAATGGCTGGCCTGGCGAATTCCGCTCGCCAGGTGCCCGCAGGTCGTTCCGAGACCAAGGAAACTCTCGGCCCGTGACATATGTTTGTCGCTTCAATGCGACTGATCCAGAGTCCCTTTTAATTGAAGTATATGAATATTCTATGCTGAGTCCCTTTGACTATGAGTATATATCGACGATCATGGAACCTAAATAGTATAGATCCCCGCAATTTGAAATCTCATATAAATTTTCAGTCTGTTTGTGTTGTTCTAGGATCTGTACAAGCAATTTTTCTTGTCTCCCCAACACAACAATCTTTGCTTGTTCTCATCCTCAAGTCTGCCACTAGAGTCAAGAGTTATCTCAAAAGAGAGATGGGCCGAAAAACAAATGCGAAAGCACCTCGTATAAAGTAAATTAGTATCAGAGAGAACATGTGCTTCTGTCCGTGAACTCTTCCTGAAGAGAGGCTATAAACGCTGCTACTTTCTTCAAAAAGACATGAACAAGCATAATAACACACTGTCAAACATCCACTCGAGCACAGTGGCAGCACACGTGCATATAATTAGCTGACATAAGAAAGAAATGGTGCCTCTTTTTCCGGTGCTTGCAAATAATGTCCCCTATCATATGCTCTGATTAATTGCTAGACCTCACAATTATATGGACTAACTTCATAGTATGATGACAGAGATGTTTCCCATTTGATCATTTCAATGAGCTGAACAAGTAAAGCTTGCTCTGTTGAATTCTTTTACTCAATCAAAACAGCTTCTCCTTACGGTACATGTGACCACATCCATTCTTTCAATCCTAAAGATCAGCCAAACGGACATTAAAGTATCCAGCACATGAACGAGATGTACTAATAGCTTTAGATCGTGTTGTTCACTCTTTTGTGACGACAAATCTCTGAAGTTTCTCACAAGTTAAAAAAGTAATATTTCCACTGATTAAATTGGCACCGTTTCAATACATATAGACATATCGGCAAGACATCCTTTTCAAACATAATTCTCACAGCCATTAGCATCAAAACCCCAAAACTTAAATTCTTAAGCATGGCTTACCCAACAAAAATGTCATTGGAGGGGGAACTCAATTAGGGAAAAAGTGGAAAAGCAGAAGCACGGTAACTGAAACCGAAAAAAAGTTAAAACTGTTTATCAAAGCAAAAAAAGTACCATCACAGGAGTAATAAGAAATTCTGCTTTATATCATTCTGGACGATGTACACTACCATGTTGGCAAAGGAGGCATTCTGCATGTATAGTTTCGAAACATTCAGCATTCTCAAAAGTTCATGAGAGAGTTGACCAAGCCAATTAGCAACAACAATAATTCACTTCACCAATAATCTCCGCATGAACAAATGCCTCTGGAATTATCGAGGCCCTGGTGTTGACAGAGGCCAAGTTTCATCAATAACATTTTTAACTGAAGCTTCAGCTCCATCGTGCACGTGTTTGGATGATAGAAAAATCGATCTAAATGGACATATATTGCAGTTTTTCTCATCGAACTGTTTTTGTTCCACTTTGCTTCACAAAAAGAAACTTTGCAAAAGAGGAAGCAGCCAGCTTCATCCCCCAAAGCACTTGGGAATGTGGATGCTTTTTAGACTCTTCCCACATGTATCCTCAGTACCTTCTATTATCACGCCAGACGAAAAGATCTTTGTACCTTCTTTACCGCGAACTCATCACTAGCGATTTAGAAGTAGAATTAGATTAGGCTTACGGAAGATGATTAGGTCATTAGCGCATACCAGATTATCGCTTGGAAATTCCACAAAAGAGAAAAAAAAGAAGAAAAAGAAATAAGAGAGATATTTGCCAGATACAATCTAGAAGTGAACCTTGAAAGGAAAAATCTTTATTTCATAAAAATATTGAACCATGAAAAGACAAAATCTTCTCCACAGACATATACATCGGTATGAACTTCCGCAATATGTCCTCTGGGCAAAATCTTTCTTCATATCCCTACTTTTAATATTTAACAAATTGAATACAACTCGACAGCATATGATTTTGCTTCACGGGTTGTTCTGCATAAACGTTGGATTCGCTTTCAAGCAATGGACAGATTACCAAAAGGATGGCACCCAACAATAGCGATTGCGCTTTGTCTAGGTTGGAGGGCAGGCGAGCAATGCGACGATCATAGACCAAGAAGGTCCTGAACGAGTCCCTCAACGAGATCAACCGGGCCCTCCTCAACGCCGACATCCGGCTCCAGCTCGTCCACAATATACAGAACAACATCAAGCGCATTGTCAACTTCAACGACCTCGCCACCGGGCACAACGAGCGCAGGATCATCCAGCAGGTACGCGTTTTTTCCTTTTTTTTGGATTGAGTTATCTATAAGCTATCTGCTCGGTCAAGCTCAGAAGAGGCTCAGGGATGAAAAGGGATGCCTTCCTTCCTTCCTTCCTTCCCCGCCGTCCTCAATTTTCCTTTTCTCGTTGCTATCTATTTTGGGAGAAAAAGAGAAATAATATATACACCAATTATCATAAAATTTGTCTTGCAAGTGCCATTGATAGTACTCCCACTTGATAGTACCCCAAAATCTCTAATTATGAATGTATTTAATTTGCAAAAAATAACTGATTTTAAAAGTATTTTTCAAAAAAAAAAAAAAATCACTAGAACTGCTTAAAAAAAAGAATGACAAAGAAAATTTTCATTATTCACGAAATTATTTGAACACAAATATTGTCAATCATATAATATTTTGTATTGATTATAATTTCACGTGATACAATCGGTTACTTTTAACTCATTTATATTTGCAAAACAAAATTTTGACAAATGGTGCCAGTGACAGATATGTCCTTAAAATATGACCAAAGAGATCAAATAACACAATACACACATCTCCGGGATATTCCACCCATTACCGAAACACAAGAAGGTACATGGAATAGAGCTATTCTAAAAGCAAAGATCATATCAATACTAAACATAAGAACTAGCATTTACAGTCACATTGATGTCTTGAGGAGCTGAAGTTCTTCCAAACGAGACGCCCCTTGGAATAACACATTATTTTTATCCCCATATAGCAAATCAAAATTAACCACGTATCTAGAAAGTAAATTAGGACGTTTCCTAATCAAAGCTTCATATCAATGAACTTTTTTTAAGGATGAGAGCCTATCATATTGGAGTCCAAAATCTAAATACATACTCAAAATTGACAATTTCCTGAAGGAACAAAATTAATAATTTCCTACTTTAATCAAAGAAAACTTAATCGCGATCGTTGATTTACACGGGGAGATGTGTCGAATCTTCTAATGACACTGAGCTCACAACCACATATCCAGCTCACAACCACATATCAACATAGGTATATCATTAAATCATATCATGAAGTCACCTTCCTACGCATCGCGGTTGAAATATTTTGGAACCCAATCCAATATAAAGACTTCATCAAATTATATGCAAATTATTCAGCAAAAGTTCATCAAAAGCCCGTGCGAATTCACGTACGGCTTATAACCTCTCTCTCTCTTTTTTTTTTTTTAACATGCATACTCGGTACACGCCGTGGTCTTACCCTATCCCGTCATAATAATGCATGCTTGAAAACTCTACTCACACGTCAAAAGAAAGGTTGGAAGCCAGCTCAATCCCAAAAATGATAAAAGAAGAAAAAAGAAAAAGAAAGAACATGTACCTGCTGGATGATCCGGCGCTTGTTGTGCCCGGCGGCAAGGTCGTCGAAGTTGACGATGCGCTTGACGTTGTTATGCATACAGGTCTACGATCGTGGCGTTGTTCATCCGCCGTATTGCGGGGGTTATGGTCCCGCGCTAACTGTGCCAGCACCATATTCTTCCGCTCGCGCAGCTGGAGGAAAAACGAGGTCGAAGGAGAATGAACACGAATCGCGATGAAAGAATCCTCAGACTCTTGGGCCGGAGATTCGAGAGCTTCTGATCTCTCAAGATATGTTCCCTTTCTAGGGCTAGGGGAGGAGGAAGAAGATAGTAAGATAATTAGGAGACTAATTGTCTAGTACTACTACTGTTCTGAAAAATTAAATTTCTATACGAAGACATGATTTAATATTTAAATTATTTTAACGATAATGATTATATTTGTTATAAATAAAGATAATTATTATCCGTAAGAAAATATGAAAGTAGGATAGACGGGGGAGTCTTGGTTTGTTTTCTGTAGAGATAATTTGGTTTTTTGAAGTGTTTTAATTTAATCATGAGAAGACCATGCGTCGCGCCTCGTTTGGGATTCTCGACCAATCGGCGGTAATTTGGGGGAATTTTCCCCCCGGGAGTGGGGGTTGAGATAATGGGCCTCAAATGGGCTGCGTTTTGGGCTCAAGTCCAAATGTTTGTCATTTGAGCCTGTCGTATTCGCGGACCAAAGCAAACTTGCGTGAGCACGAAGCAAAACCTAGGGAAAAATCCCACGCAAGAGCACAAAATACTCTCGTTTTTTTTTTTTTTTTTTTTTTTTTAAATAAGGACATGAAATGAATCTTGTTTTTAATAAAATTCTAAAATGACTATGTCAGTTGACCTCACCGGTTTAGTCAAGAGCATTTTCGTCATTTACTTTTTTTCACTTTTTTTCTTTCTTTTTCCTTTTTATATATTTTTCATAAAAAAGACTAAAAAGAAAAAAAAAAATCGCAAGTTGGATGGTTAGCAGCCAGCCTTCCCTTGCCTTTAGTCGGTGCCCCATCGCTAGGTAGCACCCTGGGTGAGGGCCAAAGACACTGGGGAGATGGTCGCAGCTCGCACTAAGGTGCCGCCACTAGCCACGGCCGACACCCTACTGGTAATGGGTCAGGTCTTTCTTTGAAACTGATATGGCCATTATTTGAAATAATGTCCACATTACATTCTTATTTAAGAAAATAAAGCCATTTTAGATCATATTTGAAATAATGTTCACTTCATATCCTTATTTGAGAAATTAAGAGTATTTCAAGTCATTATTTGGAATTCTCCCTAGAATCAACAATGGATTCAAATTGTTATATCCATCGGATTCGGTTCAAATGAAGTCTTCCTTTGCGTGAGAAATTTACCATTAGCCGATCGAAACTCAATGTTGTCTCAAACCCTCAAATTGCAAATCAAAAACCGAGGACTAGCGCTTTCCAACTTATGAACTTAGAGCAATGGAACGGAATACAGAGATGATGTAAAGAATTCTTGCGCATATAAACCCTCTGGAGTGGCTCATAGGCAAACCATCAATTAATGTATCGTAGGCATTGGATTAGGTCCCTCCCATACATCGAGCCTAAGGTGAAGAATACACCTGTCTAAATCAAAGTCGAAACAATATATCAAGACTCATAATAATGACATCTACGAAATCGATTCTACGAATAGGTAATTGATGGCTTTGCATTAAACTCGAGAATTCGGAAAATATTTTTCAAAAAAGTAAATGATTGTATCACTTCAAAAAAATAATCATTCAAAAATGTTTTCTTTGTCAACATTAATTAATACCTAATTATTGTTGTAGATAATAAAAAAGTTTTCATTCATTCATCTTTTTTTTAGCAATATAACCTAATGGAAAGTATATGGACAATTCATATTCCTCAATAAACTAATGACGTGACAATGTCGGCACACTTGTAATGACATAACATAGTGACGTGACAAAAATTGGCTGGACAAGCATGACTGGCATATAATGGGTGACATGACATAACGACATGGCAACCCTAAACGGCATGGCAACTTAAATGGCATGGCACTTGAATGACATGGCAAATATGCAATTTATGCTATGTGAATTAAGACTTCATTTATTTCACGAAAAATATGATATTTCTAGAAAATATTTTTGAGAAACCAATTTTCAAGAAAAAGATAAAATTTTCTGATATTCAGCTAAAACTTGAAAATAAGTTAAAAAATATTTCCCGTCATTTAGTATTAAAGATTCAATTTGATTTTCCTATCCTTTTAATAATCTTTTTTAAAATAGAAGTTTTAATTTGTTTTTACTTTTTTACTTTTCCTTCTACTTTTTTCCTTTTATTTTTCTTTTCAATCTTCTTCTTCTTCTTCATTCGACCGCGGTCACAACGATAGCCATGTCCAACCAAAGGCAAGCTTGAGGCTCATTAGATTCTAGCTAGTCACTCGCCAGAGGTTAGCACTTGCCAATCGAGCAAGCCTCGCCAATCTAGTGAGTGGCCACCTCAATCTCACCGGTCTGGCGAGCGGCAAGCTCAAGGCTCGCCCATGGCCGACAACCAACCTTGACAGGAGGACTAAAAAAAGGAGAGAGCGGTATTCTATGGGTACCCAATAACTCAAGTGAGATCGGTTCAAAATGCCATTTACAAAATCATACAAGGTTCGAGACGATTTGATGAATGTCAAAGAGTTATTGGGAGCGGTTTGGCATAAGGCCAAGATCCAAATAGGGTTCTAGAACCATTTTGCAACATCCAAATGTGTTTTTAAAAATTAAGCCTACCCATTTATTATCCACACCTTTAGATATGGACTCGAGACCCATTTTGCCATCTCCAACCACAACTTATTGGCCACATCAGTATTTTTAAGAACTTTTACGACAGAAGAGTCAATTTGAATGGATATATATATATAACTCAGGAACTTAATTAGAGAACAAATCGAGATCATATTAAACAAATAAAAAAGTTCATGAACTGCTTTTATATCATTATAAATGTTTCTGGGGCTCTTCTACGGTCTCTCGTGTCCCCATCGTATCTAATCGGGCTTCAAGTCAATTTTTAACATATAACTCCTATACAAAGGATCGCAATATATTGACACCTTGAAATTTCCGGTTAATAGTAATTTGCATGGTATGACGTTTTTCATAATGAATATTGTACAGAATAAGTTTGAGTACTGTAAAAACAAGGTATGACAAGGGGTAAGCAGCATAATCTCAAAGCTCAGGCAAGTAACATTTCAGAAGGTTATGTCTCAAGAAGTATTGCTCCTTTAAAGAAACACGCACACACGACATATATATGGGAATGCAAGATAGCAGCAATCTACTCCAAAGACTCGTATTGCAACCGTATGCAAACATTTTGTCCGTGAATCCACTCTATTACCCCATTCAAATACTAGAAAACCACTTCAACGGCGGGGACTGTGAAGAGGGAAATATGGAAAATGAAATGGCATGTCACTGACTTAACCAAATTAACACTTACGCACTAAGAGCACCACCACCCTTGCGTGACCATCCATCTTAGTCACAATAACAGCTCCAACAGGAACACTTTGCTTGAATGCCAGTGCTTGATCAAATGCAGCTTGACCAATGCTACTGTCCATAACAAATACGATGAGATCTGGTCTCTGCAGCATATCATGCCACATGTTAAAATCTTAAAGAAGCAGAGATCCATTGGAAAATGCCCAAAAGGATCATATGCTACCGTTGCTTCAGAAACTTGACGCATTTCTTCAAAGAGAGCAGCCTTCTGTTTGTGACGCCCACTTGTGTCAACAATTATGAGTTCGCGATTTCCCTTTTTAAATGTTTCCACACCTTCAACAGCAATTTTCACAGGATCTGATTCCGTGTAACTGTCACACAACTTGTATCATTTGATGGCAAAGAAATTGCATTGAAACATGGCAGTCCAAAATGTTCAGTTCTGTGACCCCGCTCGTGAGTAAATGAAAAATAAACCAATCGACATGAGAAAAAATTTATGCATGATGAAAACACGTGAACTTGGAGACCCCAAGTTTACTTTTACAAAATCTGACTGTCCTATTCATTTTGTTTGAGGAAACTAGGTGTCTGCAAACAGGAGCAGAACAAAAATAAAATGCAATGCATGAAAGAAAGTACCTGTCATAAAATGGAATTTTAGCTTTGGTGGCGTTCTGCTTCAACTGATCAAAGGCGCCAGCTCTAAAAGTATCAGCACAGACAAGAGCTGGCTTCCAACCTTTCCTTTGGTGATAATATGCATACTTGGTACACGTCGTGGTCTTACCCAATCCTGCCACAATAATGCGTACTTGAAAACTCTATTCACACATCAAAGCATAAACAGTACATAAAGACTCCGAGCAAACTGTAACCACTAGAAGAGAATGCACGGATGTAACAATGGATAATCCATATCCCAAGTAGCTAGATTCACAAACATCAACTCAAGTTAAAGGAGATCTATAAGCACCTTGTAAACCAACAAACATAATGACACTTGTCTTTCCTTTCTGAGGAGTAAAGGAAGGCATCCCCGGATCCAACATGTTGCATAGCTCATTAAATATGGCCTGAAACAAAAGTACCCACAAGTGAACCGCATGAGTACTTCTTGATCACATTCAGACGGGGATGAGACACGAAAGTATGACAAACGGTGCCAGTGACAGATATGTCCTTAAAATAGGACCAAAGAGATCAAATAACACAATACACACATCTCCGGGATATTCCACCCATTCCCGAAACACAAGAAGGTACATGGAATAGAGCCATGCTGAAAGCGAAGGTCATATCAATACCAAACATAAGAACTAGCATTTAACAGATCAGCCATTATGAATCGCCACCTCCGGACATATCCATCATATCCTACGCAGTACCCATTTGCTTCATCAAGTTCTGCAAACCGCCCCTGCCACTGATCTGCTTTAGCATCTGAGGTGGGAGAACTCTGCTCACGTGTTGTGCATTCAGGTTTTGAGACCGCATATTCATATTGCACCTCCTCGTCGGGATCTTAAGTCCCTTCATTTTGCTCCAAATCTTTGCAAGCCACTTATGCTCTTCCAACATTTCTATGACTTCACTGATTTCGCAACCAGAACCCCTTGCTACCCGCATGCTTCTTGATTCATTCATGATCTTTGCATTCGGACTGTCTAGCTCTGGAACAAATAGAACTTGTTTAATCAGGCTCAGAGGCAAGGATTTGAACTTAAGACCTTCGCTGCAACCATAAGACACGATAATAAACAGCTAAACTACATATCACAGCATGACTTGCCTTCGTTTGTCATTGACTCCATCATGGTCATGTATCTTTTGATCTTCGCCTGGCTTTCTACCTCTCGATCCTTCGGCATCAATTCAGAACTTAATCCCTGTTATTTTCATTCAGAATTGCCGCCATTTAAAGAAACACACACACACGACATATATATGGGAATGCAAGATAGCAGCAATCTACTCCAAAGACTCGTATTGCAACCGTATGCAAACATTTTGTACGTGAATCCACTCTATTACCCCATTCAAATACTAGAAAACCACTTCAACGGTGGGGACTGTGAAGAGGGAAATATGGAAAGTGAAATGGCATGTCTCTGACTTAACCAAAATAACACTTACGCACTAAGAGCGCCACCGCCCTTTGCATGACCATCCATCTTAGTCACAATAACAGCCCCAAAAGGAACACTTTGCTTGAATGCCAGTGCTTGATCAAATGCAGCTTGACCAATGCTACTGTCCATAACAAATACGATGAGATCTGGTTTCTGCAGCATATCATGCAACATGTTAAAATCTTAAAGAAGCAGAGATCCAATGGAAAATGCCCAAAAGTATCATATGCTACCGTTGCTTCAGAAACTTGACGCATTTCTTCAAAAAGAGCAGCCTCCTGCTTGTGATGCCCACTCGTGTCAACAATTATGAGTTCTCGATTTTCTTTTTAAATGTTTCCACACCTTCAACAGCAATTTTCACAGAATCCGATTCCGTGCAACTGTCACACAACTTGTATCACTTAGTGGCCAAGAAATTGCATCGTAACATGACAGTACTAAATGTTCAGTTCTGTGACCCTGCTCGCGAGTAAATGAAGAATAAACCAATCGACATGAGAAAGAATTTATGCATGACGAAAACACTTGAACCTGGAGTCCTCAAGTTTACTTTTACAAAATCTGACTGTCCTACTCATTTTGTTTGAGGAACTATGTGTCAGCAAACAGGAGCAGAACCAAAATAAAATGCAATGCGTGAAAGGAAGTACCTTCCATAAAATGGAATCTTAGCTTTGGTGGCGTTCTGCTTCAACTGATCGAAGGCGCCAGCTCTAAAAGTATCAGCACAGACAAGATCTGGCTTCCAACCTTTCCTTTGATGATAATATGCATACTTGGCACATGTCGTGGTCTTACCCGATCCTGCCACAGTAATGCGTACTTGAAAACTCTATTCACACATCAAAGCATAACAGTACATAAAGCCTCCAAGCAAACTGTAACCACTTGAAGAGAACGCATGGATGCAACAATGGATGATCCATATCCCAAGCAGCTAGATTCACAAACATCAACTCAAGTTAAAGGAGATCTTTAAGCACCTTGTAAACCAACAAACATGATGACACTTGTCTTTCCTTTCTCAGGAGTAAAGGAAGGCTTCCCCGGATCCAACATGTTGCATAGCTCGTTAAATATGGCCTGAAACAAAAGTAGCCACAAGTGAACTGCATGAGTGCTTCTTGATCACATTCAGACGGGGATGAGACACAAAAGTATGACAAACGGTGCCAGTGACAGATATGTCCTTAAAATATGACCAAAGAGATCAAATAACACAATACACACATCTCCGGGATATTCCACCCATTCCCGAAACACAAGAAGGTACATGGAATAGAGCTATGCTGAAAGCGAAGATCATATCAATACCAAACATAAGAACTAGCATTTACAGTCACATTAATGTCTTGAGGAGCTGAAGTTCTTCCAAACGAGACGCCCCTTGGAATAACACATTATTTTTATCCCCATATAGCAAATCAAAATTAACCACATATCTAGAAAGTAAAGTAGGACGTTTCCTAATCAAAGCTTCATATCAAGGCACTTTTTTTTTTCCAGGATGAGACCCTATCAAATTGGAGTCCAAAATCTAAAACATCCTCAAAATTGACAATTTCCTGAAGGAACAAAATTAATATTTTCCCTACTTCGATCAAAGAACATTTCATCGCGATTGCTAATTCACGAAGTGAGATATGTCGAATTTTCTAATAATATTGAGCTCATAACAATATGTCAGCATAGGCATACCAATAACTCATAGCATGAAGCACCGCAGTTGAAATATTTTAGGAACCAATCCAATATATAGAATTGATCAAATTATATGCAAATTATTCAGCAAAAGTTCATCAAAAGCCCGGGCGAATTCACGTACGGCTTATAACCTTCTTTTTCTTTACGATAACATGCAGACTCGGTACACGTCGTGGTCTTACCCCATCCCGCCATAATAATGCACGCTTGAAAACTCTATTCACACATCAAAAGAAAGGTTGGACGCCAGATCAATCCAAAAGAACAAGGAAAAAAGAAACAAAAGAAACAAAAGAAACAACACGTACCTGCTGGATGATCCTGCGCTTGTTGTGGCCGGCAGCGAGATCGTCGAAGTTGACGATGCGCTTGACGTTGTTATGCATGTCACCGACGAGCTGGAACCGGACGTCGGCGTTGAGGAGGGCCCGGTTGATCTCGTCGAGGCACTCGTTCAGGACCTTCTGGTCTACGACCGTCGCGTTGCTCATCTGCCGTATCGCGCGGGTTATGGTCCCGCCTAACTGGGCCAACACCATCTTCGCCCGCTCGCGCAGCTGGAGGGAAACGAGGACGAAGGAAGACGGACACGAAGAAGAAGCCGATCGCTATGAAAGAATCCCAAGACTCTCAGGACGGGGATTAGAGAGAAAGAGAGGAATGGGGGATTCGAGAGGTTCTTATCTCTCAAGAATCAAGATATATTCTCTTTCTAGGGCTAGAGGAGGAGGAATCCTTGATTTGTTTTCTATAGAGATGATTTGTTTTTTGAACTGTTTTCAATTAATCAAAAGAACACGATAAGTCGCGCCTTGTTTGGGGGATTTTCCCTCGGGAGTGGGTTCAGTTGATGGGCCTCAAATGGGCTGCGTTTTGGGCTCGAGTCGGAATGAATCCAAGGGTTAATATGTAATTTGGGCCTGTCGTACTTATGCAAGCACGAAAAAAGCAAAATCAAGACGAAATTTCAAATAAGGGTCTAAAATAATTTCAATTTTTTAAATAAGGATCCGAATTACTCTCGTCTTTTCAAATAAGAGCATGAAATGGATCTTCTTTCAAATAAAGCATGAAGTTGATTTTGTTTCAAACAAAGACCTGTAGTGGTTATGTTGGTCTCAGAAAAAAACCTAATCTTACTAGCTAATCAAGAGTATTTTCATCCTTTACTTTCTTCCTTTTTTTTTTTTTTTTTCCTTTTTATATTTTTTTCCATAAAAAGACAAACTAAAATAAAAATAAAATACAAGCGAAATGGTTAGCAACCAGCCCTCCCTCACCTTTGGTCATTGCCCCATTGTCGGGTGTAGCCTTGGGCGAGGCTTAACAACAATACCCCAATTTAGGGAGAGGGTCGCGGCCCTCACTGAAGCACCGCCATTGGCCATGCCGACACCTTACCGGTGAGGGGTCAAGTCCTTCTTTAAGATTGACATAGCCTTCATTTGAAATAAGATCTATTTCAAGTCATTTTTTGAAAAAATAAAGTCACTTTAGGTCACTATTTTAAACAATGTTCATTTCAGATTCTTATTTAAGAAATTGAGGGCATATCGGGTTCTTATTTGGAAGTTTTCTCAAAACCAACAATGGATTCAACTTGTTATATCCATCAACTTCAGTATAAAGGAATTCTTCATTTGCGTGAGAAATTTATCATTAGCCGATGTCAAATGCAACATAATCGAAACTTAATGTTGGCTCAAACCCTCGAATTGCAAATCGAAAACCAAGGACTAGCGCTTTCCAACTTATGAACTTCGAGCGATGGAACGGAAAACAGAGATGATGTAAAGAATTCTGCCATGTATATGCCCTCCGGAGTGACATATAGACAAACCATCAATTAATGTATCGTACGCATTGGATTAGGTTCCTCTCATACATCGAGCTTTCCAACTTATGAACTTCAGCGATATGGAATGGAATACAGAAATGATGTTAAGAATTCTGGCATGTGTACGCCCTCCGGAGTGACATATAGACAAACCATCAATTAATGTATCGTACTCATTGGATTAGGTTCCTCCCATACATCGAGCCTAAGGTGAAGAAGGCACCTGTCCTGTTCAAAAAAAAAGGAAAAAAAAAGAAGGCACCTGTCCAAATCAAGGATGAAACAATATATCAAGACTCATAAGAATCACGTCTACGAAATCAATTCAAGACTTAATAGGTAATTGATGGCTTTGCATTAAACTCGAGAATTCAGAAAATATTTTTCAAAAAATAATTTGATTATATCACTTTAAAAAATTAACCATTGAAAATAGTTTTCGTTCATTCATCTTTTGTTTAATTTTTTTTAGCTATATAGCCTAATGGAAAGTATATGTAAAATTCATATTCCTCAATAGAGCAATGACGTGAAATTGTCGGCACACTTTTGATGACATGACCTAGTGACATGGCAAAAAATGGCATGGCAATACGACATGGCGCATGTATGGCATGGTAAGCATGACATGACATGGCGCATGTATGGCATGGTAAGCATGACATGACATGCAATCAGTGACATGGCATAATGACATGGCAACCCTAAACGGCATGGTAACTTAAATGGCACGGCACGTGAATGACATGGCAACCCTGAACGGCATGGCAACTTAAATGGCACGGCACATGAATGACATGGCAAATATGTATGCATGCACAAAATTTGTAATTAAAACTCCATTCGTTTCACAATAAATATGGTGTTTTTAAAAAATATTTTTAAGAAGTTATTTTTCAATGAAATGATAATATTCTTCGGTGTTCGGCTAAAACTTGAAAAAGAGCTAGAAAATATTTCTTGTCGTTTGGTGTGGAAAATTTGACTGGTTTTTTTTTTCAATCCTTTTAATAATTTTTAAAATAGAATTTTTTAAATTTTTAAATTTTCACTTTTCTTTCTATTTTTTTCCTTTTATGTTTTCTTTTAATTCTTCTTCTTCTTCATTTTACAGTTGGCCACGGTGACAGCCGATGTCTAGCCAAAGCGAGCTTGAGTTCACTCAAGGCTCACCAGATTCCAGCTCGCTACTTGCTAGAGGTTGATGCTCGCTAACCTGGTGAGTGGCCACCTCGATCTTGCTAGGAATTGGCCTAGAGAGAGAGAGAGAGAGAGAGGGGCATAATTAAGGCGACTCATTTATTATCCACACCATTAGATATGGGTTCCAGACTCATTTTGTCACTTCCAATGATAACTTTCTGGCTACATAAGTATTTTAAAGCACTTTTATGATAGAAGAATCAATTCAAACGATATATATATCTTTCTTTGGACTTTATTATTTTAAACTCATTTATAACAAACTTATTGAATATAAGTAACCCATTTAATGACTCAGTAGGTTAAGAAATGGGTCTTTGACCCATGTTGACAAGTCTAGCGGTGAGTTCAAATTTTTGTTTCACATAATTAAGGCCTCCTCATGTCTTATTTGACTCATAAGCAACTTATAAAAGTTAGTGGCAGCCCTCTTGTTATAATAATTAAACCAAAATGATCCAAGAAATCAAATTGTGATCGATAGAGTCCTACAACGCATAAGTGCTTCTTTCCTTATCTCGCGCTCATGAATACAAGATCTTCTAATTTTTTTAATTTATGTTATTTATATATTTTTTAAATTTCATTTAGTAATTTATTTTTTTTGTGTTTTTCTTTGGATTTTCCTTATTTCTGAATATTTTAATATAATAATATTTATTAAATATATTTCAAAAAAATTTCTTAATCACATAAGATGAAAGCTATACTTAACAGCAAATGGAGGTGGCAAAATGGTTCTAGAACCCATATTCTAACCCATATTTGGATGCCTCATGCCCAACCCGTCCCAAAATATTTTGGATATTCGTCAAGTCGTCTCAAACCCTATATGATTTGTAAAATGGTATTTCGAACCTATTTCACTTGAATTATTGGGTACCCATCGGATACCACACATTACAAAGGTTATTATTTTCTCTAGACATTGTTTTCTAATCAAAAGAACTATCTAAGACAAAGTAAGTAGTAAACTATCTTGAGTATACATCCACGATCATGGAAACCTAAATAATACGGATCCCTGAATTTGAAATCTCATATAAATGTCTTCCCTTAGTTGAGATTTCTTTTCCCTCTTGACTTGACTTATCATGATTGTATTTCTCAGGTTGAAGAACATGACTACAAAGAAAACTCTCTTTTGGCTGTGGCTAGCATTTGTTTCTAGGTTATACTGCAATGAGGGTCTTGTGCATCCATAATACTCCTCTATCAAAGACGTTCTCGATAGGGCTGGATGTTTGCATTTGCTGTGTGGCATGGCCTCTGGAATTATCGAGGCCCCGGTGTAGACAGAGGCCATGTTTCATCAATAAAATTTTTAACTGAAGCTTGCATTGTGCACGCGTTTGGATGATAGAAAAATCAATTTTAATGGACATATATTGCAGTTTTTCTGATCAAACTATTTTTGTTCCACATTAAAATTAAGGCTTCACAAAAAGAAACTTTGCAAAAGAGGAAGCAGCCAGGTTCAGCTTCATTCCCCCCAAAGCACTTAGGGAATGTGGATGCTTTTTGGACTCTTCCCTCATGTATCATCAGCACCTTCTGTCATCACACCAGACGAAAAGATCTTTGTACCTTCTTTGCCGCGAACTGGTCACTAGCAATTTAGAAGTAGAATTAGATTAGGCTTATGGGAGATGATTAGGTCATTAGCGCATACCGGATTATCGCTTGGAAATTCCACGAAAGAGGGAAAAAAGAAGAAAAATAAATAAGAGAGGTATTTGCCGAGATACAATCTAGAAGTGAACTTTGAAAGACAAAATCTTTATTTCACAAGAATATTGAACCATGAAAAGACAAAATCTTCTCCACAAACCTTGCGAAGCACTAAAACAAGGTGAAACAAATGAGAAAAAGACTCTCTTGGCCATATGATCCACCCTGACCCCCTATTCTCAACCACAGTCTAGCTCCAACAATTCTCTGAACTCCGGTGACCATTCCTCCTCATCACTTTCCATGCCAAGGATCAACCATACAGCTGCATAAATGAGGATCGCAGGAAACTCCTCGAGATGGTGAAAAATATAGAACGTCCGCAATATGCCCTCTAGGCCAAGAATCTCTCCATTACGTCTCCATATCAATCATCATCATCAGGATCAGGAGTGTGTTGTTCCTCCACCTCAATATCTCCCCTTGCCATTTGCTCAACGCCCGGTACACTCAGAAGTTCTTGAGGCATTTGCGACTCGCCCATGATTACTACATGATTGGTTGAGAAGAAAACATTCTTCTTCACTTAGAAGTAAATAGGCCTCATTACTTCTGTTCTATTATAACAAAATATTCCCTTTTTTGTGGAAAGGGCCCGTATCAATAATTATGATTTTACATATGGACAATTCCTCAATATCTTGTTCATTTGCAACAAACCTTTTCCACAACCACTAATTCGATTTTCTGTGGGCTATCCAATCTAATTCAGGACCCGGTAATTAAACACTACATTAGTAGTGGAAGGAATCAATAGGCCTTTATCGATTAGTTGAGGAGGCACATCTTCTTTATGGCATAAAAGATAAAACATACTAATTTAATATGAGACGAGCCATTTATCGAGCAATATGGAATTTACACTATTATATTTTCTTATCTACATAGATGCAAATACCTATTCTTGAATTTTACATAAGAAAAAAAAATCTAGAGAGAAACTCTAGAAAGAAGCTCTGAACTTGTATTTCACTTCTGAGATGATACAAAGAGGGAATGAGACCTATATATATATAAGTACAGGACAAACCATATGCGTAGATCTCTCCTCGATCTAACGGTGGAGATCGTACCTCCCCAACTACCATCTACCCTCATTTATCACATAAGTATACAATTACCGTATCGCCTGCCCTAGGAGTATTGTAGAAGACTCGAGAAAACCCTAGACTTCGGGGATATAAGCCGAGACTTCTGGGATATAAGCCGAGGGTTGCTTGTTCCACCGATGGGTCACGGCGGTCATTTAGAACTCTCTTAAATCGAGCTATCCTTCGAACCTTGACACATGCACAAAATTCGTAATTAAAATTTAATGAAATGAAAACTATACTAAATGCAGATTATAACAGTACTAAAGCAATACATGTTTTCCAAGCTGGACCCCTGAGAAAATAATCTGAGCACCACAAGATCGAGCAAAAAATACCACCACTTCTGCATACACCACAAAATTTTGATCATAAATACAAGAAAGAAGCTACTCCTTGGCATGCAGCTTGGGAAAAAGATTGCGTTTTCTATTTTCAACAATAACTCCTTTATTACTGTGGCAAATTGTCTCTTAGTCGCAACCTTGATTATCGAATTTTCTTGTAAGAAAATACCTTCTTAATATTCAGAGGAAGACGGTACTGAATCTGATATCGACTGTGACTACCGAGATAGCCAACACCAATCAAAGGGAGAAGCACTTGTTGTCGCCTCGGGAAGCAACTGGAGAAGTGGCTTTTGTTAAAGAGCGAGAGAAAAATTGAGCTTTGGTAGAAAATGCATTTTCCCCTAGCTCCAAGTCCATGCTTGATCACCACAATTCAAACAATGTGACTGTTTTTATGTGAACCCTCATCATTCGTTCCCTGTATTGTGGTGCTTTTGGATGTAATATCTTCGTACTCCGTATTATACGCGGGATGAACGAGTCCACTGTAAATGAGAATTCATTCGACCCGTTTGCACTTTACGTCTTCTCCGTCTCATTTTCACTGAGACTTGAAAGTACCAGATTCACTAACTGAACTTCTGCGGTTGCTGGGTTTGGAATTCGCAAGTTGTCTTGCCTTGACATTCCTATCTGAACAATCAAAGTATCCAATTGGTATGAGAACTTTTTAAGTTTCTAGAGATGCATTCCCGGGTTGCCGAGTGAGAGTGCCTGAGAGATGGATGTTGAGGTCTAAACTGCAGTTGACGTTGAAGGAAATGATGGTAGTGTTAATAGCATTGCTCTTCTTCACATCCCTCTCTGCTTTTAATATTTAACAAATTGAATACAACTCGATAGCATGTGGTTTTGCTTCACGGGTTGTTCTGCATAAACGTTGGATTTGCTTTCAAGCAATGGACAGATTACCAAAAGGATGGCACCCAACAATAACGATTGAGCTTTGTCTAGGTTGGAGGGCAGACGAGCAATGCGACGATCATAGACCAGAAGGTCCTGAACGAGTCCCTCAACGAGATCAAACGGCCCTCCTCAATGCCGACGTCCCGTTCCAGCTCGTCCACAACATACAGAACAACATCAAGCGCATTGTCAACTTCAACAACCTCGCCACCAGGCACAACGAGCGCAGGATCATCCAGCAGGTACGCGTGTTTTTTTTTTGGATTGAGTTATCTATAAGCTTTCTGCTGAGGTCAAGCTCAGAAGAGGCTCAGGAAAGAAAAAGGACGCCTTCCTTCCTTCCTTCCCCGCGGTCCTGAATTTTCTTTTTCTCGTTTCTATCTGTTTGCGAGAAAAAGAGAAATAATATATACACCAATTATCATAAAATTGTCTTATAAGTGCCATTGATAGTACTCCCACTTGATAGTACCCCAAAATCTCTAATTATGAATGCATTTCATTAGTGAAAAATAACTGATTTAAAAAATATTTTTCAAAAAAAAAAAATCACTAATGTTGCTTAAAAGAAAAGAAGAATGAACAAAGAAACTCTCCATTATTCACAAAATTATTTAAACACAGATTATTGTCAATCATATAACATTTTTATTGATTATAATTGATTATAATTTCAAGTGATACAATTGGTTACTTTTAACTCATTTATTTTTTGCAAACAAACGAACTTAACGTAAGAGCTTCGCTTTGAAGTGGATATAGAACTTTTCCTCTCCAATATTGACTTAGTATTGATGATAAGTGTACTGAATGAAAACCTCATTCTCAATTATGCGAGAATTTTTATGAATTCTTTTCATTTGCTTCTTTTCGATGGAAGCTTTATTTTGCTAGAATGTATCCTAATTTTTGGCCTAATTTTTCTTCCAATAATTGATTTAATTTTCGATCAAAAAGATATACCTTAGTTATATATCATATCTTCAACAAGTTTAGTAATGATCATAACGGTCCTATTGTTCTAATGGAGAGAAGAACCTATAATTATCTTTTTAGCAAATTTCCAAACGAACAATTTCAATGAAATCTTTCAATTTCTTATTCTACTATGTTCAACTCTATGTTTTTCTCTATCCATAGAATTGGCTATCAGAGAGTTTCTCCTATTCGTATTAACAGCTACTACCAAAATCTAAGTGGTTACAACTTAATAATGCACTTAACAGATCAGCCATTATGAATCGCCACCTCCGGACATATCCATCATATCCTACGCAGTACCCATTTGCTTCACCAAGTTCTGCAAACCGCCCCTGCCACCGATCTGCTCTAGCATCTGAGGTGGGAGAACTCTGCTCATGTGTTGTGCATTCAGGTTTTGAGACCGTGTATTCATATTGCACCTCCTCGTCGGGATCTTAATTCCCTTCATTTTGCTCCAAATCTTTGCAAGCCGCTTATACTCTTCCAACATTTCCATGACTTCATTGATGTCGCAACCAGAACCCCTTGCTACCCGCATGCTTCTCGATTCATTCATGATCTTTGGATTTGGACTGTCTAGCTCTGGAACAAATCAAAACTTGTTTAATCAGGCT
Source organism: Eucalyptus decipiens (assembly GCA_014182575.1). Classification (NCBI taxonomy): domain Eukaryota; kingdom Viridiplantae; phylum Streptophyta; class Magnoliopsida; order Myrtales; family Myrtaceae; genus Eucalyptus; species Eucalyptus decipiens. The sequence continues at coordinate 60,107,259 of CM024611.1, forward strand.
CAGAGGCAAGGATTTGAACTTAAGACCTTCGCTGCAACCATAAGACACGATAATAGACAGCTAAACTACATATCACAGCATGACTTGCCTTGGTTTGTCATTGAGTCCATCATGGTCATGTATCTTTTGATCTTCACCTGGCTTTCTTCCTCTTGATCCTTCGGCATCAATTCAGAACTTAATCCCGGTAGCATGGAAAAGACCTTGATTCAAGAGAAGCAAACCATTGGCCTAGGTCATTATTGATTGATCTCGGCACATGTTTTGTGCATTCTCATGCACGCATGGGGTGACAAGATAAAGCGTCATATCCACTGGTGGAAGAAATACAAACCTGGCCTATTGGACCCATTTTTTGAATGTACTGAAGATATTCATACATGATTCTCAAGGTAATGTTCCCTACATAAAGCTTTCGTAAAAGCTCAGGCTGCTGATCTTCAGGCACCACTTCCTGAATTTTGTCCATAAACCCAGACCAGTCGCCCATACCTATGTTGAAAAACAGTTTCCCCCAAAATATCAGATCACTAACTAATGCATCTCACACTTGTACATATCGAAAAGACGCATCGAAAGGCAGTACCCCAATGAAACTACCTACCTAATAGCCGGCTAACAAAAGGCTTAACATCAAACACCTCAAACTCATCCATATGCTCTCCAGTACCTATAAAGATCACGGGACTTTTTGTTGCCGCAACACTGCACCCGTAAACAAATAAACTCAGACCAAAGCAACATACGCAAGCATTTTTATATTCCAAAAGTATCAACCTTTGACGGGAAAAACTTATCCAGGCTGGATTCCCAGCTATTTTTTTTTTTTTTATATAGAGAATATTTCTCCTTTTGTCACCCGGAAATAATAATCACTTTCAATTACAAGAAGTATAAATGTTTATTTATGTGATCGTTCACCTAAACTGACGTATATTAACAACCCTGTAAAGTATGAAGATCTAACAATTAGAATCCAACGAAGAATATAACTAGGGATATTCATTCAGGAGCTATAATTCAGAATAGGGTCATAGCTGCCACCATTTAAAGGAAAAAAAACACACACACACGACATATATATGGGAATGCAAGATAGCAGCAATCTACTCCAAAGACTCGTATTGCAACCGTATGCAAACATTTTGTCCGTGAATCCACTCTATTATCCCATTCAAATACTAGAAAACCACTTCAATGGTGGGGACTATGAAGAGGGAAATATGGAAAATGAAATGGCATGTCTCTGACTTAACCAAAATAACACTTACGCACTAAGAGCACCACCACCCTTTGCATGACCATCCATCTTAGTCACAATAACAGCCCCAACAGGAACACTTTGCTTGAATGCCAATGCTTGATCAAATGCAGCTTGACCAATGCTACTGTCCATAACAAATACGATGAGATCTGGTTTCTGCAGCATATCATGCAACATGTTAAAATCTTAAAGAAGCAGAGATCCAATGGAAAATGCCCAAAAGGATCATATGCTACCGTTGCTTCAGAAACTTGACGCATTTCTTCAAAAAGAGCAGCCTCCTGCTTGTGACGCCCACTCGTGTCAACAATTATGAGATCGCGATTTTCCTTTTTAAATGTTTCCACACCTTCAACAGCAATTTTCACAGGATCCGATTCCGCGTAACTGTCACAGAACTTGTATCATTTGATGGCCAAGAAATTGCATCGAAACATGACAGTCCTAAATGTTCAGTTCTGTGAGCCCACTCGGGAGTAAATGAAGGATAAACCAATCGACATGAGAAAGAATTTATGCATGATGAAAACAAGTGCACTTGGAGACCTCAAGTTTCCTTACAAAATCTAACTGTGCTACTCATTTTGTTTGAGGAACTAGGTGTCTGCAAACAGGAGCAGAACAAAAATAAAATGCAATGCGTGAAAGAAAGTACCTTCCATAAAATGGAATTTTAGCTTTGATGGCGTTCTGCTTCAACTGATCAAAGGCGCCAGCTCTAAAAGTATCAGCACAGACAAGAGCTGGCTTCCAACCTTTCCTTTGATGATAATATGCATACTTGGTACACGTCGTGGTCTTACCCGATCCTGCCACAATAATGCGTACTTGAAAACTCTATTCACGCATCAAAGCATAAACAGTACATAAAGCCTCCAAGCAAACTGTAACCACTTGAAGAGAATGCATGGATGCAACAATGGATGATCCATATCCCAAGCAGCTAGATTCACAAACATCAACTCAAGTTAAAGGAGATCTTTAAGCACCTTGTAAACCAACAAACATGATGACACTTGTCTTTCCTTTCTCAGGAGTAAAGGAAGGCTTCCCCGGATCCAACATGTTGCATAGCTCGTTAAATATGGCCTGAAACAAAAGTAGCCACAAGTGAACTGCATGAGTGCTTCTTGATCACATTCAGACGGGGATGAAACACAAAAGTATGACAAATGGTGCCAGTGACAGATATGTCCTTAAAATATGACCAAAGAGATCAAATAACACAATACACACATCTCCGGGATATTCCACCCATTCCCGAAACACAAGAAGGTACATGGAATAGAGCTATGCTGAAAGCGAAGATCATATCAATACCAAACATAAGAACTAGCATTTACAGTCACATTAATGTCTTGAGGCGCTGAAGTTCTTCCAAACAAGACACCACTTGGAATAACACATTATTTTTATCCCCATATAGCAAATCAAAATTAACCACATATCTAGAAAGTAAAGTAGGACGTTTCCTAATCAAAGCTTCATATCAAGGCACTTTTTTTTCAGGATGAGACCCTATCAAATTGGAGTCCAAAATCTAAAACATCCTCAAAATTGACAATTTCCTGAAGGAACAAAATTAATATTTTCCCTACTTCGATCAAAGAAACATTTCATCGCGATTGCTAATTCACGCAGTGAGATATGTTGAATTTTCTAATAATACTGAGCTCATAACAATATGTCGACATAGGCATACCAATAACTCATATCATGAAGCCCCGTCCTACGCATTGCAGTTGAAATATTTTATGAACCCAATCCAAAATATAGAATTGATCAAATTATATGCAAATTATTCAGCAAAAGTTCATCAAAAGCCCGGGCGAATTCACGTACGGCATATAACCTTCTTTTTCTTTATGATAAGATGCAGACTCGGTACACGTCGTGGTCTTACCCTATCCCGTCATAATAATGCATGCTTGAAAACTCTATTCACACATCAAAAGAAAGGTTGGACGCCAGATCAATCCAAAAGAACAAGGAAAAAAGAAACAAAAGAAACAACACGTACCTGCTGGATGATCCTGCGCTTGTTGTGGCCGGCAGCGAGGTCGTCGAAGTTGACGATGCGCTTGACGTTGTTATGCATGTCGCGGACGAGCTGGAACCGGACGTCGGCGTTGAGGAGGGCCCGGTTGATCTCGTTGAGGCACTCGTTCAGGATCTTCTGGTCTACGACCGTCGCGTTGCTCATCTGCCGTATCGCGCGGGTTATGGTCCCGCCTAACTGGGCCAACACCATCTTCGCCCGCTCGCGCAGCTGGAGGGAAACGAGGACGAAGGAAGACGGACACGAAGAAGCCGACCGCGATGAAAGAATCCCAAGACTCTCAGGACGGGGATTAGAGAGAGAGAGAGGAATGGGGGATTCGAGAGGTTCTTATCTCTCAAGAATCAAGATATATTCTCTTTCTAGGGCTAGAGGAGGAAGCCGTGATTTGTTTCTGTTAAAAAAAGTGATCCATTTTGTGAAAAATCTAGAACTCCCTAGACTACTCTACGTATGAAGGAAGAAAGCCAGCTGGAAATTGGTTGAAAAGTCAACAAAAGTGGCTGGAGTTGCAAAGAATAGAATAATACAGAAAAATGGAGAACACACCAGAAGAATCGGGAGAAGCCGAGAGACAAAGAAGAAAGCTGTACTTTTATATTATTCTTTTGTACTAATGTCGGTGGAGAATGGCGGTGACACCTCTATAAATAGGGGCTGGGGGTGTGTTTTGAGAGGAAGAAAAACCACACACACTCCTTCCCTTCCTTTGTACCTTGTACTACAACTAAATAAATAAAAAAGCTTTCTTTTGTTGTTCCCTTGCTTCCACTCTTTTTTATTTTGTCCTTGCCCACTTTGTTCTTAGTCGATTTGCTCTCTTGGTAATTCACACATAAAACACACACTTGCACACACATCAAACACACGCTTCCGCAAATCACCAACAGTTTCCTATAGAGATGATTTGTTTTTTGAAGTGTTTTCAATTAATCGTAAGAACACGATAAGTCGCGCCTTGTTTGGGGAATTTTCCCTCGGGAGTGGGTTCAGTTGATGGGCCTCAAATCGGCTTCGTTTTGGGCTCGAGTCGGAATGAATCCACGGGTTAATACGTAATTTGGGCCTGTGTACTTATGCGGGCACGAAAAAAGCAAAATCGAGACGAAATAAGAATATAAAATAATTTCGATTTCTCAAATAATGATCCAAAATACTCTAGTCTTTTCAAATACGAGCATGAAATGAGTCTTGTATCAAATAAAGCATGAAGTTGATTTTGTTTCAAACAAAGACTTGTAGTGGCTATGTCGGTTTCAAAAAAAAAAAAAAAAAAAAAAAACCTAACTTCACTAGCTAATGAAGAGTATTTTCGTCATTTACTTTCTTCCCTTTTTTTTCTTTTTTTTTTCCTTTTTATATTTCTTTCCATAAAAAGACAAATTAAAAAAATAAAAGTAAAAATACAAGCGGAATGGTTAGCAACCAGCCCTCCCTCACCTTTGGTCATTGCCCCATTGTCGGGTGTGGCCTTGTGCGAGGGTTAACGACACTCCCCCAATTTAGGGAGAGGGTTGCGGCCCTCACTGAAGCGCCGCCATTGGCCATGCCGACACCCTACCATGAGGGGTCAAGTCCTTCTTTAAGATTAACATAGCCTTCATTTGAAATAAGATCTATTTCAAGTCATTTTTTGAGAAAATAAAGTCACTTTAGGTCACTATTTTAGACAATGTTCATTTCAGATTCTTATTTAAGAAATTGAGGGCATATCGGGTTCTTATTTGGAAGTTTCCTCAAAACCAACAATGGATTCAACTTGTTTTATTCGTCAAATTCAGTATGAAGGAATTCTTCATTTGCGTGATAAATTTATCATTAGCCGATGTCAAAGGCAACATAATCGAAACTTAATGTTGGGTCAAACCCTCGAATTGCAAATCGAAAACCGAGGATTAGCGCTTTCCAACTTATGAACTTCGAGTGATGGAACGGAATACAAAGATGATGTAAAGAATTTTGGCATGTATACACCCTCCGGAGTGACATATAAACAAACCATCAATTAATGTATCGTACGCATTGGATTAGGTTCCTCCCATACATCAAGCCTAAGGTGAAGAAGGCACCTGTCCAAATCAAAGACGAAACAATATATCCAAATTCACAATAATCACATCTACGAGATCAATTCTAGACTTAATGGGTAATTGGCGGCTTTCCATTTAAACTCGAGAATTTGGAAAATATTTTTAAAAAATAATCGATTATATCACTTCAAAAATTAATCATTGAAAACAGTTTTCATTCATTCATCTTTTATTTAATTTTTTTATTGATATAACCAAATGGAAAGTATATGTAAAATTCATATTCCTCGATAGACTAATGACTTGACAATGTTGGCACACTTGTGATGACATGACATAGTGACGTGGCAAAAAATGGCACGGCAATATGACATGGCGCATGTATGGCATGGTAAGCATGACATGGCATGCAATAAGTGATATGGCATAACGACATGGCAACCCTAAACGGCATGTCAACTTAAATGGCACGGCACGTGAATGACATGGCAAATATGTAATCTATGCTAAGTGATATGCATGCACAAAATTCGTAATTAAAATTCCATTCGTTTCACGAAAAATATGATGTTTTTGAAAAATATTTTCTAAGAAATCATTTTTCAAGAAATGATAATATTTTTTGGTATTCGGTTAAAACTTGAAAAGGGCTAGAAAATATTTCCCTTCATTCATTGTGGAAAATTCTACTTGTTTTTTTTTTTTTTTTTTTTTTGTTATTTTAATAATTTTTTTAAATAGAATTTTTAATTTTTACTTTTCTTTCTACTTTTTCCTTTTTTGTTTTGTTTTCAATCATCTTCTTCTTCATTCTACTGGTGACAGCTAGTATCCAGCCAAAGGCAAGCTCAAGTTCACTTGAGGCTTGCCAAATTCTAGCTTGCCACTTGCCAAAGGTTGGCGCTCGCCGACCTAGCGAATGGCCACCTCGATGTTGGAGAGAGAGAGAGAGAGAGTGGTATCCGATGGGTACCCAATAACTCATACAAGGTTCATGATGACTCAACAAATATCCAAAAGTTATTAGGAGGGGTTTTGGTTCTAAAACATTTTGTAGCATCCGAATGTGTTTTTAAAACTTAAGGCAACCCATTTATTATCCACACCATTAGACATGGGTTCCAGACTCATTTTTCCACTTCCGATGATGACTTTTTGGCCACATCGGTATTTTTAAGCATTTTTATTATAGAAAGTCAATTTCAACAATATAAATATATATTTTTATATTTCTTTGAACTTTATCATTTTAAACTCATTTATAATAAATTTATTGAATACAAGTAACCCATTTAATGACTCAACCTATCAAATATGGGTTATATAAGTTAAGAAATGGATCTTTGACCCATTTTGACAAGTCTAGCTGTGAGTTGAAATTTTTGTTTCACAAAAGTAAGGCCTTCTCATGTCTTATTTGACTCATAATCGACTTAGAAAAGTTAGTGGCAACTCTCTTGTCATAATAATTAAACCAAAAAAATACAAGAAATCAAATTGTGATCGATAGAGTTCGTACAACGGGTAAGTGCTTCCTTCCTTATTTGCACTCGTGAATACAAGATCTTCCAAATTTTTTAATATATATTATTTATATATTTTTTAAATTTCATTTATCATTTTATTTTTTGTTTTTTGTTTTTTCTTTGGATTTTCCTTATTTCTGAATTTTTTAGTTTAATGATATTTATTAAATATTTTTCAAAAAAATTTCTTAAACACATTAGATGAAAGCTATACTTAACAGCAAATGGAGGTGGCAAAATGGTTCTAGAACCCATATTCTAACCCATATTTGGATGCCTCATGCCGAACCCCTCCCAATAACTTTTGGATATTCATCAAGTTGTCCCGAACCCTATATGATTTTGTAAAATGGTGTATTGAATCTATCTCACTTGAATTATTGGGTACACATCGGATACCACACATTACAAAGGTTATTATTTTCCCTAGACATAGTTTTCTAATAAAAAGAATTAAGACAAAGTAAGTAGTAAACTATCTCGAGTATACATCCACGATCATAGAAACCTAAATAATATGGATCCCTAAATTTGAAATCTCATATAAATTTTTTCCCTTAGTTGAGATTTCTTTTCCCTCTTGACTTGACTTATCATGATTGTATTTCTCTGGTTGAAGAACATGACTACAAAGAAAACTCTCTTTTGGCTTTGGCTACCATTTGTTTCTAAGTTATACTGCGATGAGGGTCTTGTGCATCCATAATACTTGTCTTGTGCATCCATAATAGTCCTCTTATCAAAGACGTTCTCGATATGGCTGGATGTTTGCATCTGCTGTGTGGCATAGCCTCTGGAATTATTGAGGCCCTGGTGTGATAGAGGCCATGTTTCATCAATAAATGCTTTAACTGAAGCTTCAGCTGCATCGTGCACGAGTTTGGATGATAGAAAAATCAATCTAAATGGACATATATTGCAGTTTTTCTCGTCAAACTGTTTTTGTTCCACATTAATATTAAGGCTTCACAAAAAGAAACTTTGCAAAGAGGAAGCAGCCAGGTTCAACTTCATTCCCCACAAAGCACTTGGAGAATGTGGATGCTTTTTGGACTCTTCCCTCATGTATCCTCAGCACCTTCTATCATCACGCCAAACGAAAAGATCTTTGTACCTTCTTTGCCGCGAAGTGGTCACTAGCGATTTAGAAGTAGAATTAGATTAGGCTTATGGGAGATGATTAGGTCATTAGCGCATACCGAATTATCACTTGGAAATTTCACAAATGAGGAAAAAGAGAAGAATTATCGCTTGGAAATTCCACGAATGAGGGAAAAAAGAAGAAAAATAAATAAGAGAGGCATTTGCCAAGATTCAATAAACTTTGAAAGACAAAATCTTTATTTCACAAGAATATTGAACCATGAAAAGACAAAATCTTCTCCACAGACCTCGCGAAGCACTATTGAAACAAATGAGAAAAGGACTCTCCTGGCCATATGATCCGCCCTGATCCCCTATTCTCAACCACGGTATTATCTTTGCTCCAACAATTCTCTGAACTCCAGTGACCATTCTTCGTCATCACTTTTCATGTCAAGGATCAGCCATACAGCTGCGTAAATGAGGATTGTAGGAAACTCCTCGGGATGGTGAAAAATATACATCAGTATGAACATCCGCAATATGTCCTCTAAGCCAAGAATCTCTCAATTACCTCTCCATATCAATTCTTAATAGGTCTCATTGTCGCATCATCATCATCAGGACCACGAGTGTGTTGTTTCTCCACCTCGATATCTCCCCTTGCCATTTGCTCAATGCCTAGTGTACTCGGAAGGACCACGAGTGTGTTGTTCCTCCACCTCGATATCTCCCCTTGCCATTTGCTCAATGCCTAGTGTACTTGAGGCGTTTGCAACTTGCCCGTGACTACTATATGGAAGTTTTTGAGGCGTTTGCGACTCGCCCGTGTAGCTTGAGAAGAAAACACTTTGGAGGGATTCTTCTTCATAAATAGGTCTTTATCGATTAGTTGAGGAGGCACATCTCTTTACGGCGGAAAAGATGAAAAATACTAATTTAATATGAGACAAGCTATTTACCGAGCAATATGGAATTTACACTGTTATATTTTCTTATCTACATAGAAACTCTGAACTTGTATTTCACTTCTGAATGAGATGACACAAAGAGGGGAGGAGACCCCTATATATAAGTACAGGACAAACCGTATCCGTATATCTCTCATCGATCTAAAGGTGGAGATTGTATCTCCCAACAACCATCTACCCTCATTTATTACATAAGTGTATAATTACTGTATCGCCCACCCTCTGGAGTATTCAACAAGACTCGAGAAAACCCTGGACTTCGAGGATATAAGCCGAGGGTCACTTGTTCTACGGATGGGTCACGGCTGTCGTTTAGAACCCTCTTGGATCGGGCTTTCCTTCGGACCTTTCGTAATTAAAATTTAATGAAATGAAAACTATACTAAATGAAGATTATAACAGTAATAAAGCAATACATGTTTTCCAAGCTGGACCCTGAGAAAATAATCTGAGCACCACAAGATCGAGCAAAAAATACCACCACTTCTGCACACACCGCAAAATTTTGATCATAAATACAAGAAAGAAGCTACTCCTTGGCATGCAACTTGGGAAAAAGATTACGTTATCTGTTTTCATCAATAACTCCTTTATTACTGTGACAAATTGTCTCTTAGTCGCAACCTTTCGAATTTTCTTGTAAGAAAATACGTTGTTAATATTCAGAGGAAGACGGTACTGAATCTAATAACGACTGTGACTACCGAGATAGCCAACACCAATCAAGAGAGAAGCACTTGTTGTCGCCACGGGAAGCAACTGGAGAAGTGGCTTTTGTTAAAGAGCGAGAGAAAAATTGTGCTTTGGTAGAAAATGCATTTTCCCCTAGCTCAAAGTCCATGCTTGATCACCACAATTCAAACAATGTGACTGTTTTTTTGTGAACCCTCATCATTCGTTCCCTGTATCGTGGTGCTTTTGGATGTAATATCTTTGTACTCCGTATTATACGCGGGATGAACGAGTCCACTGTAAATGAGTATTCATTCGACCCTTTTGCACTTTACGTCTTCTCCGTCTCATTTTCACTTGAGACTTGAAAGTACCAGATTCACTAACTGAACTTCTGCGGTTGCTGAGTTTGGAATTCGCAAGTTGTCTCACCTTGACATTCCTATCTGAACAATCAAAATATCCAATTGGTATGAGAACTTTTTAAGTTTCTAGAGATGCATTCCCGGGTTGCCAAGTGAGAGTCCCTGAGAGATGGATTTTGAGGTCTAAACTGCAGTTGAAGTTGAAGGAAATGATGGTAGTGTTAATATTTAACAAATTGAATACAACTCGACAGCATATGGTTTTGCTTCACGGGTTTTGCATAAACGTTGGATTTGCTTTCAAGCAATGGAGAGATTACCAAAAGGATGGCACCCGACAATAGCGATTGAGCTTTGTCTAGGTTGGAGGGCAGATGAGCAATGCGACGATCATAGACCAGAAGGTCCTGAACGAGTCCCTCAACGAGATCAACCGGGCCCTTCTCAACGCCGACGTCCGGTTCCAGCTCGTCCACAACATACAGAACAACATCAAGCGCGTTGTCAACTTCAACGACCTCACCACCGGGCACAACGAGCGCAGGATCATCCAGCAGGTACGCATTTTTTATTTATTTATTTATTTTTGGATCGAGTTATCTATAAGCTATCTGCTCAGGTCAAGCTCAGAAGAGGCTCAGGAAGAAAAGGGATGCCTTCCTTCCTTCCTTCCTTTCCCGCGGTCCTGAATTTTCTTTTTCTCATTTCTATCTATTTTGTGAGAAAAAATAGAAATAATAAATACACCAATTATCATAAAATTTGTCTTATAAGTGCCATCGATAGTACTCCCACTTGATAGTACCCCAAAATCTCTAATTATGAATGCATTTCATTAGTAAAAAATAACTGATTTGAAAAATATTTTTCACAAAAAAAATCACTAATGTTGCTTAAAAGAAAAGAAGAATGAACAAAGAAAATTTCCATTATTCACGAAATTATTTAAACACAAATTATTGTCAATCATATAACATTTTTTATTGATTATAATTTCAAGCGATACAATTGGTTACTTTTAACTCATTTATTTTTTGCGAAACAAACGAACTTAACGTAAGAGCTTCGCTTTGAAGTGGATATAGAACTTTTCCTCCCCAATATTGACAACCTTGGTACCGATGATAAGTGTATCCACTTTGATTTCAAATTTTTGGAAGATTGGATGCTGTTGCTAATTCATGATTCGAAACGTACAAAGTGAAAATCTCATTCTGGATTCTGCAAGAATTTTTATGAAGGCCTTTCACTTGCTTCTTTTCAATGGAAGAATTATTTTCCTAGAATGTATCATAATTTTTGGCCTAATTCTTCTTTTGATGATAAATTCAACCTTTGATAAAAAAGATATACCTTGGTTATATTTCATATCTTTAACAAGTTTAGTAATAAACATATCGGCCTTATTGTTCCAATGGAGAGAAGAACCTATGATTAACTTTTCAGGAAATTTCCAAATGAAATAATTTCAACAAAATTTTTCAATTTCTTATTCTACTATGTTCAACTCTATGTTTTTCTCTATCTGTAGAGTACATTGAATGTATAGAATTGGCTACCTAGAGTTTCTCCTATTCATATTAACAGCTACTATCAAAATCTAAGTGGTTACAACTTAATTATGCACTTAACAGATCGGCAATTATGAATCGCCACCTCCGGACATATCCATCATATCCTACGCAGTGCCCATTTGCTTCATCAAGTTTTGCAAACCGCCCCTGCCACCGATCTGCTTTAGCATCTGAGGTGGGAGAACTCTGCTCATGTGTTGTGCATTCAGGTTTTGAGACCGCATATTCATATTGCACCTCCTCGTCGGGATCTTAAGTCCCTTCATTTTGCTCCAAATCTTTGCAAGCCGCTTATACTCTTCCAACATTTCCATGACTTCACTGATGTCGCAACCAGAACCCCTTGCTACCCGCCTGCTCCTCGATTCTTTCATCATCTTTAGATTCGGACTGTCTAGCTCTGGAACAAATCGAACTTGTTTAATCAGGCTCAGAGGCAAGGATTTGCACTTAAGACCTTCGCTGCAACCATAAGACACGATAATAAACAGCTAAACTATAAATCACAGCATGACTTGCCTTCGTTTGTCATTGAGTCCATCATGGTCATGTATCTTTTGATCTTCGCCTGGCTTTCTACCCCTCGATCCTTCGGCATCAGTTCAGAACTTAATCCCGGTAGCATGGAAAAGACCTTGATTCAAGAGAAGCAAACCATTTGCCTAGGTCATTATCGACTGATCTCGACACATGTTTTGTGCATTCTCATGCGTGCATGGGCATAAACGCATGGGGTGACAAGATAAAGCGTCATATCCACTGGTGGAAGAAATACAAACCTGGCCTATTGGACCCATTTTTTGAATGTTCTGAAGATATTCATACATGATTCTCAAGGTAATGTTCCCTTCAGAAAGCTTTCGTAAAAGCTCATGCTGCTGATCTTCAGGCACCACTTCGTGAATTTTGTCCATAAACCCAGACCAGTCGCCCATACCTATGTGGAAAAATAGTTTCCCCCAAAATATTAAATCACCAAAAAATGCATCTCACACTCATACACATCAGAAAGACGCATCGAAAGGCACTACCCAAATGAAACTACCTACCTAATAGCCGGCTAACAAAAGGCTTTAACATCAAACACCTCAAACTCATCCATATGCTCTCCAATACCTATAAAGATCACGGGACTTTTCGTTGCCGCAACACTGCACCCGTAAACAAATAAACTCAAACCAAAGCAACATACGCAAGCATTTTTATATTCCAAAGTATCATAAGTTTAAGTAACCTTCGACGGGTAAAACTTATCCATGCTGGATTCCCAGTTATTTTTTTTTTCTATAGAGAATATTTCTCCTTCTGTCACCCGGAAATAATAATCACTTTCAATTACAAGTAGTATAAATGTTTATTTATGTGATCGTTCACCTAAACTGACGTATATTAACAATCCTGTAAAGTATGAAGATCTAACAATTAGAATCCAACGAAGAATATAACTAGTGATCTTCATTCAGGAGCTATAATTCAGAATAGGGTCATAGCTGCCACCATTTAAAGTTAAAAAAAAAACACACACACACACGACATATATATGGGAATGCAAGATAGCAGCAATCTACTCCAAAGACTCGTATTAAACATTTTGTCCGTGAATACACTCTATTACCCCATTCAAATACTAGAAAACCACTTCAATAGTGGGGACTGTGAAGAGGGAAATATGGAAAATGAAATGGCATGTCTCTGACTTAACCAAAATAACACTTACGCACTAAGAGCGCCACCACCCTTCGCATGACCATCCATCTTAGTCGCAATAACAGCCCCAACAGGAACACTTTGCTTGAATGCCAGTGCTTGATCAAATGCAGCTTGACCAATGCTACTGTCCATAACAAATACGATGAGATCTGGTTTCTGCAGCATATCATGCAACATGTTAAAATCTTAAAGAAGCAGAGATCCAAAGGAAAATGCCCAAAAGGATCATATGCTACCGTTGCTTCAGAAACTTGATGCATTTCTTCAAAAAGAGCAGCTTCCTGCTTGTGACGCCCACTCGTGTCAACAATTATGAGATCGTGATATTCCTTTTTAAATGTTTCCACACCTTCAACAGCAATTTTCATAGGATCAGATTCCGTGTAACTGTCACAGAACTTGTATCATTTGATGGCCAAGAAATTGCATTGAAACATGAAAGTCCTAAATGTTCAGTTCTGTGAGCCCGCTCGGGAGTAAATGAAGGATAAACCAATCGACATGAGAAAGAATTTATGCATGATGAAAACAAGTGCACTTGGAGACCTCAACTTTCCTTACAAAATCGGACTGTGCTGCTCATTTTGTTTGAGGAACTAGGTGTCTGCAAACAGGAGCAGAACAAAAATAAAATGCAATGCCTGAAAGAAAGTACCTTCCATAAAATGGAATTTTAGCTTTGATGGCGTTCTGCTTCAACTGATCAAAGGCGCCAGCTCTAAAAGTATCAGCACAGACAAGAGCTGGCTTCCAACCTTTCCTTTGATGATAATATGCATACTTGGTACACGTCGTGGTCTTACCCGATCCTGCCACAATAATGCGTACTTGAAAACTCTATTCACGCGTCAAAGCATAAACAGTACATAAAGCCTCCAAGCAAACTGTAACCACTTGAAGAGAATGCATGGATGCAACAATGGATGATCCATATCCCAAGCAGCTAGATTCACAAACATCAACTCAAGTTAAAGGAGATCTTTAAGCACCTTGTAAACCAACAAACATAATGACACTTGTCTTTCCTTTCTGAGGAGTAATGGAAGGCTTCCCCGGATCCAACATGTTGCATAGCTCATTAAATATGGCCTGAAACAAAAGTAGCCACAAGTGAACCGCATGAGTACTTCTTGATCACATTCAGATGGGGATGAGACACAAAAGTATGACAAATGGTGCCATGATAGATACGTCCTTAAAATATGACCAAAGAGATCAAATAACACAATACACACATCTCCGGGATATTCCGCCCATCCCCAAAACACAAGAAAGTACATGGAATAGAGCTATGCTGAAAGCAAAGATCATATCAATACTAGAAATAAGAACTAGCATTTACAGTCACATTTAATGTCTTGAGGACCTAAAGTTCTTCCAAACGACACGCCACTTGGAGTAACACATTACTTTTATCCCCATATAGCAAATCAAAATTAACCACAAATCTAGAAAGTAAAGCAGGATGTTTCCTAACCAAAGCTTCCGATCAAGGCACTTTTTTTCAGGATGAGACCCTATCAATTTGGAGTCCAAAATCTAAAACATCCTCAAAATTGACAATTTCCTGAAGGAACAAAATTAATATTTTCCCTACTTCAATCAAAGAAAAAACTTCATCGCTATTTGCTAATTTACGCAACAAAATATGTTGAATTTTCTTATAACACTAAGCTCATAACCACATGTCAAAATAGGCATACCAATAACTCATATCATGAAGTACCTTCCTACGGATTGTGGTTGAACTATTTTAGGAACCCAATCCAATATATGGGCTTCATCAAATTATATGCAAATTATTCAGCAAAATTCAATCTCAAGCCCGGCCGAATTCGCGTACGGCTTATAACCTTCTTTTTCTTTATGATAACATGCAGACTCGGTACACGTCGTGGTCTTACCCTATCCCGTCATAATAATGCATGCTTGAAAACTCTATTTACACATCAAAAGAAAGGTTGGACTCCAGATCAATCCAAAAGAACAAGGAAAAAAGAAACAAAAGAAAGAACACGTACCTGCTGGATGATCCTGCGCTTGTTGTGGCCGGCAGCGAGGTCGTCGAAGTTGACGATGCGCTTGACGTTGTTATGCATGTCACGGACGAGCTGGAACCGGACGTCAGCGTTGAGGAGGGCCCGGTTGATCTCGTTGAGGCACTCATTCAGGACCTTCTGGTCTACGACCATCGCGTTGCTCATCTGCCGTACCGCGTGGGTTATGGTCCCGCCTAACTGTGCCAACACCATCCTCGCGCAGCTGGAGGGAAACGAGGACGAAGGAAGACGGACACGAAGAAGCCGAACGCGATGAAAGAATCCCAAGACTCTCAGGCCGGGGATGAGAGAGAGAGAGAAAGAGAGAGAGAGAGGGGAATGGGGATTCGAGAGGTTCTGATCTTTCAAGAATCAAGATATATTCTCTTTCTAGGGCTAGAGGAGGAGGAAGCAGATAGTAAATAGTAAGTATCTGAAAGAAAATTTGACTGTAGGATAGAGGGGGAGCCTTGATTTGTTTTCTATAGAGATAACTTGTTTTTTGAAGTGTTTTCAATTAATCATAAGAACACGATAAGCCGCGCCTCGTTTGGGGAATTTTCCCTCGGGAGTGGGTTCTGTTGATGGGCCTCAAATGGGCTACGTTTTGGGCTCAAGTAGGAATGAATTGGAGGCTTAACATGTAATTTGGGCCTGTTGTACTTATGTGAGCACGAAAAAACAAAACCAATGGAAAATTCCAAATAAGGGCATGTACTTACGATTTCTCAAATAAAAACCCAATGTGCTCTTGTCTTTTCAAATAAGAGTATGAACTGAATCTCATTTCAAATAAAGCATGAAGTGGATCTTGTTTCAAATAAGAATTTACAGTGGTTATGTTGGTCTTAGAAAAGAATCTGACCTCACTACTAGTCAAGAAAATTTTCATCCTTTTACATTTTTTTTTTCCTTTTTTTTTTTTTCATTTCTTTTATTTCCTTTTTGTATTTTTTCCATAAAAAGACAAACTTAAAAAGAAAAAAAATACAAGCGGGATGGTTAGCAACCAGGCATCCCTTGCCTTTACTCGCCACCCCATCGCCAGGTGTGGCCTTGGGTGAGGGCCTATAACACTTCCCAATTTAGGGAGATGGCCGTGGCCCTCACTAAGGTGCCGCCACTAGCCATGGCCAACGCCCTACTGGTGATGGGTCGGGTCCTTCTTTAAGACTGACATAGCCTTCCTTTGAAATAAGATCTATTTCAAACATTTATTTGAGAAAATGAAGTCACTTTATGCTTCTATTTTAGAGAATCTTCATTTCAGACTCTTATATAATAAATTGAGGGTATATTGGGTCATTATTTGGAATTTTCCACAAAACTAACAATGGATTCAACTTGTTATATCCGTCGAATTCAGTACGAAAATTCTTCATTTGCATAGAAATTTATCATTAGCCGATATCAAATGCAATGTAATCGAAAATTAATGTTGGCTCAAACCCTCGAATTGTTAATCCAATACCAAGGACTAGCGCTTTCCAACAACGGAACTTCGAGCGATGGAACGGAATATAGAGATGATGTAAAGAATTCTGGTGTGTATACACCTTCAGGAGTGACTTATAGACAAACCATAAATTAATGTATTAGGCGCATTGGATCAGGTCCCTCCCATACATTGAGCCTAAGGTTAAGAATGCATCTCTGCAAATCAAAATCAAAACAATATATCAAGAATCATAATAATCACATCTACGAAATCAATTCTAGACTTAATGGGTAATTAATGGCTTTGCATTAAACTCGAGAATTCAGAAAATATTTTCCGAAAAATAATTTGATTATATCACTTCAAAAAATTAATCGTTGAAAATAGTTTTTATTCATTCATCTTTTATTTAATTTTTTTTAGCAATATAACCTAATGGAAAGTATATGTAAAATTCATATTCCTCAACAGACTAATGAAGTGACAATGTTGGCACACTTTTGATGACATGACCTAGTGACGTGGCAAAAAATGGCATGGCAATATGACATGGCACATGTATGGCATGGTAAGCATGACATGGCACATGCAATCAGTGACATGGCATAATGACATGGCAACCCTAAACGGCATGGCAACTTAAATGGCACAGCACGTGAATGACATGGCAAATATGCAATCAATGCTAAGTGATATGCATGCACAAAATTCGTAATTAAAGCTCCATTCGTTTAAAAAAAAAAATGACATTTTTTATATTTTTCAAGAAAATGATAATATTTTTTTGTGTTTGGCTAAAACTTGAAAAAGAGCTAGAAAATATTTCTTGTCGTTTGGTGTGGAAAATTCGACTTGTTTTTTTATCCTTTTAATGAATTTTTTAAAAATATTTAATTTTAATTTTTTTACTTTTTTTCTACTTTTTTCCTTTTATGTTTTCTTTTCATTTTTCTTTTGCTTCATTCTACTATTGGCCATGGTCACAACCGGTGTCCAGCCAAAGGCTAGCTTGAGTTCACTCAAGGCTTGCCATTCCACTCGCTACTTGCCGAGGTTGATGCTCGCCAACCCGGTGAGCGGCCACCTCGATCTTGCTAATCCAATGAGCGGCTTGCTTGAGGCTCACTTGTGGCTAGCAATCGGCTAAGTAGTACCGACACCGACAACCGATACGCAACATGCGACACACACAATACGACACATTGACACGTCATTTCTCAAAAAAGAGAATTCCGACACGTTGGAACATGTTGTATATTAAATATATATTTTTATGTATACATAATAAATGATCATTTTTATGTTTATTTCAATCAAATTAATTTGATTCAAATTTATAAATAATAAATAAGCCTATAATAATTTATACTGAAAATATTAATCCGCCATTTATTAATATCATGCATTGTTTCAATTTGAAAAATTCAACTCTATTCATAATTCATAAAACTTGAAGAAAAGACAAGCAATCCACAATCTGGACTCGCATATTAGATATGCCGAAGAGGAGAAAAAACTCTTAAGGGGTGAATTGTGTATTACAAGAAGTGAGAGTCAAAATATAAGAGAATATTAGGTTTTTCTTCTTTTTTTCATTTATTATTTTTATTATTGTATTTTATTTTTTCATATATATACATTTTGACTTCTCATTTATTAATTTTTTTAGAATGGACCTCAATGTTGGAATCACGTATCAAAAACTTGTATGTCGAATTCCGGCTCGAGTGTCGGAGAGTGTCGGGAAAGTTGATTGAGTGTCGGATTTTCCGACATGTGTTGACCAAGTGTCGAAGAGTGTCTGAGAGTGTCGAAAAGTGTCAGACACGTGTCGAAGTGTCCGACACGACACAAAGGTTCTTGGAGAGTGTCGGTGCTTCATAGGCAATCGGCCTTAACAAAAAGACGAGAAGAGAGAGAGAGAGAGAGAGAGAGAGAGAGAGAGAGAGAGAGAGAGGGGTATTTGATGGGCATCCAATAACTCAAATGAGATTGGTTTGAAATACCATTTACACAATCATACAAAGTTCAAGATGACTTGACAAATATCCAAAAGTTAATGGGAGAAGTTTTGGCACGAGGCCTGGATCCAAATATGGGTTCTATAACCATTTTGCCACATCCAAATGTGTTTTTAAAAATTAAGGCAACCCATTTATTATCTACACCATTAGATATGGGTTCCAGACTCATTTTGCCACTTTTGATGATGACTTTCTGGCGACATCGGTATTTTTAAGCACTTTTATGAGAGAAGAGTCAATTCGAACAATATATATTTTTCTTTAGACTTTATCATTTTAAATTCATTTATAATAAATTTATTGAATATAAGTAACACATTTTGTCACACCCCGATCCTCGAGCGCGCGCCCATCCCGGCTTGGTCGATTGAATAACGACATCCTAGAATGTATCGCCGACTCATTCATTTTAATATGTATGCGGAAGCAAATATATAATCCACATACAATAAAACAATGGGATAAAAAAGTAGAGTCACAAATTTCCGTCCTAAAAATAACCACACTTATATACATTGCAAACCATAATATATATGATACAATACAAACTATAGAAGTTGGGTTCTACTCAAATCAATCAAAAAATAGGGTCTGCAAACAGGGGTGGGGGTTTCCAATCTACTCCGGGTCATCATCCTTCTCAATTTCTCCTTCTTCCACGCTCCAACTAGAGCCCACTACTGAGTACACCAAAGAATCAGGATCATCAAGCTTGGGGTCCTTCACGTCTACCACCGAACCATTCTTGGGGTCTGCCATACCCTTTCCAAAAGCAACCCCATCACATACAGAGGTATCTCAAATTCCAGTACACGGCCCTTTCTTTGACCATTACGATAATGGCGATATCATGCCCTATATTGATGGGGCACCTTTTTAGGTAGACCCGCATTAACCCAGACTATGGATTTCACCAGCACATATTCTAGTCTTTCTCGGTGCCCATGTATTGGAATGTGGTAACTCTGTTAAGTGAACTTCTTCAGTTTGCCAAAATGTTCATGAGGGGCTGCCATCTATGGATCTGAAACGTTATCACACAACGGAGTAAGACAACGTTCTAGCGAGTTCCACCCCCTAAGACCCAACTAGGAAGAAAATACGCCTTGAGGGCTGCCTAAGCACAATCACAAGTCAAATGACTTATCTTGGCCTCAGTTCCTTCCTGCAATTCAACATCATTTATACAACTGTTCAATCACAACAGCCAATCAAATCGAATCATCAATCAATCGACTCAGTCGATTCCATGTCATCGAACCATCACATGGTTAAATCAATCCATACTATCTATAAGTCTAATCTCATCAAGGACTGCTCACCCTTAAGCTTAAAATAGATAGTAGCTTGCCTCAAGGCTAATAAATAGTATACCCCCCCTCTCTCTCTCTCAAATCTAACATATCGAGCCATCGGGCTGATATAGTATACTAACCATGCTCACCAAAGCTGTGCGAACTTTAATTGCTAACCATGCTCACCAAAGCTATGTGAATCTTATTTGCTCACCGAAACTGTGCGATACTTTGGATATGCTATCACTCTAAGCTAAGGTATCAAGCCCGTAGACTGATACAGTATACCATTCTAATCAACCAATTATTTCTCAAATTTTGTCATACCCGATAAAAATACCCGTGTGTGGGTACATGGTCGGCCTTAGCTAAAATACAATATTTTCCTTTCCATAAATTCAATCATCTTATATGGTCCACTAAAATATTTTTGGCATTGTAAACCGACGCTCGGTTAATTGAAATTAAATAAATTTAGGAATAAATTACTAAAATACAATTCACATCAAATCAGCACAAATTAGAGTTCAATTAAATAAACAAATCACGACATTGCAATCAGCATAAAATTCCGATCACCGGCTACCGATCTAATTTCCAGAAAATAATTAATTAGTTAAATAATTACAAAAATTAATTATTAAATGCCAATAATTAAAACTTAGACCTGTAAAGCCTAATTGAAGGTCGAGACGGACCTAGAAAATTTCTAAATTACTCTAGATAAATATTAGAGCTTGTCTATGCCCTAATTGCATTAAACTATCCACCTAACATGCATCGATAATTAATTAAATAACTAATTAAATCTAACTAACCACCTAATCCAAGCTTAGTCTAAACTAATCAACCATTATACGTCATTAACTTACTAAGTAGGAATTAGTGAGTTAAACTCATTTGTTAATTGATCCGCTCAGATCAAATCGATGGGGACAAGGCGAGGCTTGATCTTCTTCAAAGCGGGCTTGGCAACCAAGGTCGAGAATGGTCCGAAAACAAGCCCGACAGCTGCTGGAAACCCACACAGTTCTGCTTCTATCCGATGCTAGTTGGGGTCAAGAAGGGTGGATCGGTGGCTGCTGCTTGCTTGGAATTGGGCGGAGGTGGGTAGAGGAGCTACTGCAGGTTCGAGCGGAGGCAAACGGCGGCTCACGACGGCGATAGGGACTCCAATGGTGGCCTACTGGATGGCGCTGGACGTGCAAACGACAAAGGTGAAGCAGTTAGAACGCGGCTGAGCGGAGGGGCACGGGCGGGCGGATGGCGTTTTGCGGTTTTGGTGGGCTTCGGCGGTAGCATGCAACGGGTGGGAGGCTTCCACGGTTGGCCGGTTCTTCCCTATAATTTTTGGAAGTTCTCAAAGCACAATGAGGAAGAAGGAAGGCTGGTCGACGGCTTGAGGGAGAGAAGGGGCAAGGGGGTCATACTTGGCTCTATCTCATCTCTTTGTCCCCCATGGAGGTCCCCACCAACACAGCTGGAATCCTCAGCCATTCATACCCTTCTAGAAGCCTTAGAAATGGTCCAAAATGTTGGGTCCATGGGGTGTTACGAATTTTGAATGATTTCTCTCCAATTGGACTTCAAATATTCCTTGAATCAACACAAATTGGCCTCAACGATCAAATTGGTATTTTTTCTCACCAATTGATCTTACTTGCATCCCAATTTCACAATCAAAAACGGTCCTCTAGATTTTCTGGACAAAAACAACTCTACCTCGCCTTTTTCCCAAAAAGTCTCAGTTAGCATAAAAATCTTTGGAGGCTGAGTCGACGTTCCTAAAATGACTTGTGACATGATAGAACTTTCAATTTCTAAAATTGGATTCAAATTCGCAGTTAATTTCAATCTGGCGCGATTTTAGCATGACATAGGCTACCAGGTTGCTTTCAAAAAAATTTAGTGCAAATGACCCGTGATCGATTTTCTTCGAGTCACAATGAACCCATTTGACACATTGGCGACTTTTGGTTGTCGTGAAAATCTCGATGATTCAATTATGGACACAAGGTACCAAAACGACAGAAAAATCAGTCTAGTGCCAGCCGATGAGAATTTTGTAATTTAGTGGAATCACCCACGTTTAGGCACACTGCTCCGTCAAATCGACATATTTCTAATCCCTGATCGATTTTTAATTGTACCATAATGACCTCTAAAGATGAGTACAGTCAAGTAGCCGATTCTTGATCGAATTCTCAAGTATATTGAATTAAAATTCTTTAATGGCTTTCCCAAATAATCTAGTTATTTCGAGAGTAATCAACTCTGAGAATAACCCTATAGGCGTGTCAATTAAATGCCCGATTAATTTAATTGAAAGCAGAACTAAAAATTCAGGATGTCACACATTTAATGACTTAGCTTGTCAAATATGGGTTATATAGATTAAGAAATGGGTCTTCAACCCATATTAACAAGTCTAGTGGTGAGTTAAAATGTTTGTTTCACAAAAGTAAGGCCTTCTCATGTTTTATTTGACTCATAACCGACTTAGAAAAGTTAGTGGCAGCTCTCTTGTTATAATAACTAAACCAAAAGTATGCAAGAAATCAAATTGTGATCAATAGAGTCCGTACAACACGTAAGTGCTTCCTTCCTTATTTGCGCTCGCGAATACAAGATCTTCTAATTTTTTTTAATATTTAATATATATATATATATATATATATATTAAACTTCATTTAGTATTTTATTTTTTTGTGTTTTTTCTTTGGATTTTCCTTATTTCTGATTTTTTAATATAATAATATTTATTAAATATATTTCAAAAATATTTCTTAAACACATTAGATGAAAGCTATACTCAACAGCAAATGGAGGCGGCAAAATGGTTCTAGAACCCATATTGTAACCCATATTTGGATGCCTCATGCCCAACCTCTCCCAATAACTTTTGGATATTCATTAAGTCATCCTAAACCCTATATAATTTTGTGAAATGGTATTTCGAACCTATCTCACTTGAATTATTGGGTACCCATCGGATACCACACGTTACAAAGGTTATTATTTTCTCTAGACATAGTTTTCTAATAAGAAGAACTATCTAAGACAAAGTAAGTAGTAAACTATCTTTAGTATACATCCACGATCCTAGAAACCTAAATAATACAGATCCCTGAATTTAAAATCTCATAGAAATTTTTTCCCTTAGTTGAGATTTATTTTCCCTCTCGACTTGACTTATCATGATTGTATTTCTCAGGTTGAAGAATAGGACTACAAAGAAAACTCTCTTTTGGTTGTGGCTACCATTTGTTTCTAAGTTATACTGCGATGAAGGTCTTGTGCATCCATAATACTCCTCTATCAAAGACGTTCTCGATATGGCTGGATGTTTGCCTTTGCTGTGTGGCATGGCCTTTGGAATTATCAAGGCCCTGTTGAACAGAGGCCATGTTTCATCAATAAAAATTTTAACTGAAGCTTCAGTTGCATCATGCACGCGTTTGGATGATAGAAAAATTGATCTAAATGGACATGTATTGCAGTTTTTCTCATCAAACTATTTTTGTTCCACATTAAAATTAAGGCTTCACAAAAAGAAACTTTGCAAAAGAGGAAGCAACCAGGTTCAGCTTCTTTCCCACAAAGCACTTGAGGAATGTGGATGCTTTTTTGGACTCTTCCCACATGTATCCTCAACACCTTCTATCATCACACTAGACGAAAAGATCTTTGTACCTTCTTTGCCACGAACTAGTCACTGGCGATGTGGAAGTAGAATTAGATTAGGCCTACAGGAGATGATAAGGTAATTAGCGCATACCGGATTATGCTTGGAAATTCCTCGAAAGAGAAAAATAAGAAGAAGAAAAAATAAGAGAGGCATTTGCCAAGATACAATCTAAAAGTGAACATTGAAAGGAAAAATCTTTATTTCACAAGGATACCGAACCGTGAAAAGACAAAATCTATTTTACAGACCTCGCAAAGCACTAAAACAAAATGAAACAAATGAGAAAAATGAAAAACATCCTCCTCCTAATCAGTTTCCTCCTCCTCCTCTTCTTCTTCCTCTTCCAGATGATGCTGCTACTGCGGTGGGTCACACAACTGAGGACTCTCCGGGCCATATGATCCACCCTGACCCGCTATTCTCAACCAGAGTATTGTCTCACTCCAACCATTCTCTAAACTCTGGTGACCATTCCTCACTGCTCTCATCATCAGTACTTTCCATTCCAAGGATTGGCCATACGACTGTGTAAATGAGGATGGCAGGAAATAACTCGGGATGGCGAAAAATGTTCATCATTATGAACATCCACATTATATCCTCTGGACCAAAAAATATATCCATTAGGTCTCCATATCGGTCTCACCATGGCATCATCATCATTAGGAGCACCAGCACCTTGTTCCTCTGCCTGGATATCTCCCATGCCAGTTGCTCATCATGCACTGATTCTTGATTTTCATCTCTTGCCATCTGAACAAACCCAAAGCAATTATCGATCACTTCTTTGGTACAAGGACTTCTACAGCCCCTATGGAAAACTATCTTTGTGAAACTCTTGGATATCAAATACAGAAAGACGTGAAAGGTTTAAGTTCTCTTTGCATACAAACTATAACGACCAGCTCAAAGTTCAACTTTTTCATACGTGGATGCAACAACACAATTGAGAACTGCCAATATCCAGAGAAGGGCGCAGCAATCTACACTTTATATGTGTTGAAATTGAATAGGCAACCGACCGATAAGTTCGGAATCTTAGGTTTAAAGAAAATGGGAATCTTAGGTTTATAGAAAATGGGAATAGTGGAAATATAATTGCAAATCAGCTCATCTTTAGCAGTTAAAGGGGAATATCAATGCGCATCGTGCAGGAGTAAGCAAGGATGGACAAATATGTCACTTCTTCCACTGGCTTCGAAGGCATATGCCACTAGGACAAGGAAACGGCACAGAGTGCAGAAAAACACTAATGAGAGTGAGACGAGGTGGCACAATATGGGTAAGACAAGGTCGGTCCTCGCAGGCAGAGTGGTGAAAGGGTTCAAGAGGATACCTGTGCTCTACAACAATTATTGGAGGCAAAGGAAGCCTGAGAAGACCAACTGGATTTGCGCCAGTACCACCTCGGCAATGGCGAAGAGGAAAGAGATGGAGAGCTGGTCGTGTCCAAGGTGTTCTACCAAACGAACCCTCTCCCTTTATAGTCCGCCCCAATGGAACACAAGAGGCTGTTCCTCGTAGGTAGAGTGGTGAAAGGGTTCAAGAAGATGCTTGTGCTCTACAACAATTATGGGAGGCAAAGGAAGCCTGAGAAGACCAACTGGATCATGCACGAATATCACCTAGAAGAGGAGAGAGATGGTGAGATTGAGACGAGGTGGCACAAGAGGTCGCTCCTCACAGGGAGAGTGGTGAAAGGGTTCAAGAAGATACCTGTGCTCTACAACAATTATGGGAGGCAAAGGAAGCCTGAGAAGACCAACTGGATCATGCACGAGTAAAACCTAGAAGAGGAGAGAGATGGTGAGAGTGAGATGAGGTGGCACAAGAGGTCGTTCCTCCCAGGGAGAGTGGTGAAAGGGTTCAAGAAGATACCTGTGCTCTGCAAGAATTATGGGAGGCAAAGGAAGCCTGAGAAGACCGACTGGATTTGCACCAGTACTACCTGGGCGATGGCGAAGAGGAGAGAGATGGAGAGCTGGTCGGGTCCAAGGTGTTCTACCAAACGAACCCTCTCCCCTTATAGTCCGCTCCAATGGAACACAAGAGGTCGTTCCTCGTAGGTAGAGTGGTGAAAGGGTTCAAGAAGAAACCTGTGCTCTACAACAATTATGGGAGGAAAAGGAAGCCTGAGAAGACCAACTGGATCATGCACGAGTAAAACCTAGAATAGGAGAGAGATGGTGAGAGTGAGACGAGGTGGCGCAATAGGTCGTTTCTTCCAAGGAGAGTGGTGAAAGGGTTCAAGAAGATACCTGTGCTCTGCAAGAATTATGGGAGGCAAAGGAAGCCTGAGAAGACCAATTGGATTTGCACCAGTACCACCTGGGCGATGGCGAAGAGGAGAGAGATGGAGAGCTGGTCGGGTCCAAGGTGTTTTACTAAACGAACCATCTCCCCTTATAGTCCACCCCAATGGAACACAAGAGGCCGTTCCTCGTAGGTAGAGTGGTGAAAGGGTTCAAGAAGATACTTGTGCTCTACAACAATTATGGGAGGCAAAGGAAGCCTAAGAAGACCAATTGGATCATGCACGAGTATCACCTAGAAGAGGAGAGAGATGGTGAGACTGAGACGAGGTGGCACAAGAGGTCGCTCCTCGCAGGAAGAGTGGTGAAAGGGTTCAAGAAGATACCTGTGCTCTACAACAATTATGGGAGGCAAAGGAAGCCTGAGAAGACCAACCGGATCATGCACGAGTAAAACCTAGAAGAGGAGAGAGATGGTGAGAGTGAGACGAGGTGGCACAAGAGGTCGTTCCTCCCAGGGAGAGTGGTGAAAGGGTTCAAGAAGATACCTGTGCTCTGCAAGAATTATGGGAGGCAAAGGAAACCTGAGAAGACCAACTGGATTTGCACCAGTACCACCTGGGCGATGGCGAAGAAGAGAGAGATGGAGAGCTGGTCGGGTCCAAGGTGTTCTACCAAATGAACCCTCTCCCCTTATAGTCCGCCCCAATGGAACACAAGAGGTCGTTCCTCGTAGGTAGAGTGGTGAAAGGGTTCAAGAAGAAACTTGTGCTCTACAACAATTATGGGAGGAAAAGGAAGCCTGAGAAGACCAACTGGATCATGCACGAGTAAAACCTAGAAGAGGAGAGAGATGGTGAGAGTGAGACGAGGTGGCGCAAGAGGTCGTTTCTTCCAGGGAGAGTGGTGAAAGGGTTCAAGAAGATACTTGTGCTCTGCAAGAATTATGGAAGGCAAAGGAAGCCTGAGAAGACCAACTGGATTTGCACCAGTACCCCCTCGGCAATGGCGAAGAGGAGAGAGATGGAGAGCTGGTCGGGTCCAAGGTGTTCTACCAAACGAACCCTCTCTCCTTATAGTCTGCCCCAATGGAACATAAGAGGTTGTTCTTCATAGGTAGAGTGGTGAAAGGGTTCAAGAAGAAACTTGTGCTCTACAACAATTATGGGAGGAAAAGGAAGCCTAAGAAGACCAACTGGATCATGCACGAGTAAAACCTAGAAGAGGAGAGAGATGGTGAGAGTGAGACGAGGTGGCGCAAGAGGTCGTTTTTTCCAGGGAGAGTGGTGAAAGGGTTCAAGAAGATACCTGTGCTCTGCAAGAATTATAGGAGGCAAAGGAAGCCTGAGAAGACCAACTAGATTTGCATCAGTACCCCCTCGGCAATGGCGAAGAGGAGAGAGATGGAGAGCGGTTCGTGTCCAAGGTGTTCTGCCATCCCCTTATAGTCCCCGCCCCAATGGAACACAAGGATAAAATGATCTCAATCGTCCATCACGTGGGTGGGTCCCCAATGAGTATAAGCATCGAGCGGCTGTGATTGGTGGAATAGGGAGCTATGCCGATGAGTTGTTTTGGGCTATTGAGCGCGCTTAGGGCTCGGATAATTATTACCGTCTTCGATAGTGGTGGAGTCGATTTTTTTGGTGCTGAAAGCTGCTTGGAGAGCGACAGGGAACCAGTAACGTATCTTCCATGGACTCTCGTTCGCTTTCATCGAGTGCGGTCCAGGTTGCAACAGTTATTTTTGCTGAAAGATGATTTATGCTGATCATGGATCATGATTACAGAATAATAATAATGTCAAATGTGACCAAAGAAATATTTATTCCATCAACTAATAGTTTTTTTTTGCTCAAAAATGAAGCCTTTCGTTCACTTGCAATGAAATTTCGAATCAAATATAACAGTTTCTAAACACAAAATATTCCATAAAATCTCCAAAGGGTTAATCGTCCAAGGAGAGCATTTCAACGGTGGGCTTTTGCAACCCAACCTGCAATGAAATTAGTTTTGCGAGTGCAATAAGTGACTTTCACGGACCTCAACTTAGCCCACATCATCTTGCAATCATCCACTATTGGAGATAAGTTCCATGGGCATTCTTCTTTACCCAGGAGAAATGCTATCGACAAATATGCAATCTGTCTCTAGCATAACCCATGTATCTATCAATTGGAGGTGACCTTCTTTTTCCAACAAGTACAGCAAAGCTCGATGGAAAGCTAGGGTTTCAGCGGTGAAAGCAGACTTAGCTTGAACTGATCAGGCGAAGCCAGCTACTAGAGCTCCCCTTTTGACATTTTAAAGTTGGGTTTTTTTTAGGAAGATTGTGGTTGATGATAAGATGATCACCTGAGAAGAAAACCCTTTGGAGAGATTCTTCTTCACTTAGAAGTAGATAGACATTTTTCGATTAATCGAGGAGGCACGTCTTCTTTATGGGGAAAGAGAAAAAAAAAATACTAATTCACGATGGGGTGAGACATTTACCTAATAGTACAGAATTTACATCGTTGTATTTTTCTCGAATTTTTCATAATTTAATTATGTCTCCTCCGACTATTTCTATATAGAAAAGCTTGTGGAAGGCATGCGTCACAAGCTTCGTTTAGGACATTCTGAGGAATGACGTATTTTGTATCGGATCTGGTTATATCAATTTAACATTATATAAATTCCATTAGTATGTAATAATGTCATTTGTCAATGATTCGCCAAAAAGATATTTAAAAAAAAAAAGAGAGAGAGATATACTCTTTATTTTCATATATTTTTGATATTGAATATGCAAGGGCATTGAGCGGCGATCGGCTTCGTTTAAGACACTGCGAGGAACAACAGATGGTTATTTAGTTCATTAGGTCGACTCTGTCATTATGCAACTAAATGACATGGCAAATATGCAATCTATGCTATGTGATATGCATGCACAAAATTTGTAATTAAAATTTAATGAAATGAAAACTATACTAAATGAAGACTATAACCGCACTAAAACAACACATGTTTTCCTAGCTAGACTCCTGAGAAAATAATTTGAGCACCACAAGATCGTGCAAAAAATGCCACCTCTTCTGCACACACCACAAGATTGCATATCTGCTTTCAACAGAAACTCCTCTATTACAGTGACAAATTGTCTCTTATGTGCAACCTTGATTGTTGACTGTGACTACCGATAAAGAATCTACATTGACTGTGACTAGAGGTGGCAAATTTTGGTGTTAGACCTATATATAATTCATTTAAATCATAAATTGATCATATATTGATCACTTATTTTTTGAAAAGACTAATTAAATGGGTTTAAAAATTGAAAACTTAAGATAAATCGGGTCTTAAATGGGTTGGACTTAGAATCCATTTTCAACCAAAAGCCTCACAATTTCTCTCTTTCCTCTTTAACTTTATAAAAATATTTTTTTATAAAAATCAAATTTATAATTATTTTTATATTTCAACTTTATTTTCTTTTCTTTTTCTTTCTCTTTTTTCTTTCCCTTTTTTTTTTCCCCTATCTTCTTCCTCATTCCTTGGCCTATGGCTGACACAACGACAGCCGGCGATCGACCAGGCAAGGCTTGAGCTCGTCGATATTAGGCGAGGCTTGAGTCCCGCCAATCTATCTCGGCGAAACTCGAGCTCGCCAACGTCAAGTGAGGCTTAAGCCTCGCTAATCTAGAGAGCCTCGAGCTTGCCGGTGACCTAGAAGCTTGCATGTGGCCAATCACCAGTCGTTGTGATGGTCGGCGACGAGCCAAAGAAGAAGAAAAGAAAATTAAAAATTATATTCTTAAAGAATAAAAATAATTAAAATTTGATTTTAAAAAATAAATTTATAAAAATTATATAAAAATTATCCATTAAATTTGTATTGCATAAAAGTATTTTAGCAATACCATTTTGTTTTAAAAAATATCATAAGTAAATTTTCTTAAGTTTAGTTAAATGAGTCAAGTATGAGTCGAATATAGGTTAGGTCAGATATGAGTAAAAAGTTTTGCATTACGATAAATTGGTCATAAACAAGTTAAATGAGTCGATTTGGGTCGGATCATTTATAACTCGATTCAAACCTAATCCAACTCACATGTTTAACATGTCTTATTGTGACTACCGAGATGGATGACACCAACCTTACCATTCAATCCCTGTATCGTGGTGCTTTTCGACGCGATATCTTTGTACTCCGTATTATACGTGGGATGAACGAGTCCACTGTAAATGAGTATTCATTCGACTTGTTTGCACCTTACATCTTCTCTGTCTCATTTTCACTGAGACCTGAAAGTACCAGAGTCACTAATTGAACTTCCTTCCCAGTCCTGAATTTTCTTTTTCTCGTTTCTATCTATTTTGGGAGAAAAAAAGAAATAATA
Organism: Eucalyptus decipiens; assembly: GCA_014182575.1. Taxonomy (NCBI): domain Eukaryota; kingdom Viridiplantae; phylum Streptophyta; class Magnoliopsida; order Myrtales; family Myrtaceae; genus Eucalyptus; species Eucalyptus decipiens. Next base: position 60,137,631 of record CM024611.1, read on the forward strand.
AATACACCAATTATCATAAAACTTGTCTTGTAAGTGTCATTGATAGTACCCACTTGATAATATCCCAAAATCTCTAATATGGATGCGTTTATTTCACGAAAAATAATTAATTTAAAAAATATTTTTCAAAAAATAATCACTTATATTGCTTAAAAAAAAATAAACGAAAAAAAAAATTTAAACACAAATTATTGTCGATCATATGACATTTTTCATTGATTATGATTTCAAGCGATACAATCAGTTAGTTTTAACTCATTTATTTTTTACAAAACAAACCAACTTAACATAAAAGCTTCGCTCTTGAAGTGGCTATAGAACTTTTCCTTCCTAATATTGACAGCCTTGGTACCAATGATAACCATATCCACTTCGATTTCAAATTTTTGAAGATTGGATGTTGCTATCAATTCATGATCTGGTATGGACAGAATGAAAACCTTATTATCAATTTTATGAGAATTTTTATGAAAGTCTTTTGTTTGCTTCTTTTCGATGGAAGTTTTACTTTCCTAGAATGTACCTTAATTTTTCTTCTGACGATCGATTCAACCTCTAATCAAAAAGATTTATCTTGGTTATGTTTCATATTTTCAACAAGTTTAGTAACGAGCATAACAGCCCTATTTTTCCGATAGAGAGAAGAACTTATGATTATCTTTTCAAAAAAATTTCAAACAAATAATTTGAACGAAATTTTTCAATCTCTTACCACGCTCTCCTTTTTTTCCTAGGAATCGCAATTCACGTCGTTGGTGGATATTGTCGATTATGAGTAATTGATGCCCATGATTTTTCTTTTTCTTTACTTTTATTTTTTGCTAATTGGCCCTGCATTTTGCGGGAGGCATTTTTGTCATTTTGGCCCTGCATGGTAATGTTCTTTTTTCTTGTTTATGAATAAAAATTTTATTTTTTTGTTCTCGTGAACAAAAAAAATAACAAAAACGCGTTTGTTTGCGTTTTTGTTCAAAATCTATTTTTTTTGTTCCCGGAACAAAATTGGAACGGAAATGAGAAACAAAAAAAAGTTATTTTTTTGTTCCAGAAACACTTTTGAAGAACATTTTTTCTCTCTCTTCTCTTTTATTCTTCTTTTCTTCTTCTTTTTCTTTAGCTAGTCGCCGGCCTTGGCCATGGCCGGCGACCAACCGTCAAGGGCCGGCGATGCCGTCAAGGGTCGGCGACCTCGCCAGAGCATTGTTGGCCCCCGGCGAGGCCTAGCGTCACCGGCCCCTGGCAAGGCCAAGCTCACCCGGCCCAAGGCGAGGCGGCCCCCGTCAACCAGTTTGCGGGAGGCGGCAACCGGCCAAAAGAAGAAAAAAAGAGAAAAAAAGGAAAAATAAAATAAAAATATTAAAAAATTAAAAGAAACAAAAAAGAATATAAATTTACCAAACGTATTTCTATTCATTTTTATTCCCGGAACAAGTTTACCAAAGGCGTCTTTCGGTCAAAAATTATTCCTCGGAACATAAATAGTTTTTCTATTTCTGTTTCTGAACAATTTTGAACAAACGTTACTAAACGCACCATTTGTATCCTAGAGATATTCCCTCTCGAAAAATAGTAAAAACGATAATTACAGAAAAAAAGATACGAAAAATAAAAAAATAAAAAGAATGTATTTTATCTTTTATTTTTATTTTTATTTATATATATTTTTTAGGTACATGAAAGAGGAGAAAGAATCTTTGATGAGAGAGGGGATTACCTAAGGGCGGGAGGAAATGGCCCGCATGCGTTTGCTTAGGGGCGCAAGGTTTTGTTGGTCGGTTCTACTCTACTTCTATTCTAACTCTCACTCTTGGACTTTTGCCCTGCCTTTTTGTATGGCGTAGGAGTTGAAACCCCAACTCTCTTGAGAAGATGGAGATTCGAACCTCCCACCTCCCCCTTCCATGTTGGAAGAGTGGCTACAGTGTAAACCCAGTGGTTGCTTAAGGGCACAAGCTTTGATGTGCACTATTCTCTCGATTTTGGTGCCCTTGGATCATGATTTTTGACTTTTTCCAAAAGAACTTATCTGTAATAGACAAATGTCGTTTTGATGTGTTGAACTTTTTGCCAATTAGGACGACTCAGGCAGCGGGGATTACGTACTCCGCATATATTATAAGAGGCTTTCGTTAAAAAAGACTTGACTTTGTATGGATCTTTGGGGGCTGTTATGTCGATGGGATAAATATGAAAATCGTAAAATTTATCAAGAAAATATAATTAATTATTAAAATTTTCAAAAAAAATGTAATCAAACTTTAAAATTTATCAAGTTGATACAATCAAATTTTTCATTAACTCCATCTAATTTGATAAACAAAAAATAGATTTTATTACTTAATTACATAAATTTGATAATTTTATTGTTTAATTGTATTTTTTAAAATTTTAAAACTCCACTATACTTCCGTGACAAGTTTTTTTGTGCAAAACTTTTAGAACTTCTAGTATGATTATTATCCTTTTTTCTTTTGTGCAAAACTTTCATCTTGAATCTTCAAACTTTGTATATTGATATTTTTCACGGGTTTTTAATAAGACTTCTAAGTATATCGATTGTTCATGTCGGCATCATATTATCCATATTTTGGGGTGACAAAATGGGTCTTAGACCCATATATGACCCATTTAAATCATAAATGGGTCATATATGAGTCACTTATTTTTTGACAAAATATAGTTAAATGGGTTTAACAATTAAAGACTTAAGATAAGTGAGTCTTAAATGGGTTGAATTTAGAACCCATTTAAAAAAAAAAAAAAAAAAAAGAACTCACAATCTCTCTTGTCCCTCTTTAACTTTACAAAAATAATTTTTTTTTAAAAATCAAAATTATAATTATTTTTTATTGTAAATTTCTTTTCTTTTTTCTTTTTTTTTTTTTTCTTTTTCTTTCCTTTTTTTCTTTCTTCTTCCTTCTTCCGATGGCCGGCATGGCGATGGCGGCGGCCAAGTGAGCCTCGAGCTCGCCGGATCTGACGAGGCGGAGGCCTCGTCGACGTCCGGCGAGGCTCGAGCCTCAATCTGGCAAGACTCGAACTCACCAGAATCAAGCGAGGCTCAAGCCTTGCCAGATCCGGCGAGGGGCGAGCTCGAGCCTCATTGATAAGGCGAGCGCCGAGCTCGAGGCTTGCCCGTGGCTGGTCACCAATTGTCGTCATGGCCAATGGCTAGCCAAAGAAGAAGAAGAACAAAAAAAGAAAAGAGCAAAAAAAAAAAAAATAAAAATTATATTCTTAAAAATAAAAATAAAAATAATTAAAAAAATTAATTTTTTAAAAATAAAAAATAATTAACATTCGATTTTTAAAATAATTATTTTAAAAATTATAAAAATTGTCCATTAAATTTGTGTTATATAAAAATATTTTAGCAATACCATTTTTAATATGTATATATATATATATATATATAAGTTTAGTTAAATGGGTCGCGTATAGGTCGAGTTAGGTATGGGTCAAAAATCTTGCACGGTAATAAATGAGTCATAAACGAGTTAAATGGGTCGATTTGGGTCAGATCATTGTCAGGTCTACGGAGGAGTAAAAGAAGGCTTTAAAAGAAGGCTTCCCAGATCCAACATGTTGCATAGCTCATTAAATATGCCCTGAAACAAAAGTAGCCACAAGGCCCACAAGTGAACTGCATGAGTACTTCTTGATCACATTCAGACGGGGATGAGACACAAAAGTCTGACAAACGGTGCCATGACGGATACGTCCTTAAAATATGATCAAACGGATCAAATAACACAATATACACATCTCCGGGATATTACACCCATCCCCAAAACACAAGAAAGCACATGGAATAGAGCTATGCTGAAAGCAAAGATCATATCAATACTAAACATAAGAACTAGCATTTACAGTCACAGTAATATCTTAAGAAGCATTTACAGTCACAGTAATATCTTAAGAAGCTAAAGTTCTTCGAAACGAGATGCCACCCGGGGTACACATTATTTTTATCCCCATATAGCAAATTAAAATTAAATTACATATCTAGAAAGTAAAGTAGGACGTTTCGTAGTCAAAGCTTCATATCAAGGAACTTTTTTTAAGGATGAGAGCCTATCAAATTGGAGTCCAAAATCCAAATACATACTCAAAATTGACAATTTCCTGAAGGAACAAAATTAATAATTTCCTACTTTAATCAAAGAAAACTTAATCAAGATCGTTGATTCACGCGGGGAGATGTGTCAAATTTTCTAATAACGCAGAGCTCACGGCCATATGTCGAATTTTCTAATAACACTAAGCTCACAACCACATATCAACATAGGTATACCAATAAATCATATCATGAAGCACCTTCCTATGCATCGCGGTTGAAATATTTTTGGAACCCAATACAATATAAAGACGTCATCAAATTATGTGCAAATTATTCAGCAAAAGTCCATCAAAAGCCCGTGCGAATTCACGTATGGCTTATAACCTTCTTCTTTTTCTTTTTTTTTAATGATAACATGCATACTCGGTACACGCCGTGGTCTTACCCTATCCCGTCATAATAATGCATGCTTGAAAACTCTACTCACACGTCAAAAGAAAGGTTGGAAGCCAGCTCAATCCCAAAAAAAAAAAAAAAAAAAAAAAGAACATGTACCTGCTGGATGATCCTGCGCTTGTTGTGCCCGGCGGCGAGGTCGTCAAAGTTGACGATGCGCTTGACGTTGTTGTGCATATCGCGGACGAGCTGGAACCAGACGTCGGCGTTGAGGAGGGCCCGGTTGATCTCATTGAGGCACTCGTTCTTCTGGTCTACGATCGTCGCGTTGTTCATCTGCCGTATCGCGCGGGTTATGGTCCCGCCTAACTGTGCCAGCAGGCCCAGCACCATCTTCTTCCGCTCGTGCAGCTGGAGGAAAAACGAGGAGGAAGGAGGATGAACACGAATCACGATGACAGAATCCTCAGACTTTAAGGCCGGGGATTCGAGAGCTTCTGATCTCTCAAGATACGTTCCCTTTGTAGGGCTAGAGGAGGAGGCAGAAGATAGTAAGATAATTGTCATACTACTGTCAACTACTACTACTATTATTTTAAAAACTTAAATTTTTATATGAATATGTGATTCAAATTTTAATTATTTTAGTGATCATGATTATTTTTATGATAAATAAAGATAATTATTATCCGTAAGAAAATACGAAAGTAGGATAGAGGGGGAGTCTTGGTTTGTTTTCTGTAGAGAGATAATTTGGTTTTTGAAGTGTTTTTAATTAATCGTGAGAAGACCATGCGTCGCGCCTCGTTTGGAATTCTCAACCAATCGGCGGGAATGGGGAGAAGAAGGGGGTTGGGTTTGTCAGTTAATGGGCCTCAAATGGGCTGCGTTTTGGGCTCAAGGCGGAATGTTTGTAAGTTGGGTCTGTCCTATTCGTGGACCGAAGCAAACTTACGTGAGCACAAGGCAAAAATCGAGGGAAAAATTCCACATAAAGACCTGAGGTGCTCTTAATTTCTCAAATAAAAATCTAAAATGTTCTCAATTTTTTCAAATAAAGGCATGAAATAAATCTTATTTTTTAATACAGGTCTGAAGTGACGATGTCGATCTCAAAAAAGAATTTGACCGCACCAACTACTCAATGGTGTTTTCATCCTTTACTTTTCTTCCTTTACTTTTCTTCTTTTATTTTCCTTTTTACATTTTTTTCCATAAAAAGGAAAAAATAAAAATAAAAGAAAGACCAAAAATAAAAAATAAAATAAAATGCAAGTGGGATGGTTAGTGCGCGTTTGGTAATGATTCATTTTTCGGAAAATGTATTCTAATCAGAAATGGTTCTTTTTTATTTTGTTCCCAAAAACAATTTTTAAGCATTTTAAGTCGTTTGGTAACTGCCCAAAATTTATAATTCTAGAATAGAATTGCGTTTGGTACTATGCTCATAGATTATGTTCCAAATCAATTTCTTTTTAATTTTTAAATATTTTTTTCTTTTTTTTCTTTTTTTTCTTTTCTTTTTGTCCTTTCTCTCTCATGTTCTTCTTTTCAGGTGGCCAGTCGCCATCCAGCAACCGACCAGACAAGGGTCGACGACCTCACCGGAGTGTCGCTAGCCCTCATTAGCCAAGCCTTGCCGACAACTGGGCTGGGTGAGGCTCAATTGGCCACCGGCAGGGTTGGGTAAGGCGGTGGCTAGGCTTGCCCGGCCCTGGGCAAGGCTCGGCCTTCGATGAGCTCACCGATGGCTGGGCTTGCCTCTGGCAAGTTCACTAGACTGGTTGCCAGCAACCGGCGGCGATGGCAGCGAACAACGGCAAATAGCAACCGCGAGATGGCAGTCAATAAAGATGAAGAAAAGGTAAAAAGAATAGGAGAAAAGGGAAGAAGAAGAGTTGGTTTTGATTCTTAAATTTGTTCCCTGAACAAGAATCAATTTTTTGATTATTCTTGATTCTGTTCCAAATCTACTTCCGAGAACAAAAAAATAGAACTTTGTTCACGGGAACAAAAATTTTATCAAACACGATTCTGTTCTCAAATTGATCCCAGGAACAAAAAATCATAATTGGATATTGTTTGGATGGTTACCAAACGGTGCCTTAGTATCCAACCCTCTCTTGTCTTTAGTCTCTGCCATATCGTTGAGTGCTAACTTAGGTGAGGATGAAGTCACTTTAGACCCTATTTGAAATAATGTCCACTTCATATCCTTATTTGAGAAATTATGGGCATTTCAAGCCCTTATTTGAAATTTTTCCTAGAATCAAAAATGGATTCAAATTATTATATCGATTAGATTCGGTTCAAATGAAGTCTTCCTTTGCATGAGAAATTTATCATTAGCCAATGTCAAATACAACGCAATCGAAACTCCACGATGGCTCAAACCCTAAAATTGCAAATCAAAAACTGAGGACTAGCGCTTTCTAACTTATGAACTTTGAGCAATGGAACGGAATACAAAGATGATGTAAAGAATTCTTGCGCATATAAACCCTCTGGAGTGGCTCATAGGCAAACCATCAATTAATGTATCGTACGCATTGGATTAGGTCCCTCCCATACATCGAGCCTAAGGTGAAGAATACACCTGTCCAAAACAAAGTCGAAACAATATATCAAGACTCATAATAATGACATTTACGAAATCGATTCTACGGATGGGTAATTGATGGCTTTGCATTAAACTCGAGAATTCGGAAAATATTTTCCAAAAAAGTAATTGATTGTATCACTTCAAAAAAGTAATCATTAAAAAATGTTTTCTTTGTCAACATTAATTTATACTTAATTATTTTCGTAAATAACGTAAAAGTTTTCATTCATTCATCTTTTATTTATTCTTTTTAGCGATATAACCTAATGAAAAGTATATGTCCAATTCATACTCCTCAATAAACTAATGACGCGACAATTTCGGCACAGTTGTGACGACATGACATAGTGACGTGGCGAAAAATGGCGTGGCAATATGACATGGTGTGTGTATGGCATGACAAGCATGACATGGCATATAATGGGTGACATGGCATAACGACATGGCAACCCTAAACGGCATGACAACTTAAATGGCATGGCACGTGAATGACATGGAAATATGCAATCTATGCTATGTGAATTAAGGCTCCATCCAATTTACAAAAAATATAGTGTTTTTGGAAAATGTTTTTAAGAAACCAATTTTCAAGAAAATGATAAAATTTTCTGATATTTGGCTAAAACTTGAAAAGCTAGAAAATATTTCCCGTGGTACAGTGTGAAAGATTCGAGTTGATTTTCCTATCCTTTTAATAATCTTTTTTTTAAATAGATTTTTTAATTTTTTTATATTATTTTTTTTTTACGTTTCTTTCTACTTTTTTCCTTTTATTTTTTCTTTAATCTTCTTCTTCTTCATTCAACCGCCAGTCACGATGACGGCCGCGTCCAGCCAAAAGCAAGCTCGAGTTCACTTGAGGCCAACAAGCTTGAGGCTTACTAGATTCCATCTAGCCGGTCGCCAGAGGTTAGCACTCGCCAATCAAGCAAGCCTCACCGATCTAGCATGTAGCCACCTCAATCTTACTAGTTTGGTGAGCAGCAAGCTCAAGGCTCGCTCGTGGCCAACAATTAGCCTTGACAGGAGGACAAAAAAAAGGAGAGAGGTTTCCGATGGGTATCCAATAACTCAAGTGAGATCAGTTCGAAATACCATTTACAAAATCATACAAGGTTCGAGACAATTTGACGGATGTCCAAGAGTTATTGGGAGCGGTTTGGCATAAGGCCTAGATCCAAATATGGGTTCTAGAACCATTTTGCAACATCCAAATGTGTTTTTTAAACTTAAGCCAATCCATTTATTATCCACAACATTCCAACTACGACTTATTGGCCACATCAGTATTTTTAAGCACTTTTACGACAGAAAAGTCAATTCGAATGGATATATAAAGAGAGAGGGCTTAGGAACTTAATTGGAGAACAAATCAAGATCATATGAAATAAATTAAAAAGTTCATGAACTGCGTTTATATCATTATAAATGTTTCTGGGGCTCTTCTACGATCTCTCGTGTCCCCATTGCATTTAATCGGGCTTCAAGTGAGTTTTTAACATATAACTACTATACAAAGGATCGCAATATTTTGACACCTTGAAATTTCGGTTAATAGTAATTTGCATGGTATGACATTTTTCATAATGAATAACGCACAAAATAAATTTGAGTACTGCAAAAACAAGGTATGACAAGGGGTAAGCAGCATAATCTCAGAGCTCAGGCAAGTAACATTTCAGAAGGTTATGTCTCAAGAAGTTCCATTGCTCCTTGGAAGCTGCACATTCCGGCTTCTTGAAGAACATGATTTCTTTCTGACGATTCAATATAGCTGATAATGCATATGAGAGAGCTTTCTAGTGAAATAATGAGGAAGCTGGACAGTAACACAGTCCATCAAGCATAAAAGTTTTGGAAAAGGAGCATCACGACACACGTCGTAGCACATAAAATCAACAGAATCTGCACGTGTACCAGCTAAAGCGAAAAGAGTCGAGCAAAACCTTAAAGCTTCCGACAGGGCATCTAATACATGTCAATATTCCTGGAGGCGGGCTTAAAATTGAAGAACGCCACCATCTTCTGCAATGATACCCATCTGATAACCTTTGCATTCCATTGCTTCAAGAAGAGAGAGGTGGTCGATGGAGACACCACCCTTGGCAATTTAGTAGTGACATACTCTGTTCTCTGCTCTTTTGCCCTGGAAAAGGCACAGGAGGCATCAATACAGTCCCCAGATTGTCGACTTCCGTTTAGAGGAAATCGAGTATTATTGAACGAACATGTCCTCATGGAATCACTGCAGCAAGATCTGTTTGCTACCGCACGAGGAATTTCAAAATGAAAATCTAACACAAGATAACAAGGGGCAGACAAAATATCTTTATAATACCAAACTGGAGATTCAGTTAACCATCAACTGTATGCCCTCAAAGATTCGGTAACAAATTTCTACCGCTAGAATGTCAGAACTAACAACAAAATAACACTAAAGTATAACATCTAATCTACGTAAAATTCTTAACTGATAGAACAGTTCAAGAAGAAAAATGGGACTATTGAGAACTGATGTGGCGAAGCAAAAGATCATCATGCTGATGACAATGAGTACAAGCCAGGATTTTAACATCAAGGTCTGCTAGAAATATCTCATCCGGACCATGTATCTGACCATTATAAAGGAAAGATGTAGAAAACTAGATCTCGATAGAACTTGGAGAAATGGATCATACAATTCTCTTGCTACAAAGTTAAAGATTTTTGCTACTATAAAGTGAATTACTGTCCACCCAGCGGAACGATGGAATCCGAAAAGACCAAGTTTCTGAGCTCCAACAAGTGTTCATCATCTGATATATGAAGCGAAAGACGAAGATTAGAAATCAATGCTTCTTGCTCCCAACTTAGAGGTCCCGATGCATACAATGCCTCTAATGTGCAACGATATGCATGTAACTCTAATCTGTGGATTTCGGCCTTGAATACCTGTTCTTTATTCTGCCATCTAGTCAATTCCATCTCCTTGGCATAACTATTAACATCATCAAAAGGGTCTGCAGAAAAGTTACTGGATGATTCACTAGCAACAGTACAACTTCCAACCGAGCATGTCACACGGTCAGCATCATCAGACCTTGATTGCAATGGATAAGGACAACCAACATCCCCACTTGGTTTCATTCTACACTCGTCTACTTTGGATAATACAGCTGCTTCTTTCTTTGAATGGGCACATACAGTGTTTTCACCACAAGTTTCTCGCTGAAATGCTGCAGAATCAACCCTTTCTACTGGTGTACATCGAGTTGCACTGACTGGATAACATCTTCCTTCTTTGTCAATTGCTCTACGTTTCTTTGAAGCTCCAGCAGGCGATTCAACCCTAGAACAGTCATATTGCGATTCTGTTTTCAAAGTATCATGGGACTCCTCAAATACTCGTCTCTTTTTTATGGGAATGCAGCCATCTCTAATAGATGCTTTCATCTGTACATTTGCAATTTGAATAGTGTGGCTGGGACTTTGATCGCGAATCGAGTTTTGACATAGGTCACCTCTCCGGTCATCAGCAATGGCAGGAATCTACGATCAAGAAAAATGTAAGTTAATAACCAATATCCTAAAGCATAGTATTATGCCTTGTCAAAACGAATCTATTCAAACAACTGCCTCAAGTGACGAGAGATGGTAGAAGAACAATGAGCATAAAGAAGTATACAACTCTCACAGATGATAGACCTGCCAAGTGCCTACTTCAAAAGTTGCCAGCATGGTGGATTTGAACCCTGCCCTATTCGTTTGCATATTAGACTCAAGCAACAGCCCATGACTTAAGATCAACTCGATCTATAGTATTCGATAGTCAGCTTGATATGTTGACTATGGTCAACCAGCAAATCAAGAAGTAAGAAGATAACAATGACCAAAGAAGATTAAGCGCCAGTACAGATTTACAATTAACCAAATTTCACCATAAATAAAGGGAAGATAAACCCTGCAGCACTTACAAGATGAAAATGCAAGCAAAGTTTCGTGGCCTCACCTGTCTGATCACAATCCACCTGCCGTCCTTCCACAACTGCCTCGACCTTATGTGAGCGTTGCCAACACCAAACTCCCTAGGTGATCCGAGTAGTCTCACCAGAAAGTTACTTCGCCCAAGGACCTTCAACACTATCGCCATTTTCCAGGAGAAATTCTCGAAAACCTCCACAATATCACCTGGACCCCACATGTGCAACGTCTGCAGTGCAGGTGGGCAAGGCCTGATTGCCTTTCCAGATACCCTCTCCATTGTAGCCTCACCGGATGCGCTGCCATAGCTGCAGTATTGAACTGTATAAGTGTGGCCGTCACCACAAGTTACTTCAGCACATTGCCAGGAACCCACGGGCATCTCCTTTGTGCTCCATACTTCCACTTTACTTCCTTTCTTGAATCTCATGGTCACGTTTGTCCCCTCAAATTCCAGCAGATGGAACCTATCGTCCAGCAAACTTGAGAATATGAGATATCAAACACAGTGGCTGAACGAGTAGATCAATCATGAAATCAGTGTAACATTTGGAACCGTCTCATGGAGAGAGAGTATTAACAGAACATCTTAGTTGTTCCAGAAAAAAAAAAAAAAAAAAAAAAAAAAACACTGCAAGGTACAAGAACAGTATAATGCTTTAACTCCAAAAGAAAAAACAAAAATTAGCAGATTCATAGGAAAGAATGCAAAGTGCGAATAAATGAAAGTACAAACAAAATGAAACACCACAGGGCAAAGATGAACACGCAGAGAATTTTCGCTAAGCATCATCAGTGAGCCAAATGAAAAAAGAGCACTGTCAAGGATTCTTCAAAACCTGATCATCATCAAATCACATCACCATCATATTCATTGTTTCTGAGAATTCTAAACATAGGACAGTAAAAAATAAATACAAAAAGAAGAAGAAAGTGTTCAGCAATGATGACTTGTATTCCTAAAATAAAAGAAAAGACCTGGTCAAAAGCATCGCATGTTTCCAGCTTCATATATCAAATAAAATAAAATCAGCCTCCTAATTTTTTTTTCTTCTTCTTCTTCTTCTTCGCATCTAGCTGATCAAACAAAGCAACAATCTCCAGCCTGATCGCAAGTCAGTCGAAGCTAAGAAAAACCATCACCAACCTCAAGATCATCCAGCTTCCGCCTCAAAAGATTTTGAATTTCACGAAAAAAAATTCCTTTTTGTTGGCACCCCTCGATTTTAAATTCGACAAAGAACACCCAGAAAAAGCAAAAAAAAAAAAAGAACAAAAAAATTGCTCTGTTTGCTTTTCCTCTCTCTCTCTCTCTCTCTGGGGGACATCAAAGATAGGTAGTCAAAACACGTTCTACTCAAACACAACCGATTGCAACAGCTTCCCAATGAAATCGCCATTGCTACGGAATATTCCAAACCCAAAATTAGACAACCAAATGACGAACAAGATCACGGGAAACAGATTCAAACGGAAGAGGACCCAGAAACCAAACCAGCACGAAGGAGAAGACGGAAGAATTCGTGAAAGACAACGACGACCCAAGAATGCAGGCGGGCGAGGACGACGTACCCGCTTCCTGTTCTTCTTGATTTTCTCGATATTCGAAAAGGCAACGAACGGAATTCGACGGCTCTGTTTCTTGGTTTCTGGATTCTTGATGTGTTGTTGGAACTTTTGAATCCCAAAGTCACACACACCCCAGAAAAAAATAAAATAAAATAAAAGGGAGTAGCATAATCATTCTTTCATTTCGGTCGTTCTGTATTTAATTTTGTTTTTATCTTTTTGGTTTATTTGATAAAGAGATTAAATTATTGATTAATGGTGATTATGGTAGGCTTCCTGTGCCAACTTGCCAGCTTCCCCAAGAAGAGATTAGTTGATGTGGAATTTAGCCTCTTTTTTTTTTTAAATAAAAAATAAAGAGACGCAATAAATCGGCCACCTAATTCATTTTCAAAAAATGTAAGCCAAATTCTCCGTATTCCGATCTTAAAAAATATTTTCCTAAAAATAATTTCTTATGTCATTACAAAAAATGATTAAAAAAACATTTTTATCGTTCATTAAATTGTTTAGACGATAATGCTAAAAAAATTGGCTAATTATTTCAAATAACAAAATTTTATCGTTCATTAAATTATTTAGACGATAATGCAAAAAAAAGAATTGACTAATTATTTCAAATAACAAAAATCAATCATTTAAAAAAATATTTTTCAAATCATTCATTTTTTATTAAATAAATAGAACCCTAGTTTTGATTCTAGATGGACACGCTATAATTATGTGTTTAGATATTTATGTTGATTGAATGTCATTAATCGAGCCTCTATAAAGTCTAATCAAATCGATCAAATTCCATAGCCCGATCTGATCAAAGATTAAGTGAAATGACAAAAGAAATGGGAAAAGGAGCGTCCCCCAACTATATTGACGAATTTGGTGTTTCTACAATTAATTCAGCAATAAAAAAATATTTTACTTTCCATCAGGCGTAGTAGACCAAATAAGCCTTTTTGAAACAACTATTATCAATTTGGACCCCAAAAAAAAAAAAAAAAATACAAATATTGTCAAGAAAATTTGGCCAAACAAAAGAAGAAAAAGAGAGAAAGAACAGGTCAACTCTCTGTCCGGGGTCAAACGGTTCCTCGAGCTTGTCTACACAGAAATCCAAAAGCTTGGGCAACTTCCCAATTTCAATTTTTTTGACTTTTGACTTCAAAAACTAATTAGATTTCATTATATTCATGGAAATAAAAATAATTAGTCATCTCGAATGTGCTTTTTCTAACGTGGGTCAAAGTCAATATATGTTGTTCTGATATACCAAACATAAATACGTCTTTCATTTTTTTTAAATTCATAAAAAAGAGGTTAATCCCGACGTAAATCCATCTTGATTTTATTTCGTTAAATAAGGAGAAAATTATTTCGCTACTTGATTAGTTAGGCCTTTCGTATACTACTTATAAAGTCGAGTCTAGCACGGATACCAAAATAATTATGCGGTTTCGATCCTTCACGACCCATGTAATACAATCATTTTATTAAACCAGTAACAACCTTGTGAAAAATTAGTGATTGCAATTCACTCAATCTATGATGGAACCGGTCTAGGCAAGAACTTGTCTAACAACTATAGGGTAGGCACACAATTAGGCTTCATTTGTTACGTGGAAAAATGAATCTTTCAAGAAATAATTTTCTAAAAATGATTGTTTATAGCGCTTGAAAATTAGACAATAAGAAATGTTGTTATTATCAAAATAATTTATGTCTATATATTTTTGCAAATGATGAAAATATGTTTCGTTTATTTATTTTTGTAAGCAATACGTGCCATCATTTTTAAGAAAAGCTTTTTACAAAATTCGTTTTCCGCAAAATAAATAGAACCTTAGGATATTTTCTTTTCCATACCGTATTGGATAAGTTGTGCCAACATGGAATATGCCAAGTAAATAGAAAAGTAGGAAAACAGCCAAAAACAGAAACATAAAAGTCCTAGTATGAGAAGACTGGAAAAGTAAGTTGCCAAAGAATATCACTTGCGTCTTTAGATGGAAGAAGGAGACTTTGATTTCTAAACTTGCTAACCAAAGCTTTTGGTCACGTGTTAAACGTGTTTATTCCACATTATTTGTCAAGAAGGGAAATTTTTTTTTTTTTTTTCTAATTAGGTTGAATTTAGAAAAATAATGGATGAGATTTCTTGCGGCAAACTTCAAATATTTTTCCCAACGACTACTTTTGTCTCTTTGCACAAATTTATTCTCTATAAAAAGCCCCTAATTGATTTTTTATTTTATTTTTTTTCTTATTCATTGTTATTGTCGTTATTTGGACTTTTTTTGCTATTTTATGCGATGCCCCCCAAACTACACAAAGCTCAAACATCGCTATTGTTGGCGGCCTTCCTTCTGGTAATCTGTCCATTGCTTGAAAGCAAAACCAAACGTTATAGACAGAACAACCCGTGAAGCAAAATCGCATGCTGCTGAGTTGTATTCAATTTGTCAAATATAGAATGCAGAGAAGGATATGAAGAAGAAAAATGCTATGAACACGACCATCATTTCAATCAACTTCAACTGCAGTTTAAACCTCAAAATCCATCTCAGGGACTCTTGCTCGGCAACCCGAGATTTTGATTGTTCAGATAGGATTTCCAAGGTGAGACAACCTGCAAATTCCGAACCCAGCAATCGCAGAAGCTCTAATAGTGACTCGGGTACTTTCAAGTCTCAGTGAGAACAAGACGTAGAAGATGTAAAGTGCAAACGGTCAAATGAACACTCATTTACAGCAGACTCGCTCATCCCATGTATAATATGGAGTACAAAGATATTACACCGAAAAGCACCACAATACAGGAAAAGAATGATGAGGATTCACAAAGGAACAGTTACATTGTTTGAATTGTAGTGATCATGCATGGACATGGAGATGGGGGAAAATGCAATGATGGGCAAACGACACTTCCTGTCGCAGCAAGTTGTGCAGCAACTTGTTTTCTACCTAAGTTGACTTTTTCTCTGGCTCTTTAATAAAAGCCACTTCTCCAGCTGATTCCTGAGGCGACAACAAGTGCTTCTCTTGCTCGGCGTCATCTATCTCGGTAGTCACAGTCGACACAGATTCAGCACCATCTTCCTCTGAGTATCAACACAGTATTTTCTTACAAGTGAATTTGATGATCAAGGTTGCACATAAGAGATAATTTGACACAGTAATAAAGGAGTAGTTGTTTAAAACAGATATGCAATCTTTTTCCCAAGCTAGATACCAAGGAGTAGCTCTTTCCTTGTTTTCATGATCAAAATTTTGTGGTGTGTGCAGAAATGGTGGCACTTTTTGCACAATCTTGCGGTGCTTAGAGGCTAAAGAATGAATAATTATTTTCTCAGGAGTCTAATTTGGGAAAGGTACCAACATGCACTCTATTTTGGTCAAAAACTAGTACTAAAGAGTATGACAAACGCCAAAAACATGAGAAAGTAGAAAACTTACCGGAGAAGTCTTGATACTCTGGCTTAACAGTAGTTACTTGAAGGCTTTCTGGAAGAATGCAACTACACAGAGAACCTACAATACAAAATGGGAGATTGCTTTAAACATATTGATTCTTCACCATCATTGAAAACATAAGCAGCACTACAGCTCTTATTCATAGATAATAGCCACAATCAAGCATGTAAATTTCAGTCACTTCCTTCGACTATGCAACTAGTAGGAAAAGGCAAAACGATTTCTGTTGTAGAGTTCTTATTCAGTCACTTTGAACAATCAATTTACATAAAATTCTACAGACTAAACAAATGGGACAAAGCAAAATGTTTTTAAATTTAAAAAAAAAAAAAAAAAATTGTTTACCTAGCCGAGCCAACCTGTTCACCCACCCTGGGATTGTTTTCCCTGTCAATCTATACGTGGCATCACTAGTAAAGTGGTTGCAATTCTTGGATATGAGATGATATGTATCCCCATGATATTCAGAAGCCATATGCTCGATGAAGAGCCGGAAGTCCGAGGGAGGTATATTTATGTCGCCCAGTGAAATAGAGCACCGGTATATAAATCCCGGGCAGCTCCGCGGTTCCACTTCGAATACTCCACTAGCTGGAAAGTCGTGTGCTCCAAAGCCATATTCCTTACCATGCACTGCATACACATAATTGCTAGGTCATTTTTAGACATATACTCTTCAGATTAAATTGGCAGACCAAAGTCAAGCATCAAAGTCAACTCTATCTGGGTTCCCCCTTGTGATAATTAATATAGCACATGGCAGGACACAACCAGGAGCAATTCTAATGTCTGGCTATCACGCCCAGACACGTAAAAGCTTTAGCAATCAAATCACAAAATCATGAAAAGCAAAAGCTACTTTTGCAGCTTCATCTTTTCACGTAAGATTGAAAATATGCACCACATCATTCTATTATGTTCCTAATAGCAAGATCTTGGGGTGTGATTCTCCTAAGGTCATATCGTGGATGTCATAGGGCATCTATCATTTCTCATACTGGGGCGCATGGTCGATTTGTATAGGACTTGCAGGGATCTCCAACGTCAATAGCTAGGTTTTTGAGGCATGATGCACTGCTAGACCTTCCCCTTTTCCTATTCCTTTCACTCTTCAGATGCAATGGTTCTCAACCATACTTCAACCGAACAAATGCAGAAGGTCCTACGCCACAGAAATTTGCAAATGCAGTACCTTTCACACTGATGGGGAGTGTTCGAAGAAACACGCACGCACATCACATCTTCCCGCTAATTGTTTAAGCTTTTGGAGTAATCTGATTGCACAATCAGTCAATTGGAAACGCCAAATTCTCACCTTTCTAACGAAATCCCCGCCCACGTCTACTGGCATTTTAAGTTCTTTCGACACAGCCGAATTTTCGGGTCAGAGCAAGCACAATGGAGCGAATCAATTCAGTAGTCGAACAATATCGAAGAGCAAGCACCGATCCTCAAACCAATATTCCGACAACAATGAAAACACTCAAGAACCCTTTCCAAATTTCAACAAGAGCGACACTTAAACAACGTCACGGGCACACAAACAGCCAAGATGAGCCAAAACCCAGATGGGAAAAATCCGAAAAAGAGCCGCTAAAACCAACTCCAACGAAATTCAAGAAAAGGAAAAGAGAGGAAGGCAGAGCAAACCCAAGATTCCTGGGAGGGGCTAACCTTCAATGCCGGAATGGAAGATGCCCAGGCCGCACCAGGCGGTGTAGCTGTTCGCGGGGGTGAGATCGTACACGTTCAGGAACACCTCGGTCTCCCATTCCGGGTTCGTCCTGGAGTTGTGCTGCGCCCCATTCCTCCCCCGAATCGCGGACACAACCCCAATCCCACCCCCCAAGAAAGGAGACGATCGTTCCTCCTTGTTTTTCAAGAATTCATCCCCTCCGAATCGACCATCGGAGCAGATGGAGTGACGATCGAAAAGGGGTTTCTTTCCCCTTCAGGAGAGAGGCTGAACTGCAGGGTTTGGAAGAATGGGGATTGGACTTTTCGGGCTTCGCTTCTTGGAAAAGGAGATGGGAAATGTGAAGGAAAAAGGCGTTTCGGGGGAGGGACAAGATGGCATGCATTGATTGTGCATGATGTTTTCACTGGGAAGTGCTGACGTCATTCCAATACTTTTCAACTTTTTTTTTTTTTTCTCTCTTTTTCCTGGGTTCTGACTTCTGGGGCTGAGTGGGAATTTGAAATTTGAAGTGGGGAAGGGGGCAATTCCCATGTCTCACCATCGTCACTCGAAATTAAACTCTGCAACTTTATGAGCGTTTAATGATTTGATCCTTTGAATATTTCTTCCAAATGCGATACGGCGCTTTTGATCTTCCTTTGATTTTATGAAGTTGAGTGCTCACGTCCGTCGTCCGATTGTTAAAGAGAGATGGAAAGTGGACTAGAGAGGAAATTGTTTTCCCAACCGATTATTGACGAGCGCCCACCCCTGCTGCTAATCATCGAAACGGGTGGGGATCGCCCATTATGTCATGCAATCCTTCATGTTAACGAGATGGAGAGTGGACTACCAGGAAATGGGGACTGTCTTCCCTTTTGACCTTGGGCAAGGGTGAAATTCTCTCTCTAGTTGTAAAAGTATAATTGAATTTTAAAATTTATAAAATATATATATATATAATAAAGTCCGAAAATTAGTTCAATTGATACAATCAAGTATTTCGTTAATTCCATTTGTTTATACTAAAGGAAAATGCTACAATGGCTTTTTTTTTTATATTTTCTTTTTCCTACATGACGATGACATGATTAAAATATTGAATACAAGACTAAAATGACATTATTTTGGATTATATTTTAATTTTTAACCAAAATCTTAATTTAATAAAATAAAATAAAATAATCCTTTTTAAGAAGACACATAAAAAGGAGCGAAGGCAAGCTTGCCGGCTACTCCCATTGCTGGAAAGAGCCGATGGGGCCTCGACAAGGGTCGCTAGGGGTCGATGATGAGCATGATAGGGTAGACCATTAAAGAGGAAGACGCCATGCCAATTGGATCATCACAATCTAGAGAGAGAAAGAGGAGACGGGTATGGGCTAGTTTTTCTTTTTTTCATGTTTTTTTATTATTTATTATTGTCGTTGCATTACTGAATGATATAGAAAATAGAGGAAAATATCATTAAAAGAAAAAGGGAAAATCTCACAATAACATGGATCAAGTTATCGGGTCTCGGAGAATAAACCCGTCATCATCGAGACATGTGCTTTCATTGATAAGTCAGGCTGCGTTTGATGATGTTTTTGTCCCCGGAGACAGTTTTTTTTCAAAAACACTTTTTTTTTTTCAAAAAAACACTTTTTTTTTCTATTTCTATTCTCAATAATAGTTTCTGAATATTTTAAGGTGTGTGGTGACTATATAAATTTCTATTCTTGGAATAGAAATAAAGATCCCAAATTTTTTTGTGACTTAAAACTTCTTTTAATTTATTAATAATTTTATTACATTTTTTTTTCTTCTCCTCCCTCTACCTGATTGCTATCTTGGCCATGGCTGGCCGATGTGTGGCCAAATAGGGGCCGGCAAGGTCGTTGCCCTTAGGGGAGCCTCGCTAGCCATCAATGAGGCTCACCCACCATGAGGCTAGGCAACGCCACCACAGGCGATGTCGATCGCACAACGGCCAAGCAAGGCTCGGCCTCACCACATTTGGGCAGGTTGAGCCTTGCCCAACCACGGCGAGGCTCGGGGGGGGCCTCACTAGTGGCTGGAGAGCTCGGGGTGACCTCGCCAAGCCTCGTTTGGCTGATTGCCAGGCATTGACAATGGCCGACAACCAGCTAAAATAAGAAAGGAAGAGAAAAAGAAAGGAAAAGAAAAAAAAATTGTTTTTTGAGCCATTCCCAAAAATAAGAAACAATTTTGTTTTTATTTATTGTTTCTATTTCAAATCCTTTCCCGAAAACAATTTGTTCTAGGGAACAAAAAAAAATTACCAAAAGCATTTCTGTTCTAACGAATAAAAGGACAGAAACACTTATGCTCCCTCAAGTGCTCGAGTGGGAAGTGTACGTAGAATTCATAGTCCTCAAAGACACCAATGCTTGGAGCTTGATCCGCTGGGGGTAAAAGTGGAAAAGATTTAATGAAGATAGCCTTTAGTGTTCACAAAAATGTTGAGACCTATATTATCATCAATAATGAATATATTCAATTGACTAATTATTTTAAACCACCGATCATTTTTGAAAAAATATTTTATAAATCATTTATCTTTTGCGAAACAAATGAAACCTAAATAATTTTATTTTTATAATTCACTTAGTGATGGAGGGTCATTTGGCCTATGGTTGAAAATCTACAAGTGGATATTGATGATAACTTCCTAGGAGCGCCATTGTTCCCGAGCAGTGGCTATACTATAGATATTGATAGGACGAATTCCTAATTTTTGGCTGGCACTATATATACTGTATCAATAGTTCTAATAGATAATATCTTAAATCTCAGACAATTTTCACCAAAAACTACAAATTTTTAAGAGTACATTTCCTCAAAGAAAAAAACTACCGCGAGTTCAACACTAAAGGTGACCAGAACAGATCATCAGAACCAAAAACCACTCGAATTGAACTATACCGTATTGATCGATTTTGAGTTGAACTATACTGTATCGATCGATTTTGAGCGATACTCGAGGCTACTGATCCAATTCCCAATCCTATGGCAATGGAACCGATGATTTTCGATCTACGATGGGAACTAGAGCGACTATATTTTTTAATTTTTTTAAATTTCTTTAAGAAATTAAATAAACCTTTATCAACCTTCAATCTTTCCCTCTCTCGCAATGCTTCGCTCTTCACTCCAAACTTTCCCTCACGCCTCACTCTTCACTCTTTGGTCTCTCAACTCTCGCTCATTAACAACCTAGTCTCCGCTCTTCGGTCTCAGACCGCCGGCTCCTTTAACGAAGAGTCCTTCATTAAGAAACGCCTGATTTTTCTACCTGTTTCGAGCTTCCTGATTCACTGCACTTTTCGATCTCTCGGCTCTCACTCTTCCAACAGCCTATTTCGCTCTCTCATGGTCTCACTCTTCACTCTTCAGCAACACTCTGAATGACCCCCTGTCGAATGATGCCAACAATTTAGCAATTTAGCTTTAAGAGCAAAGGCGACCATATGCTTTTTTGTATATATGAAGGGCATGTACTAGATCCTTGATTCACACGTCCCTTCAATAGTAGAGCCTCTCGTTGCAATAGTTGAGCCTCTCATTGCAGGCATTTTTTGCACCCTCATGGAAGAGGAGCACCAATGCCCATCTCATTGCTTGGTCAATCGGTTCCACCAAACCCAGGACCAGTCAGTCCAGTCCCTAATCCAAAAAGTTGAAAACCGGTCCTTCCGGTCCAATTCCTGATTCCACATTGGGACTAAGATTAGATTGAGAATTGATCACCTCTATTCAAAACACGAGAAATGACTACAATTTTCACACTACACTTCCTTTCCTATTTCTCCCTCATTTTTAGATGAGACCACAATAACCATGCACCTCAAAACATAAACATGGATTGGAGACCTCGACATATGCAATGTCCTTACAAGAACAAGCAAGGGACATCACTCCGAATTGAAGGGCCTAAAAAATTCCAGAGGCCATGCCACAGCAAATGCAAACATCCCCCCATATCTATAACTATAACATGTTTGACAGAGGAGTATCATGGATGCACAAGACCTCCCACTGCAGCAAACTCGGAAGCCATAAGATGAAGTTCCAAGAGCACCAAAAGCTTGGTAGCAGGATTATTTTGCACCCCCGTTCCAAAAAACAAGTAAATAACTGCAGCACCAATTGTTCAAAGAGCAAACAGAGAATGCATTTATATTACAAGGACATCAAAGATGCCTCAGAATTTGTCCATCCACCCCTTGCAATGAAGTCCAAACTTACTATTCCATTGCCAAGGAACCATATGGTAGACACTGTCAAAAGAGTTCCTTTGTAGTCCTCTTCTTCAACCTGAAGAATACAATCATGATTAGTTAGTCAAGAGGGAAAATAAATCTCAACTATCAAAAGCAAGCATATCTCTGACCAAAAAACACAAAAGCAAAACCAATCAACACCTACAATCGCCAGATTTAAAGGCAAACTTTAAAACATGCGATCTGAAACTTGAGCTCAAGGCTGGTTATTGGGTGTTGACCGCCGCCGCAAGCGCTCCCGCCTCCTCCGAGTAATTGACCCACCATCTGATGAATCATTATCTTCATCCATTGATGAAGATAGAGACATGTCCGCATCATAGTTCTCACCCCACAATCTGGTCGATCTTCGTCTGAAAGTCAGGCGAGCCCTGGTCCCCGAGGCGGTGGACCAGCTGCTGCTCCTAGACCTTGAACTGGGTTGGAACACCCTTATAAGGAAAAACACAGTCAGCCACCCCCTGTCCTCCATGGGCAAGATGGCATCTTCGTCACTCCTATCTTCACTAAAAGAGGATTGGAGAGTGCTGATCAAGTCACCAATATCCCTCTGGCGCTCCATCCTTCTCCAATTACGTTGCCTTTCTGGATCAGCCTCAGATGGTCGCACAAGTGGATGCTCAAGCCGAGCATGCTTCCTGAGATCTCTGTAAGAGCCCATAAATTCACAAGTCTCACAGGCACAGCTTCTGGATTTTGCATTCATAAAGCGACGGGCCGGCTCCTCAATGATCCAGTCTTTAATCTGCCCGCGACAGAGCGGACACACCAGTTTTGGTGGCGCTGATTTCTCGGAAGACATCCCAGGTCCATCTGATTGGACCTGGGTCTCCAAGGAAACAGTTGCGGGCCTCTCTATAATTTCTTCAGCTTCAACAATAGTGGCGTCTGATGTTGCAGCGGGGGATAAGTTTGCATCTACAGACAGATTCATCTCTTGCTGAGGTACTGCTGATGAAGTAGCCGTAAATGACTTGCGGAACTGGTCGAGACAGTTTGAATGTCTATAACTTGTGTCGCACATGTACGGACGACAACCCTTATCATGAGATGTACAAATGAGAAGAACTGCATTATGAGGGTGTTCCATGCAGACAGGACACCTTGCGTCTTCCCATTCTTTAATGTTTTCCTCAGATTCAGAAGGGATTTTTGGGAAGGACCGCTTTGGTCGACTGGAGCTACACCTAAGTGGAGACGCTCTGAACCTATCAGAAGATACAGACCTATCTCTTCTATCCTTCGTCATGTTAGATCTTGCTTGAAGGTTGTCCCAAAAAAGTCTAAAAGTTGTTGCCTCCCCCGAAGCCCAAAGCAGAATCTGATGGCTGAGGCATGAAACATGACAAGTTATATGAACAGAATAAGAAAAAAGAGGAGACAAAGACAAAGAACTAACATTTAAATCATATAACTCATGCAATTTGAAAGATTGAGTAAAGCAAAACAACAGATGCACCACTGTCAAAACTCGAGTTTTCAAACCATTAGTTTTACATGCAGTCATTCAGAGAGGTCTTCACAATATATCATGGCTTAAGGTCAATGGTCACGAGATAGGTCTACAGCAAAGTCCATCCTGTGTTGTTATTAGCAGTTGGTACAATACAAATGGCCCATTTCACACTACTTCAAACTATTACTCGCTTAACATATTGCAGTATCCAAAGCTTATGCCACTCAACCCAGCTGCAAGCAACTTATCCCATCAGAAGTTTATTTAGTCAATTTAACACTTATTTCAGCCTGCAAAGCCAAGATTATGCTGGCGGTAAGCCTCCCTATGCGGTGGAGTCTAGTATAATAGCGATACTGTCTATTCCATAACATCAGTTGTTACGAAACAATTTCCAAGTCTTGTACTCCACAAGCAACTCCAGGAAAGATCTTCTCCAAGTTCTCCACCACAAGTGTTAAGGTGATTAAAAAATTACAAATACATGTAACATCATTTCCCTCATGAGATGTACAGACCGTGAACAGAACGAAAAACCGCACAAAATCTTCCCAAGAAGAAAATGACTCCCAGTCTCCCATAGCGCGGCACATAAACCATTTCACCACATTTATACCTCCGGAGGTCGTCCTATCATTCTCTACTTGGTCTCTAGTACCTTAACTCGAGGTTTGTACTGTACACCTGCACGAAAACGAGGTCCGGCAACTATGCGCGAAAGTCCCCACATCCGAATTGAAAACAAATCTACTATAAGCACGACAAGAACAAAATCCAGCAAACCCTGTCCCATAGAATTCCAACACCAATTTCCATCCCTGTGCAGTACAGCAATCGTTCGCCTCGACTACACAGCACGGAACACAGCCCAATCAAATACCTACTCAGCTCAAGACCAAATCCGAACCAGAGCCTAAACGGATCCTCTATATTCCATCAATCAACAACAACGACAACAGCGGCAGCGCCACCACCCCCCAAATCCCAAGCCGAAACCCTCGAAAGCCCGACCGCCACACCGGACGCGCCCGGCCGCCGCGAAACGGACCAGATCCGGCCGCCGCAGGGCTTGCGCCACCAATCGCAGCTCAGCAAATTCGAATCGGACTATTACCGGAACAAGGAAACGATCGGAAGCCGCTGCCGCCGCCGCCGCCGCCGCCGACGATCGGCTTCGGAGCTCGATCCACGGAGCCGAGCCGATGCCTCCGAACTCGGCGCGAATCCGGGCCCCCGCACTTCGAGCTCCTCGACCGGCAGCTGCTCCGTCTTCTAGGGCTCGAGGGGCTGCGGAGGAGGTAGAGATAGAGAGAGAGAAGAAATGAAGCCGGGTGCGGAGCGAGAGATAAATAGGGGTGGGGTGGGGGTGGGAAATTCTGGTCGTTCCTTCGCGACGAGCGGGGAGGGCAGCCGACGTGGAATTTTTCTGCAGCGATTTTCTATTTTTCCTTTTTTTTCGAAATTTGAAATGGTTTTCGAGTCGGCGCCGTTTTGTCCTGCTTGCGGGTCTGCAGGGGTGGTTTACCTCCGCACGCTCTTCGATTTGTGGTTTTAGTTGGCACGAGGTGGGGTCCAATCACGAGTAGGTGTTTTCCACGGCGAATTGTGGCACCTCTAATTTGAAAGTTTGGATCGACACAGGTATTACGCGACCAATATGATTGACTCACCGCCCACCGTCGATCTTGTGATTTTCATGTGAATCGGGATGGCACGGTGATGGATTTTGGACACCTGGCCTTATATCGAACCCCATTCATTGACTTTCGAATATTCTTCCAAAATCATTTCAAACCTACTATGATCTTACAAATGATATCCGAATTAATTTTAGATAGTCGTTTTTCATATGTCATTTTCTATTGAAAAAATGTATCTGATGCAAAGTGTATAGGAAACTATCACTTCGATGATCATAGAAACCTAGATGATATATCGCCCATCAATTTTAAATTTTATATAGGTTCTCGGAATCATAAAAAAATGTAGTAGAAACTACGGACGTTGCAAATAAATGTCAATGACCATTAGTGATTTTTATCATGAGTGTATATAATTACACATGTGATCTTATGCTCTTTAGAAGAGTAAAATTGCTAGCGGAGAAATTCTGAATCTATCCCAGACTCTATCGGATTTGTACATGAAATCTCAAACTCATCCTACCGTTTGGAGTGAGTTGGGTACCTATTAGACTCGACAAATAATCATCTTTATATAAAATAATTGATCCATCACATGGACAGCCTTTAGAGAGAACTTCAAAGAGCTGTCTTCATTTTGCATGAAGAATCCAAAGTTATGTTTTGCACTGCTTATTTTAAAAATTCTCAGTGACTTTTGTGATTGGACACCAAATCACACCAAGCATCAGAGCTACGTTCCGTGCCTTTCTTATCTCCCTTGCTTCCCCTCCTCCTCCTTCGCCGAAACTTCCTCGTTGACTCCGAGACCTTCTGTCTCCCTTATTTAACCTCGGGGTTCACAGATGGGGACAGACAGCGACGAATTAAGAGGGGAAACCTGGGAGCAACTGATCGGCAACTGCCGAACGACCTGCGGATGGATCGAGTCCTCTGCTCGTTTCGAGCTCCAATGGTCTAATCTAAAACACCATCCCACACGGAGGAGCCGTTTCAAAAGTCGATGGAGGTCTTCATGCCGAGTCAACACCACCGTCGACCATTCGCAAGCTAGAGTCAACTCACATGAAATTTACACGAAAACTCAGCATCCTCTCTCTAACCAAACTTCGCATGTCATATGTCGAACATCACATCAGACTGTACTAGATACTCGGCACAATGTTTGGAAAATAAAATACTGGGCAGAAAAACAAAACCCAGAGTAGCCAATGTGACTTTCCCCCTTCTGTTGGTATCCTCGTAGTTAGGATGTAGTGCTCCTTAAGATGAGTTAAATAACGATTTTGTTTTGGATAATAATTTTTTATTAGAAATGATTTTTTTTTTTGGTGACCTAGGAAACCTCCGTGCGCCGTCTTTGCTTGGAGTAAACCCCTGGAGCGAGTAGAGTCACCACCACCCTTGGTCTCTGGATAAGTCGTGAATTCCTTTCCAACAAGGCAAACGACGCAGGGATTCGAACTCAGGACCTCTCGCGAAAAGAACCAGCGCCCAACCACTACGCCGCCATCACGGGTGGTTATTAGAAATGATTTTTTCGATTCTGTTTTCAAAGAATAATTTATGAACAAAAGAACACGTTTGGTAATTTTATAAAATTTCTATTAGAAATAAAAATACGTTTGGTAGAATTCTTAATTGTCAATAGCCCATGACCACCCCCGTGGCCGAAGTGAGCTCGCTTGGCCACGACAAGCCTCGGCCTCGCCCCGGCTCGGCAAGGCCTAGCCTCCCGCCAACTCGGGGAGGTCGAGCTTCGCCATGGCTTGGTGTCGTCGGGGTCGACAACACTCCGATGAGGTTGCGGGCCCTCGTCGGCCGAGTTCTTGCCGGCCCTCGTCTGGTTGATCGTCAACCATGGTTCAGGCTGACGACCGGCCAAAAGGAAAAAGAAGAAAAGGAAAGAAAAGAAGAGAGAAGATAAGAAAAAAAATTAGATTTTATGAATTGTTTCTGTGAAAAAAAATACTACTTTTTTCTCTACTTTTTGATTTTGTTCCAAATTTATTCTCGAAAATAAAAATAAAAAAATAGATTTTTGATTCCGGAAACAAAAAATTTACCAAACGGATTGCTGATTTTTTTTTTTTTTTTTTTAAATTTCCGTAGACAAAATAATAGAATCAGTTGTTCCCAGGAATGAAAACAAATAAGGCCCTAGTGGCTTTGGACTAATTAACATCTTCTTTTCTGTAACAAGACTTCAGTTCAAACCAAAGTGTATACTCAAACCTGATAACAGAACAAACCCAAGCATGCTTGCACGTGACAGTATTCTTTGGGCCCATCATGTTATTAGATGGATATAAAATGTTCCATCTCACACACAGAAAAAAAACTCAATTCAGTATAAGCCAGACATGCACTTTCAAAGACCTGCTACATGGATGATAACGGGTGTGGGATTCACATCCTCATCGACCAAACTGGAAATCAAAAAATTTATGTGCTAAAACAGTCATATAAACTTACACGAAGACATTGGAGGAGATTTTCCAAGTGTCAGGTGTTCTAAGAGTAAGATCTTATCGAGAACCTTTTGTGAGTGAAGTCATTGAAGTTGAGAGTGTGAGATTTGCATTCTCACTCAAAGGCCGGGGGCAAGAGAGATTTGAAATTGTGGACCTGTGGGTGAAAGAATCATCCAAGCCCTTCCATTAGAACAATTGAGAGTTGCAGTTAGACCTATTCATCTTGAGAAAACCGGCATTTTACACGCTCATAAGGTGATATATGCAAGACAATAACCCAGAAACAAGCTATTACATCAAGAATCAGATAATCACGTGATGCAGAACGCAGAAACTCAACAATGAGAAATACGAACAGCAAGAAGCAAGCAATGGGATATCACATTTACATAGGAATACAAGTATATAACAGCTCGGTAATATGTGATGCTTGGCACAGCAAATCACAATACAAACAGTCGTAAAAATAAATACCATGCTGCTAATCCAGCTACCTAACTTGGACGATTGCACTCACAACATTAATTAGGGCCAAGCTCATTGATCCTCTGATTACCTATCTCAGATGCAGTCACTACTATGTAGAAGCCATGACAAGGGACTTTTAGAAATAGCAAGCACTATTAATCCAACATAATCCGAAAAACTTGCTCACGACAATCTCAAGTGGTGGGTGCATCCAAAGATACTTAGATCAGGAAATCATTTAACATTTTGCCTAAATTTACATGGGAATCTTAAAATCTCTGAAACTAAAAATGGTACTTCCTGGACTGAGCTGCCACACATCTACCTGATGCTGCCGCTCCCTTATCTTTGCTTCCAGTTGCACAGCTGCTTTGCCCTTCTACCATCGGGAACAGCTTTGAAATGTCATGAATTCTTCTTCTATGTATCAACATCAACGCCACTCAACTATAACCCTTCCCCAAGCAGTTCAGACAACGCTGTATCCTGTGAAAGGAAAAAGGAGTAATACCCCAGTTCCGGATATTTTGGGTCATTTCAGATTTTCTTGTAC
This sequence comes from Eucalyptus decipiens, assembly GCA_014182575.1. NCBI lineage: Eukaryota > Viridiplantae > Streptophyta > Magnoliopsida > Myrtales > Myrtaceae > Eucalyptus > Eucalyptus decipiens. Next base: position 60,166,244 of record CM024611.1, read on the forward strand.
ACGTGATTCAACGAAATCGTAACAAGAGAAAATCGGGATACACTTGACAGACCTGTTTCCGTCGCAAGTGGGGCAAATGCAGGGGTTTATGGCGATGGGGTCGTGCAAGGGCGACCACTGGACGGTAGCATTCCCTTTGCAGAGCTTGCATATATAAAACCCTTTCCCTTTACACACCATACAAGGCAACGCGAACTTCTTCTGTAAAATTCAATCGACTTCGAGCTATTTTTCAGTATCAAGAAGGAACAAAACCTTTCCAGGGACTAAGAAAGGACGCGACTTCTTACCCGTTTCGTCTCCGCGACGGACCGAAGCATGCCGATGGTGACAGTGGAGACGACGTTGAGAGATACGATGCCGCCAAGGATTACGGCAGCACCGGCGCCGAGGGAGCGCAGCGGCTTCGGAATCATGTTCTTGGAGGAAGAGTTTTCTCAGGGGCTTTTCGTCGAACAGCTCGAGTGCAGTACAGAACAACCACTACGCTCCTCACATATCCGAGGAAAGAGAGAGACAAACGTATGGGAATGGGACTCTCACCTTTATATATGCCAATTATATTTTCATGATTTTATAATTTTTTATTGAACTTCCTTATTTTGTGGGGTAAGTTAAAATGAAAACAAAAAGTTCGGTCGAAAAGTGAAATATTTACCATTCGCTTTATGTATATATTTTAGAAATTTAATGAGGGCAAAAGTTATTTTCCAACCCAAAATCATTTAGAATAAAATAAAAAAAAAACTTCATGGCTTTAGAAAAAATAAATGGGGTCGCTTTAAATGTTGGTCCGCCCTATCTATTGCCATCTTTCATGGCTGAAGAATAATGTGTAATTAGGGCCAGTAATTGTGTTATATGGCATGGCGTCGAAAGAGGGGTACAACACGAGTATTGCTAACATGAACAAAACAAGTTTAATGTATACGTCAAATCATCTTGTCATGAACACAATACACTTAATAAAACAGGACACACAACATGACTAACAAGATTATCAAATAGGTCGTCGTATTTAAGTGTCGACATGACACCATGCATATTTATATTCACACTACAGGGTAGCTCGTATTGACAAGTCTATATCTGAAAAAAATATAATCATAACTAGAATAGATCCTTCTTAAAAATCACAGAAAACTCATATAGAAGCACACATGAAGGATGTTTTAACAACTTGAACCAACAACACTATATAATCAACAAACTAATGAATTCATGATTGCATAGTGGAAATTTGTTTTCAAAATTATTGACTCTTTTTATGCATTATCAACCTCAATCATAGTGATTACCAACTTTTATCAACAAGTCTTGCCTTACCAACTTTTATTCGAGTTAATTACCCACAACATTTTTTTTTAAGTTCCTATTTTCTCTTATTTTTGTCAAAAAGAATTACCAATCTTTTCCTAACATTTTGTCTATCGACTAGGGGTAAGCATAGTTTATATAGGCAATTCTCACTATGGAATTGGGAATCGTCTACTAAGAACTGGCTTTGAGAAATTGAATTCAATATTTTTTCGAGTAATATTAGCTACGTGGCCTATGAAAATTAGGCTATGAAGTTATAGTGAAATTTTCAAGTAGAGAAAAGATGAGGATATGATTTTATCATATCCTCCTAACAATGAATCTTGTGTGAGTTCCATACATGATAATGAGAATTAGTGAAGGATCCTATCCAAAAAGAATTTCAGCTATGCTCCATTTGTTTCACGGAAAATAAATGATGTGGAAAATGTTTTCATAAAATCCATTGCTTGGATATTTATGTCTAAGATTTTCATGATTTTTGTAAAGCAATACAAGCCATTACTTTTTTAGAAAATATTTTTTAAATTATTTATTTTTCACAAAACAAATGTATCAATCATACCATCGATGTCGATCTCGATCAGAATCAATCTTTCTCAGGTCGGGCGGGTGAGGAACGCCTGATTTCTGTCAAGCGGGTCAAGAACCAAGGAGACATCACAGATTAACAATTTGATGGGAACGAACGCACCTGGCAATACGACTTCCTCTTCACGAGGTTCTCTGACTACACGTACTTCGAATTTGCAAGCCTTCATTGACATCTTTGCGGACGCTGCCGAGCTATGAAGTGCTAATAAGTAGATTATGAAAGATCTGATTTATGATGGCTCCCGCCCTTTTATATATGCATGCACGCATATTCAATCTTATTTGTGGTATGATAGAATAATTAAATATAAAATTATATCTTCATTTAAAGGTTTTAAGTTTTAAAAGCGGTTGACATTGATCTCATAAAATCTTACATGATATTAGATAAGATAAGGAGATTATGAATTCAACAAAATCGGTCATAGTCCATTTGGCATTTTAGCAATTCCAATTTGAGAGATGAACATTGTGAAGATAATGTTTAGCTTATTGGATACCATGTGTAAATTTAAACATAGTGATTTCCGGATAATAATTATAATTTTAGAAAGGACATACAGACCCGTTTGGTATAACCTCATTCAAAATGTCAATGCATAATTTTGTATTAAAAATTGTATAATTCTTTAGAGAAAAAAAAAGAATTAATCAATGTCATGCCTCTCTTATTTTCTTGCGACCAAAATCAATTAGTATAAACCTAAGATTCCATGAGCTTGGACTTCTCTTGCTGACATAAAAACATCCCTTTCCATATCTTCGGATACAACCCATAGGAGTTTGCCCGTTCTTTGTACATAAACTCTTGTGATGGTTTCACGCAGTTTCAGTAGTTCTTCTGCTTTCAGGATAAATTCTCCCATTTGTGCCTCATAAAAAGAACTCGCAAGATAATATTCTATAGGTGTTGTACTTTATTGTGGTACTAAAATAGATAAATTTGTTTGTCATTGCCATTGCAACTTGATTATCGATGTAGGTATGGGGTCTCGGACAATTAATTCTATGAAGTTATTCTCAATGAATTATAGGCAATTCGCCTGATACTTTAGTGGGGCTTAGGTTGCTCATCATCTTTCCTATTAAGTATAATATCTTAGAGTCGAGTTACTACTTGAGCTGGTTTTGTCATAAGCAAGCTTGTAAGTCACTAAGCCACAAATTACCTTCATTGTGGTGAAAAAGAAGCACCACACACTCCTCTTTCCTGAAGGAGAGAGTTCAAGCAATATACTATATTATACTTTTCTTGTTAATTTATTGAAGTGAGTCAGCTTTTCAAGTGCTTCAAATTTTTTAGTATGTTTTAAGAGGTACTATTGTTGATACTAGCATCTACCACCGGACTGAATTCGAATTTTTCCTGAATAGCCATGCTGGGATGCCAGGAAAACTCTGCATTTGCTAGAACCTTAAACTGCTCAAATTTCCGTGGCAATAGAAATTCACGTTCACCAAATTTTCAGTCTTTCCCTTATATACCAGAAGTTTACATACATGTCAAGGTGATAGCATAAAGTAATTCGAGTACCTTGACAATAAGTAGACACCCCATTGGACCAGTTATAGCTCGGATAAAAATATGTGCGATAGAGCAAAACTAATCTCACAAGAGAAGGAGAGAAAACATAAAGCAAGAGATCCATGACATTTTCCTTTTTTAGTCGTATAATATAAGTCGTGAGAAAGCATGCAACTAGAGCAGCATCAACTGGTGGAGAAGCAAAAACATCTCCCCATATTGCAGCTGTCAGCATCCATGCACCCACGAATCAGCACGAATCGGCTCATCTCCACTGCCACCGCCTGACAAAGGCAAGAGCAGATCCAAAGAAATAGCATAAATCATTGAACTGGAGATTCTCATGCATGAATCGTAGCACACTTTTGCAGTCCATCAATTTTATTTTGCCTATATGATTAAACTGTAAAAAAAAAAAAAAAATGAATTAGGCAGATGAAGTAGAAGCTGTGGGGAATGAACAGTTGCAAACAGATCGACAGTCCCCCAATGAGAGAAAAGAAGCGTGTCTGAATGTAGATACATCAGAAGGAACTGAAAGATAACAATTATATCACGTCCATGTCATGGACGTCACCGACTAAATGAGAATTCAAGACTTTCAATGCGCATAATTAGATTCTAAGTACTCGAGCGGTGAACCAATCACATCATCTCTTAGAATGGCCACCAAAGAAACATTGCTGCAACTATAGTTGTCGGGATGCGGGGAGATAGGCACAACAGAAAGCATCATTTGTGGGCTCATAGCAATTATAGCGGAAACAATACATCCCCGAAGCTGTGAATCATAGTAAATTGAACATGGATGAGTTACCATTCAAACAATCTTCAAACTACACAATTATTGTTTTGATAAAATTAGCCAGTCAATTATTTGTTTCATTAGACAATGACAAAGCTCTGTTAACTTGTCATCTACCCATTTGAGGAGTAAAAGAAGCTTTTGTTATTCCTTAGACATGAGGAATGAAAAAAGCTTTTGTTAATGCTCCAATGAACAATTCAATCCTAGCTCTGACAAAATTCAAGACCACAAATCGATCTGGAGTTTGCTATGACCCTCATCTTCTTTGCACACGTGGATAAACATATGAAAAAAAGATGACTTGAAAATCAAAACTTGGAGGTCAAGACTAAGCAATACCCTTTACATCATTCTCCTGAAAATCAATTTTGAGAGCAAGACTAATTCATACCCTTTGCATCACTCTCCTTTCTCTTTACAGATGAAATCAAATCAACTATAGGACAGCAAGGGGGTGCAGACCCAAGGTACAATAAGAGTTTCATGGCTCGATAGATCCTTTGATAAATCAAGAAACCAAAAAGAGCTCAATTCATCTCTAATGACGATTAATGCATCCACATGCATGTTTACAAGTTGCATTTTTACTTCCATAAGAGCATTAACAAACAACAAGGAAAAAGCTTCTTGCTTCTTCCATGAGTAACCAGCCTTGCTATGAATTATAACATCATCACAAATCGAATTATTTTTGTTCCTTCAAAGAGCAAGTCTGTGACGTAATTCAAGAACTTTATCCATTAATAACAGGCTCATAATTTCAGCAGCAATTACAATGACAGAAGGAATGTCAACACTGACATACCATGTAGCAAGGTCAATTGTACCCAGGAACCAGCAGCAATTTGGGCCCTTGCACTCTTAACTACAGATGATAATCAACATTTTCAGATGCTCTTTACCAGTATATGACAAGAATACTGAATGGAAAGCTTGCAGCACTTACACCATTCATGTCTGCTACAGCATTAGAACTTAAAAAGAAGCTAAAGATGATGCTATAGAAATTACAGCTATCTCACACTAATGACATTTCTCATGCCAATAAATTGCTAAAGCATACAAAGAGAACGTGGCCTATGATAGATTGGTCCCTTCCAGGTCACTAAATGAAGAAGTTTGAGTAAGCTACTCTTCATATAGATGTAAGTGGTCTTTCCTATGAAACATTTAAGAAATGAGAGGAATGTATAAATCAGTTCATGGGAATATTAAAAAACATAATGCAAGCAAGAAAAAATTATCTTTGTACACTTTACAAAGAGTACATGTGAAACAAAAACGGGACAATCTCACCACTCATCACATGTTAATAGAGAAAAACACTGTCACCACAACTAATGTGGCACCATTTTTCTTTCTTCTCAAAAAAATATCATTCCATCATTCAAATGAACTGATAAGAGATAAAATTCTCCTTCTTCATGGAATAGAAACATGAAGGAGGTAACTACACCTAGCTAGTTCAAAAAACAAATAGATGAAAGAGAGGGGCAAACTTTACAGTTGGCCCTCACTGTACTAATTGATCATTAAAACCAGTACTCATGATTCAGGACATTCTATGTCTAAACTTTAAATAATTTGTAACGTATCTATATAGGAAAAACCTCGAATTAAAATGTAGCTCGATCCTTGGCCACAAAAAAAAAATAAAAAAAAATTGCAACTTAATCCCCACTGTTGAGTTCAAACTAACGTCTTATGAAGATCAAGCAGCAACACCAGGCGATTTTCACGGTTAAAACTCATCAATATTGCTGATTATATCCTGTTTGACTTCCAATTGTGCAAGACAACATACTTTTGAGAAGTTCAAACTGTAAACCTCATGCAAGCAAGGTCAAAACTCAAATTCAGTAGAAGTCGACTTCTACTGCATAATGAATTGCATCGTCTGGCAGTAATATATTTATCTTTGCTAAAATTTGTGATTTCTCTCTGTTAATGCTAAATACATATAAAGTCCTAATGACAAAGGAAAAATGCCCTTTAGCTTGTAGTTGAAAAACAAACCAAAAGTATAGTCACAGCAGAGCACGAATTCATCTACAATGTTGAACACTGTCATCAACCCCTCATAACATAGAAACACAGTGGAGACAACATTAACCTAATATAACCACGATCTTGTCATATGTAGCAGGTAAAACATTGGTTCACAACACGACCTTCACCTGCATTTCCACAGATAGGATCGGAATGGTGGCGTGAGCCACTGCATAAACTGTGAGACTCAGAAAAGAAGCATCCAAAAAATTATAATGAAAGTTGGAATCAACTCAGGAAAACCATCCAAGTGCTGCAAATTAGGATATGTTTCAACAAGAGCCTCAATGAACTCAGTCACCACATCTGCAATTACAACCAACAGATGTAACAGATACGTTTCCTTTCTATTTCTCTTTTCTATTTTTTCCCCATCAGTGACCGAAATTCTGGTCAACGTACCATGCAAATGCCAAAAGACATGAAATAACACGTCAAAGGGAAAAAAGGATTGAATATGAAGATTTTTAATGACAATGCCATGCGAGATTACATCTTTCTTATTTAGATCAAACCATAAACAGACCAAAAGCACTAAGAACCACAATGAAGTGATATGTTAAGAGGCAGAAGAAGAAATTGACTGCAAACCATCTGGGTTGTCCTCATTAATAACCAACTGAATTGAGTCCTTTATTAATAAAAAAATTAAAAGTATTCACATGAATACTAGTCCTAATTAGAGCCAGAGCTATAGTTCCTCATCACAAAATATGGAAGGAAACTAGGCCAGCTTATTTCATGCTGTTAAAAATCAGTGTCATTTTCTTTCAAACAAAGATGCTGTGAAGTTGACAAATAAAAAGAGACACCCATGACAGAAGAAAAGAGACATTCCTTTTGATGAATTTCTTGAAGTAGGTTGTCTCATACCTGTCAGCTTTCCATTTTCATTTGTCTAGAAAAACACAAGTCCTCTTCTTTAGACTACTCTTCAGACTTCATGAAGTCACAAGGCTTATATAGTTCCTTAAACTGTCTGAAGATCGTATTTAGCGTTGCACTTTTACCCTTAATATAGGGTCAAGGAAGAAATATATAGCTGATGAATCCAGCAAGAAACTGTTAAGCTTTATAAACGCATGACTATGAACAGTAAAAGAAAAATCTTATGTCAGCGCTCTATTCTCAATAAATTGCAAAAAATTCTCTCTAACGTACATTGGACAACTAACCATCTCACTCTCCTAACTTCTCGGATGCCGCTGTTTCCACTTCTGAAGTCTGCACCGACTAAGAAATTCTTCATAAGGATTGAAGCTTTCTTGCCACTTTACATACTGTCCTACCGGATACTCCTCCGGACAAATAGGGCATTCCTCCTGCAATCTGGATAATTCGCAGAACACAATCAACTGCCCCATCATCATAACTGGCCTCGGCAACCAGTGGGTCTTGGCCCATGGTTTGTACTTATCATGCTTCGTAGCCACTATAATGCCGACGATGACCGGCGGGACGTGGGTCAGATCCTTCGAGTTGGTTCGATCCAATGGCGATGTGATTTCCTCTACGATTGCTTGTTTTTGGTCCGACAGAACTTTGAAATCATTTAGGTGGAGATACAAGGCAACTGAGACAATGTCGCCACAATGAGCACGGATTGAATCGACATCGATCTCGATCAGGATCAATCTTTCTCGGGTCGGGGGTGAGGAACGCCCGATTTCTGTCAAGCGGGTCAAGAACCAAGGAGACATCACAGATTAATAATTTGAGGGGAACGAACCCTCTTGGCAAACCAAATCCTCCCATGAGGTTCTCTAACCACATACTTCGATTTAGCAAATGTTTTTCGACATCTTTGTGGACGCTGCCAAGCTATGAAGAGCCAATGAGTCGATTCTGAAAGATTTTATTTATAATGGCTCTTGCCTTTTTATATATACATAAACGCGTATTTGATGTTGTTTGTGATTTGATAGAATAATTAAATATTAAATTATGTCTTCATTTAACGGTTTTAAATTTTTAAAATGATTGATATTGGTCTCATAAAATCTCTTATGGTATTAGATTGTGAGGTCCCAAATTCAACAAATCTTAGATCGTCCATTCACATTTTTAGCAATTCGAGTTTGAGAAGAACATTGTGAAGATTATCTTAAGGTTATTGGATATTCTGTGTAAATTCAAACGTGGTGATTTCTAGATAATATTTCTAATTTTAAAAAGGGCATACAAACCCGTTTGGTAAAAGCTCATTCAAAGTGTTTTTACATATCAATGTCATGCATCTCTTATTTTCTTGCGACCAAAATCAAGGAAAAACTCCTTATTCTCACGAGACATATAAACAATTTATGCGTGACATCTTCTGTTAGAGACAGTTAGGAAAATCATCCTTTTATTTATTTGAAATTTTCAAAAACTAGTTTCGTTTTTAGAAGAATTACCCAAAATAGCGTGGAACGATAAACAAGAATTACCCCGCGTAGCCGTGGCTCATTTATTCTGAAATGAAATTCTGCATTGTATTTCATTTATTAATATGATTTACATAATTAAATATAGTTGATTGACATAATACAGTAACGTAACTTGCGTTTTCCGTTTTATTTTATTTTTTTGGGCGGAGGGAGTTGTTTCATAGCAACACTATCTATCTAATTCGAGTGCACCAAGTCGTGACAACCGAATTTTCTGCATTCGATAATAATATTGATGATGATTTTCTGTGACAATGGATTAAATTAATATATATTGACACATATGTTGATGCAATAGAGTGACCGTAGTTGATTTACCACCAAATTAGTTGGAGAAATGGACTTATTAGCTTCGAATTATATATTCCAGATATTCGAGTTTTAAATTTACTGAATTGAGATTTTTCTGTCATTCGATATCTTTCACTAATAATTTTAATGAGTTCAAAATATTTTTCTGATTTATCGATACTTGGAACGAATACCGATTTCCTTGTTTACATATTGACTTACTAGATATTTTGATAATTTAACAAATTATCTACTTTGGAAGCCACACAAGTGAGTCATTTGTCCCTTTTCAATTTATATCATCTCCCTTCATTTCTCCACCAAGTGTTTTAAGTCACATGTCCTTAGCTTGTGGCACTGAACTTAATCTAGTGATGATATTATGCTTTGCATTATTCATTATATCATTCATGACAACCTTAGCAAATTAATGCCTTATGACTCACTCATTTACTTGGCCAAGAAGCCTTCTCTCAAAATATCTTTCATTTGACGGAGAAATTTTTATTTTTTGAGAATGGAGAAAGCATTGACACTAGTTTAGCTTTAAGCATTTTCATGAGAGAACATGTTTTTATGATCATGCGGAGCTTCTATAACCTAATAAAAGATTGCAAGGATGGAATTAATAAATGCTAGGACACTCTTATTGCTTCTTTTTTTTTGTTTCATATATTTTTCTATGCCTTTTGTCTTCCAATCTTTTCTTTTGAGTGAGAAGGTTGAGTTCACATTAGCTCATCTTACATTTATCTGTTACTTCATACAGTCACTGAATGTTAATACGATAGACTTGCTGAATCTGTTTTTACTATTTTACAGCTTCATGCAATTTCCCTGTTCTTGGAAACTCCAATTTGTTGAGTGCTTGAAAGCACTTGCCTCTCTATATCTGTTATTTGTTCTTCATCCGAAACATGTGCAATTTGGCATGTGCACTTTGTGACTTTTCCTGAATGTATATCATGCACTCCAATTATGCTAATTTAGGTGAGAAGTAGAAACAGAATGTGCTAAAATCCTGGTAGGTTACTACGAAATTGATGTGGGAAGAGAGGGCTTTTTTAACTGGAAGACTCTCCAAATGGGAAATTATCACCACATATTTACCCGTATTTTTATGTTAAATGCTGTATACTAGGTGTTTCAAAGGCCCCCCATCACAAATCCAGCAGTTCCAGAGAAGATCAAATTTGATCCTTTTGTAGGTTCTCTTTGCTATCCGCGTCATGGTGGAACTTTGCAATTCTCTCTCTTTTTTTGCCTCATTGCGTACATGTTGCTCACTAATTAGTTGCCATGCCTGCCGTGCATTTTTCCTCTATTGTGCACTATTAAAAATGATGCTGTTAACTCTTAACATGAATGCTATATTGATATTGTCATTGTAGTTGGTGAATATTTGTCAGTATATCATGTTTTTCCGATTGTGCAAAATTCAACAAGATTGATTGTTCCCGGAAGGCCGAGAATAGCATGCAGCACTGCGAAGGCTATTGAGGGGGACACCGTGTGGTTGAATAACGTTGATCCTTCTAGCAGGGCTGCACGCGGGGTTCACCTTTCAGCTTATGACAAGCATGCGGTGGCCGTTTAATGCTGGAATGGTGCAATTGGAAATTGGACGGAACGTAAGGAGTACGATGGAAGTTAATGCTCATGTACTGGCAATCCAGAAGTAGTATTTGCTTTTCTATGGATGGCAATCCTGCGCCAGCTTCATTTTGCAAGCTTTAATAGTCAACTCTAAGTAAATAGTTATGTTCTAGTTTGGATGTAATGTATTAGAATTCATGATGTATTAGAATTCAGTAAGTGATATTCTCTAGCTCCTTGACGTTAGTTTCGAAATCTGGCAAGTTCGCATTAAGCAACGAGAGATATGTGTCATGGTTTGATTAAACCATGTATCTGCACTTCAGTATAAACTATGTGCTCCAAATTACACCAACTAGTTCGCCAAATCATTTTTTCTTCTTAGCTAACAATGTTCTTACCCTCCTGAACATGTAGTTTCGCATAATGATTCCATGCTTAAGTTTTGCTTTCCAATCTTTACTTTTGTGATTTTTCCCGTACATATATGTTAACCAAGGATAAGAGAAGAAGTTCTAGCTTGTAAATTTGAGTCCTACCAAAATCGATAGGCTCAAAAGTCTCACACCATGAAACTGTGCAACAGAATATGATTCCTTCATCATAAAAAAGGATGCCAAAATCCAGCATAACTTAACTAGTTAACTAGGTAGATGCAACGGGGAAAAAAATTGTTAGATGCTAAGTAGAAACGAGTGACCTTACTCCTCAGCAAAAGCAATATGCTTTTTGTCATCTTTACATGACAAAGGAGACATTTTCCATATTCACACTCCCCATAGAATTGTAGGCAGAGGCAGAGAAGTACATTATTACAATTGCCAGTAAGCGTACATTATAACATGTGAAAATTAGTAAAACAAAGCCCTGGAAAAAAGTTAATTCCAAGTATTAGGCAAGTTGAGAAGGCGCCAATGGCTGCGGTCAGCATAACGACCTGGGCGAGCCCTTTACTTTGTGCTCATTTAGATAGAAATGTGTCCGTCTTTTCACAAAATTGAGAGTTTCGTTATGTTGAGAAGATATGCTAGCAAATCAAGGGCAACTAATCGTCCCAAAATTAAGGCAACAAATTTCAAGCACTAGTCAACAGCAGAAGCAATGTAAGGTTTTTGAAGGGTGATGCTCAAACTAACCATCTCAATGGACGGAGGCAATATCCGCAGAGGAGGAGGAGGAGGAGGAGGAGAGACACGAGTGGGCAACGAAGGGGACGATAGTGTGATTAAATGCGGAGGTGGCAACGAGGACGGCGACGACGTCGACAAGGAGTTCGATTTCATCCCCTCTTCTGGGTCATCCGGCTAGGGCTATGACCGCGCGGACGCCAACATTTTGTCGTCTGTTTCTCTCCGACGACGTCTTCTTAGAGAAGCTCGTGACATAAAGCCCTCGGACCTTAACGCCACCGAGCCTCCGTCGTTTTCCTGCAGCTGAAAGAGAGCGCCTGGCGGTGGTAGTCCGGAGGTGGTCATCGGATTCTGCGAGACAGAGGAGAGGAGAGATGGAGGAGGGAGGTGTTTGGAGTGAAATTTGAAATAAAGGAAGAGAGAGAGAGAGAGAGCAGGGGAGTAGACGCGGACAGGAGAGTGAGAAAACACGTAATAAATGAGGAGAGAGGGTGCCATCCTGACAAGCCCGCAAAGTTTGTAATTTTTCTTCTTTTAATTTCCACATCTCGGACACGTGTCACATTTTTAATGGATTACACATACCATGCATCCCCGATAACATGTAGTTTGTTATCACAAATATTTTCTCCATTTGGCAAGTCTCTATTAGGCCACGTGTAATGCCACTTGTATCATTTGGAGCACAATACCATTCCTCTTCTTACACCTAACATCTTAACTCAAGGTTATTATTACTTGGTTCATCCCCCTTTGCCTTATCATTAGATGGAGTCATGTGATCATGCCACTTGTGATTTTTAACTTCATCATCTTTCTCACGCTTCCACCTAGTATTTTCTTTAACTTCAAGTCATCATTTCTTTTAACTTGAGTTACTTCTTCTCATCTCCCTCAGCCTATAAATAGTCGTGTTTTTTTTTATCTAGTGTGAGACTTGTGGAGCTAGTGAACCTAACATTCTTCCCAAGATTTTTGTAATGTATCGTATTTATATCAATTTGGTAAGTAGAAATGTAGATATAAAGAAGTATACATATAATTAAACTTGTGGAAATGCTTATACATATGATTCAACGAAATCGTAACAAAAGAAAATTAGATGAGGAGGGATACACTTGACAAAACCTTTTTTCATTGCAAGTGGGACAAACGTAAGAGCTTATGATGATAGGATCATGCAATGGCAACCACTGGACCGTGGCATTTCCTTTGTACAACTTGCATATGTAAAAGCCATTCCCTTTACACACCATTCAAGGCAACGCTAACTTTTTTCTGTTGAATTCAATCAACTTTGAGCTATTTTTTAGTATCAAGAAGTAATAAAACCTCTCCAAAACTAGGAAATGACGTGACTTTTTTACCCGTTTCGTCTCCGTAACGGACTGAAGCATGCTAATGGTGATGCAAGAGACAATGTTTAAAAAGACGATGCCGTCAAGGATTACGGTAGCACCAGTAGCGAGGGTGCACAACAGCTTCAGAATCATTATCTAAGAGGAAGAGCTTTTCTCAGGGGCTTTACATCGAACACCTTCAGTGCAGTGACAGAACACCCACCAGGCACTTCACATATCCGAGAAAAGAGAGACAAAACAAGGGACCCTGAAAGAAGCACCACTAGGCACTTCGCATATCTGAGAAAAGAGAGAGGCAAAACAAGGGACCCTGAAAGGAGCACGTACTATGGGACTCTCACCATTATATATGCCAATTATATTTTCATGATTTTATGATTCTTTATTGAACTTTCTTAATTTGTGGGGCAACTTAAAATGAAAAAAAAAAAAAAGTTGGGTTGGACAAATGAAATATTTACCATTCACTTAGTTGTTTATATAATATATATTTGGTTAATATCATGGAAAACTTCAAATTTATACATTTATGACAAATTTATCATAAACTAACTTTTTTACCACAAAAAATCTCATACTATTAGACTTTTGACAAATTTACCCCACACCAGTACACTTATGACAAATTTATGTTCTATTAGTTTTCATTAATTTTTACTATCAAATTATTGAATTGGATGATATGTGACAGTTGTTTGGTCTACCAATTTAGGATATTACTCTCCGTTTGTCACAATTGTACCAATTTTGTGATTTTTTGTGATGTTAATCTAATTTAACGGATAGTATATATATATATATATATATATATATATATATATATATATATATATATATATATATATATATCATAAATGTACCAATTTGGATTTTTTTTTATGGTTATTTGGGGTAAATTTATCTCAAATATACCGGTTTAAAGTTTTTCCTAGTCAAAAAATTAGTTTAAATAAATTTATCACATATGTACCAATTTAGGATTTTTCATGGTATTAACCCTAATATATTTTAGAAATTTAATAAGAGCAAAAATTTAGGGAAAATTCCAAATAAAAGCTTGATTTCTCAAATAAAAGCCTGGAGTTGATATTTTATTTCAAATAAAAAGTTGAAAGTGCTATCATTTTTTTTTTTCAATAAGAGCCTGAAGTGACTATATTAGTCTCAAATAAAGCTTAAACTCATAAGTTCTGAAAGGTAATATTATCTTTTTAAAATTTTCCTTTTTGCTTTATTTTTTAATTATTTTTTGTTAAAAACTAAATAAAACTAAAACTAAAAACAAAAAGGGAAAACACAAGCATGATGGTTCCTTCCCATTTGTGGCCGCTGCCCCATTGCCGATTGGGTAGTAGAGACGGCCGGGGGATTGATAGCACTTGGACGAGGGTTGAGGACCCCTATAAACTAGAGGCAAGGGCCAACAAGCCCTCGGCGGGGATGAGAGAAGGTAGTGACCCTCTCTTAAATCTAGGCGAGGGTTGCCAGCCCTCGCGCCAGCCTAGTGGCTCTCACTTAGGTGCTTGGACCTTGCTGCTCATGTTTGAGGGCGCTAGGCGAGGGCCGGCGATCGTCGCCCAAATTTGTGAGAGAGTTGTCACCTTCTCCTATCCTTGGCAAGGGCTTGCTGACCTTCACCTTTGGTTGGCCCTCGTCCAGGCCTCGGAAACCTTGTCAACCATCACCTTTGCCCCATCAACAATAAGGTTACCATGTTCCCCTTTTTTTTTTTTTTTGAAACAAAAAATCATTTTTAAGTTTTAATATAATTAAAATTAAATTTAAATTGTATTCGGACAAAAATACCTCTAATTAGCTGGAATTTTTTGCTGACTAGCAAGGCTAAATAGTTTTACCACCGCTTGCGGTGGCCTAATTGGATAAGGCTTCCATGATCTTTTGCAAGGAGGATAGGAGTTTGAATCCCGCTAGTCGCACGGGATCTTAAGCGCGACGTCGGGGTGGTGGGTCCTCCACAAGCGTCGCCCCAGGGTTTGCCCACCGGTTGTCGGCTTATGGGGTTCCCCGGGTCATAAAAAAAAAAATAGTTTTAACCACTTCAGGCCCTTTTTGAGACTAATATAGTCACTTCAAGTTCTTATTTGAAACAAAATTTACTTCAGACTTTTATTTGAAAAAATGATGGCACTTCAAGACTTTATTTGAAATTTTTCTAAGAAGTTATTTTCCAACCCAAAATCATTTAAAATAACTTCATGGTTTTAGAGAAAATAGCAGAAATTCCAAATAAGGACTTGAAGTGGACTCAGTTTCTCAAATAAGGGCCCAAAATGAACTTTGTTTCAAATAAGAACTTAAAGTGGCCATATCAGTCTCAAATAAAAACCTGAAGAGGATATATTTGTTTTAAATAAGGGTCTCACCTCACTAGCTCACCAATCGACATAAAATTCCAATCGACCAATGGTATTTTCGTCAAAACATAATTTAAATTTAAATTAAATTAGATTGAAAATTAAAAAATCACCTCGGCCGTTTTTTTTAGTTTGTTTTTTATGGAGAAAAAGAAAAAAAATTAAAAGAGGAAATTGCCCTTATTAAATAGTGAGTTGATGCCCTTTTTTTAGACTGATATAGCCACTTCATGCTCTTATTTGAGACAATGGCACTTTAGGCTTTTATTTGAAATAATATTTACTTCAAACCCTTATTTAAGAAAATGAGGGCACTTCAAGCTCTTATTTGAAATTTTTCCCAAAAAATGAGTGGGGTCACTTCAAATGTTGGTCCCATCTATTGCAACCTTTCATGGCTAAAGAAAAATGTGTAGTTAGGGCCGGTAATTTGCGTTATATAGTGTGGCATCAAAATATAAATACAGTACTAGTATTGCTAATTCGAACATGACACATTTAATGCCTATGTCAAATTGTCTTGCCTCAAACATGATGCACTTAATAAAGCGGGACACATGATATGACACGATTAACAAGATCATCAAATATGTCGTCGTGCCAAGTGTTGACATAACACCAGGCGTATTTGTATCCACGACACACGGAAGCTTGTATTGACAAGCACACATGGACGATGTTTCAACAACTCAAACCAACAACATTATATAATCAACAAACTAATTAATTCATGATTGGATAGTGAAAATTTGTTTTCAAATTTGTCAACTCTTTTTATACATTACCAATCTCAATCATAATGATTACCAACTTTTATCAACAAGTCTTGCCTTACCAACTTCTAGTCATTACCAATGACATTTAATTTTAAGTTCCTAAATTCTCTTATTTTTGTCAAAAAAACTTATTAATCTTTTCCTAACTTTTTGTCTATCAACTAGAGGTGAGCATGATTTTGATGAGCGATTCTCACCCCGAGAATCGCTCAATATTGATTCGAAAAACTGAATTCAATATTTCTTTGAGTAATATTAGCTATATGGCCTATGAAAATTAGGCCATGATCACAGTGAAAATTTTAAGTGAAGAAAAGATAAGGGTATGATTTGGTTTTATCCTAACAATGAATATTGTGTGAATTCCGTACATAAGAATCAGTGAAGGACCCATCCAAAAAGAACTTCGACCTAGACTTCCTCTAGAGGAAGAGGGGCTTCCAATGCTTCATTTATTTTATAGAAAATAAATGATTTAAGAAATATTTTTATAAAATCGATTGTTTGGATATTTATGGTTAAGATGTTCATAGATAATAAAAATATTTTTCGTAAAGTGATATGAGCAATCATTTTTTTAGAAAATGCTTTTCCAATTATATATGTTTTGTGAAACAAATGCACTTATCACATCATCAATAGGCAAAACGGACATGAAATACTATTACTATATCCTAACCACTTAAAAAGGCAATCTATATGAAAATAATGCGTGCAAGTCATGCAGGGTACCGTCGACCTGACTGGATACTCCTCTAGACAGACAGGGCATTCCTCCCGCAATCCTGATAATTCGCGAAACACAATCAATTGCCCCATCGTCGGAATGGCCTCGCCAGCCAGCAGGTCTTGGCCTATGGCTTGTACGTTTTGTGCTTCGTAGCCACTACAGGCCTGTTTGTTTTCTCTTCTTTGTTCTGTTTAAAAACAGTTTTTTTGTTTCTGGAAACAAAAAAGCAACAAAAACGCGTTTGTTTGCGTTTTTGTTTTAAACACATATGGAAAGAAACAAGAAATAATTTTTTTTATTTCTTGTTTCTAGAACAAAATTTAGGAACACTTTTTCTCTCTTCCATTTTCTTCTCTCTTTTTCTTCTTCTTTTTCTTTCTTTTTTTCTTTGGTCGATTGCCGCCTCGGCCATGGCCGGCGACCGCCATCGAGGGCCGGTGACGTCGTCGAGGGTTGGCGACCTCGCCCAGTGTTGCCGGCCCCGGCGAGGCGAGCATCGCCGGTCGAGCCTCGCGTCGGGCCGGGCGAGCTCGATCTCGCCCGGATCCGACAAGGCCGAGCTCGCCCGGCGGCGGCGAGCCTTGCCATGGCCGGGCGAGGCTGCCCGGCCCTCGTCGACCCGGTCGCCGGCCATGGTCGAAGCCGACGACCGGCCAAAAGAAAAAAAAAAAAAAAAGAAAAAAAAGGAAAAGTAAATAAGAAAATAAGAAAAATAAGAAAGAAAATAGATAAAATAAAATAAAAATATTAAAAATTTAAAAGAAATAAAAAAATTATACAAATTTATCAAACGTATTTCTATTCTTTTTATATTTCTAGAACAGATTTATCAAACGCGTTTTTTTGTTCAAAAATTGTTTCTTGAAGTAAAAATACTTTTTTTCTATTTTCGTTCTCAGAAACAATTTTTAAACAGAAATGTTGCCAAACGCACTCTACAACGCCCACCATGACCAGCCATATGTGGGTCGTATCCCTCGAGTTGGTTAGATCCAGCGATGACGCGATTTCCTCTACGATTGCCCACTTTTGGTCTGACAGAACTTTGAAATCGTTTAGGTGGGGATGCCTGTGACGAGGTCGTGACAACAAGCATGGATTGAATCGATATCAATCTCGATTAGGATCAATCTTTCGCGGGTCGGGCAGGCGAGGAACGCCTGATTTCTGTTAAGCGGGTTAAGAATTTGCAATGCCAAATCCTCTCGCGAGGTTCTCTAACCACACGAACTTAGAATTTGCAAGCCTTCATTGACATCTTTGTAGACGCTCCTAAGCTATGAAGAGCTAATGAGTAGATTGTGAAAGATTTGATTTATGATGGCTCTTGCCCTTACACACAAACACACACACATGTAAACAATCCTATTTATGGTCGGATTAAAAATTAAACTACGGCTTTAGTTAACGGTTAAACTTTTAAAATAATTAACATTAATTTCATCAAATCTCACACAAGTATTAGATCGAGGTCCTGAATTCAACAAAATCTCACTTAGGCTCCGTTCGTTTTGCGGAAAATAATTTCCGGGAAAATGTTTTCCGGATTTTCCGGCGTTTGTTTCGCGGAAAATGAATTTCTTGGGGAAAATATTTTCTATCAAAGGAAAAAAATCTTCTAAAGTACAAGAAAATGTTTTTCACTTTTGAAAATAGAAGGCTTATATAGTTCCTTAAACTGTCTGAAGATCGTATTTAGTGTTGCACTTTTACCCTTAATATAGGGTCAAGGAAGAAATATATAGCTGATGAATCCAGCAAGAAACTGTTAAGCTTTATAAACGCATGACTATGAACAGTAAAAGAAAAATCTCATATCAGCGCTCTATTCTCAATAAATTGCAAAAAATTCTCTCTAACGTACATTGGGCAACTAAACCATCTCACTCTCCTAACTTCTCAGATGCCGCTGCTTCCACTTCTGAAGTCTGCAACGACTAAGAAATTCTTCATAAGGATTGAAGCTTTCTCGCCACTTTACATACTGTCCTTTCAAATGTTGTACATAGCTAGCTCCTTAGACCCAAAATCCTGTTGACTGGAATTGAATATGATCTTGATTGGGCATATATAATCAAAAATTTCCAACCCGGTAGCATCCATGCTCTTACTAGAAACAGCCTTAGAGTCGGACACTTTGGAGACCATATGAGAACATATAGGGTGTACATACTGCTTAAAAGAACCTATTTCATACAAAAGAAAAGGTTTTTCTTGTTCCGACACAGCCCAGGTCTGTTCTTTGTCATCAGCAAGTGAAATGGCATGCCCATCACGAATTACAGAACCTGAGTCCAACATGCTCATTTTGGTAGCCACCTGCATAACTTCACTGAATTGCAGGCCGAATTCTGTCTCTGGCAAAGTCCAACTGATGCTTCTGAAGATCCATCTCTGACACAAAGAAGTGTCAATAGGAAGGGGACGGGAAGCACAGGACCAACAAGAGAACCACTTCGATGCACATTATTTGACCACTTATTGCCACGGAACGAAGGCTCTCTTAAGATGAAAGGCGGCAATTGCACCATCTCTGGAACAACCAAGAATTCCAGAGACACTTTCTTCTGTCCAAAAGTACTTCAAGGAATTCAGAGTAGGTGGAAAATGCTAAGAGTAAAAGATCCATGGGCAAGCCTGCCCACTTTTTCCTTGACATGATCTCACCAATTGTAGTCGGCAAATGAATGTCATCAAAAGTCAATGCTGAAGGTGATCCAAGTTGGAAACCAGAAGCCTTGAGCATTTTACATATAGCTACGTGACAAGCGGGGTCAAAAGATTCCTTTTCCCTAGGGCAACTAGAAGTCTTTTTAATTTTTGCTTCTAGCACTGAAACAAGATTGCCCTTTACAAAACTGTAGAGGTAGTCAAGTTTCAGATACTTGAATCTTTTGGGAAACTTGTAATTGTTTTCAACCACCGAACACAGAACATTGTCCACAAATGGAAGTTTAGCATCATCTTTGCAACTTCTTGCGAAGTCCCAAGTCGCATAGTATCTCTCTGATTCAAGCTTCCCAGAGGACATCAACCTGATGAGTGTGAAGCTACCATATTTAGCGTCATCAGAAGCTGGCAAAGAGAGATCACTTCCTAAAATTCCAAATCCTAAAACCAATTCTTTTTTCCGTTGCCAATCTACCCATTGAGATACAGATTTCTTTAAGAATTCTTCCTTCAAAAGGCAGCTTCCAGAGCAACACTCGCGACCTGAAAGTGAGAATTCTGAGGGAAAGTCCCATGCATAAAAAGAGTCGCAAATACCAGAAACTTTTGAAGGAAACGATCCTCTAGTGTCAGGTAAAGGAGGCCCATAGCAGAACAGGCTCCACTCACAGTTCCAGAGAGATCCTAGGAAAATACAGAAGCCCAATTTGGAAGCATGCTTGTATGTGTCATTTTTAGAGTTTGATCTCAATTTGGACAATCTAAACGCATCGATGTAGCATGGCCTATCAATACCATGAGACCATTGCAACACTGGGTTCAGCGGCTTACGCATATCGCACAAAAGTAAAAGCTTGTTTGAAGCCAAGACAAAGTGAAAGCCATCGGACCCAGCCCGAGAAAAAGCACGAAAACGATCCTTCTTAGTTGACGCATAACAACCCGACATCCCAATATTTGCTATGCAACGTGCAATGCATTGCTCAGATCTAAAATCTACTAGAAAAGCAGCATCTGATCGTGCAACTATCAAAGTTTTTGGATGCCAACTGAACTCACATCCTAACCATTTAGCATCCTTTGAACTAGCAGTATGATCCCACAGAACTCTCAACCGAGTTCCTTTCAACTTATGTTTTACACCAACTTTACATAAGGCACGTTCGAGATCAAACAAAAAAAGATTACCACTCTCCAACAGAGCCGCACTGAATTCAGACAACTGTGGACACCAACAAGCATGCACAATAGAGTAAGTCTTGAAAACCTTACTACACAAAAAGACCAAGACCGGTACCATGGAATTTCCGCCGCTGCTCACAACAAACCAGTGCACTGAGTACATTGTATATGCCAACAGATACCCAACACTGCTCGACCCGCAATTCCCTGAATCCCGAATTGAATTAACAACAATCCTGACAATGGAGTGACAAAATCTCTTCTTGGACCGAAAAACATCACCATCCTCACCAATCTTGACCTTAAACTTCCCATCCTCCATAGACAATATCAAGAACCCGATTTGGTCAGAATCAGCACCTGTTGGGAAGAACACAATCACGTCGCTAGTGTCCGGGCAGCGAAGGGACTGGAGGCGGTTGTGCATGAAGCCGGAAGCCGCGCCTGTCTGCTCCTGGCCGAACAAGGCTTGGATTTTGGAGGACGCCGAGGGAGGAACCGAAGAGGTGGTGCTGACGAACCTGGCGAGGGAGAGCTGAGAAAGAGGAGGGAAAACCGGAGGCGAAACGAGAGAAGGGGAAGATAGCAGTTCGGCTCGAGAACCGGTTTTTGGCTTAAACATCAGAGGACCCAGTTGAGATTTGGAGGAGTCGGAGGCGGAGTCCGACACGAGAAGTGGAGGCTTGAACACGGTGTCGATCGGGAACTTGGACTTCCATTCTTGGTTGAAGTCCATGATCGCCGACAGAGAGAGCTCGAGAACCAATGACAAAATTCGGAAAGATTTACGTTCTCGTGTCAAATCAGAAGTGACGAGGTATATTAATATTCTCTGCACCCAAATTAGGAAACTAAGATATTTTAGCTGAAAAAGGAAATAAACGTGTGAGACGTGCCTAGGGTCGGAGCTCTCCCTACGCCGTCGCCACCCTCCACAACCTACACATCCGCCGCTTCCAGGCGCCTCATGGGCACGCCGGCAGCACCAAGGCACCCTTTGCCCAAGCTGCTGCCACCACCTGCAGCGACACCACAGCCGCGCTTCCAGTGACGTCGCCGCACAACCAGGCTTCTTGCAGTCTCAGTGTAGCCCCCAGTCCAATACCGGCAAGCCCTGTAGTTCAGTATTCATCGCGCCGGCAAACTTTCAAGCAAAAAGTAAAACCAGCAGTCCCCGACCTGTTTTCCTTGCAGGTTCCCGACGAGTTCCGAGTGAACCCCGGCCTTCGCCATGTGTAAGCCCTCGCAGTTCCTCGGACGAATCTTAGGTGA
Source organism: Eucalyptus decipiens (assembly GCA_014182575.1). Taxonomy (NCBI): domain Eukaryota; kingdom Viridiplantae; phylum Streptophyta; class Magnoliopsida; order Myrtales; family Myrtaceae; genus Eucalyptus; species Eucalyptus decipiens. The sequence continues at coordinate 60,188,352 of CM024611.1, forward strand.
CTCCGACAACACCACTAGCAACCCCACGACCACCGCGAGTCCCTACTAGCCTCTCATGTTGGAAATTTCCTGAATATAGGTTTACATTAATTAATTAGTTTTCTATTTTAAATGATCGATTTAATGGGTATTTCAATATATGTAAAGGCCTTACCGACCAAAAAAATATATTTAAAGGCCTTTAGTGATCCTATTGAATTGAGTTTTGGTATCTATCAATAATGAGCTTAATTGAACAGCAAAATATAGACAATTATGTTTAATTGAAACTCGTAATGGGAGGGCCCATTGGCACACTAAGTAATTAGGATTGATCAAATCTCCTCTCTAATTTATAAAAGGACATATTATATATATATTAATTGCTTTAATTCCATTGAAAGCCGTTATATTGAAATAAGTCATAGAGATGAACATTCGACATTCTAATAGATCGTTGATTCTCAATCAGACTAACCTATTTTCTTTGAATAAGATAATGGCTTACACATGTATGATCTAATTCCCATGTGCATATCTTTTATGATGTTTTACATTCATATATGGATCTGATTTGTTTTTTATTATTTGGTTGTTTATGTTGACTAATTTAGATGTTTACGATTTGAATATCAACATCTCATCGATGGTGCTGTAGCCTCATCGCGACGACTAGCCTTGCTGCCACTTCCAAGCCATTGCCCATCACTGCCAGTAGGCCCATCACTGACCGGCCTCGATCTCCATAGGTTCGCCAGTCATCGTCCCATTCTCGGAGGTGTTGGAGTAAAAAAATTCCTAATTACAATAGTTTCCTTAATATAAACCTCATGCATTGCATAACTTAGTTTTTGTAAAATGGAAAAATCCAAAAACTCCAAAAGACATTGCATTTGCAAATCATGTTTAGAGCACGTACGCATTGTTTAGTTCTTAGTTAAAATTTTGCAGAACACTTGGTGCATTAGATGATCATGAAACTTTGATTTTGCTTTGTGTAACACATCGAGCTTCTTTACTTTATTTTAGCAATTTAATTCTTACTTTGTTAATTTGAGTGTTAAGTTATTTGTTTGTATACCTGCATAATCACCCATCACATGCTAGTGGTTTATAATTAAAATTAACTAAAATTGCTTGTACAATATATTTTAAATTAGAAAAAGACGTACGAAAAGGGTGATAGACTTATCTAGCCCAATTAAGTCTTTGTATCCATAAAATCTCTAGTTTGCATAAGTAAGATATATACCCACATTTTATTTGAATTTCTATTGGGCACATAATAAATTAGTATCGACTCCTAAATGAATTAAATTACATGTTTAGATGATTTAATAAGAACCCCAAAGTTGTGATTGATGTTGGCTTGGGAGAGTCCACCTTAAGTGATGGCACATATCTTTTGTGAATAACCTTCCCCTACAACTTTTATCGATATTGTGAGAAGTTACTAATATTGTACTTTTTTAAAAGTCATAACTTTTATCTTAACTAGAACAAGAATATTACTTATACTAAATGCGATTGATTTTATTATATCAAAAGTTATCGGCTATGTGAAAATTTACTTATTGTAACTATCAAGTAATTTTTTATAAGTTAAAGGTTACCTGTCCTCTTTAAAATTTATTAATATGATATAACATAAGGTTACACATTAACTCCAGTTGAACTAATGGACTGATCAACCATTGGGGGTTCGCCCTAGTGGCCACCCTTCCAACTTGGAAGGGGGAGGTGGGGGGTTCAAATCCCCACCTTCTTAGAGGGGATTGGGGTGGGGACGATTTCATTTTAGGAGTGGATTTCGACTCTCACGCTCTGCAAGGAGGTATGGCAAAAGTCTAAGGCTACGTTTGGTCGTCCGGATTTTTAATCAGGATTGACTGGATAGGATATGATATGAAATTTTGAGATTTTTTTTATATCCTATCAATTGTTTGATGAATCGCAAATATTAAAGTCGGATATGTTTTCATCATATCATGTACATTTTTTTTTTTTTATATAAACGGCATATCATTATAAATGAACTTAAATGTTCATAAACAGAGATGGTGAAAATCTCTCGTAACACTATTCCTTAATTTATTTTTAATTTATTTTCCTTTTTTTAAATATTATTTTCTTTATTATTTATTTTCCCCTTTCATCATTATTTAATAAATTTTATCAAATAGTAAATTGTACTAACATACCTAAAATACAAAAATACCTAAAATGTATAATAAATATAAATATTTAATTTATAGATTGAATGTTTATTATAAGATAGAATTGAAATTGAATATATGATTGAATGCTTATTATAAGATAGAATTAAAATTGAATATATAAATTAAAATAGGATTAATTAAAAATGATTTTTTATTTTTAATTTCTTAAGTTATAATTCAAATATTATTTATATTGAAATATAATTTCAATTTTATTAATTTAATAAGTTTGTTATTCGAGAGAAATAACTTTCCTAGTATAGACATTAGAAATCCTATTCACCTTTATCCCACCTCCCCCATGGGATAATTTTATCCCGTCTATATCCCCTTTATATCCGACATTATCCCGTCCCGAGAAAAGCACCAAACATAGGATATGATTATCATATCCTATCCCAAATTTTATCCTGATTGCCAAACGCAGCCTAAGAGTGAGTGGTAGAGTAGGATTAGAGTAGACCGGCCAAAAAAAAAAAAAAAAAAACTAATGAACCGATCAAACCGCATGTAGTACTTAAAAAAAAAAAAAAAAAAAAGATCGCATATCAAATTCTTTAACAAAATTAAATGGTGGAGTTTAGATATACTTAAGGCTCCGTTTATTTAGTGAAAAATGAATTATTTGCAAAATATTTTTCCAAAAATAATAATTTATTTCTCTTACAAAAAATAATAAAAAAGTTTCATCTATGAAAATTTTTAGACATAAATTAATATAAATATTTTCATTGGTGGATTATTTCAAGAAATACAAGTGATCGTTTTTAGAAAAATATTTTTCTAATCATTCACTTTTGAAAAATAAACGAAGCATGAAAAGTAATTTCCTATAAACAATTGCTTATATCGTTTGAGATAACTAGTCAATGAAAATTATTTTTATTATTGATAATAATTTATGTCAAAGTATTTTCATGAACGACGAGAATATTTTTCATTTACTCATTTTTGCAAAGGATACAAAAAAAATTAATTTTAGAAAAATATTTTCTAAATCATTTATTTTTTATGAAACAAACACAATCTTAGAAAGTAATTCAAAGGCACTCATCAACATAATTTTCATTTGAGAAATTTGATTACCACTCATAATATGATAATTATTTATTCGATTCGATATTACAACCTAACGGATCCAATTTTAGCTTCTAATGAAAAAGAGAAAGTGGCACCTTCGCAAAACGAACAAATCACGTAATATCTTTTACCTCTGTTTGAAAAAGAGACAACTAACAATAGATTTGGATACGATACTTTTGCTAGGGAGCTTCATATTTTGAAAATTTCATCAACCCATACAATTACAAAAACAACAGCCCTGTCCATGATATTTCAAAATCATCAATACCATCTTTTGAAAATATAATCATCTTTTTTTTTTTTTAAAGTTCAAAGCATTCTCAATGAATATTGTAATGTTTGGTTATAGCCCTCGTAGCATTATTATCGTATAAATAAACCTTAGCCAAATTTGGTATTATGATCGGCTTTGCCTAGCAAAATAAATTTGTGACATTTTGTGAGACTACTATTAATTGTTATAAAAGTTTAAGTTGATAGATAAATGTGTAGTTTAATATTTGGGTTAATACCCCGAAAAACCCCAAACTGGTACATATGTGACAAATTTACCCAAAACTAATTTTTTGACCACTAAAAATCTCAAACTGGTATACCTTTGGCAAATTTACTCCAAACTAGTACACTTGTGACAAATTTACCCTCTGTTAGTTTTTGTTAAATTTTATTGTCAAATTATTAAATTAAATGACACGTGACAGTTGACTGGTATATCAATTTGAGATTTTACGCGTCGTTTGTCACAGTTTACAATTTTTGTGATTTATTTGATGTATTAATCTAATTTAGCGGAGGGTACATTTGTCACAAATTTATTAGTTTAGGGTTTTTTGCGGTCGAATAAATTAGTTTAGGGTAAATTTGTCATAAATGTACCAGTTTAGAGTTTTTTACGATTAGTCAGGGTGAATTTGTCACAAGTATACGAGTTTGGAGTTTTTCATGGTAAAAAAAAAAGTTTGGGGTAAATTTGTCACATGTGCACCGGTTTGGGGTTTTTCAGGGTATTAACCTTAATATTTTTACTTCAACACTCCTACTTAAGCTTAGTCTGATTTTTATTTTATTTTATTTTTACCCAGTACTAAGCATCAACATATTTGGTACTTACCAAAAAAAAAAACATATTTGGTCCCAAAAAATCTCACAAAATTTAATTAATCTTTTTATTTATCTTTGGAACAACCAAACGACGCATTTAGCCTTAAGGCTCGTTCTCATGCATCCAAGACGGTACTAAAGCAATTGCCATTAGAGAGCAACTTATTTTAATTAAATTTAAAGAGAGAAAGCAAAAACAGAGAAATAATCTTAATAAAACATCTTATTATTGGAATAATCAAATCACTAAGCAAAAAAAAAAAAAATTAATTACTACTGCCAAACAAAATAAACTTTCTAAAGCTATCGGTGGAACCTAATGGAAAAACTCATGGACGAGAATTGTTCAAGAAATTCTTGAGGCAAAGGAAAATTAAAACGCTGTTCGGCAGACAGGACACTCGCTGGAATGAGTCCTGAGCACTCGCTCGACGAGGCAATCGTCATGGAAAGTATGCGTGCAAGGCAACGAAAGGAAGCTCGTCCCATCATCTGTGCACTCCTCCCAGCAAATCAGGCATCGCACCTTTTCTCCGGCCTCCACCGTGACCGCCCCATACGGTGAATTGATAAGCCTCGGCCTCTCGCCGGCATCAGCCCCTGGCTTGTAATCCTCCACTTTCGTCCCCACACCAACGTTGACCCTGATCGGAGGGACACGGTTTGTCTTGCTCCAATCCCTCAGATGCCGAGATGAGACGATCTTATCTAGGATGTCGGCTTGCCGGCGCTCCGGTACCCCAATATCAATCAGGAGCGGATGCACGGCCTCTTCAATGGCGTGGCGTTCGTCGCATCGGATGTTGTTGATGTCGAGGCGGAGGGAGATCAACCTTTCTCGACCCAGGTGATCGAGAACGAGCAGCTGCCCGCTCTCGGGATCGTTGGCGTAAAAGCATTCGTAGAGGTGTAATTTGATCAAGGCCAAACCTTTGGGCAGTAATCCACCATCCTCTTCATCTCTAAACACGAAGTACTTGCAAAACTTCTCTGCCATCTTTCTCTCAACTGCGGCTGATGAAATTTCAGAGGGATCTGTTTGTTTGTTTGTTTTCGTCGCAGGTTGAGGATATAAAAGGAATTGAAGGTCGAGTTCGAGAAGTACTCGGAAAGATTGTAACCGAATCTTGGTAGGGTTTCCAAACCATACGACCGTTAAACCTTATCTCATGGAAGTCATCGAATTTATAGGCCTGCGTTGACTTTTGATGAGTCAGAGAAATAATATAAAATCTATAATCCATCTTGAACAAATCAGTTCACATGAATCATTAACATAGAATAAATTTTCAAAAAGAAAAAAAATTAATTTCATGATATATTCAGTCGGTACACAAGTAGTATGTATAGTAGAGTTAAATTTACTATGAATATATTAACAATCATGACAAATAAGTGTGTGCGAGTGTGTGTATATACATATATAAAATATTCCAAAATAATTCTATGTCGTAACTATTAGACAATGTTAGCTGAAATAAATTATGATAGAATTGAGTATTTATTTAAAAATTTAGATATAAAAGCTTGTTCTCTTAGGCTTTTACCTTTGAGCTTCATATTATGAAAATTTCATCAACCTATAATTTTTTTTTAATTTATCCATGATATTTTGAAATTATTAATATCACGTTTAGAAAAGACATAATTATTTTCAATTTCATTTCTCAGTTCAAATTATTTTCCATGTACATTGTAATGTTGAGTTTTGACATTAGTTGCATCATTCGAGTCATGATATCGTATAAATAATATATGAGGCAATTTCTATATTATGATTAGTTCCGTTCACCAAATCATTTATAAATTAGACTAACTCAATTTTTATTTATTTATTTTTGGAATAACTGAACAAGGCATCCAAGGCTCATTCGCATGCAATGCCATTAGAGCACTCAATTCATTTAATGTGAAGAGAAAAAAAGCCAAAGCAACGAAAGTAAAAACAAGAAATAATCTTAATGCAACAATCTTATTATTTCTAAATTACATCACTAACAAACCAATTAATTACTCATGCCAAACAAACTAAACTTTCTAAGGGTATCATATTGTGGAAAAAATACTTAATGTAGAAAAAGATTAGTAGAAAGCGTGCATATGTAACGGTCCAGAGTTAATCATGGCAAAATGTTGCGAGGAATTACCCAAAATAACAGGATGAATTTGAAACTCCTAGTGGCCTTTCATGGATACTAAAGGTGCGTTTGGTAACGATTCTATTTCCGGGAGTAGATTCTGATAAAAATGATTATTTTTTATTCGATTCTTGGGAATTAATTCTAACATTTTAAGCCGTTTGGTAATTGTCCAAAATTTCTGATTACGGAATAGAATTGCGTTTGGTACCGTGCTCATTAATTCTGTTCCAAATCAATTTCTTTTAATTTTTAAATAAATTATTTACTTTTTTCCTTTTTCTCCTATTATTCTTCTTCTTCTTGTGGCCGGTCGCTAGATCGACGACCGACCAAACGGAGCACCGGCGACCTCACCGAAGTGTCACCGACCTCGGCGAGGCCAGCCCTCGTTGGCCGAGCCTGCCGGCGACTGCGCCTAGCCTCGTTGGTGGCTAGGCTGGCCTCGCCGGGGTTGGGCGAGGCTTGCCTGGCCACCGGCGGAGCTAGGCGAGCCTCACCTGGGTTGGGCGTCGCGAGGCTTGCCCAGCCCTGGTGAGGCCGAGCCTCGCTGGTGGTTGGGCTTGCCTTCGGCGAGCTCGTCGGACCTCACCCTAGCCTGGTAAGCCTTTGGCGAACGGCGACTGGCGGCGGATGGCGGTCGCGAGATGGCCGAAGGGAAAAAGAAGAGTTGTTGGTTTTGATTCTCAATTTTGTTCCCGGAACAAGAATCAACTTTTTTTTATTATTTATTTTTGATTTCACTCTATTCCCGGGAACAAAAATTTTACCAAACGCGATTCTAGGTCTAAACTGATTCTGGGAACAAAGAATCAAAACTTGGCCCTGTTTGGATGGTTACCAATTAGGGCCTAACAATCTTGAGGGCGGTAAGGGAAATGTACAGAAAGGCTATCTAGAGTATTGCTTGTATTCTAGATGTCACGCCCCGAACCTCAAGCGCGTCAACATCCCACCATGGTCGTTCTAATGCGACGTCCTAGGTTAAGTTGCCGACCCAATCAAATCTTTAATGCACATGCGGAAGCGTATTATAAAACCCCCGACAATAAAATAAGGGATAGAAAAGCAGGAAGCAGAATCACCATATAACACTCTCATAATTCAACAAAATTACAAACAGAGATCTACGGCCAAAAGTCTACAAAAGACCGGCTCTTAAAAATGGATTGCCCTACGACCTACAAGTCGGACAAGTACTCCATTCCTCATGACTTCACCTCTTCAACTCCTCAAGGCCAACAAAGTTATCTAGCTGCTCCATCCACTAGGGACCTGAAATTTTGATCCCCAAACCGGGATGAGACTTTGTCTCAGCAAGTTCACCCCTCCTAAACCCCTATTAGAAAGCAAATACACCCCAAAATGGTCTAGCCTCACAGCACAGAAGACTTACCTCGCCTTCTTGCCTTCCTGTAGGTTAGTACAATTCATATCATTCAAGCATTAGTAATGATAATAATGTAAGCCATCAAAACAATCAATTTCACTTAATTTCACAATCACAGCAAGCGTTCCATGTCATCATTATCCACTGCCACACGAGGGTACAGCCTACACGCAGGTCGGTTATCTACTAGCATTACGGCATTTCTAGCAGAATAAAGGTCCAGTCGGTCTCGTCACTACTGCGACCAGGCCACGTCGTTCTATTGACAGCATTTCTAGAAGAATAAAGGTCCAGTCGGTCTCGCCACTACTGCGACCAAGCCACGTCGTTCTATCGACAGCATTTCTAGAAGAATAAAGGTCCAGTCGGTCTCGCCACTACTGCGACCAAGCCTTTCAACCAGCACACGACAATTCAAAATTGACCCCTGTACACTTTACATGTCACTCATATACTCCAATTTCAATATTAACCCTTCCAAATTCGATTTCGGTGTCAAACCCGACACGTGGGAATTTTTGAATAAAATTCCTATTTTTCACAATCAACATTCAATTTGCAATATTTACTCATCAAATTCAAATTCTAAACACATAGCAGCGATCGGCACGAAATTCTAAGCAAAGAGGATCAAAAATAAATTTTCGAGTTTTATTTATTTATTATTATTTTTTTCGGATTATAATATAATATTATATTTTCCAGAATTTTCAAGCAATTAAATAACTCAAAACTAAAATCCTATTATTTCCCATCAAGGTTTAACATTAAATAACTCCTTTTAACCTTAATTAAACACACTTTAATATAAACCAATCTCTTAATCAAACTTATAATTAAATATACTAATCTATCCACCTAAACTTACTTAATTTAAACTAAACACACTTAGGGCATCATTAACACTCTAATAAAGGTTTAGTGAGGTAAACTCACTTGATTAACTCGCCGCTTAGACCAAAATGACGAGGGCGATGCCGGGATCGACTTTTCCAAAGGCGGGTCTAGCTTCTGGGGCCTGGAAGACGGCCAAAATGGGCTAAACATGGGCTGTCATACCCATTTTTCCAGCTGCTGTCCGCTGCGGTTTGAGGCCGAGAAAGGGTAGATCCGGAGCTTGGATGAGATGGAGAAGGATCGGGGAAGGTTGAGGGGTCGAACCGGACCAAGGCGAGACCCGAACGGTGGTCGGAGGTGGCCAAACGGCTTCAGCACAGGCTGATGCAGCAGCTGCGACGCGAGGGCAGGCGAGTGGGAGGCGAAGGCGGCGCGACGGCAGGCTAGCGAGCGTGCACGGGCGGCGCGGGGCAAACGCACGGCGGCGGCGACGGCGACGACGACGGCGAAGGAGGCGGACGGCGAGGGACTGCTTCGGCTTCTTCCTCTGCAATTTTCTGGTCTTTTTGCACAAAGAAGATGGAGGAAAACCAACGGAAGGGAGGGAGGAAGGAGAGAGAAGGAGAGAGAAGGAGGGGGCCATTTTCTTTTCTTTTTCCTTTTCTTTACTCCAACAAATTGGCCCACCATGACATCACTTGATGATGTCATATTCTACTCACTCAAAACTCCGACAACCTTATTCCAATTGATCCATTTTATTTTTCCGCCGGGGCATAAAACTTTGTGCAACAATTTCTTCAATTCCACTTAATTCTCTTCCAATTGAATCTTAATCCCACTTGAATTAAATCAAATTGACCCCATTAATTCATTCAACACCTCATCAATCAAATTTGTATTTTTTTCTTACCACTGTGGCGTACTTGCTTCCCAATTTCACAATCTCGGCTTCAACCGAACGAAAACGGCCCTATTTATCCAAATAAATTAAAACCCGAAAATCTAGATATCACACTAGAGACTTCTTTTCAATTTTCATCATTAGATTGAATTGGAGATCATCGGTTGTAATCAAAGGGGTTATTGTATAACTAGGGTCTTCTCCCTCATTTGTACTTGCTCAGAAATACAATGATAGTTCAAAGGGCTCTCTAGAGCTCCTGGATAAGAAAACGCTAGATTAGCTCTAATATAGAATAATTCAATATAGAAATGAAAAATTTTAGCCCAAGGATCAAAATAAAATCATTCTCCAGCACAATCTACGAATACTCTTTTACACACCAAAAAAATATAAAATTGAGGATCGAAAAAAAGAAGGCCCGAAACTTAGGGCGAACTCATCATAGGCAATGGAACTTAACTCGTAGTCAAAACCATCGCTTCACGTAAATCACAATACCAAATTAAACTCCATTACTACAAAAACACCAACTAAGAGTCTAAACAACGGGTTTAAACAGCGAGAACATACTTGACCACACAAGAGGGAAGCTATGGAGAGAGCAATGAGCATTCTTCGCCACCTACAATTTCGAAAAAGTGCGGATGAGTGCTCAAAAGGCATCATCGGAGACATGTACAGGGCAGAAGAACAGCCCAAGTGCTATAACTTGGCACGGGAGGACACTTAAGTGCCATAACTTTAAAATGATACACTTGAGTACCAATTTTGAAGTTAAATGGGACACTTAAGTGCCACTCCGGCGAAAATCCAGCCAAATGGCTTACGTGGCGACTTTCCGGCAAGTTTGGTCAAAAATGGCATCATTTTGCACACTAACGTGGCGGAGAAAATGCAAAAACAACGCCATTTCGTGTCGACGTATAAATAATAATATAAAAATTAATTAAATTAGATTTAAAATTAATTTTATTTAAAATATTCAAAATTTTAAAAATTTTAAAAATTAAGAAAATTTTAAAATTAAGAATTTTTTAAAAAAAAAAAAGAGGGGGAGGTCGAATGGGGCGGCCGAGGGCCGAGCCCTCGCAGCTCGCCGCTCTCCCGCCGTCGCCGGGAGGGCCGACAACGGAGGGGGAGGGTCGGTCGGGGTCGCGGCCCCTAGCCAACCGACGATGAGGGCCGCGAGCCCTTGTCGGATTGCGGCGAGGGCCCGCAACCTCGCCCCAGCATTTGGGTGAGGGCTTGTGGGCCCTCGCCGCTGGTTGGCCGGCCTCGCCGACCCCGGCCGTGGCCCGGCGACCCCGACCCCGGCCAGGCCCGGCGACCTCGACCAACACTCCCCACTCCGTCGCCGGCCCTTCCCGGCGGTGGCGGGGAGATGGCGAGGGCCCGCGACCCCTTGCCGGATCGGGGGTGAGGGTCGCAGCCGCGCCCAGATCTAGGTCGAGGGTGCGGCCCTTGCCAGCATCCGTTGAGGGCTCGCGGGCCCTCGCCGCCCCCGCCGCCGCCGGAAGGGTAGGTGACAGAGTGGGGAGGGTCGGCCGGGTCGCTGGGCCTGGCAGGGGCCGGCGAGGGCCGCCGAGTCCTCGCCGCCTTCCCGGGGACGGCGGGGAGGCGATGGCGGCGAGGGCTCGGCCTTCAACCGCCCGTTCGACCTCCCTCCCCCTTATTATTATTATTATTATTATTATTATTATTATTATTATTATTATTATTATTATTATTATTATTATTATTATTATTATTATTATTATTATTATTATTATTATTATTATTATTATTATTATTTACACGTCGGACACGAAACGGCGTCGTTTTTGCATTTTCTCCGCCACGTCAGCGTGCAAAACGACGCCATTTTGGACCAAACTCGCCTGAAAATTGTCACGTCAGCCATTTGGCCGGATTTTCGCCGGAGTGGCACTTAAGTGTCCCATTTTACTCCAATATTGGCACTTAAGTGTATAATTTTAAAGTTATGGCACTTAAGTGTCCCTCCGTGCCAAGTTATGGCACTTGGTGTCCCAACCTCCATGTATAGAGTTCCGTGTCATTGGTATTATGTGTCTGGTTACTCGCTTGGAAAAGGTCTATGGGAGGAGCCATGCCTCCAACTCTAAAAAACTTTGGAATCCTATTGTATGATATGACAATTATTTATTCATTTGACATTTAACATGATGGAGTCAATTTTAGCTTATCATAAAAAAGAGAAAGTGGTAACAAGAAATAACATGAGGGAGAAATTTTTTTAATGCATGTTTAGAGAAAATAATGCGATTTCATTGTTGAAGAAGGACAATGAAATCAAAATTAACATAAAATTGGACTTAAGTTTGGGCTTGGAAATGAGTTAGTGCCTCGGCCTTACTAGCTTTCAAGCCAGCGGCAATTTAGTGGGCTGAGATGTGAATAAGATAATAGCTAGAATGAACGAAATACTAGAGGATATTATTTTTGTCATAGTGGTAAAAGATTATGCATTTTTTGTTACATTTGTAAACGGTGTTAAATTTGTCATGGTAGTAGAAGATTGTGCTTTTTTCTAGTAAGTTTCAAAGTCATGTTAAATTTGTTACAGAAATATGAACATTATGGGTCTTTTTTTTTTTGTATTTGGCCTAAAATTGTTTATAAAACTGTGGCTTTAACATGATGCATTCGATGAAGTTTATGAGAACTCCGAAAATACTGAAGAATTTAAAGGGAAACATCTTCTCTGTCCATGAAAAACTTTTATAGCCACAAGTATTTGCTCGTTTGGAAATCCATGACTTGTTTTCATTTGTCGTTGGTTATTACATGTGAAGTCTGTCAAAAGCAATTAATGAAATATCCAACATCACTTAATTGTGGGGTTTATAAGCTCTTTATATATATATATATGGTCTTTTTTACCCATAAATGTAATATAATTTTCTAACATAATATCAGAGTTAGAACTTGTCCTATTTTATTTCATGTGTGGGTTTGACTCTCGTCAAATTCTACATGTCATTCATAATCCGATTTGCACGTGAGAGAGGTCATTGAAATATTTCGCATTGCTTGATTATGATGAATTACCTAATTTGTCAAATCCTGATAAGATATATCAAAATAAGAATATAAATGTCTTACAAAAATATAATATATTTTACTATTGGCTTTCTTTATTTATGTGCCCTAATAAAGATTTTAAGAAAATCCTTTTATTTCTAATAAATATTACTCAATAAAATATAGGCTGAAATTACTAAAGAATAGGTGCGTCCTTCCCTTTGGTAATTTCTATCGGACAGTGATTTGATAATATCCATAGCAAGAAGCCATCAGATAGATGAGTTTCAATGGATATTCGTCCCTACCTATGTTGAATCTGTCCCACTATTGCTGAATTTGATGCAGCACAACAATTAAAAAAATAATAATAAAGAAGCACAGAATATGAAATATAACATTCCAAAAAGAATGTGATTACATATCTATCCCTCTTAATATGTAACGAATTTAAAATTTTGATAAACATAAATACTTTATGGTGTGAAGGAAAATATCCCTGAAAAAGTACAAATCCCTCTTCCTCTGATCATCTTTCTTGATTAAACAGCATTAGAACCGTAAGAGCCATAAAAATATGAGACCCTAAATAAGAATTATGAAACTACCAAAAATTAATTATGTAATCCCGTCACAAATTGGCAAAGCAAACACGAATTACTCGTTGCCAAGCGCTTAAGAAGGCAATTTCTTTGGCAACATGAATGCAAGGCAAGTGCCATGCGGTCGACCTGGTCAGAAACTCCTTGAGATAGGTTTGGCATGGCTCTGCACTCTGGATAATTCGCCAACCACAATCAATTGTTCCATTGTCCGAATCGGCGTCGCCAACATGCCGACCTTGGCCCGTGGCTTGTAATGTTAGCGCATTGTCCCCATTCCGACGCTAACAATGATCAAAGGAACACAGGTCAGAGTCGTCGAGTTTGTTGGATCCAAAACTGTGCAATTTCCTCTACGATAGCCTATTTTCGATATGATAAAACCTTGAAATCTTTTAAGTGGGTATACACACCATCCGCGACGACATCCCCGCCATAGGCATGGAATGAATTGACTAGAGTCCTAAGAGGCACTTTCTAAGGAACTAATTCAAAAGATAATTGAAATTTTTGATGGACTAACTTTTCTTGAGTTGTATGTAATGTAATAAAGTTATTTCATATTATGATATAATTAGGGAGCTTCATATTTTGAAAATTTCATCAACCCATACAATTACAAAAACAACAGCCTTATCCATGATATTTCGAAATCATCAATACCATCTTTTGAAAATATAATCGTTTTTATTTCTAAGTTCAAAGCATTCTCAATGAATATTGTAATGTTTAGTTATAGCCCTCGTAGCATTATTATCGTATAAATAAACCTTAGCCAAATTTGGTATTATGATCGGCTTTGCCTAGCAAAATAAATTTGTGAAATTTTGTGAGAGTACTATTAACTGTTATAAAAGTTTAGGTTGTTAAATGAATGTGTAGTTTAATATTTTTACTTCAACACTCCTACTTAAGCTTAGTCTGATTTTTTTAATTTTATTTTTACCTAGTACTAAGCATCAACATATTTGGTCCCAGTAAATCTCACAAAACTAAATCAATCTTTTTATTTATCTTTGGAACAACCACCGAACGACGCATTTAGCCTTAAGGCTCGTTCTCATGCATCCAAGACGGTACTAAAGCAATTGCCATTAGAGAGCAACTTATTTTAATTAAATTCAAAGAAAGAAAACAAAAGCAGAGAAATAATCTTAATAAAACATCTTATTATTGGAATAATCAAATCACTAACCCAAAAAAAAAAAAATTACTACTGCCAAACAAAATAAACTTTCTAAAGCTATCATCATGTGGTGGAACCTAATGGGAAAACTCATGGACGAGAATTGTTCATGAAATTCTTGAGGCAAAGGAAACTTAAAACGCTGTTCGGCAGACAGGACACTCCCTGGAATGAGTCCTGAGCACTCGCTCGACGAGGCAATCGTCGTGGAAAGCATGCGTGCAAGGCAACGAAAGGAAGCTCGTCCCATCATCTGTGCACTCCTCCCAGCAAATCAGGCATCGCACCTTTTCTCCGGCCTCCACCGTGACCACCCCGTACGGTGAATTGTTAAGCCTCGGCCTCTCGCCGGCGTCAGCCCCTGGCTTGTAATCCTCCACTTTCGTCCCCACCCCAACGTTGACCCTGATCGGAGGGACACGGGTCGTCTTGCTCCAATCCCTCAGATGCTGAGACGAGGCGATCTTATCTAGGATGTCGGCTTGCCGGCGCTCCGGTACCCCAATATCGATCAGGTGCGGATGCACAGCCTCTTCGATGGCGCGGCGTTCGTCGCATCGGATGTTGTTGATGTCGAGGCGGAGGGAGATCAACCTTTCTCGACCCAGGTGATCGAAAACGAGCAGCCGCCCGCTCTCGGGATCGTCGGCGTAAAAGCATTCGTAGAGGTGTAATTTGATCAAGGCCAAACCTTTGGGCAGTAATCCACCATCCTCTTCATCTCTAAACACGAAGTACTTGCAAAACTTCTCTGCCATCTTTCTCTCAACTGCGGCTGATGAAATTTCAGAGGGATCTGTTTGTTTGTTTGTTTTCGTCGCAGGTTGAGGATATAAAAGGAATTGAAGGTCGAGTTCGAGAAGTACTCGGAGAGATTGTAACCGAATCTTGGTAGGGTTTCCAAACCATACGACCGTTAAACCTTATCTCACGGAAGTCATGGAATTTATAGGCCTGCGTTGACTTTTGATGAGTCAGAGAAATAATATAAAATCTATAATCCATCTTGAACAAATCAGTTCACATGAATCATTAACGTAGAATAAATTTTCAAAAAGAAAAAAAATTAATTTCATGATATATTCAGTCCGTACACAGGTAGTATGTATAGTAGAGTTAAATTTACTATGAATATATTAACAATCATGACAAATAAGTGTGTGTGTGTGAGTGTGTGTATATACATATATAAAATATTCCAAAATAATTATATGTCGTAACTATTAGACAATGTTAGCTGAAATAAATTATGATAGAATTGAGTATTTATTTAAAAATTTAGATATAAAAGCTTGTTCTCTTAGGCTTTTACTTTTGAGCTTCATATTATGAAAATTTCATCAACCTATAATTTTTTTTTATTTTAAAATTTATCCATGATATTTTCAAATTATTAATATGACGTTTAGAAAAAACATAATTATTTTCAATTTCATTTCTCAGTTCAAATTATTTTCCATGAACATTGTAATGTTGAGCTTTGACATTAGTTGCATCATTCGAGTCATGATATCGTATAAATAATATATGAGGCAATTTCTATGTTATGATTCGTTCCGTTCACCAAATCATTTATAAATTAGACTAACTCAATTTTTATTTATTTATTTTTGGAATAACTGAACAAGGCATCCAAGGCTCATTCGCATGCAATGCCATTAGAGCACTCAATTCATTTAATATGAAGAGAGAAAAGCAAAAGCAACGAAAGTAAAAACAAGAAATAATCTTAATGCAACAATCTTATTATTTCTAAATTACATCACTAACAAACCAATTAATTACTCATGCCAAACAAACTAAACTTTCTAAGGGGTATTTTATTGTGGACAAAAATACTTAATGTAGAAAAAGATTAGTAGAAAGCGTGCATATGTAACGGTCCAGAGTTAATCATGGCAAAATGTTGCGAGGAATTACCCAAAATAACAGGATGAATTTGAAACTCCCAGTGGCCTTTCATGGGTACTAAGGGCGCGTTTGGTAACGATTCTATTCCCGGGAGTAAATTCTGATAAAAAATGATTATTTTTTATTTGATTCTAAGGAATCGATTTTAAGCATTTTAAACCGTTTGGTAAATGTCCAAAATTTCTGATTCTGGAATAGAATTGCGTTTGGTACCATGCCCATTAATTCTGTTCCAAATCAATTTCTTTTAATTTTTAAATAAATTATTTACTGTTTTTCCTTTTTTATTTACTTTTTTTTTCCTTTTTCTCCTATTCTTCTTCTTCTTCTTCTTCTTCTTCTTCTTCTTCTTGTGGCGGCCGCCGGACCGGCGACCAACCAGCATGAGGGCTAGCGACCTCACCGGAGCGTCGCCGGCAGCTGCGCCTAGCCTTGCCGGTGGCTAGGCCGGCCTTACCGAGGCTGGGTGAGGCCTGCCTGGCCATCGGCGGGGCTGGGCGAGCCTGACCAGGGTTGGGCGTTGCGAGGCTTGCCTAGCCCTGGTGAGGCCGAGCCTCGCCGGTGGTTGGGCTTGCCTCCAGCGAGCTCGCCGGACCTTGCCCTAGCCTGGTAGGCTCTGGCGAACGGCAATTGGCGGCGGACGGCAGTCGCAAGATGGCCGAAGGGAAAAAGAAGAGTTGTTGGTTTTGATTCTCAAATTTGTTCCCAGAACAAGAATCAACTTTTTTTTATTCTTCATTTTACTCCCAATTTATTCCCGAAAACAAAAATTTTACCAAACGTGATTCTAGGCCAAAACTGATTCTGGGAAGAAAAAATTAGAACTTGACCCTGTTTGGATGGTTACCAAACAGGGCCTAACAATCTTGAGGGTAGTAAGGGAAATGTACATAAAGGCTATCTAGAGTATTGCTTGTATTCTATACACTTCTTTTCAATTTTCATCATTAGATTGAATTGGAGATCATCGATTGTAATCAAAGGGGTTATTGTATAACTAGGGTCTTCTCCCTCATTTGTACTTGCTCAGAAATACAATGATAGTTCAAAGGGCTCTCTAGAGTTCCTGGCTAAGAAAAATGCTAGATTAGCTCTAATGTAGAAGAATTCAATTTAGAAATGAAAAAATTTAGCCCAAGGATGAAAACAAAATCATTCTCCAGCGCAACCTAGGAATACTTTTTTTTTTTTTTTTTTTGGTATCCAAGATCCGGCCTGGCACAACTTTGTGGGTGCTCACGGCCTCAGAGGGCCCGACAGGCCCAACGGCGACCACCGACTATACCCGGAGGGGAGCTGGCCCGGGAACCCACCACCAGGGCTCCCCACTTAAGATGCTAGCGATCGGAGATTCGAACTCGTATCCTCAGCGATGAGATAGTAAAGCGCAAACCATCACGGCCACCTACTGGTGGGTTAGGAATACTCTTTTACTCACCAAAAAAATATAAAATTGAGAATAAAAAAAAAGAAGACCCGAAACTTAGGGCGAACTCATCAAAGGCAATAAAACTTAACTCCAAGTCAAGACCATCCCTTCACGTAAATCACAATAGCAAATTAAACTCCATTATTGCAAAAACACCAACTAAGAGACGAAAGGCAATAAAAATGCACGACACCAAATAACGGGTTTAAACAGCGAGAACAATTAAATTTGTCATGGTAGTAGAAGATTGGCTTTAACATGATGAATTCGATGAAGTTTATATGAGAACTCTGAAACCACTGAAGAATTTAAAGGGAAACATCTTCTCTGTTCATGAAAAACTTTTATAGCCACAAGTATTTGCTCGTTTGGAAATCCATGACTTGTTTTCATTTGTTTTGTTGGTTATTACACGTGAAGTCTGTCAAAAGCAATTAATGGAATATCCAACATCACTTGACTATGGAGTTTATAAGCTCTCTATATGTATATGGTCTTTTTTACCCATAAATTTAAGCTTTTAGGTATAACTTTCTAACATAATATCAGAGTTAAAACTTGTCCTATTTTATTTCATGTGTGTGTTCGACTCACTTCAAATTCTACGTGTCATTCATAATCCAATTTGCACGTGAGAGAGGTCATTGAAATATTTCACATTGCTTGATTACAATGAATTACCTAATTTGTCAAATCCTAATAAGATTTATCAAAATAAGAATACAAATGTCTTACAAAAATATAATATAGTTTACTATTGGCTTTCTTTATTTATGTGCCCTAATACAGATTTTAAGAAAATCCTTTTATTTCTAATCAATATTACTCAATAAAATATAGGCTGAAATTACTAAAGAATAGGTGCATCCTTCCCTTTGGTAATTTCTATCGGACAGTGATTTGATAATATCCATAGCAAGAAGCCATCGGATAGATGAGTTTTCAATGGATATTCGTCCCCACCTATGTTGAATCTGTCCCACTATTGCTGAATTTGATGCAGCACAACAATTATAAAAAAAAAAAAAAAAAAAAAAAAAAAAAAACATAAAGAAGCACAGAATATAAAATATAACATTCCAAAAAGAATGCGATTACATATTTATCCCTCTTAATATGTAACGAATTTAAAATTTTGATAAACATATATACTTTACGGTGTGAAGGAAAATATCCCTGAAAAAGTACAAATCCCTCTTCCTCTGATCATCTTTCTTGATTAAACAGCATTAGAACCGTAAGAGCTATTAAAAAAAATGAGACCATAATAAGAATTATGAAACTGCCAAAAATTAATTATGTAATCGCTTCATAAATTGGCAAAACAAACATGAATTACTCGTTGCCAACCACTTAAGAAGACAATTTCTATGGCAAACATGAATGCAAGGCATGTGCCATGCGGTCGACCTGGTCAGAAACTCCTTGAGATAGGTTGGGCATGGCTCTGCACTCTGGATAGTTCGCCAACCACAATCAATTGTTCCATTGTCCGAATCGGCGTCGCAAACACGCCGATCTTGGCCCGTGGCTTGTAACGTTGGCGCATTGTCCCCATTCCAACGCTAATAAAAATCAAAGGAACACGGGTCGGAGTCGTTGAGTTTGTTGGATCCAAAACTGTGCAATTTCCTCTACGATAACCTATTTTCGATCTGATAAAACCTTGAAATCTTTTAAGTGGGTATACACACCATCTGCGACGACATCCCCACCATAGGCATGTAATGAATTGACTAGAGTCCTAAGAGGCACTTTCTAAGGAACTAATTCAAAAGATAATTGAAATTTTTGATGGACCAACTTTTCTCGAGTTGTATGTAATGTAATAAAGTTATTTCATATTACGATATAATTAGTAAGTGATTCAAAGGCACTCGATGTCCATATGAGAAATTTAATTACAATTGCAGCATCATAGGATATTTAGCACAACGGATCCAATATGAGCTTACCATAAAAAGGATTAAGTGTGACCTTCCCAAACCGAACAAATCATGTGATATCTTTTACCTCTATTTTAAAAAAAGACAACTAACAATAGGCTTGGATTAGTATTACGATAAATTTTCTAGTGAGCTTCATTTTTTTTAAAAATTTCTTCAACCCATAGAATTACAAAAAGAAACAACCTTATCCATGATTTTTCTAAATCAGTAATAACATCTTTTGAAGATATAATCGTTTTGTTTTCTAAGTTCAAAGTATTCTCAATGAATATTGCAATATTTGGTTATAGCATTAGAGGCATAATTCTAAATGAGATACCGTATAAATTAATCTTCGGCAATTTTGATATGGTGATTGGCTTTGTCTGACAAAATATATTTAATCAATGTTAAAATTTATTAAAAAGGCATCGTTCTCATGCATCCAAGAAGTACTAAGCAATGCCAGTAGAGTATACGAAGAGAGAAGAGCAAAAGCAGAGAAATAATGTTAATGAAACCATCTTAATATTGGAAAAATCACATCACTAACAAAAAAAAAATTAATTAATTACTCCTGCCAAACAAACTAAAATTTCTAAAGCCATCGTATGGTGGAACCTAATGAGAAAACTCATGGACGAGAATTGTTCATAAAATTCTTAAGGAAGATTAACCCAATTGCTGCCGCTTTGCAGAGACGACACGCCATGGAACGACTCCTGAGCACCCGCTCGACAAGGCAACCCTCGTGGAAAGCATGCTGCGTGCAAGCCAATGACATCAAGCTCACCCCTTCTCGCGCTCCTCCCAGCACACCGGGCATCGCACCTCCGCTTCGGCCCTCGGCGTGACTGTCTCGGGCAGCAAATCAATAGCCCTCGGCCCCTCGCCGGCGTCGGTCTCCGGCTCATAATCCTCCGCACCCGTTTGCACCACGACGTCAACCATGATCGAAGGGACACGGGCCGTCTTGCTCCAATTCCTCAGAAGCGGCAAAGAGGCGATCTTGTCTAGAATGTCGGCTTGCAGGTCCTCCGGGACCCCCATATCAATCAGGTGCGGATGCACGGCATCTTTGATGGCGCAGCCTCTGTGGCATCGGACCTCGTCGATGTCGAGGCGGATGAAGATCAACTTTTGTCTAGCCATGACTTCGTCATAGAGCAGCCCCCCGCTCTCTGGATCTTTGGCGTAGAAGGCTACGTCGAGGTATAATTTGATCAAGGCCCAACCCTGGGGCAGTAGTACTTCGTCACCCGCTGACTCGAAGAACTTCCAGAGCTTCTCCGCCATTATTTCTCCCTGCGGCCGATGAAATTTTCAGAGGGACGATCTGTTTGTTTATTTTGATAGTAGACTGACAAATATAAAGGAATTCGTGTTCGTCGAAAGTTCGAGTTCGGGAAGTACTAGGAAAGATTGTGCCGAATGTGGGTAGGGCTTCCAAACTAAGATAAGTCAGAAAAAAATAATAGCAAATCTTTTATCCAACTTGAACGAATATATTAAAAGGCATCATTAATATAAAGCCAATTTTTATTTTATTTAAAAAAAGTGATTTATTTTATCATACATTCATGGTATGAATATATAACAAGAACACTTTTATATCCATGATATTTTGAAATCATTAATATCACGCTTTGAAAAGAAATAATCGCTTTCTTTTCTCTATTCGAAGTGTTCTCCATGAATATTGCAACATTTGATAATAGCGTTAGTTGCATCACAAGAAATTACATAATAATATCTTAAGTAATTTTTATATTATGATATGATTGGTTTCATCCACCCCATCATCATCTATAAAATATACTCACTCAACCTTTTTACATCTAAGTGTCACGGGCTGATCATTTAGGATTGAGATCATGCTGCAATTTAGGCTCTCTTAATGAGAGAATGAAAATTTGATTATGTAATGGTTGAATGGTTACAATGAGGGAAGGGTATGCTAGTGGCCCTCTTGTTACAATCATTGGTCGTCTTTTGATCTGGCGAATGAGCTCATGCCTTCTAACCTAGCAACTACTGGCATTTATACCAAGAGAGTTCTAAATCCTCGACACAATTACCGTTTCGACCGTCCCTGAGAAGTTCCAAAATCTCTAGTGGAAACCTTGGGTGATCTTGGGAGATTTTCTTAGAATATGCACAGTCCCTTGGTCGCAAGAACCTCGTGATCGTGACATAAGGCTCATTCTCATGCATCCAACACCTACTAAAGCAATGCTATTAGAGCACTCAATTTAATTTAATATGAAGAGAGAAAAACAGAAGTAGAGAAAGTGTCAACAAGAATGAAATAATCTTGTTATTTCTAAGTTAAATCATGAACAAACAAATTACCTACTCCTGCCAAACAAACTAAACTTTCCAAAGCTACTATATGGTGGAACTTAATAAGAAAATTCATCGAAGAAAACCGTTCATAATATTCCTAATTGAATTTCGGACCAACAAAAAAAAGCCTAATGGAAAGGAAGAGTAATAGAAAGCATGCATGTGTAACAGTCCAAAGGTTTTCAAGGTTAAATGGGACAAGGAATTAACAAGATAACGGGGTGAATCTGGAAACATTAAAAACCTTTCTTGATTACTAACATTATTGACAGCGATACAGGAAACGTATACAAGGGCATTCTGGAGTATTTTTCAGGAGTAAAATGGGAAATATGCTTGTATTCTAAAGACTTTTTATCGATCTCTATCCTTGGATTGGGCTGAGATTAATAGTTTTAATAAGAGGGATTCTTGTATAAATAAGGTCATATCCCCTCATTTTTACACTCAGAATACAATCATAAGTTCAAAGAGATGATATATTTATTTATATCGGTCGTAGATTGACGATACTTGTTTCGAGCTTATGACCAGCGAACTATATTTCACTACATTGATGTTGACGCCTTAATTTTATTTAGGCTTATTTTATTTATTTATTTATTTATTTATTTATTTATTTATTTTGTCTTTTCGGATAAACAAGATAATAAAAAGAAAACAAAGCAAAAAAAAAAAAAAAAAAAAAAAAGCAAAGCAAAAGCCCAGCCCATTCTCCTCCTTCTTCTCCCCGGCCCGGCCCCTTTCTCTCTTCTTCTTCCTCCTTCCCTTTCCTTTGCCACCGCAACTCACGCGCGCAAGGGAGGCCAACGCGCGAAGGACGGCCTATGGCCGAGGAGAGTAGGCCGACGTCGGCCGGAGAGGATAAGATCTCGGCGTCATTAATGCCGAGCGAGCCACTGAAAGCTCGATGGGACACCGGGTTGGGCCCGAGAGGAATTGGTGGGCAAGCCGGAGGCTGGCGGTCGAGGCCCTCCGTCGACCGAATTTCCTTCGCCTATAAATAGGTGGCCGCAAGCATCGTCGGAGGGCGTGGCGAGCTCGGAGATCTTTCATTAAGAGACATCGGGGAAGATCGAAGGGCGAGCGCAGAGGAGAACTCGAGTCGCGAGCTCAGCCCCACCCTCCACCGAGAGACTTCGGGAAGGCCGGCGGCGAGCGACTTCGAGAAGGTCGATCCGGCCGTGGAGGCTCGGATCGGCGCAGTGAGAGAATCGAGCCCGAGGAAGGTCCGGCCGAGATCGCGCCTCAGATTTGGAGTTCTTGCTGCTGTCGTTGCCGCCGGTTGCCGTGACCGATCCGCCATCGCCTCGACCAAGTCCCGACGTCGTTGCCTCGAAGGCTCGTTGTCGTTCCCCCCCGAAGCGGTTGTCGTGACCAATCCGCCAACGCCACGCCAGATCTGGAAGCTGAGTGGCCGCCGTCGTTGCCCTGTCACCGCCACTGTTCGCCACCTCGTCACAGAAAGGTAACGGTAGCCGTCGCCGCCACAGGTCGCGTTGTCTCCGTCGCATTCCCCCTCTCGGACCGTGTCGCCACCGACCACACCAACACAGCCGCGTTGTCGCTCGTCCTCGCCGTCCTCGTAAGTGGTTTGTCACCGTCGTTGCTGCCGTTGCCGCCATAACGCCTCGGTTTCCCCCCTTCGACGCTGCGGATTCGCAAACCCTAGGGTTTGCGATTTTCCAGGTCATTGAATCGGATCCGGGTCTCATAATCGAGTAGGGTTTCGCGAGATCAAGGGCGCCTAGAAATCGGGTCGCGAGGTCGGAGCCGGGTAGGGCGCGGATTGATTCGGGTAGGATTTCCGCGATTTTTGGGCGGCGGGAATCCGGGTCAACAAGTTGAGTAGGGTTTCACCGAATCGGGTCGTCGGGTCGGCCCGGTTCTTTCGAAAATGGGCTCCGGGGCCACGGTGTCGTTTTAAAAAAAAAAAAAAAAAAAAAAAGTTGGGCCCGTCTACGTTTTGGGGCTAGCCGGGTTGGACCCAACCCGCGAATCCGACCGGGTAAGTTTTGTTTTATTATTTTAATATAAAATAAATAATAAATAATAAATAATTTATTTTAAAAATCAAAAATAATTTATTTTCGAAAACTATTAAAAAATATTTTAATTTCTAGAAAATCGAAAAATAATAAAAATGATAAAAATATTTTATTTTCCAAAAAAATAAAAAAAAATCAAAAATATTTCATATTTTCCAAAAAAGCCAAAATCCAAAAAAAAAAGCCAAAAATTCATGAAAATACCAAAAATCCAAAATAAAACTCTTTTATGTCCAAAAAATAGGAAAAGACCCAAAAATGTTTTTCCTCCCCATCAAATGCATGGAAAACCCTCAAAAATCCAAAAACCCCAAGGTTTAAACAAGATTATGTACTGAAAGGGCATTAGTGATTAACTAGTGTAATCAAGTCCCCGATCATAATTTCTCTGGTTGCGCAGGAGTGAGTATTTCTCTCGATACTTCGCTTGGATTTCTAATCAACCCACCCCAAATCGATTAGTGGCGACTTCGTTTTTAAAATTAACTTGCAAATTAAAAATTTAGACTATTAAAGTCGTGAATTTGTGGACTTGGGAGAGTTTGGACTTAATAAATTCAGCTGAGCCATTAGCCTCCTTAGGCGCTCGTACCCGATCGCGGGTGCCGAAAAAAAAGAGGTCGCGACAATTGATTTTACAAGGAAAACCAACATCTA
Source organism: Eucalyptus decipiens (assembly GCA_014182575.1). NCBI lineage: Eukaryota > Viridiplantae > Streptophyta > Magnoliopsida > Myrtales > Myrtaceae > Eucalyptus > Eucalyptus decipiens. Next base: position 60,213,155 of record CM024611.1, read on the forward strand.
GTAGGATAACAAGTCCAAATATGCTGAACACTGCAAACTAATATTGAGGTGAGAAGCAAATTCTCTTCTGCATGTGGGACCGATGTCACCTCAATCCATGTACTACAATTCAGGCTAGAGTTATTCGGGATGGGAGGTGAATTCTTGCCTGGTTCCAGGCCCATATTGACTAAATTCACTATGAAAATTCATCATGTGAATCTTGCACAATCAACATCGTGTTATTTTGAAAACATGAACCCCCGAGTCCAAACAAGAACTTCTTGAGGTGAAGGTTTACTGTCCCTTATATCCAACTATTTAACCCATTTCTATATATATATATATATATATAAAGATATATTTTGGTAACCGAGGATCCGCCGGGCCCGCCTTTCACTTATGCTAATCGGCAACCCACGGCCCGTATAGTGCATAGTGCACCTCGGATCAAGCGTCAATACCTCGGGAGAGGCTAGCACATACTTTATTATAATATTTTATATTGATAAAAATTAATCTTATCTCAGTCCCCTTGTTATGGATCGGGATTGAGTCATTATTCTATCACCATCACAGTTGCCACTTTATTGTCAATGAAAAGTTTATAGTAAACAGAAATTCAATCTGAAAAGGCAACAATTTTTTTTTAAAGAAAATTCCAGAGAATCTAAAAAAAGCTCTTGACAAATTAAAAAAAAAAATAGAAGAAGAAATATTATTGTCTTCTAATATGAGATAGAACCTGCAAGATACAATGTGTTCTGCGCCACCGGCGATATCATTTATAGTGGTGATCATAGGCGGTGATTACCCTGTGGCGATGATCTTTGATGTCATCGATGATGTCAACACAATGAATCACCTTTGACGGTGTTATTCATGGTATTTTTATACCTTCATTATTCAATGCGGGTTGGCTATTCGTCGGCTGATTTGAGATCTCTCTCGGGGCTGAGGCCGACACATATCAATTGTCGGAGACTAGTGTGCTAAGGTGAATCCGATGGGCTTTCTTGTCCACCATGAAATTGCCATGTAATGTGAATCCAAGAGCTCTTTTAGGTAGTGATAACAGATCGGTATAGGACATGCAAACTATGGCAGCTCATCCTTGAGACTGGTCTAAACAATGTGTCGGACAATGAAATTATATATGCTGTGCTTTCTTAAACTAGCCCTTGTATATTTAAAGTTATCGGCAAAAAAAGAAAGAAAAAGTATAACATTTAACCACTGTAACGAAGTTAGCACAACCTGTCAATAAAAAATTGCTTATTAGAAAAAATAATGTGATTTCATTGTTGAGGGAACCCAAACCAAAATTAAGATGAAACTAGATTGTAGTTGGCGTTAATAATGTGCAAAAGGATGCTATTTTAGGAAGAGAGAATTTTTTAACATTATGCTTGTTTTTTGTATTTGTTCTAAAATTATCTATAAAAGTGTGTTTTTAACTATTCAATGAAATCTATATAAGAACTGTAAAACAACCACAAATTAAGTGAAAATTTTTCTCTATTCATGAAAAACTGTTATAGCCACAAGTATTTGTCCTTTAGAAAATCCATGACTTGTTTTTACTCTGTCTTGTTGGTTACCATATGTAAAGTTTATTGAAAGCAAATGTTGAAATATCTCACATTTCTTTATTATAGGGTTTATAAGCTTTTTATATCCACGTGGTATCCCTCTATTTATAAATATAAACTTTTGGATTAGACTTTCTAATAAAGTATCAAAATCAAATTATGCCCCAGTTTATTTTGCATCTTGATTATAGTGAATTATTTATTTGATCGAACCCCGATTATATATATCAAAAAAAGCATACAAAAGTCTTACAAACTGTAATCTATTTTGCTACCGGCTTTCTTAATAAATGTGTCCTAGTGCAATTCTTAACAAAATCGTTGTACTTATTAAAAAAAAAAAGGAAAGAATATATTCACTATGTTATTACTCAATAAAATAAAAAGCTTAAATTGCTAAAGAGTAGGTGCATGCTTCCCCTTGGTAATTTCTGTAAGACAGCGACAAGATAATATCCAGAGCAGAAAGCTATCAGATGGATGAAGTTTCAGTGGAGATTCATCCCTATCTATGTCGAGTCTGTCCCACTATTGCTGAATATGATGCAACACCTGGTTTCAAATTGGGTGGTGCAATTGTCAGATTGGCCATGTCTTGTCCAAAGAGAGACTTCAGCTACCATTGAAAATCAATGAGAATTAAGTTATTATATACATTTTTCTTTTGAAATTGGAAAAGTAAGAAAATTTGAATGGACAGTGTGGGAGCCATTGCATATGTGTTTTGTGGCAATGGGTGAAGAATGGTATGGGGCAAGTGACAAAGATAAGGTTTTGAGTCTTCCTATGAAAGTTTTGTGCCACCCCCTCTCAAAGCACTGCAACAGTTATGCTGTCTGAAATGGCGAAGCTGCAAACCCGGAAGGGAGAATATGGATAAAGATCAGATCTTGTAGAGAAAAGTGAGAGCAAAAAGAGGATGGGCCAAACCCCATGTCTTGTATTATTCTGCATTGAGTCGAATTGAAAGATAAAGAGAACATTGACAAGAGGCCAAATTCAAGCAATCTGACTTCATGCCTAAATGTAATTCCAATGGTTCATCCACAGCTACAACCTATATACATGGAGCAAGGGACCATACCAGCTGACAGGCCAAGTCTATTTTGTCCACACTTTCTTGTTGCGTACAAGTGTTCATACAAGTGTGGACTAGTTCTAGCGTGGTGGATAGATTGAGTGACAATATATAGACATCGTGTGATTTATGAGATGTCATTACTACAACTTATCACATCATTAACAGAAGAGTGGAGGCCCATAAAAAGATGTGTCGGAAAGAAAAACTTGGTTTATGGCTTATTTGTGATTGGCAAATTTGAGTTTTGACTCAATATAGGCCAAGGGAAAAGGTCAGATTCACAAGTCATGACATACAATTGATTTTGGAAGTACAAATAATCACAGATGTCGCCGAAGGTGAACAGGGGAAGAAAGCAAAGTAATAAGAAACCACCCTATTTGACCCCTATAATTTCTTAATGGACACATGGTGTTGCATCCTTTCATGATTCTCTTCCTGGCTTAATTGCTTCTGAATATCATGCTACATTTCAATTTTTGACTGGACGAATCTCGCAGACACTTAATGCCTCAAGTAAGTCTATCCTCTCCGAGCAATGAATGTGGCAAAATGATTATTTTGAGGGGCGGATGGTGATAAAAATACAGAATCTGTCGTATGTATGAAAATCAATCGTTCCTCATTGTGTCCTAATCTACTATCTCTTTCTATTGAGTTGTGACGCGTGTCCATCAAATTTGTTTCTTACCAAATATAATCATCTCTCCATCAAACCGTGACCCTAAACCCGCTTTCTCCCATTCAATCATTTTCATAGTAGTTGTAACCTCCATCAAAGGGCACGATCGAAGCCGTCATTACCGCTGCGGCCTCCAGGCCATGCGACCCCCACGTCCCATGATGCCTCCATCCCACAATCTACTCCTATTAAGCTCTCTCTCTCTCTCTCTCCCCTGCGGTTTCTCCACTGGCAAGCTCAATTGCTGCTTCTTCAGGCTGTCGTGATCTCAGTCTGTCATCTAATAGCGAGGCTTTACGGAGGAGACGCCTCCAATTTTGAAGACTCGACAGCCATGGCCATGGAGGCTATGAGTCAATCCCAGCACAAGATAACATCAAAATGGATTCCGTTCCTCGGTATTGAAAGAGAGAAAATTTGATTCAGTTAGTCCGTGCTAGGATATCAAAACAACTCAACTACACCATGAACAAAATTCGTCTGTTCTCCAAAAGTCCCAAAACCTATGAGACATCTCTCTTTAACGATCAAATTCATCTTAAGCAAATAAGCTCTAGACCCACTAAATATTTCACTGTGCCCAGGGTTGTCTCTCATTTGTTAAATTCGTGTAGCACCGTCTCTGTCAAAACCCTAGATGTCTTTTATGATCCGAACCGAGAGCATGGACCAACATGAGGTCGACCTACGTAAGGATTCACATGCGCCGTGACAGAAAACGTCATAAATAGGTGCATTCACCGCCCATATAAAGCAAAACCCGTTTGTGCATGTAATGCATCGATGTGGTGACAATGAATTTTAGGCACGGGCGGTTCGTGACTTGTACCTCTCCCCCTCATAACTTGCTAGAAAGATTTAAAAAGGAAGTTGGACCAATACAAATCGGTATCAGCTTTGAGGCCTGTGATCACTTCCACCTATTTTGGAGATAAACCTATATAAAAGAAATTATTTCAGGAAAACCCCTTGTTTTTTCTTCATTTATCTCTCTTTGCCATTATGTTAAGATTTTGCTAGATCTTGTACCTCGTCTCGCTTCATAGAATAGCACTCTAGTCATGACACGGTGAATTTATGTTCACGATTGAGGCATGATGACTTGAACTCTTGAATCGAAAGTTATTCCCCGATGCTTGATTCAAAAGATTATTGACAGTCTAGCAATTTAATTCTTTTTGCACCAAAAAAATAAAAAAATTGAGCAACATCGCCTCGACATTGGTTATTTGAAATCAAATGCGATTAATTAATTAGAAGAGGAAAAATGACACAAATGGTTCAAGAATTTTGACTTGATGTGCAATGTGGTCAATGGATTTTTAATTTATTCAATGTGATTCCTGAACTTTTATTCAATATATAATGTGGTCCTTGAACTTTTAATTTGCGAAATACAGTCCCTAAACTTTTGATACATGTTCAAATTAGTTTCTGAATTATATGAAAATACATAATTCTATCTCCACACTTAAATAAATGAAAGGATAATATTGAATATTTTTATGTAGTTTGAAGATTAATCTGAACATTTACCAAAAGTTCAGAAACCACATTATACAAAATTCAAGATTGACATTATACATTGAGATAAAATTAGGGATCACATTGCATTTTGAGTCAAAGTTCATGAATCATTCGTGTCATTATTCAATTAAAAACATATTAAAAGATGCTGCTCTTAAAGGCATGTGTTATAATCATTAGTTGTGTGTTTCTTTGAAGCAGGTGTCCTCCTTCGAGAAAGTGTTCTTTTCGAATTTTCAAAGTACGTTCTATGTATTCTTACTATTTTTAATGTCGTTAACTAGTGCTTTAGGGCACTTATAAACAAAATCCTAATTAATTTCTACAGAGCTATATGAAGGCCCAAGGACTGCTTGCAACTTTGGAGATAAATCCCAACACTGCTATCTTGATTAGGCTATAAGGAGGACATGGATTATATATCCTAGAACAAGAGAGGAAACAACTTCATTTCTCAGATCCTCCACCTCCACCACACTTTTAACTTTTTTGACCTTTAGCCAACAGAAAAAAAAGAGTGTCTTTTGACTGAAATACAAAGCATAACAGCACCCCCCACAACCTTTTGCATCAACCAAAAGGGGGAAAAAATAGAGGAGATCCTAGCGTGATCGAGAACGTGTTTACTTGTTTTTCTTTTGCGGGTGTCGATGGATGATATCGTGTAACATTTTCGCCCATCAAAGCAACGGTTGCTTAGGGTCCCATTAAGGATTAAAAAAAAAATGTACCTGATATCGACTGCGCAAGCACGAGGACCACACCAGAAAATCAATGGAAGTTCAAGGGGCCAAAATTTATTCTCCTGATAGTATAAAGTGCGAAGAAGACCGTATGTTATATTAATGAAGAAGACTGTATAAAATAATACTAAGTTCATACACATTCCTCACTGGAAGACACTAGGGAGGAAGAACAAACCCTAGTGGGCAAGCTCAGTCTCATGTCAGCCGAAGCAAAGCATGCATGCCACGCACTTGCTGACTAAAACCCTAAAGAATCTTGATGCATCTCTCTTCTCTTTCTTGGCAGATTTAAGATCTTGATTAATTAAGTAATTAATTAACCCGGCAGGCGGACGTGTTTAGTATGTGATTTTCCACCCAAGCAATTTGCCAAATTTAGCAAGTGACAACATGCCCTTCTCCCCTTTCTTGAACTCTGGTCTATGTAGAAACCCTGTTTTTTTTTTTTATTTCCCAAATTAACTCGCTTGTGCTCTGACTTATATTTGGATGTATTATGTAATAACCCACCAATTTGTTTTTTTTTTAATAGTTATGGTGGGAAGGCTGTGAAATTCTGCGAAAGCTGTGGCAAACCCTGCTTTTTCACTTCTAAAGCACGTGAACCTTTTCGCTCTCGAAGTTAGTAACTCCAGGGAAAAGAAAAAGCAGTCGCTCCTTGTGAATTTTTGAAATGAAATTTGTGCACCTACCATGCTCGAAAATTAAATGGGATTAGGGCGTCTAATTCAGTTGCAAATGACTAAAGTTAAAACTTAATCTAACTGTCAAATCCAGTTTTTATAATAATAGATATGTTTTGTTTTCTTTTTTTGGTTGGCGACCTCTTTGATTTACAATTTTACAAAATCCTCGCGAAGATGCTCCAAATTCTATATAAAACGCATACCGCGAGCGATAGAGAACCTCTCTCTGTTTCTCTCTAAAAAGCCATGGCTCACTCTTCGAAAGATGACTCCGACTACGACAGCAGCTCCGGCTCCTCCTCCCTCACCGTCCCCGGCACCGGCCGCCGCAGCTGGCTGAGCAGCGGCAACCTCAGCAGCTTCAGCAGCAGCCGCCGCACCTCCATCTCCTCCTCCTCCGCCTCCTCCGCCGCCGACTCCTCCCTCTCCTACTCCTCCTCCCACCACCTCAAGCCCCACAAGTCCAACCACGCCGCCTGGGAGGCCATGAGCCGCCTCCGCTCATCCGCCGCCGCCGGCCGCATCGGCCTCGACCACTTCCGCCTCCTCCGCCGCCTCGGCAGCGGCGACATCGGCAACGTCTACCTCTGCCAGATCCGGAACGTCGCCGCGGGGGCGCTGACCGCCCAGCACCGGAGCCAGCACCCCCGCCCGTGCTTCTACGCGATGAAGGTGGTCGACCGGGAGGCGCTCGCCGCGCGGAAGAAGCTGCAGAGGGCCGACATGGAGAAGGAGATACTGGGGATGCTGGACCACCCGTTCCTGCCGACGCTGTACGCCGAGTTCGACGCCAAGCATTACTCTTGCCTGGTCATGGAGTTCTGCCCCGGCGGCGACCTCTACGCCGCCCGCCTCCGCCAGCCCGGCAGGCGGTTCAGCCTCTCCACCGCCAAGTGAGTACATTCTACGTACCCAAAATAAAAGTTTGAAATCGATGATGAAGCTTGTTCAAACCTTGACCGGTTTAGGTCGATTTTCGAATACAAAAAAATAAAGTTTAAAGAGCTGCCTAGGCACGCCGAAGGTACTACTACGAATTGCTACTTTTTCATGATTATGGTCATTGGGCTTTGAGATAGTACCGTGACTATAGTAAGGATATAAAAGCAAAACATCACATTTTTCTTTAGAAAAATAGATGAGATTAAAAAGGCTAATGATTTGAAAATCTGGAATGACATTATGCAGGTTCTATGCGGCCGAGATCCTGCTGGCCTTGGAGTACCTCCACATGATGGGCATCATCTACCGGGACCTCAAGCCCGAGAACGTCCTCGTCCGCGACGACGGCCACATCATGCTCTCCGACTTCGACCTCTCCCTCAAGTGCGACGTCGTCCCGAAGCTGATCAGGCACCAGCGCCCCGTCACGATCACCCGGGACTTCGACGCCGACCGCGCCCCGTCCTGCACCTCCCCCATCGAACCCGTGCTCTCGTGCCTCCTGCGCTCCTCCTCCCGGAGGAAGAGGCCGACCGTCACCACCACGATCACCCTCCGGCCCGACACCGACGGCCACCCCGACGAGGATAATTACTATTACTACGACGCGGAGCTCGTGGCGGAGCCGGTCGCGGCGCGGTCGAGGTCCTTCGTGGGGACCCACGAGTACCTCGCCCCGGAGGTGATCTCGGGCCAGGGCCACGGGTCGGCGGTCGACTGGTGGACGCTGGGGATATTCCTGTACGAGATGCTGTACGGGCGGACGCCGTTCAAGGGCGAGAACAACGAGAGGACCCTCGTCAACATCCTCAAGGCGCCGCTGACGTTCCCGCGGATCGGGGTCAGCAGCGCGAGGGAGTACGAGGAGATGGTCCGGGTGCAGGACCTGATCGCGAAGCTCCTCGCGAAGAACCCCAAGAAGAGGCTCGGGAGCGCGAGGGGTTCGGTCGAGGTCAAGCGGCACGAGTTCTTCCGGGACGTGAACTGGGCCCTGATCCGGACGGTCCGGCCGCCGGAAGTTCCCGGCGACGGCGGCGCGCTCAAGCTCGCGTGCAGGAGCACGAGCTCGCTGCCGAAGCTGATGAGCAAGAAGGAGAGGGAGGCGCCGTATCAGATCCCGCATCACTTCGAGTATTTTTAAGTTGTACATATTCAAGTGCCGTACGGTCTTTGTTCGATTAACCTTAGGGCTGAACAGCAAAGTTTCATAGTTAATATAGCATGTATGACACTAAGAAATAGTCCCATTTTTCTTGTTTTTGAAAGCTTGGGTATTTCTACTACTGGGTTTTATTTATCAAATAGAGTTTGTTTCTTCAGTATACGCATCCCTTTCCATGGCACTGTTGCATAGCAAGTATCATAAAACACAAAATTGCTATGATGTGACTAATTTTACCGACTATATCATCATAAATCAAGCTCATAAATCAAGCTCATATAAAAAGCATCATCGCCACAAATAAATTTTAACATTTACACATTTTTATCTTTTTTATAATAACTATATTTCACTCTGTGATGACCGGATAGATGGTTGATTGAGAGATCGAAACGATTTGAGATTTAAAGTCATGTTCTTAACTAGGTGAGAGTCATGTCACGCGAATAATATAATTTATTAATCACGCCACATAATAATTGTATAATTTATACATAAAATACTTTTTTTCTACTTTGTAGCGTATTGGGACTTGTGTGAGCATTTCTTTTTTTAAAATTTTAGGACGGAAAGGGAAAAGAAGCATCCATTCCAACATACAAATCTATGGCTGTAGGTGAATGTTTCTCTTCCGCAACATTATGCATGTGCAAAAGTTGTATTAAGGTGGCAGTGAATATGAGATAATTCCATAATAATTTCATTATCATCACTTGCATATGCTTAGGGTTTAAGAATATAAATATATTCTAATCGTCCCTTCATCTGAATATTTTTAGAAAAAGCCTATTCGTACGTGTAAAAGGAGGGGGAGCCCATTATTATACCCCCGTGATGGTCATGAGAACCTTATGAAACTCTCATGTGGGTGCCATAATTACTTCTTCAAATGATGATATGAATATTATATTATATATATACGCTAAAAAAATAATAATATTTCGATGGATGTTAACCGATGTGGACTGCTTTTTATGACAAGTCTCCTTCACCGATCAAACAATGAGGAAGAAGGCAAATTCCATGATGCTTCATCACTGCCATTATTTACCCTTTTGAGTCTATCTATATAGCATATGAAGCGAATCCGTACGTGGTAGATCAAGCCATGTGAACCAACATGATAGTTTGATTTTGGAACGTGTATTTAGATAACGCTAATTGCGGCTTGGATGTGATTATAATCTAGAGGTGATTTGCAATCCATTATAATAAAGAAATGTGATCAAATGTGATCATTCGCTTGAAAGAATTTGGTCATGAAGTGCATTTTCAATGGGATGGATGTTCTAACTTCAATGAGAATACACTTAGCCAGAGAAAAAGAAAGAAAGTCATAGTTTACTTATCTAAGATGTGCTTCTTGCTCATATTAAGAACGCTATTTGGAAGCTACTTTGGTATATAACATTTATCATAATTTCAATTTATCGTTCTTTTTTTTTTTTTTTGTCGAGATCTCTTTTCTACATCAATATAATTAAGTTCCGTCACAAATCTTGAACTAGTTTCTATCTTAATCCGAACAAATTTGTAGAAGCTTAAGTCATGTAGAGCAAAGTCCTTAAATTGATGAAACAGGTGCAAAATCTAACTCGAAATCTTTACAAAGGAAATTCAATCCTAAATTCAAGCTATCACTATAATATGACAAAAACGAATGTATCCAATCTGTTCTTCAGTTGTAACATCTTCTTAATAAAACCCAAAAGAATATGATAATAATTTTCAAAAGTTTTTATCCTTACATGTGAAAGTCACAATCAGAGTAAAACGCCAAGAAAAAAAAACACAATTAAATATGACAATATATCATAAAATATTTTTAAAAAAAAAAACTCTTTTAAGCTGGAAATCATGCTATAAAATCATGGGCAAGAACTGGTGGTTGAATCAGTCAACAACTCCTGGGGACAATCCCATCGAAGTTTTGTAAAGGTCAGCACAATGATATTTTTGAATGATAAATTTATTTAATTTTTTACCATCAGATTTTTTCCAATTATGACAATCGATTGAGCTTTGGACTTGGGACAGTGTGGGGTGTCAGATTGGAAGAGCACGCGAGAGTTCTCTTTTTCTCCACTTTGGAGTGAGGCTCCTTTGAAAGCGATTTGAGCTGTCCCTCTTCTTTCTCCCTTTTCTTTATTAGTAATTCCAAAAATATTTTTTTGTAAAATCGATTAGGGACCAAGAATTTTTTCCAAAAGGGCAAAAGACAAGAGGAAAAGTTGGAAAATAAAAGAAGCAGCGGCAGATGAACAATCATGTCGCTCGAAACGCTTGATGGGATTGATTCTTGGATTATCTTCTCCTATGAAAGGCAATCTAATTCGATGCCATAAGTGTTCGCACACAACAAGTCCATAAGATCCAATGCAAGAGACCGTCAGTGGATGCGCAGAATGCCAATGAGACTAGTGCATCTGGATCTTCGAATCATGTGGGTGGGATCCGCTCATATCAAGGGTTTAAGTGTATTGAACTGACGCGCTCTCAAATCATCTAAAAATTTTCTTGAAAATAAAAATATGTACACTTGTCATGAGAAAATTTTTGAATCATATGGATGGGACCCATTAATAGCAAGAGCTTAAATATCTTGATGATTGTTAAAGCATACTTCATAAAAAGAAAATTTTGATAATCAAATTACTTCACCAAGAAAAGGTTAATGCATTAAGAGCTTAGACATCTCCTTATTTGATTATCATATGAATGCGCGGATATATGTTGACAAAATCAACATGTATATTTGATTCTATCACGAAGTTTCCCCAATAGATTTTTTAAGTATCTAATGGATAAGGTTTACATATTTAAGTGTACTTAATTTTGACTGTGCTTAACATATTTCTAAGGAACCATTATAAACATTATCGAATTCTATGAATCTCAATTATCTTTTATTTATAAAATAATTTATGAGTGAACTTAATGATGGAAAAAAGAAATACTCAAACAAAGACAACTAATATTTGTTAGGTTCTAGTCCAGTATCTTAGGACACAGAAAAAGAAATAAAGAGGTGCTATGTACTTTTGGAAACACCAACAAGACAGACCAATTGAATATAGAGATTATCAATTTCGATAAAAAAAAAAAAAAAAAGGTAAAACATGAATTGATTAAGGGGGTCCTCAAAAGAATGATTAAAACCGTAATCAAAGGCCTTGTTTCGAGGCTACAAAGTGTAATGATAGTCACTCTCTAAATCGCTTTGCTTTATCCTGCCCAACCTCTCCTTTATTTCAGCATTGAAACTTAGGTATGGACTGGACTTGTAGTTGCACCTGACAAGTTTGCAAGCTGATCTTTACCGCAAGAATCTGATTTGTGTATATCAAGTTAAACACTTCCCAAGATTTTCCAAATGTCATCTTACTTAATTTAACTTTTTGTCCATTCTTTTTTATATCGGAAAAAGCAACTGGGATTCAGAATGCTAAGACCGTCATTCACGAGCAATCTATAAAGTGACGCGATAAACTTTTGAATCAGCATATATGTAAATTGATGGTAAGGTCTGATAAGACCTTAATATGTTGCCATGTCAATGAATCTAATGTATATATTGGTCATGGAATCCCATCATTGTTCAGCATGCATGGAAAAGCAAGATGGGAATACGAGCCTCCCGAAAAAATGAACATTTGAAAGTGACCAATATGGACTTCGATGGACGAGTGAGTAGTCAAACCCACGCCTCAGCACCTGCTTTCCGCACTTTGAGAGACTGAGAGAGAGAGAGAGAGAGAGAGAGAGAGATTCCAATGACCTATCGCCTGATCTGAAGTATATTTATGAAATATGTTGAAACTTTAAGAAGTGCCGACGAAGCACTCATTCCGGAGATTCTCTTATTGAAGATCATGTTGAACATGATATGTAATGAAAGAGGAGATATTGTCAAATCAATCATAAATCTACTATACGATAGATGTCAACTTTCTAATTTTGTCAATTGATTGTCGATCTTTACACAAAATTTCAATATAATGATTTCAGTTAATTTTCACCTAAAATCACTAATGTGATAGCGTATCACGTAAAACGGTAGTCAATAAATAAATAGCCACATAAGCCTTTTTCGACGAATATTAATTGGAATGATCATATTGGAATTTTACAAAAACATTTATGACTCAATTGGTAAAATTGAAAAGTTTATGACCGAATTAATATATAATAGGTTTAGAAAAGATCGAATACTTTTTTTCTAAGGATGTCCTATATTTCAATATATATTTTTAGGTTGTTGAAATTCCATATAAAAATATCGGAGGATATAAACACTTTAAATGACCTTTGTGTCCAAAACAATTGTATCATATAAGAGATTTTGAGCAGGGAATGCAATTCAGCATGCTATATCATTTAAAAACAGTCATACCTCTTTAAGTAGATGCAATCCTATAAAAATGTTATACATGGCATAAGCACTTCCAAATAAAGAACTGTATGTTCAACTTGGCTTATGTTAGGTACACTTGCCTCATGCCTTGAAGTTGACTTAGCGCTTTAGAAGTGGCAAATGTGTTCACGGGGTTTAAAGCGGACCATTCGAGGTCCAAGTTATCTATCTTGCCGATCGCCACCTGCGCGGCCATCGGTGCATGCCACTTCTTTAGCACTTAATCAATATAGGCTACTCGATACTAAGTATTACGTCATTTGTTCCCCTGCATAAGGATGATTACAAGATGAAATATATATGATCTCGGGATATAATAGAAGAGAGAAATGCACAAGTGCGATGCTTGATGAGGAACAGAAACGAGTGTACATACTCATTTAATAACTCCGGCCTTAATTAACTAAAAAGATCGATGCATAATTTCATCGCGTCTGAGATCTCCTGAATAATATTATAGAATATGATACATGAATTTGTAAGTCAATCTTGGTACGCTAAGCAATATGCTTGATTTCTGTCGAGATTCACAATAGACTTCATAGCCAGTTTGCCCACAAGGTCATGGGCCATGAGTGAGGAGATGGTGAAAGGCCCAAGGTCCCATCACCGGAAGCCCATCTCATACCAGTTTGCCCACAAAATATATATTTGGTCTTTCGATAAAATATATATAAAAAGTCTCGAATAAATATTATAGAGCTTATACTGTAATTCCAGGTATATTATTTTTGTGTGCGACAAAACTATAATGGGCGCACGATCTTTCTAATTCTCAAAGGTTACATTCAAAGAAAGCTTACGGTTTGAGTCAAAAGCGACCATAAAATAAAAGAAGATATGGGGTCGCTAAAGTTGACAACATTTTTAAGAGTTTTAAACCAGTTCAAATCGTCAAGCCGAGCCAAGTCAAATTGAGATTACGGCCAGTGTAGCTATTATAGAATAGCATTAATTTTGGAAATTAGACTAAGTAGAGTATCAATATCTCAGTCAAGATTATTAGAGCTCGTGAATTAGGACACGAAGCAATCTTCTTCCAAGATTTCAATGAGGATTTCAACAATTTGGTAGAATGTTAATGTCAAAATCTGGTTGAAAGTAACTATAAACTGCTCCCTCAAATCTACCGGCGATTGCCCGCCCACCTACTCAAATTCCGTGGGAGGAAAGAAAAAGGAATCCCAAGTAAGTTTTATCTAGACTTGTTTTATCATATTAAAGCGATTATACATGAAGAATTTGCGACGCTCATGTATTTGGGACACAATGATACCATAAAGTTCTAAATGATATTAGAATAGGAGTACGAATGACTCTATAATGAGTTTACAGTTTTAGACTAGTTGGATAGAATCTCACCTAAAGATTTTGAATAGTAAAAGCCTCACAAAAACTTCCGTTACTTGCATCAAATCCAATCAAAAAATTACAAATCTCTATTTATTTAGGGTCACGTTTTTTCCCTCTTCATTTGGCTCAAACATTCTCTTTTAGAAACCCACCCCGCGGTAGACGAGATAGTTCGCACTTTGCCTCTCAATTGGTAGGGAAGGGGTTCGAAACTTCTCGCTCTCATTGCACGACTCACTTGCAACCCGTGGGAAGTGGATCCTTGTGGGTCATCCCGGATTTACGCCACCGGCTTCCGACTGTACGACGGTTTTCGAATCACAAAAAAAAAAAAAAAAAAAAAAAAAAAAACATTATCTTTCCCAGTGTGTTGACCATTTTGCTTCACGATTTTTCCTCCTTTAAATGTTATACTCCACATAGTCAAATGTGGGCCCATGTGAGATCCTTCTTTAATATGTTTATTTCTTTTTCATCCACTTTCCTTCTTCTTGTCGTCGCTTGTGTTGAAGCATATTGTCGGTGCTTCTTAATCTTTCTTCTTTGACACCTTTGTGCACACTAACAACTGGGCAATCTCACATAGCCTCGCAAATTGCCTCTTTACCTAACTATTGCCCCTCACAAACTCTTGGCATTTATGGGAGAATCACCCCATGCTGACACGATATTTTTCGAGATGTAATCCTCTATGGCAATCATTTGATTTTTACTATGATTTCTAAGAATCTAAACATAATTATTTATTTGCTCAAACCCACAAGCAACATAAGCATGGACCTAAACATGAAGAGGATAATTCTAATGTATTTATAATTGGCCATCTAGGAAAGTAAAGAGCTTGACACTCTCATCAAGAAATCATTGCAGGAGACAGTAACATTGTCAGATCCAAGAGTCCATAATCAATAAAATCACCAAGATGAAAAAGGAAAATGAAAAAAAGAAGAAGAAATAAATAGGAAAATCCCAAATAGGCCTAATTTTTTACTCTTTGCAAATACAATTTCGAAAAAAAGGAGAGGTAATATAGTCAGTATATTAAAAAACTGAGTGTCAAAGTCAAAGGAAAAGAAGAAAAAGCGCGACCGTTTATTTATTATTATAAGTTTTGGCCATCACGTCGTTTTATGGAACGATCTTATGAAGTAGCTTCCGACGAGGATCGTAAGAATCCGAAGACACCGAAGATTTCTTGGACACCGACATTTTTTATCTTTATGCATATTGCATGTTGATCTTATCCATCACATCAATGAACATTTCACTTCTTTTTGTATGGGTTTTTTTTCTTTCTATCACGGGCTGTCCATCTTAAAATGGAAGCCTCATAGTTTGAAATTCATCACTTTGTCTCGTAACCAATGTTATACCGTTACCAGATTCGCCCGCGGTGAAGCGTTGGTTAGGGGCAGTACCCCAAACGCAGGGGAAGGGTTCGAACCTCCGTGGAAGCGATGCTTCAATGCATAACGCGTCTTACCTGCGCTTGGGGGTCGGCGGTGGGGGCCCCGCGCTCGGGGTTTCTCGCGCGTCGCGTTCGGAGGTTCCCTGGGTCACCAAAAAAAAAAAAAAAAAAAAAAAAAAAAATGTTATACCGTTCACGTTCCATTTAAACTTCATTTGTTTCATAAAAAATAAATTATTTAAAAATATTTTTCAAAAATAATCACTTACATCGCTTACTAAAATAAATAAACGAAAAATATTATCATCGCCCATTAACATATTTAGGCATAAATTATTATCGATAATGAAAATATTTTTGATTAATTAATTATTTTAAGTTATGCAACCGGTTATTTTTTCAAAAACGTATTTCTTTTTCTTTTTTTTTTTTTGGTCATACAAAAAAAAATTGTAGAACAAACGGAACCTTTATTTGTTCAACACGTGAATTTCTTGTCTATTTAATTCTTTATTTGTCAAACTTCACACGTCATTGCACGTGTAAGAGGGTATTTTTTCAAAAGTGAAAAACTTGTTAGGTGGACCTAATGTTGGATAACAGGGTGCATCCAAATAGGGTAAAGGAGAGAGGCCCCGTACACTTAGCCCATGGTTTGATATGGCGTCGACCAAATCGAAATGCTACAAATGTGGAGAAACTTGCGTTTTTTAGGAACTCATAAGCAGCAACTTCACCTATGAGAATGAGTATTGGAATTTTATATGGCGTTTGATAAGCACTTAATAATGGTGAACGAGGATGATTGATTCTAAGATGGATCAATTCCTAGCCTATAATTGGGAACCAACCTTAATTGATCGAACCGGTTTCAGATTTGATTTGATAAATGGTCATTAAAGCAAAAACTCGAAAGGTTACCGCAGAATATTAAAACTATGTCTTTCAAATAAGAAAACTTGTCTTGATAAGTGGTTATCAGAGTATTTTGTCATAGCATGGACATGCTCTGAATCTTGATAAATACAATGCTGTATTTCCTAGTAAAATGGTCAAATCAATTCAATCCAAGAAACAACCTAGTTGGACTAGTTCCCAAGTAAAATCAATGGTTCCGACCTTGGAATTGAGAAAATGATCTCAGTCTTGGCTTTTAGAACTGCACAACAAATAGATTTTCTCCCGAATTGGATTTGAGTTGAATTAACTAAGTCGATTCTAGCCATTGTTAAACCAAATCCAACGCTCACATCTAACTATACACAATCAATTCAGTTCCAAGTCCGTGTTAAATCATTTTGATGCACAATTATTAAACAAGCGTTAACATACATTCGAATTAAAAACACTTCATATCACAGTCATGTCATTCACATTAATGAATAGCCCATCCCAGACTATGCACAAACGGCTTTCATTACGAAACTGGCTTTTCTTGTGATAGGCGATTAGAGCAATCTACCAAACTATAAAGTCCACTCAATAATAACTTCTTGGATTGAAAACCTTATCAAAAGTGTCAACATCTTTCTACCCTTTTCTTCAGAAGGAGTTTCCCGTAACGGCGGATCGACCATCGCACAGGAAATTCATAAAGAAATGAAAGAACCGAGTGGTCCCCCTCGATTTAGGACACGTGTGTTGTAGGTGCACGAAACCCGAGGCAGATGACTGAGAAGCCACCCGTGGTTTTCATCGGAACCGGTTGGCTTTTCTGCACAGAGGCTGTAGCCCTCTCTCTCTCGCCCTCTCTCTTCCTGAAGGGCCACAAAGGTGGTAAAGTGACTTTCGGGAACAGTGCAGAATATAATAAACAACCCCAGTTTTTATGGATCACTGTGTCATGAGATGAACTTCTTTTGTGGATAAGGGGAGCCGATCTCGATGCCCATGGTTTTCCTTTCCTCTTTTACTGTTTCTTTATGTGGTGCACGTTTATTTTCAGACCTTTTTGTGATCAGTCAGGGCCTGGGATTCTTTTTCCCTTCAAGGGCTGTTGATTATGACTGAATCCATCCACCTATATCAGCAAATGATACGTTTTTATTTTCATTTTTGCTCTCCGTGTTTTGTGAAAGATTATTTAATGAACACTTTGATGCTTTTGTGACGGTAGGGTGGATTCTCAGATTCTCAATGACCCGATGGATGATACAGCTTTGACTGAGCATTATCGTGGGTGGGTGAAACAACATAGACATGATGCTGGCAGCAGATGGGTTTGTGCATGACTCTGGTTTGGTTGGGGGGGAAGAATTTCTCTCTGGGGATGCACGATAGCTTGTACTTCTGCTAAACTTTATAATCACAAACAAGAAAAGAAATTAGTGAGAAGGTACAGTGGTTTAAAGCCTTGAACTAAGCAAAACGCAAGAGGCAATCTGTGTGCCATTAAGGGTGGATTTTCCTTCCTCTACTCTTTTCTATGTACTTGTTCATCTAAATTAACATAAAAAGAAAGGCACAAAAGGCACCATCTGATGAGACTGTCGATCCATTCCACGTTGCCGGTTTAGCTTTAGACAATGTGGTCTCGGGCACTGTTAGATCTGAAAACATTTGCGCCAAAACCGAGGACCCCGGTGAAAAACAAGTGACTGCGGTTGTGTGGAAGTAACTATCAAAGTGCAATACCATCAAACTCTCCACCCCAACACCTGGGGCTATCTCTCCTGCTCCTTTGAAGCCTCATTTTTCCACTATAAATAGCACCACCCATCATCACTTCCAATTCATGCAAGGCCTTCAGCATCCACAAGCAAACTTCTCCCAAGAAAAAATATCTTCTCCTTTCCTCTAAACCCAGTTCTTTTTCGGTTGATTCTGTGATAATGGCGAAAAATGTAGCTCAGTCTCCCCTTGAGAGGACCAGCTATTCCATGGCCAAGCAATGTGCCCATGGTAATTCTCGATTATGGTGGATTTATCAGTCCTCCATTTCTTGAAAGCTTTGAAAATGCATCTTTATTAGCTCTTAGAACTAAATTATATGCAGATGATTGTGAGTTTAAGATCATGTTACGATGGGCTTTGGATAGTGACTACCCAGAAGCTATTTGCTTTTTTTAGTTGATTGAGTTGCTACATGCTTGATGAGATTTTACTTAATCTAAGTCCTTCGATGGTTTACATTGTAAAACAGAGGGAGTAATGGCAGGAGCCAAAGCAGCTGTTATTGCAAGCATTGCAACAGCCATCCCAACTGTAAGTAGTCTAAAGTTCAACACTTCTTCACAACATTTTGTACTATATTTTGCCCTAAAATTTATGGATTTTCAAAAACATAATCAAAATGGTACATAGCGAATAAATTTAATCTTCCTGAACCACTTAGAGAATTACTATATCTTGTCTAACTTGTATAACAAACCTGCAGATGGCCAGTGTGAGGATGCTGCCCTGGGCAAGAGCCAATCTGAATCACACAGCTCAAGCTCTCATAATCTCCACAGGTTAGCACCCTTAAGGAAACCATGTCTCATGAACTCACACCACTCCAAATTATTAAATTAAATGTGTAAGATTAGTTAACTAAACGTTTGGCATTAATGCAATGTGCAGTGGCAGGAGCAGCATATTTCATAGTGGCTGACAAGACTGTTTTGGCCACGGCAAGGAGGAACTCCTTCAAGCGTGCCTCTAACGTTGAAGCATGATCCCATTGCTAACAATCTATGTAAAACACCCCTTGTGGTATCATCTCAGCGCTCAGCGAAGGAGGGGGAGAGAGAGAGAGAGAGAGAGAGAGAAAGAGAGAGAGCGCGCTATGTAATCCCATCGATTGGATTTTATATAAATAAAGATGGTCTCTTCTTCCTTTTCTGGTTCCCTCCCTCTCCAAGTTTATAGATTGATTTTGGTTTTTCATTTTGTTAGTACCCTTCACCTCTTTGCAAGTTCTATTTGTCACATCGATCGGCACGAAAATCATATCCATGGATCTTTCGAGATTATAGATCATTCGAGGTAAGCCGATTCTCTCATAAAAGTATTAGGGCACAATAGATCGGCACGAAAATCATATCCATGGATCTTTCGAGATTATAGATCATTCAAGGTAAGCCAATTCTCTCATAAAAGTATTAGGGCACAATTTTAGATAGAAAAGCATTAGAGTGCAAATCGATATATTGTATGTAGATTTAATAATGCTCTAACCGGAATAAATTGAAATTTAGGTGATCATCTAATTGAAGGTCCAAGAAAAGTAGTGAGAAGTAATTCATTCAGGACATCGGTGAGATATACTGAGCTTTCAGAAGAAGATTTCAATTGTTTCGTATAGTCATTAATATGATCTTTTTCTATGGGCCACGTTACATGGACATTGATCGGCCCAATAAGGAAAGAAATGGGCCGACACCTGCGCAAGAAGTACAGCCCACTATTGTGGGAGCCCAATATGGAAGCCCTCAACGGTGTGCTCACGTGGCAAATGCAATTAGCAACGTCGTTTTCAATATAATAAAAATCCGCCTCTCTTTTTTTGTTTTTTCTTTTCATTGCATAGATGACAATTATGATGATGTATAAATATGAGAGATTATATGCATTCACGTGGACTCATGTGAAAACTATTGGATCCCATGTGGGAGAGAGTTGTGATTGATTTGGAAAAATAAAAAGCATTAATCCTGTGATTTTTGGCATAAATTTGACATTCCTCATACATGCATCAATGGTGAATAACAAAATATATAAAAATCTAGATGTCAAATATAATACTAAGTTTGAACAATAGAGTCACTTAGGAAAATGAGTGTAAGCGAATTGGATGTTTGCTTTAGGGCTATGCGCATGCTTTAATCGATAGTAGTGGATCGAAATTGAAAGTGATTTTTCAAGTGTTTTTA
Organism: Eucalyptus decipiens; assembly: GCA_014182575.1. Classification (NCBI taxonomy): domain Eukaryota; kingdom Viridiplantae; phylum Streptophyta; class Magnoliopsida; order Myrtales; family Myrtaceae; genus Eucalyptus; species Eucalyptus decipiens. The sequence continues at coordinate 60,233,580 of CM024611.1, forward strand.
CAGACTAATTTCCACAATAACAATTACCCATCTCAATGCATACACAATATGGTGAATTAAAAATTTAGAGGATAGATTGATAAAATTAAACTGTCAATGTCAGTCACAAATAACATCAACACGTATAAATATTGATAAATATATAAAATATATCACTATTGCTATCTTCACATCTAAATTCAGAAAATGCATAAGATTTATCGATTTTTCGCCCATGTGTGCACACACATAATTTTCCAAGTGGATTTTAAAAAATAGATTTATTTCTTTGGATGGGAGTACAGTACACTAGATAGCCTAGGGGCAGAGGAGAAAATAGGAAAATGGAAGCGGGCCAGCCGGCGGGGCCAGCTCAGCGGGCCAATCACCATGCGCCACGTAACCGCGCGCTAATCCCTGGATTAGCCGAATTAAAAATCCGATTAGGCTTAATCCCGTAATTCTAGGGTTTTGGGAGGGAGGGAGGGTTTTAGAGGGAACCGCCGGGTTTTGCTCTTTCTCTTCTCTTCTCTTCCTCCTTGGCTGCGCTTCTCCCGCGCCGACTTAGGGTTTTACGAATTTCCCCATCCCTCGGTTTAGGGTTTGCGTGGCGCCTTCGCGCGGCGGCGGCGGCTAGGGTTTGGATTTGACTCTCTCCCCTCCTCCCCACCCATAAATTTTTCAACCAAATCTCGATTCTTTCCTGTACAGCCTGCGCCCTCGCATTTGTGTGACGCCCACGTTCTCAAGATCGCAACTTTATTATTTTTCTTCGTTTTTTTTTTTCCCTTTCAAGAGTTCGAGTTCGATTCGTGCTCTGTCCACCCTTCGAGAATTCGCTCGATTTCCGCCCAATTTCTGCTGTATATTTCGTGGGTTTTCTCTCCCCGGTACGCTCTCACTGTTCGATCGTTCTGGGGAGGTCTCGGGGGTTCGGAGTTTCCTGATTCTTGGGTGATTTTCCTTCGTCTTGTTGCTCTGTTCTTGGGATTTTCTTTGGGTGTCGAAAAGGGTCATTCTTTTTTTAATTCTTGGTTCCGGCATTCGTTTTGATTCGGCAGATTTGCCAGATTTCAGTATAGGGAAAGCTTTTTGGTAGGTTTCGAGATGAATTTTTCCGAACCCGGCCTTCCCCTTATGCCGGCAATGCTCCATTATGTCGGCGGCGGGGTTGGCGGGGATGCTGGCGGGTATTGGTCCCAATTCGAATTGAAGAGCGAGGAATTCGATGTGAATTCCGAGTTCGATCAGCCGCTGGCCCCTCCCTCAAAGAGACCCAGGAACTTTGAGGACAACCGTTCCGGCTCCGTGGCCTCGAATCCGAGGCCCAATCCTCCCATCAATAAGGGGACGACCAACATTTTCTGGAAGACCCGGATGTGCGCCAAGTTCAAAATCGGCATGTGTCGGAACGGCGAGAACTGCAATTTCGCTCATGGCGTTGAGGACATGCGGCAGCCTCCGCCCAATTGGCAGGAGCTTGTTGGCGTGCGTGATGAGGATAATAAGTCCTCGGGGAATTGGGAGGATGACCAGAAAATTATACATAGGATGAAGCTGTGCAAGAAGTTCTATAACGGGGAGGAGTGTCCTTATGGGGATAGATGCAACTTCCTTCACGAGGACCCGGCTAAGTTTAGAGATGATTCGGGGCGGTTTCGGGAGACCTCGGCAATATGCATTGGAACCACCGGAATGCCAACAGGGCAAGGAACTGGTTCTAGTCAGTCTGATGTTAGTCGACCCAACACTGGGGCGGATAGCAGAGTTACTTCGAAACCTGTTTACTGGAAGACAAAGTTGTGTACTAAGTGGGAGATAACAGGTCAATGTCCTTTTGGTGAGAAATGCCACTTTGCTCATGGGCTAGCAGGTATATGATCTTTTGATTAGCTTCGTTTACGTCTTTAACCTTTATAAGATCCGTCTGTTTTGTTGAACTGTACTGATGCAGGGTGTACAATGTACATGAATGGTGAATTGCTTTATCTTAGATGTTGACAGCATAAGATTAGTTATGCGATGCTTGGCTTAGAACTTTGGTGACTACTCGTATTCAGGGGACCCATATTGTAAATAGGCAAATGACTCGACAGGACTGATTCTATCAGACATTGTCTTTTGTTTCATGTCGCTGTTGGCTTTTGTTTTTCCCCGGAAGCAAAACGAAAGTGGTGGACCATAATGTGGGACAGATATTCAGTCGTGGGAAGTGATCATGTTTGCATTTCTTCAACACTGTTGTGCCTAGACTAGAGAGTAAATTATGTTCCAAATATGGATATTGAGGTTTTCTCTCTACTTGAATTAATGCTTCTCCATCATTTTGGTGGAACTTGATATCTGTGATAAGAAAAATGATTAACCTTTCCTCAATCAAGTCAAGATATCACCTGGCAGAAACCAAGAATTTTCAGTGCAATCCTATTGTTCAGATATGAAACATTGAACTCTAGTTGTGAGTGATTTGTTATCTGATGTGAGCTTTTCTTAATAATCAGATTTGCAGTCGCCTAGCGGACGATTTGAAGGAGATGCAGTGCAAACGGCCTTGGTTGTTGCTACAAAACCTCAACCTCAACTTCTTCATATCAATGACGGCCCTCCTCTCATGGCAGCGAAGGGTCCTACTTTGACGGAGGAAGCACAGAGCAAGAAATGCTTACTGAGATGGAAAGGACACAAGAAGATCAACCAGATTTACGGCGACTGGCTTGATGATTTGCCCCTGGTGCAGAACTTGCCGAACAAAGTCGAGAGTTGATACTCCTTCACCCGGATCGATCTCAGTGCCGTCAAAATTCTTTCTTTCGCAAACACAATTTGTCTGGCCTAGATTAGTTTATTAGTGCGTGGAAAATGGAGGATGCGGTCTGTACATCACATAGTTCTGTTTCAGGAATTTAATCTGGTGAATGGGCTGTAGTTTTTCTGTTTCAAACCGTCTTCCGTTTGGTTGGTGATCATTTTAGGATGTGATATAGTTCTTGCAATACAGGTGATTTGTTCTTTCGTTGGCCTTTATCAATAGGTCATTGATTTTGTTGTCAGCTTATTTTACTGGACTTCTAATGGGCGTGCACAAATTTGATAATGGATCGTTTTTTGTACAAGAGGGTCAAACAGGTTCTAGAAGCTCTTGCTCTGTTTCTGGATCGTCAACCAAACTTGTGGATGTTGTCGTGTCGCGGTGTAGCTTGATAGAACCATGAAAATAAGTGGTCCAATTTTTCAGCTAATGCCTCCTCCCCATCAGATTATTCTTTTCTGGTAGAGCCTACATAAAACGATTCGATCAGGCATTGTCTTTCAGCTAGGCATTCTTAAGACGCAAGCAAATACGTCATGTCAACAGCAGATTAACCTGTGAATCCATTCTTTTCAGCGAACTTAACTTGTACTTTCCTTTTTACTTGGTCACCATAATTAAACAATTGACCCGGCGATGAAAAATGATGGATTTTACTGTCTAATGAAGCAGCACACTATGGACAAGTGTCGCTCTCTCCAGGAGTCTGATTCACCACCCAACCTTCTGTCTCTGTCTTTCTCCAGGGGCTGCCGACGTATTGCATGAGCGGATAATTTCATTAGAAAAGCCTACAAAAATCAGCGAAAAGGATGCAGTCATGCTCTCTCTCCTCCCCTGTTTCTCAGCCTCCCCTGTTTTTTCTGTCTCCAAAAACTACCTACTCCTCCTGAAACCTCTGTCCCTGGCAAGAGCCACCCTCTGCCGTCTCTCCACCACCACCGCCACCGCCACCACCACCATGTCCATAAACCTACAGTCCCATGCCTTCGCAGGCAACCCCATCCGATCCAAGACTCCAAAACCCAGCGACCCATTTTCTCCCAACTCTGCTCTCGAAACCCTCAAGACCCAGCTTCTGGAGACCACCTACCAACCCAGTTCTCCCAATTTCAAGGTCTTGCCTTTCCGAAAGGGACGGCCTTTGGCCTCCTCTTCTTCCGCTGGCGACGCCCTGGGCCCAATTTGGCATCTGGGTTGGATCAGCTTGGCTGATTGCAAGCTTTTCTTGGCGACTTGTGGGATCGATTTAAGCTATGACTCGTTGGTTTATCTGGGTTCGGAGTCCACCGCCGAGGCGGTGTATTGGGCGGTTGATGTCGCCGGGGAGGCCAATTTGGTGCCCGAAATTGGCGGCGAGAAGTTCTGCTTTGTGGAGCTGAGGACGCTGATGGTGGCCACTGATTGGGACGATCAACACGCGATGGGCGAATTGGCCATTGCCGGTCATGTAAGTGATTTCTTGAAGTTGGTGATGCATTGCTGTTGGGTATCTTTAGTTCTTGAAAATATCTCGAGACTTGCGTACATGAGTCGGAGTTGCTTTTAGAAAGTGGCCCACTTGCTAGCCATGTTAGCACTTTGTCAAAAAATTGGCCTCATTTCCGTCAATGTGCGTCGATTTCAAGAAATTGAGACTTCTGTGCATTTGGGTGATTGAAATGAAAACTCTACTTGATTATAAAATCACTGAAATAAAGTGACTGGTAATGATACTCATCCATATCATGGCAATTTCGTGGGTTGGGCACCGCTAGAATTTAAATAGCAGCTGCTTCCAGATTTTGACTAACTGCAGTTTTGAGGACAAATTTAAACTTTCTACCAGAAATGGCTAATCATCAATCTCTCTGAGTTTAATTCATTTGCTGAAGCCGTTTCGGTTTTTATTTCCTTCATTCTGTAAGCATATAAGCTGAGTTTGGCATTTGATTAGGCTCGAGCATTGCTGGAATGGCACGGTACATCTCGTTATTGCGGACGGTGTGGAGGAAAAATGGTCCCCATGGAAGCAGGAAGGAGGAAGCAATGTGTGAATGAGTCGTGCAAAAAGAGGATATACCCTCGGATTGATCCAGTATGCTGTTGACTGAAATTTAAACTGTCTTTTATCTGTTGAGGACCGTGCTTTGCATCTAAATCCCTGATCAAATTGCCCGTGCGAATGTTGTATTGCTACAGGTTGTGATCATGTTAGTTATCGATAAGGAAAATGACTGTGTGCTTCTAAGCCGGCAATCAAGATTTGCACCACGAATGTGGAGTTGCTTGGCTGGGTTCATTGAGGTATGCTTGATTCATGTTAATATTTTAAGGTCCTAATTTTGGAATGTGTGATCACTTTGGTCATATGTTGTCGTTCAAGTCTTTATCCCTTGTGGAAGATCTCCTCTATATGACTCATCCTCTCTTTGGATTGAGGTCATCGGATGCAATTGTTTCCTGGTGATGGATAGATGTCTGGTAGACGGATGAATTTTTGATATCTCAATCTTTAGATCTGTGACTTTGTTAGTTGTTTGAGATTCTTGCCTTTCCACGACAGGTTGATTAAATTCTTGAGTCTGCTAATCTTCAGGCAGGAGAAAGCTTGGAAGAAGCAGTGAGAAGGGAAACATGGGAGGAGACTGGTATTGAAGTGGGAGAGGTTGTCTACCACAGTTCTCAGCCGTGGCCAGGTATAACATGGATAAGTCCATGTCAAATAGTTGGTTTTATGTTCAATTAATCACTTGAATTGGTGTGACCTGACTTGGATATCGGCAAGATTTGATATGTTATCATACTTTAGAGTGAACAATCACCCCCCAAAAAAAAAAAAAAAAAAACCCAAAATACTATTTTCATGTTTCCCACCACCATTGGCCTCGGGACAGCTTTTAAGTAGTCTTTAGTTGATGATATTGAAACCTTGATCACTATTTTGTGACTTGAAGATGATTGAGGACACTAGTTGTTTATATTTCTGCACTGAGTGAATCACAGGCATACAAATAAAGAAAGACGCTTCATTGGAGAATAGAGAATAGATGGCTATGATCTTTTGGCCTTCCCAAGACTGCTTCTGATGTAAAGGTGTTGCATCTTGTAGGCATGCTTTTGGTAATTGGTATAAAAGAGTATAATGGTATATGCTCTTGCACCTCTTTATGCATTCCCAAATTCCTAATTTAGACTCTAAAAGAATCAAAGATGGGTCTCTTTAGATTCATTTAGCATTAAACAGTTAGAAGTACATGTGATCGTCATAGTTTTCAAAAGGTTATCTCGATTGTTTGGAGCATATGGCCAACATGGTATCCAATAGAGCATGATTGTGTGACAAAGTCCGTGTAGCTGTCATCACCTAGTTGGATCTAGATTTGTTGCTTTCATTATCGTTGAATGTCACAATCTTCCCCTTGCGTTCTATTTCCATGTCCAGTTGAAATTGCCTCTTTTGCTGACAGAAAGGTTTAATCAATGTTATACTGTATCTGCCATGGTGGAATTGTAATTACAGTCTCTGCAAGAGAAATATATGTGTGGTGCAAGTATATGTCAAAGCCTTCGTTTTCTTTTTTTTTTTCTTTTTTTTTGGGGGTGGGGGGAGGTTTTCAAAGCCTTGATTGAAGAATGACTTTAATGAAACATTTCAGAGTCACTTGACAAATAAAAGGACTCTCCAGCTCAGTTGAGGTTGTGGGATATCCTCAGTCAACCTAACTCTAACAAACACTCTGGCAATAGAAAATTAAACGGAGAATTTTTCATTGGAAAAATGTACTCTCTCAACATCCTAAATGATGCCACCAAATAAACATGTGTACATTGCTGGTATTTTAAAAGTTGGTTCTATATATTGTACAACGCTTTAAAAGAAACATCGAGTATCAACAAAGTTCCATGAAAGGGAGTAATAGAGTAATAGAGAGATGGGAAACATGCAAACAGTTTGGCGATATATACAAAAGCCCTGGGATTATGAAGTTTCTTAAATATCTTCATAGCTGGTGACGCAAAGTTTTATGCATCTATTGGTTGCATGGAAAATGATATGAACAGTTAGGATATGCATGCATTGCCTCATCCTCAAAAATCAATGTGCTTAATTATGGTGTACTTCTTTAAGTTCCAATTTTCATTGAAGTGTTTATTACTCCCTTTCTCTTTATTTATTCTTTTATTTCATCATTTCGTAGTTGGACCAAGTAGCATGCCATGTCAGTTGATGGTGGGATTCTTTGCCTATGCAAAATCGCGGGAAATAAATGTCGACAAAGAAGAGTTGGAAGGTATGTTTGACATTCAGAATATGGTTGGAATTTTCATTTTTCTTTGACCTTATGATCTGCTGGAAGTATTTCTTGTATTCTGTGCATCTTAGATGCAAACACATTACATGCTGTGGTAGCTGACCTCTTGGGAAAGGTTAATCGTTCAGCCGCAGGGAAAGGTTAACCGTTAAGCTGAAGTGATCCCGAGATTTTGTAGATAATGACTGCTTTTAAAATTTTGTTTTGTACATATCATGCAAATGGATTACCTCTAGCTATGAAATGTCCATTTTATTGTCATAAATGGAAGCTTTGGGCTCTGTTTCAGGAAGGACAGAATGAGGGCATTGAAAATTTGAGTGGGATAGTAAAGATTTTCGAAATTTCTGCGAGAGGGGGGAAAATTTGAAATTTGTGATGTTTTTTTTCTCTCAACATTTTCTTCACCTTGGTGTCCCAATCATAGCATTAGATTTTTCTGTTCTATCAGATGCTGAGTGGCACAGTAGAGAAGATGTGAAGAAAGCATTGATGGTTGCTGAATACAAGAAGGCACAACAAACGGCAGCGGCAAAGGTAACCCAGATGTGCAAGGGAGTTGAGAAAGGGCAAAGTCTGTCTGCAGATTTTAATGTTGAAAGTGGGGAACTCGCTCCTATGTTCTTCCCGGGTCCATTCGCTATTGCCCATCACCTCATCTCTTCATGGGCGTTTCAGGACTCGGTGAATGGGTTTCAATCTCAGCCAAAACACGGCAGTGCTTCCATGTCCAACTTGTAGCAATCAGTGGCCTAAAGTTTCCATAGTATCAGTGTCCTCCTTGATCTACTAAAAAATTCGAAAAGGGAAAGGGAAAATGAGATGATAGTCGAAAAGGAACATATGACGAAGGGCATCACTGTTAATCTGAGTGTCTTTCTCGCTGATTCAATTGGTGGATTGTTGAAGCAAAAGTTCGTGTGTCATTTTGCAGAAAAGTATATATGGTTCAAGGCTTACAAAATTCACATTGTGACTGTGTGATGCTGGTCATCCAAGCATTGCCGATTGAGTCATTGTTGTTTCGCTTTTGCTTTTTTTAATAAGGCGGCTGGAATTGTGTTAGGTGTACTTCTTCGAGTAATATTTTGATATTCAACTGTCAGTTCAAGAACATTCAGAATAATTTTCCCTGATGTACCATGAACAAGTTCATGATAATATATTCATTTCATTGTTTTCTCTTATATTGCTGACAAATTATCCCCTTCAATAAGCAACATGCTCGTGTGTGAATTGTGAAACTGCAAAGCTTGTATTCTTGTGCCGTTCTCGAGTTGATTTGTTCGGTCGGACCGTAGCAAAAAGTGATTATCAACTATATGGAATGCTCCGCACTTTGTTTCCAAATGTAATTACTCTCTGTAGTAGCGGACTAAAATTGATCGAGTCGGAACTGAATAATGTTGTGACAGTAGCATTCAAGAGGAGGGCAACCCTAGACACCTGCCTTAAGGAAAGAGACGTTGTTGGGTGGGTGTATCCGTCGTGGCTTTGACACAGAATATTTGTTGATGGAGGTGCATATATTTCATAAACTCAGTTAAAGTGTATCCAGGTAACCTTATACATTAAGGATGGACTGATGCCATATGGGATTGAGTTACGGAAGCAGCGGCTTAGCGGCAAAGATCGAGGAAAGCACCAAGTAGAAGTATCTCATCATTGAAGGCAAGTATGATGGTTCGGCACTGGTCCGGAAAATACCGATGATCGCCTTGGCTTGACCGAGGAAGACTGATCAGTGATGATCTGAGACAGATTGGTCGCTATCGGCATTGATCATCAATGGTTGAGGACCAACAGGCAGTGATGAAACCTTGATTTAACCAGTAAGTCATGAAAGACAAACGAATACTGCTGATCTACAGCCAACAAAAAGCAGACTCAAATCCAATTGATGCTCTCTAGAATTGACAAAGCTTTGTGGTCGAAATAGAAAATCAGTGGCAATCGTGGCCAATAATTTGCTAGAGATGCTCTGTATTATTGGTGATTTCATGGTGACGAATAGTCATCTGAGGAGTCAGGAACCGCACATATTCTATGATACATCTCATCTCAAGATTGGGTAATATATTCTCATCTGGTGCATGATTCATCTTATTCTTACCAACAATTAATTGGTAGCTATTCACATACAATTCTCAATTAAATGGTTCTCTCTCCTGGCCCTAACTCGATAGAATATAACGTACAATCTATGCATGCATAAATTCATTTAGGATAATCTAATTTAGATTGGCAAAAGAATATAGCGGGTGTGGTTTCTGTTAGGGTTAGATACTCTTCAGGCACACAAGATCGAATTTTGCAGCTGACAAGACCATCAGAATTATTCTCACGTACTCAAAAGCGACTTTTCGTAGATGTTCGATCTATCGAGAGAGAAAAGACTACTTCGGAATCGCCTTCTAATATGCCTTTCTCGAGGAAAATGGGTTTTAGTGATGTCTGGGAAGGGTGGGTTAGGGTTTGCGTTAAGATCAGTTGGCTATTCTCTACGTGTGATTGGATTAAGGCAAGGAGATTCACTTTATGAGGCACATGAAAGCAGATGATGTCTGCTCAAAGGAGTTGAAGATAAAAGAGACAACGCCCTGTGTCATCACACTTGTTATTTGCAGATGATTCGATTTGTTTCGCGGATGATTCGATTTGTTTCGCGGAAGCTTCAGGAAGCGATTGATTGCAGCTGCTTGAAAGCAACATTGGAAGAGTACTTCTATGGCTTCTAGACAAGGAGTGAAGTTGTAGAAGTCTTGTTTGTTCTTTATTGCAAATGCAAGAAATGCAAACAATACAGAGAAATCAAAGAAGGGAACGTTGAACTTTTTCGTCAGAGACAAATTGCAGAACTTGTAGGAACGCATTTTTGTATGTATTCAGAAGCGTGTTAACCAATGTCTATTAATGTTTTGGCCAAGGTTTCTTGAACAAATTCTCTTGGATATCCAAATCTCTCTCTATGTCCAAATATTCGATATTTCCAATGCAATTATCTTAGATTCCACCCATCGAACTCTTCCGTTTGGAAGATATTCTTCTTCGCCACCACCTTCCTCTCCATATTCTTCGCTCGTCATCTTCTCTTCCCCTTTATTCTCTCTCTTATAATAACCCCCCACCATTTCACCACATCATCTCAAGTCTAACACACACTTCTCAGAGAGAAAGAGAGACAGAGAGATGGTTGCGCTACAGAGGTCGGTGACGTCGTTCAGGAGGCAAGGCTCGTCGGGCCTGGTATGGGACGACGACAAGCTCATCTTATCGGGCGTTCTCAACCCGACCAAACCTCGTGGCGACGAAGACAGCGGCGACAAGATCGACCGCAGACAACTCAGGCTGTCGCAGAGCGCCGGGACGATCGGCTTGATGAAACGCAGTAGTTCCACGGTTAGAGCTCCAGCTCAGCCCCGTCGAAACGCCACCATCCCTTCCTCGGCTGTCGACCCACCACCCCCTAGGATATCCGGCTGCTGCTTTTCCGGCATCTTCGGACGACCGGTGAAGTGCTCACTCCCAAACCTTAAAAAATGATCAAAACAAAGCAGGCGTGATTGCGAATGGTGATTTGTACAAGGTTTTTGTGTGCATGTATTCCTGGATTTTTTTTCCATATCCCTTCTCAAAGCGAGATACGTACTACGTAGTACATATCATAATCAGGGAAGTCAATGGAAACATCCTTGAAATTATATCCTCTCATTGTAATTATGGGCATGGTTTATGATTTGTGCACTTCTTTTTCATATATCCAACGGCAAAATGTCCTCTGAAATTCGAGTATGCCACACGACACTTAATCTTATTTGAAATGGCCCTTCTTTTTTCTTTTTTATGATAAGGTAGGGGACTTGCGATAAGCAGGTGGCGAAGAAATTGATCAAGGGTTTACATGTCTCAGCTACAGAAAGAATAACTTTGCTGCCCCTTCTTCTTTGTATAATATATATATTTTTTATTAAGCTTCAAGAAGAAGGGGTGAGCATCGGTCCAAGGAGGACTGATTCTGGACCGGCCCAACCAAGATAGTCCTAGTTCAGTTCCTAAGGAGATTGGGTTAGATCTTGGTCTTGGGACTTATGGACTATGCATTTGACCAATTGGTCTGCGGTCTTGGAAGTTTAAGTTTGGTTCAACTTGGACCAACCTTGTCTATAATTAATATATATATTATATCTAAACATTATATAATATATGACTTTCTCTACTCTAAATTTTAGCGTATGCTTCTTAGTTTTCTTTGAGTTTGTCGTGTGAATTAGAAAGTAGAAAGAAACTCAGCTCTAATTCAACCAAAAAAAAAAAAAACTCTCCACTAACCTCAACCTTGCTTGCCGACCTTGGCCTCCCTCGCCTCTATTGCCACTCTCCTTTGTTCCCTCACCTTGCACATTCATTATTATGATTTGTTGCTATTAGCAAGTGTAAATTTAAGTTGTTACCTTATTTTATATTTATGATTGATATGTATTGGTATTTATAATTTGGTTGCTTTATGTCGCATTCTTAATGGATATATAATTTAAAGTAGTATATTTGTTCTTTTAAGAAATACAAAAAGTGAGACAAAAAAAAAAAAATGGTTGGTTCCAAGTTGACCTTAGAATCAGATTGGACCCATAGTGTTAGTTTGGTCCTCGGTTTCAAGCTCAATAGGATAGGTCCTTAGTCCCAAAAATTAGAGAACATTACTATGTGGGATGGTCCTTAGGTTAGATGTTGTACCGGCCTAATCCAGACCATACTCACTTCTATCAAGAAGTCGTTTGAATGGCAAAGTGCTTAATTTGGATACAACAAATTTTGTGATCAAATGAAATCAATGCCTGCTAGATTTATTAAACGGGTGGATCCGGTTGGATTTGGGTGGAGTCGAAAGTGGCCCAACCTAAATTAACCTATTTAACCCATATGATCCATTTCTATACAATACAAATAGGTGGCCGATGCCTGGTCCAACCTAAACCTAACATATACTCGACCTGACCCAAACTCAACATATACTTGACCCAAACCATATTTCATAACACTTCTATATTTAACCAAATTAAGGAAAACTCATATCCAAACTACGGTGAAAGTGTGGAGTGAGGGAGCACAAAATTGAGTGAGGATGAAGGAGAGTTATGGAGGTGGGTTGGTCTAAATAAACTTTAAACTCATTTATGACCCATAGGGTTAGGTCTAAACCAATTTATGATCAATTTATTGAATGTAACTAACTAATATAACAACCCAACCCATCAGATGTGGGTCAAGAAATAGGCAACAAAAGGCCTTGTGGATCATGCTTTCCATCCTTAGATAGAGCTTTTCCTAATGTAGGACCGGTGGCCGACGGAGTGGTTTGCGTGCATCCGCAAGCATCGATACAGTCAAAAGATTTGAACACCTTCCGTTATAAAGATTGCTAGTGTACATTGTTGGAGTTGATTTCTTTTTGATCGGCATACATTATTAGTGTGCAAATATGAATCTCTCGGAAACCTTAGTTTTCGCAAGGGAGTGTACTCGCAAGGCAGCAACACGGATAATTTTGTAGGATCAATATAGTCCTCAGGTAATTTTGCGATTCACGGTGATTCTCTCCGTCTATATGATGTATACTTTTGGCTTTTTTAGTAAATGTAGGAGAATTTGGATCAATTGGTGATGCGACTCTATCCGAACGCTCTCTTTTTTGACGCCGATTTCTCAATCATTGAACAATAGCAAATTGAAAATAATCAATCTATTCCGTAATTCAAGTGGATACATCCTTTTGTACCATAGTACATTATATTACTGGTTTTAGTAAGTTTTGTTCTATGATAGATATTGCGTCCGCTTGCCACATGGTCACCGTCGCAAAACATACTCTCTTTCATATAACATGGGCCAGCACTAGCTGTAAGGACTGCAATCATCACAGGTGATTAAACAACGAATTCACATAAGCGAATAGTCAAACATTACATCTTTGCTCATGTACAAATCTCGTAGAACGACAAAAGGCGGGAAGACAAAACGCTGAAAAGGCAAAGGTAACAACTTCTTGGTAGTGTGTCATTAGCATTACTATTCAACAAGCCTGGGCATGGTATGGCAGATCTTACAGTACAACCTCTTCCCTTCAATCGGTAGCTTTCTGGACTTTGGTCTTGAAGAGCAAAATGTAGAGCTTCTCCATCGAAAAATAAAGGAAACACCCCGTCGCGTGGGTCACAAAGGAGCCGAAGTTCGACCCCACGATGCAGTGCCACGCCGGCCCATATACTTTATCAAACTCCTGGCATTGTGCCCAAAATTGGTCAATCAACTAATTAGGTTTTCTAAATTGAAATTGAAAGACATTAAGAAATGTATAATTTGGATGTAGGATAAGGAATAGGCCATATAGATGGATCATGGGTGTGGTACTTGGTAGTGGTGAGGGCTATGTGGAGAGCATAACTGCACATGCATGGTGGAATAATTTTGTGACTATGCTCTAAAAACTATTCATTTTCACACATGCGAAGGGAGAGTCCACATAGGAGCAAAAGCAGATCCGGCTGTCACTTAATGGATGCTGTTGAACGATGCATGATTGATTTAGCCAACACCGACGACCGGTAATGGCAGAGTTGCACGATCTTTAAAACTTGTTAATGACACATGGGGTGGTCTTGCCTCTTTAAAAGAGGAGATCTGGCGCAAGATTCCAATCTATGCCGAGGTTCAGATCGTTCGATTTCAGGGGAGCCATATTCGAGTTTGATTCATCGGATCAATCTAGTAAGATAGAGTCGATTGCAGTACAGAAGAAGATAGGAAAGTACATAATGTCTAGTGTAGACAGGATTAAATGCTGGATTTATTGGAAAAAGATTGGTAAATTGGCGCATGAAGTATTGCCGTAGTTAAATCCACCTCGCGCGAATGCTTTCGTGAATTATCATGAAAAATGTTAAAAAAAAACATGCTAAAAAATGCACTGTGCACACTGCACAGTGAAGTTCTCTTGTATGCCATCCTGGCAAACGGTCAATGGTCAAAATAGAACTGATGATAATTTTTTAGTAAAGGTAAAAATGGAATAATCGAACTCTTAGAGCATTGACTACGCATGATGTGGTGGAAAGTCAATGCATTGAAACCTGCAAAACTTTCTTAACATCGACCGGTAATTTCTCCGGGATATTTGTTAATAAAATCCTAAAAAAGGGGAATTGGAATCGAGAAAAGAAAGTAAAACTTTCTGTCTTGACCATGAAACGCATCTGGTTCTCTGCCATATGCACAATGGATTCTATCGATCGACAAGAAGAGAGCCAGAAAAGATGAAGAAAACCTTTTTTTTCTCCCCTTTTGAAGAGAGTCCGGAAACTGAAACCAAATGCAGACCACCAAACTTATTCTCCAGCAAAAGATTTCATAGAATGCATCGATTCATCTCTCGCAAATCGTCCTCTACTTTTACGGTGTTTGTACCACAATAACATTTCGAACGAAAAGAAAAATGTAACAAGAACAAACAAGAATCAAGAAATGCATAGAGAGGAGGCTTTATGAAAGTGAGAGATACAGATGTATAGATTTACCTTCTTCATGTTGTAAGCCATGTGTTTGGAGCTGAATTTCTCCAAGCTGTCGTACGTCCTCCTCGCGCACCTGAATGCATGGACCTGCATGAACCCCGGCATGTCGGCCACCATCACCTTCACTTGCAAGAACGCCACCACTGACGCCAGGTTCGTCTCCACGTGCGACACTGACTTCCTAGCCTCCACCACCATGTTCGCATTTCCGCCTCCGCCTCCGCCGCCGCTGCTGCCACCGCCATCCCCTCCTCGGCCACTGTTTACTCTGACTAGTTGCTGATCGCCACCACGTTTGCTTTCTGGGCAATTCCGGGATTTCCTCAGCGTCCAGCCCCGCGTGATGTACTTGTTTGTGAAGGCCGATGGGTCGGACTTTGCAACACAGTCGATCCTGCCTGTGCTGGTGGCGCCAGCGACGGCGCTGGGTTTGTAGAAGTTCATGAATGAACCTAATTTCTTTGGCTTCTCATGGGTGGCCATTGTCTTTTTTTTTTTCCTTTTGGTGGACTGATGATCTAATTCTCAGTTGGTAGACTGTCAATTACTTTGATTCACTCAATATATCACATGAGAGAGGGAGAAGGGGGGGTGTCCTGTTGGGGATCATGTGCACAAGTTTGGTTCACAAAATATACAAATGGGTTTTTTTGAGGGGAGAAGGAAGGAGGGGGAGGGGGGGCCTGTTTGGAATCATGTGCACAAAGGGTACGACCCATTTATTTTTTATTTGCTTATTTATTCATATATCTACTTAAAAAAGTGTTGAAATCAATATTAAAAATGGGGATGAGATAGATTCAATGAAGCAAACCATGTGTTATTCCCTGCTCTCATGAACAAAATGGGTCTTTGGGTGCAAAGGATTTGATGTGTGAAATTGTTGTTCTGCTCTTGTTTGCAAGCGATGGGACTGTGTGGAGGGTGACCTTTTGGGGATTAGTGTTGTTTAGGGCTTATTTGTCTTGAAGGGGTTTGGTTGGTAATGGCCAGAGTAGACAAGGGGCCCCGGCCTTGCACCGCCTACATGATGGAGTACCTACCAAAATGTTCATCTGTGTCGATCTTTCTCAGCCTCTTAATGTCACATTTATGCCTCTATCTAGAGCTTATACCAATATAAATCATCTCCCAAGTAATTAAAAAGTCCCCTTCTTTTCAGAGATTTACCCCCCTTAGCTCTCTCTCTCTCTCAATCTGAAGACAAGAAGACACGGTGGTCACCACCTCACGACCACCATGATCAATGACCCGCTCTCAGCTAACCGAAGATCTGGGGTCACATGAAATTTGACGACATCGAGAGAGAGGATCGGTGCCATTGAAACAACGATGAGATCTCCAGTTCGATCCCTCTCTTCCCAAACCAAAGAAAGTTACATCTATCGATATGCCGCCGGAAGGATCATTGAACATTGAACAGGTCAATCCGAAAAAAAGAAGTTAAATTCTTCAGCTGCGGAGAAATTTGCAATTTTGGAGGGGAAAACTGCTACCCATTGACTTTGTTTCAGTGCCACTGACATGAACATTGAACGTGGTTTGACAACCCGCGAGAATTCTTGAAATGCTACGTTTTGAGGTTGTAGGACAGGGGACGGTGAAAAGTTTCACATCAAGCATTATCAATATAGGCACAGTTCACCTGTCAGAATCGAAGCAGATTAGGGGGACGTCAATTTTCTTGCGGTACGTCCTCGATATAAATTGTTCGGACCAGGACTTGCGACGGAGTGAATGCTGTGTTGGCGCTTGGTTTCATGAGGATAGGCAAGAAGGGGTAAGTAAGAGGGGCAATCAAAATGAAACTGCCAAACCGGATCGAACTGAGCGGTTCTAGGCAATTCCCAGGGTGCCGGTCCAGTTATTGGTTTCCTATTAAAATTGGTCAGTTTCCACTTCGACGGAGAACTAGATGGCCCAGATCAAGTCAGACCAAATATTCTATATATATATTTTTAATTGTAAACCTAAACTTAATAATCAGTCTTGATCGCTCAAGCCTTAACCTCATGCGCATGCCTCCTCTTTCCCTCTACTCTTTCACTTCTCAGCCCTCTTTCCCAATCACAATTCACAAAAATCACAACCTCGCTCGAATCAGCAGCTCATTGAAGGCAAACACCATTCACCTGTCGTCTCTCAGGCCTCGCTCCTCACTCTTTCCCTCTTGCTTGAGCTCGCCATCTCTCTCTCTCTCTCTCTCTCTCTCTCTCTCTCTCTCGCTTTGAAGGTATCTATGTAGCCTTAGTTAATTGGATTTTTTATGTTTACAGTGAGCTTAGATGTTCGGCTTGGGTTCTTTTGTCGCCGTTTTTTCTTTGCTTGATTCAGGTCAGTCTCTCGAAAACCCTGGTTGGACCGTCGCTCCCGTTCTCGACAGCCGGGTCCAAAGGGGCAACGAGATCATTTCTTTATTCGCAGAAAGCCTGGGATCATTCAAATGCAAGGGAAGGCTCTGTTCATGGGTGTCGAAACCTTGAACATTTGCTTCTTGTTTCCTTAATTCCGATGAATTGATCAAACTATTCTTAAACAACCTTTAAGACATTTGGCATTCTTAATTGTTCTTTCGGGAGAGATGGGAAGCTCATTCCCAATCTTAGTGATTGAATATCTCCCCTCCTTCTTCCACTGGTACCATTGGATTGCTTGGAAATTGGACCGGACCAGTGGGTCCGCATCAAGTGGTTCAATTCTCAATCTGAGAAACTAGAAAGTAGTTCTACTGATGTAGTTTCCAGTTTTTGGGCGGGACTAATTTGGACCAGAAATTGATTATCCCTAGGATGGACGATGGATGTGAAAGTGAACACATGCACGAGTTCTTGGCATGGGCATGGGGTCTTGTTTCGCAAGTGTGCATCACTAATTCCCAGCATGATTTTGTCAATAATAAATGATAGAAAAAGACACTTGGGACTTGCTGAAAAATTCCCATGAAAAATGTGACCTTTCCTTCTCTCCTTATATGGAGCCTCACCACCGTTAGGTCCATGTTTTGTTGCAAATAGCGACACATTTAGAAAAGCACTATTGACGTAATTTATAATATCAATAAGGCGTCGCTATGAAATCTCCTTACGCATTATAAATTTGATGATTCTATCATGTTAAAGAAGTTTTGAGTATTGATATCAATCTCATAAAAATTCTCAAAATACCGTGGCAAAACATGAATACACTAGAAAATTAGTTTCACATTTATGTTGCTTGGCGATAAATCGATCTTGATCAATCTCAGGTGACAAATCGATCTCGATCAATCTCAGGTGATTGGGACAACAAAGTAAATCGCTTGGCAGATAAAGTACAAGGACTAGAAATTGAAGGAAATTAGAAGGAACGATGCTGGAAATAAAGGAAAATAGAGCTAAGGACGTGATGTTAAAGGAATCAAAGCCAGAACTGAAGGGAACTTGCTGGAAACTAAACTCCACTGGAATTGATATCGAGGGAAGGAAAGTTACATGCCCATGAACTCTCAAATGGAAACATTGAAGTGATTACTGCATTGATTGCACAGTACAAAGTAGAAACTTGACTATAAAATTAAAATCGAAATGAAAATACATTGCTTAGAAACGAAATGTTAAAGGGGAAAATTTGGCAGAGTTTTGGCATATGCTGAGTTTCCTCCTCATCTGTGTTCTTTCTAATTACAATCCTTGAGTCTTCTTCAAGGGTTACTGAAGTTCACGTGTGATCCCTCCTCTAATTGCTCCATGTTTCCAAGATCATGTGCCTAAAACTCCAATCATTTGTCAGTTTTCAGGCAACATAATCTTTTTTCTTTTATATGTCTACTCTTTGATAATTACCTTACATGCCGTGAACTGACCAAATACCTTGTCCTCAAGCTCGAGAAGATAGATCCAAACTTTCTTAGAAAAATCATATATAAAGGACAATTATTACCCACCTCCCTTGAACCGCACCTGAGAAGGCCCGCATAAAACAGATGAACGTAGTCCATTGTACCCTCGGTTCTATGAGACATTGTACTAAACTGCACCCCATGCTGTTTGCCGAGCTCTCAATGCTTGCAAACGTCCAAGTTTCCTATCTTCTGGCCACACAGAAGACCTCTCTTACTCAGTATGTTCATGCCTCTCTCTGACATTGCCCCACGGATTAATGAATGTTCTCCATTATTGTTGTTTTTGCCAAAGCATTCCTTTTCTTGCTAAAACTATTCCAAACAATTTCAATTTTTAGAACTTATCTTTGACAAAATATGGTCGAAAGTCTGTTTTAGCATTTCTCCTAGAAAAAGAAAAACAAGGACAATCCGAAAATTCATGTGGAATGAGCATATCTATAGAAAGTTCGAAAAACGAATACCATTCGTTTTTATATAATATGGGCCCGACTTATTCATCATTTCAGCAGTTTTTTTTTTTTTTTTGGGGGCAGGGGGGCGGCCAAAGCCAAAGATCAATTTCCAAAGAGAATGGCTACTCCATCATACATTTTTGTCCTCATGACCTGGAAATAGTTGGCAGTCCCGACGCCATATCCCACTGCTAGCTCATGAACAGTTCTCATGTCAGTCTCCAAATTAAATGTAGTACACATTGTGGGGATTCTATTCTTTGTGTGGGTACAATTTCTTGGACTTTTAGCTCCATTTATCTCTACAAAAAAAGAATTATGAGAATGAAATCTTTCAAGTGGGTATGAAGGGCTTTCAATGGGTACCCATTCTCAGGGGGTTTGTGGGCTCAGGATAGAGCAAGAAGCCATTCACCCCAAAGGACTGCCATTCATTTTCCGCTTGAGGACGAGGGTCGGCATCTTTCCCGGGAGAATCGCGTGCGGGTGTCGACCGATTCATTGCAGCCATTAGATTGTGTGGGCTTTATGCGAAATTCATATGATCTAATAATTATAGCGAATTAAACTCAAATGAAATCAATGCACTCAAAGACGGGACTGAACAAGGGAGTTGAAGTGCATCTTCATTCAGTGGAAGGACATCATCATGAAGGTTGATATGGCCGTTTAGGTGGTTGCATGAATGCCTCCTCAACTACTACTTCATAAGGAGGACCTTATCTCAGGTCCCCATACAAAGTACATCTAGCTTAGATAACAACACCACCTTTGGTTTAATTTGTGGAGAGAATTCAAAAGAGGGACATAATTAACATGATTTTCAATGTGATTTGTTCAGCGCCTAACATACATCCATGAGGTAAGATGGCTAAAGGAGTTCACTATGAGGAAGTTCAGAGGAGAAAGTGTATACACATGGACAACAATAAAGTGGCTATCGCTATATGAGCAGGGCATAAATCATCTAAAGAGTCATGTTGCGAACAAACTTTTGATCATTTTGTGCATTGGGCATTTTCTACTTCATTCAAAGAGATTTCTTGAAATTTGGCACATCAATAGAGTTGTGTTAACAGATTTGTTGATTGTGTTAACAGATTTGTTGACCTCAAACCTTTTGATTCCAAATAGATTGAGTAGTTATTGTTTAAATCGAACTTTCGTAGATGGCACAAGATTCTTATCTAATACACTGACCATAAGTCATGTTGAGACAAAAGAAATGAAAGATGCTTTTGAAATTCTAATTAAGAAGACAAGTACAACTTCAATTAGTTAACAATATTGCTTTGCTTTGCGAAGATAAATGGGTAAGCAGCCTTTTCTCACCTTAAAGGTGATTGTCGAGTGGGCTTAGGCCGAGTAGCACCTAATGCTTGGGCCTAAATTTCTGCCCAGGTTTTCTCACTAAGGACCCTAAACCAAGCCTGCCCAGATTTGTCTTCAAGCTCTTGTCGCTCAAGCATCGTGATTAGGTTTTATATCGTATATAATACTAAATCTCTCCGCTTGTGTGAACCAATGTATGAAAATGTGACGGTGAATTTGGGTTATTTATTTATTATTTTAGGATTAGTTATTTTATACATACATGACAAAATAGAATAGGCCCGACAACTAAGAGGTGGGGTGAACTGGTTGTCCTAGGAAACTTGAATATTTTTCATGATTAAGTGCTAGACAACATGGTGTTCTAGAAACATATACACTTGTGCGGAATCAGGATTTGTCAATCCAACAGAAGTCAAAGAGGTTAAAGGATAGAAGAACGTCCTTCTACGGAGCATTAAAAGCCATTTCTCAAAGTAGAATACTCTGTTTCTATAGTTTGCCTGACATCTCTTTTGCTTAACCAAAAAGGTAAAACATGCCCGATTTACTTTGGGCTACTTTAGTGGATTCTAACACTTGAGAACAATTGCAAAACAACAACTCGAATCCAATTCAAAATGACAAAGAGCTAAGTCTTCCCACAAGGATCGTATAGGTTCTTATGTAGAACCATCCACTTCATCTATAGCATCAATTGCTCGTGCAGAAATAGTCTTGCCAAACTTTCTCGAAATCTCCTTCTGCTATATGTTCACCTTTTGCAAGGTGGTTCCTACAAGCAAATTGACGCCCCTTTGATATGCAGCTTGATAACCTTTTATCACTTTATCCAAATTTTAATGATGCCTCGTTCTACTGCTTGTTCTCCGTCTACAACGGCCCTTCTAGACTTAAATACAATATCCGTCCGACAGCTTGTTCTCCTTCTGTAGGACCAAAGTCTTTTCATGCTTATACATCCTATTGTGTATATAGAAGTCGTTCGTTGTGCAACTCAAATGCACATATTCTTATCCTATGATCCATTGTCATCTCCCTAATATCAAACGAGATTTTCTCAACGCATGAAATACCGATGAATGATCTAAGTGTGAAGTTTCAGGATTCCCTGTGCACCTGATCTCAACGAATCCTGATGATCTTCTCCATCATCCGGAAACCAGGTGAACAAATCAGGGCAAAGAGACCAAGGGTTGGCCTTTAGGAAGTTATCATCGCCGAAACTCGAGCCCTCAATCACTCCTTTTTGAACGTTGTTCGAAGTTTAAGCCTTAGCTAGCCAGCTCGACCGACAACTCTCGAGGCTTAAGATGAGGCGACTGGGGGTGTTTTCCGACGGTAAATGAAATTGCTGTTAATTGGTCCCAACTTAATAAATAAAGATCTGCTAAAATGTCCGCATTTCACGACGCATTTAGTCTGAGCTCATGCTCGAGTTTAAGCCATCCTAAGCATATGATCAACTTGATATTAGGATGACAAATATGTCATGATATTGAGCTTGATGTTGAAAAAAATTAACTCGTAATTGAGTATCGGGTGTGTTTTGGTTTTCCAAGTCGAGTGTGGTTATTGCCATTGGGATCTTTAATTTTGCTGAAGTTTTATTCTTGAGCACAACTAGTTTCTTCTCGAGACACAAGTTTTAGTTGTTGGAACATCAAAAGTTAAGTTTTATATGTATTTGGATCGTATTCATATGCCATTGTCAACACGTTATAACTTGGATTTATGCGAAAACACAAAAAGAAATTGGAGTTTTGAGTTTTGAGTCAAGTTTTAGCATCTAAAACACCTCATTAAGTCGAGATCAAATTAATCAAGTATTCGGTTCACATGGAATGGGAAAACAATTATTAGAATTCCAACCTTGGAAACAAAAAATTTCGACCTTGCCTTATCCTTTTTTGTAATTTCATTATTGTCGAAAGAGACACAAATTCATAGTGTGACGGTAGTCGGATGCTGCTGTTGCTGAACGTGGTGCTTGAGATTGCAATTCATGCGGGAACACTGGAGAACTGGAGCGCCACCGTCGAGGGGGATGACGGGGAGGATGTCGCAGTTGCAGACCTCGATCATCGAACCGTCGGGATCGTGGAAGATCTGATCAACGTAGACCCCGCCTTCCTCTACCCTGCTCTTCACGTACTCTATCTCCATCTCCTCTAGCTTCTTCTCCACCGTCGCCATGCTCTCACACTGTACATGCCAAGAACACGCACCATTATCATCTTTACAGTCTTTACAATCACTTGAGAGAGAGAGAGAGAGAGAGAGAGATGACCTGAAAAGAAATATGGTTGTCCTTGGGATTGATTCCACCGGCAGCGGGCATTTGATGAGGGTCTTCGGTTTGAAGCAGGTGGATCCCGATTCCATAGTTGAACAGCCTTAAGTCCATCCAAGAGCACCCACCAAAACAAGATCAATACCAAAATCGAAAACAAGGAGACGTTGGAATGATTTCAAAGCTCTCGCACATCTCTATTAATTCTCGACTTTAATAAAAGAACAGTACCATGCGCCCTCGAAATCAAAGGATCCGGGTCGCCTGACCGGGACGAAGCCGAGGACCTTCTGGTAGAAATCCACCGTCCTCTCCAAGGACCGACACACCAGCGAGATGTGGTTCAACGACTTGAGTTGCAGAGGATTTTCCATCAAATTCAGCCCCGGGAAGAATTAGTATCTGTGCGAGATCAAATCGAAATGATTTCAAGAACGAAATGGCGTTGTGAAAAAAGTGATCAGACGAAGACCTGATGAACAGCTAAAAAAGAATAAGTTTAATGATATGATGATGTCTGGTTCAAGAGCTGTGGTGTGTATATATAGGACTTGAAGCAGTGGGAAATGGACGATGGAGGAAGATCAGACGAAACATCCAAAGCATGCATGCACGTGATTATTTCACAAGTGTCGATCTCCGTGTGGGCCAGGGCTCAGCGATGTCGATGCCACGTCGGATCCACATAGAAAAACTTTTTGCCGGCCAAAAATTTGTTCCCTTTTGAGTTTTGACACACGTGAATTCATTCAACTCCTCCTTGCAAGGATATTTTAGTTCTTTCTTGGATTTGTATTATAGACTAGCGACAGTTGGCACTTGTTAAAATAAAATTTCATTAAGAAAGGGGGAAAAATGTGACTTTTTTTTTGGGTCACAAGTATTAAACACAATATAAACTCACGAACTGGTCGTTAGGTGTACTTATCAGTTGACTAACGGAATAATCAATTAGAGCCCGTGTAACCATGAGAACACAAGGGTGAAAGATTGAAGGGTTCAATCTGCAAACCTTCATTGCTTTGCGTATTTGAATAAGGGAACATTCAATGATTATCCACCTAACCCTCTATTTATATTCATTAGACATTGCATGTTCTCATGTACTTAGCAGTTGTGAGGGATCTTTTTTGAGTTAGCAGACTGAATAGTCATGTGGGTATCTCACTTATCGCCCAACACATTTATTCAATGGTCCAATGAGTGATGTAGTCCTCTTAAAATAGTAGCGTTTGAGTTAGTTTATATGAAGAAATGATAATTTTTTCTTTCTTAATTTGGAGGGGAAAGCATGAGTTCATGCATTTCTTGCATGGATAGCGATGGTTAAGCCTTTTTTGTGTTGAGATTTCAATTGATTATTTTGACCATATCTACACGTTCGTGTTAGTTGTAAATTTGTTTTTATATTTATGTTGGACTTGACTTGTACCGTCATGCCTCGTTGTCTATCGTGCCAAACTGTTGGAAGTTCCAGCTCGTGAAACATGTCGCAAAAGCTACGTTTGAACTCCATATATGGTGATGACAGATTTGTCAGGTTCCCTAGTAAAGAAATCTCAGTTCAGTTTTCTTACTAGTTACCATGTAAGTGAAGCGCGTGGTTCACAGTAAAAAAAGAGGGATAATGACCCTACGAGCACCTGAAATTATTCGTGTTGTTATCAAGGATGCCTTCTTCTTCTTTTCAATCAAAGTAACTCAAACTTTCAAATTGCGCTCGATGGGAGACCTTCGTTAATTTCATGGATAGAAAATATTGACGTGGCACTAACGAGTTAAGTAACCATTAAAATGTCGTTGTTAGTTAGCAATCCAATATATCCTTAGAGGTGGATTTCATGTAAGTAAAAACATTTTGGAGAGCCAAGATTAAGGATGACTTGGGGTGTAGGGCCCATTATTTTGGGTATGAGGCAAGGATTTCGGCGGGGCAGGGCAGTAATAAATATGTCATGGAATCAAATTCAATAGTGAAAATAATAATTTGTAACCAAGCACAGAGTGCAATTAGATTTTTTGAAGCTCATTATTACTATCCGAATCTTTAATGTTTCTGAAATTGTATGATAGCACAACTAGATTCTTTTCGAGACATAATTACGTGTTACTTTAACATTAGTTCGAGCTAGGTTCAAGTCTCACCGAATAGTTAAGTTTTATCCTATTTAGATCATATTCATATGCTATTCTCGGCAACATACAACTTGAATTTATGTGAAAGCACAACATGAAGTTTCAAGTCGAGTTATCTAAAACACTTCATTGAGTAAAGATAAAATTAATCAAGAATTGAATCAAATCAATGTACTTCTTATCTTATGATTCCAATTTATTACGCCCCATTTTTTGTAAAAAAGCTTCATCCCCCTTGACATGGAATGGAAAAACAATTATTAGAATTCAGATCTGGCAAGGCGGGCCTCACCTAGCCATAAGCGAGGTTCAACCGTCGCGAGGTCGCTGGACCTTGTTTGGCCCGCGGTAAGCTTGGATAAGGGAAGAAGAAATGGAAGAGAAAAACAAAGGAAAAAGATTTGGGCTTGATTATGAAATTGTTCTTGGGAACAAAAAATAATTTTTTTTTCTTGATTCTATTGCAATTCTATTTTTGGGGATAAAAACTTTACCAAACAAATTTTTGTTCTTTTTTTGTTTTAAGAAATAAAAAAAAAAATAGAATCAAGCACTATTTGATATGCTATCCAATAGGCTTATCGGCTACTGACTATCCCATGAGACATGGCTGACATTAATGTTGACAAATTTTGCATTTTTAAAATTGTTTTCCTTTTCTTCTTTTTCTTTCTCTTTGGTTTGAGGTCGATACTCTGCCATGGCTGGTGATCACCCATAGGCAAAGGCCATGTGAGGGTGTTGCGGCCCTCACTAGCCATGCCACATACAATGCTCGGCTTCTACGTCAGGGATTTCTAGTAAAAGTTGGTCAAAATGACTATGTTGGTAAATCGTTACAAGTTTTAAGCCTAAATCGACAAATCATCAAAGGTTTATGACTAAATTGACCACCATACAATAAATTTAGAATTTTTGGATAATTTTTCCAAACATTACATTCCTCTTTTTTTTTTTTTTTTTTAAATGTTCTCTTGATTAAGTGTACTTATCAATTGTAAGAAACCTTTTTGGGGCAATGGACAGAATAGTCATGTGGGTATCTCACTTATCACCCAACACAATTATTGAATGGCATTTGAGTTAGTTTTTCTAAGAAAATGATAATTTTCTTTCTTAATTTGGAGGGGACAGCATGAGGTCATGCTTTTCCTGCATAGATGGTGATAGTTAAGCATATGTTTTGTGGAGATTTCAATTGATTATGTTGTCGATATCTACACGTTTATGTTAGTTGAAAACTTGTTTTTGTATTTTATGTTGCATTTGACTTGTACAGTCATGCCTCGTTGTCTATCGTACCAAACTGTTGACAAATCATGTCAAGGAATCCAACTACTGAAAAATGAGGCAAAAGCAAAGTTGATTTCAATATATGTTATGATGATGACCAGATCTGTCATCTTCCTTTGTCAAGAAATCTCAGTACATTTTTCTTACTAGTTACCATGTACGTGAAATGCGTCATTCACCGAAAAAAGAGAGATAATGACCCCACAAACAACTAAAATTATATCCATTTTGTAATCATGTATACCCTTTTTTTTTACCCAATCAAATTAGCTCAACATTTGGAATTGCACTCGATGTGAGGCCTCCGTCAAATTTATGGATAGAAGATGTTGATGTGTCACTGACGCATTAAGTAGCAGTTAAAATATCATTGTTAGTAATTCGATATGTCATCATAGGATGAAACCAAGTTAGTAAAAACATTTTGGAGAGCCAAGATTAAGGATGGGCATGGGGTGTCTGACACGCAGTGCAAAGGGTGAGGATTTCGGCGGGGCGGTAACAAATATGTCATAAAATGCAGCTCAACATTGAAATAACCGAGTATCGAGTGCATTTTGAATTTTCAAGTTGAGTCTGATTATTGCTGTCTAGATCTCCAATTTTGCTAAAGTTGTATCCTTGAGTACAACTAAATTCTTTTCGAGACGCAAGTTTAAGTTGCTTAATCATCAGCTTGAATTAGGTTCAAATCTCACTGAATAGTTAAGCTTTGTGTATTCAAATCGTATTCATATGCTATTTTTAGCACGATGCAACTTCAATTTATCTGAAAGCACAAAATGAAACTCAAGTGTTTGAGTTTTAAGTCAAATTGGAACTTCTAAAACACCTCTTTAAGTCGACATAAGATTAATCAAGCATTGAATTGATGTACTTCTTTATGATTCCAATTGATTACACCCCATTTTTGTCAGGAAAAAAAAACTTCATCCCCTTGACATGGAACTGGAAACAATGATTAGAATCCAATTTACCCAATGTTTAATACACAAAAACAATGGAAAGAACTTTACAAAAAAAAAAAAAAAAAACAATGGAAAGAAAATAACAAAGAAGGTATCTGAAAAATTTCTTGAGCCGTTCATGCAATCCTTTCTTGTGTTTCGATTATCATCAAAGGAGACACAATTTCATAGTGTCACGGTAGTCGGACACTGTGGCTGCTGAAGTTGGTGCACGAGATTGCAATTGATGCGGGAACATTGGAGAACTGGAGCGCCGTCGTCCAGGGCGACAACGGGGAGGTTGTTGCAGTTGCAGATCTCGATCATCGAACCGTCGGGATCGTGGAAGAAGATCTGATCGACATAGATCCCGCCTTCCTCTACACTGCTCTTCACGTACTCTATCTCCATCTCCTCTAGCTTCTTCTCCACCGTCGCCATGCTCTCACACTGTGCATACCAAGAACACGCACCATTGTCATCTTTACTGTCCTAACAATCACTTCAGAGGGGGAGAGAGAGTGAGAGAGAGAGGACCTGAAAAGAAATGTGGTTGTCCTTGGGATTGATTTCACCGGCGGCCGACATCTGATGAGGATCTTCCGTTTGAAGCAGGTGGATCCCGACTCCATAGTTGAACAGCCTTAAGTTCGGCCAAGAACAGCCCCCAAAACCAAAGATCGATAGGCAGCAAAACAAGATCAATTGCAAAATTCAGAATAAAAAAATTGAGTGCTTGCATCACTTCATAGCTCTCACACAATTCAAAAGATTCTTGACTTTAGTTAAGAAGAGTACCATGCGCCCTCGAAATCGAAGGAACCGGGTCGCCGGACGGGGACAAACCCAAGGACGTTCTGGTAAAAACCGATCGACTTCTCCAGCGACCGACACACCAGCGAGATGTGGTTCAACGACTTGAGTTGCAGAGGATTTTCCATAGAATTCAGCCCAAAAAACAAATATGATCCGAGTGAGATCAAATCAAAATGAATTCAAGACCGAAATGGGGTTGCCGAAAAAGAGATCAGACAACAAGAATGAGTTTGATGATATGATGTCTGGCTCGAGAGCTGTGGTGTGTATATATAGGACTTGAAGGAAGCAGTGGGATATGGGCGATGGAGAAGAATCAAACGACGCTTCCAAAGGGCAATAAGCATGCATCGTGCAGGTGATCGTTCCGCCTGTGTCGATCTTAGGTGTGGCCGCGCCGTCGATGACACATCGGATCCACGTCGGATTCACATCGAAGGATTTGAGCAAGGCCAAAAGTTGCCCCTCTTGACACACGTGGCTTTAGTAAAAAATTAGGTCAACTGCATGCATGGGTAATTTACCTCCTCCTTGGATTTGTTTTTATTCACTAGCGTACCATGAGCTCTTGGTAAAGTGAAATTTCCATCAGGAGGAGGGGAAAAAAAGTGATATAATTGAGTCTTTCTGGGAAATGTCTAAGGTGGAAAATGTGTTTTATGTTTGCTTCTTATGGGTATTATCCTCATTGGAGAAATTTAAAAAAATAATAATAATTTGTCACTTGTTAGAGATAATTAAAGATTTCTTTAGGATAACTTCCTATGTTAAAGATATTTGATAATTATATTGATTCTATGTATTTCTCAAGATTGCGCGTATATCTCATTTTCATTCTATGCATAAAGAAATCTTGTGGTAATTAATGCCCTAAAGAGTTGCTACTAAAGGTTGCCTTTCCCATCCTTTTAAATGTAGTTTCTGTACTTCGCCCGTACTCATTTCCTTTGAAAAGATGCGTTTTGAATTCAACTATCTTAATTATCTAAGATGTGTTGGTCGTGTCGAATATAGATATTTTTGCCGAAAATATAGACCTGTCATATTCAGTTAATCCGAGGCCTTCAGTTTCATTTCCTATTCGAGGCCATACGTAGCTGGCGGCATGAGAGTCAAGAACTTCAAAGAGACCATCATCGAAGACATTCCAGCTGTGACATGAAGTGGAATCAAAATTGTGAACGGGATCCATCTCGTGGAAAGGTTGCATTCCTGATACGGAAAACATAAGTAGCTCGAGAGTTTGCTCGATGCACCGAGTAAATGTGCACACAGCTCGGGCTCGAGAAGTTCAGCTTCGTTTCTCATTTCATTACTGCGCAGAAAGCAACTGTTTCATGCTGTCCCCTTCGACTGGAGTCCATGCGAGAGCATCAATACAAGGGCCAAACATCCAAGAAACCAATTCTGCAGATCTTCGCTGCTCTGCATATTTGATTAACGCAGCGCTCAATCATTGTCCCGCCAACCCTCTGCCTATATTCTTTAAACATTTAATGCTCTCTTTGATTAAGTGTACTCATCCGTTGTTGGGAACCTCTTTTTGAGTCGACGGACGGAATCGACATGTGGGTATCTCGCTTGTCACCCGACACAATTGCTGGGTGGACCAGTAGGGGATGCAGTCCTAAGAAAAGGGATCATGCTTTGACTTGGGCAGCCATGCCATGGTGTCTGCCGTGCCAAACTGTTGGAAATTAAGGTCAAGAATTTTGTCTCGTTGAAACATGAGGCAAAAGCTGAGTTGATGTCCTAGGTTTCGCATGTCATGGTGAAGAAAGATTTGTCATGCTCCTTAGTGAAGAAATGTCGGCACAACTTTCTGACTAGTTGCTAAAGAAGTGGGCAAATGGTATTGCAAGAACCTGACATTTTACCCGTTTCGCAATCGCGTATATCCGAACTTTGTTGTTGTTCAATCAAAGAAGCTCAACTTTTCAAATAGTACTTGGTGTAAGGCTCTGTTAAAATCACGCAGGGATCAACTCGTCAAGTAATCATTAGAAATGTCATTATAGGCAATTCGAGGTGTTCTTATATGGGGGATACAATATGTGTTAATTGTTATGCCCTAATTTGTAATGAATTTCTTTTCCTTTTTGCCTTCCTTTTTTGAATATGGATGCAGGAAAAGGTGGCCTTTCTCGTGGTTCTGATTTTTCAAGGTCACGAGTGGACTTCTGCATGAAGCCGACGACTTAGGAAAAATCCGTCGGTTGTGAGACCACATCACTCGTGCGAGGGAGAATTGTCAAAAGTCCCAAAACATTGCAGTTTCTGCGATTGGTCACTGGCTGCACTTTTTGTCGATTCAGCCATCCGCCCCGAATTTGGCGGAAAAAGGCAACGTGGGCGTCACCGATGCCACATACCTCGTGCGAGGAAGTTCAGAGACAAAATCAATTTGAACTCATTTCATTCTCGTCACTGATGACGTCATGGATGACGTCACTGATTACATCGCTGGTGACATAACCAATTCATCCATATTGCTGTAACCTGAAACTTTAAAACCCCACGCACACATAGCTGGTTAAAATCTGTCCAATCAATCAAAGTATTGATTAAGTTGATTTAAGATTTATGATTATGAGGTTATCCCATTTTCCAAAAAAGGGAGAGTTACCAATTCAATATTAAATTTAAGATACGAATGTCAATTCAATTATAAACTTTTCAATTTTATCAATATATTTCTAAATCTTCGTGAGATATTCAAATGTAGTCCTTCTTGCCAATTGCTCCCAAAAATCATTGACATGTCGTTGGCTATTTTACATGGCACATTGACTTAGACAATTTGTGAATCACCCTGTTAGCAATTTCCTATTACAATTGACTAGAATAACCATATTGAAATATCGTTTTATGACTATATTGACAAAATTATAAAGTTTTGGATTTGATTGACATCCGTACCGTAGATTCATGAAAAATTAGTAATTATCCATTCGTGGAAAAAGGAGACCAGCTCTTGCAATTCAACGAGACAAATCATCGTGATATACATTCACTAATCATGAGATCACGCATCATGATGAAGAGTGATGGAGGATTCGGGAAGCATGCTTAAATTGAATCAAGCTTCGATTTCTTTAAACAAGAAAAGGCTTTTAGAAACTTAAATTGATTATCATATAAGATCGATTGATGTTGTAAAAAGAGGGAAAATTATCAAAGAAGAAGTCCTAAATCTATTATACGAGATATCAATTCAGTGTTAAACATTTTAATTTGATCAATTTAATCTAAAACATTTTGACAATTTGTTGATGTGGTCATTTTGACCAAATTTGACCAAATTTGACCAAATATCATTGATGCGAATGCAGCCGACGTGCATGTTTTCTCCATCTGATGTCTGGTATGTGAGACGGAATAGAATTCTTGTACATATCAACAATTCAATGAAAATATCATAAATGTTGCTTTCGCGCTCGAATCGTTGAGTGTTGGATTCTCCTTCGTTGTAACCAATGAAGTCAGTTAATTTTTACCTAACCCTGAATTAATTTCGTCGTACCAATACCATGTTCGTCAAGATTGTGGCAAGTTCGAGTGGAAGTTGGATTCTACACTTCATGTCTTCTTTGGCTCATCAGGCCAGTCACCAACTCCAAGAGGACTAAAAGCCAAGACTGTTCCACGCACGTCGATGCTGCGATGGTTCTTCACAAGAAAATACAAGATCAAGAAAATGACATTTGCGGTGATAATTGCACGATAGGTACGTGTCTTGTAATTAGAAGGGGACGAATTCTTCATTATACTAAGCCAAGAGGAAAAAAAAAAGGCCATCCACATGTGATAAATGCGCAGTGCAACTGCCCTAAATGGGATTGGTACATTCAAGATTTGACTCTTGAAAATTCCCAATAAAAAGTGAAATAATACTACAAGCTATCTTATCATCTAAGTTAACATCTTTGTTAATCTAACCCTATAGCATTGAATTCGATAGTATGGTGATTCCAAACTGTCTGTAAAGTAAGTACTTCCTTCCATAAATCTCTCATAAATTCTAAATTTTAAATGAAATCTCCCTAACCCTACAACAATTTGTGTTCGTTTCCTCAAGTAGTATAAAGTAAGCTTTCCCCCTCCTTTTTATTTACTTGCTGAAAATGAATTTAGAAAAATATTTTTCAAAAAATGATCACGTATATCACTTTCAAAAATAAATAAATGGGAAATATTTTTATTGTCGATACTGAAATTATTGACTAATTATTTAAATCCATATAAGTCATCATTTTAAAGAAAATATGTTTCAAATCATTCATTTTCACAAAACAAATAGATAGTTTTACTCTTACAACCTTGCACACACATTACATATGCCCTTTTTGATAGTAACAAGAAATACTTCCTAGCTATTTTTGGCTAAATCAGATAAAACTTAAATAATTCTTTCTTTACCCCCCTCCCTCTCTACTTGTAATCGTAAAATCCACCCATTTCTCGCTAAGAAATTTCATAGGAAATTACATAATCAAATGTCCAAATACTTATCTAGAAACAGTCAAATTGAAAATCAAAGGCAAACGATATTACTACCAGTTTTACAAATCATTACATCACTTCTTAAGGAAACTGCAAAAAGGAAAAAAAAAAAGACCAATTTATTAAACGCAATTTCTAGTCAATATAAAAATTTTACTTTTGAATTTTGAGTTTGCTATTTCACTAGGCTTCCATTTCCTTTTGATATAAAAAGGGCATGATGGGCTTGGACCGAGTTAGAGCCCAAATGCAATTTGCCAGATTTCTAGCGCCAGAGAGAAACGGAACCAGCACTTCAAACTAGGGCTCCAAGATCCTAACTAGTTTCTCTTTCTTTCTCTCTGAGATTTTTCCGGGAAAATTCTCTTCGCTGAGGGAGGGAGATGATGGACGGGAACCTGGAGGTGTCGCTCGACAAGCTGCCCGTCAAGCGCTTGGAGTTCATCGAAGAGAGCGGCGCCGAACGATTCCCCACGTATGGGCGCTCCCATCTTCCTTTTGCTGTGGCTAGAATTCCTCTGCGAGATTCGAAATTTCGTGGCGAATTGAAGTGATTGATGCTGAGTCGAAGTTCGTCCTCGTGTCGAATTTCGATCTGTCTATCGAAGATGGGTTTTTGAATTGAACGCGTTTGAAATGCTGGTTCTAGACGGCGCAAAGTTGCGATTTTTAAACTTCTTAAGCGAATCGGCGGAAACCACCCGATGCCGGAGTGTTGAATTGAGTTGGTTTTGCTGTGATTTGCTGTGATTTAGCTCCATGAGTTACTAGTGGTTAAAAAAATTGAATCTTTCTTCTTGGGTAGAATTGAGTGGGTCATTGTAGATATATTAGAAAGGTAGACAATGTGAAAATGATGAGCCTTTTGTCTCAAGAGTTAGTAATTCTTCGTGTTTGTTTGGTCGCCGCAGTGATGTCAGCTATGACGAAAAGAGGCTCTCCCTGATTCGGCGGATCGATTTCGCGTGGGCCTTGGAGAAGGATGACAATAAGAAGCAGAAGAAGAGTACGAAGGAGAGCTCGACGCCGTGGCAATGGCAGAGCATGGTCGAGAATTTGCAGCTGGCTCAACAGGAGCTGTCCGTCGTCCTTGATCTAATCAACACTGTGAGTTGCTTAGTCGGTCATCAGCAGTTCAACTGCAGTAATTGTAATGTTGTCTGTGTACTGAAGATGGTGATCGTGGAGTTTGAGGGGCATATTCCAGCTCATTTGTGCTTGGACTCTGTTCTTACTCTGACTTGCATTTTATAATGAAGTCAAATCTGCCGTTTGGATTCATTAGTGAAGGCATTTCTCCTGTATAATTTCCTCTTATCATGGTATGCAGGTAGAAGCGAATGATGCTGTCACAGTTGCTAGCATCACCAGGCCAAAGGCATTGCCGCATGAAGTTTTGTCTGACCATGCTGTATCTGCAGCAACAAAGCTACAGTGCTTCCGGGTACCTTTCCTAACGAAGGAATAGTTTTTGGATGTGTTGATTGCGTTCTTAGTTCTGTGGATTTTCGTAGATATTCTAACTATCCACTGAGGAGTAGATTTTAGAAATTTTATATCAATGTTTATAAATGGATGTTCAATGAATTACTAGTAATTAATTCACTGGTTCTTTTGTAAATGACTTTTTCAACTATTTGCTAAGATATGATTTGATGCAATGCTGGCAATGCAAGTACATGGCCTCTAACCTCTTCCTAAATTGTTGATATGCATATGATTGATCAAAACAATGTTGAAATTTCAAACTTTATGCATTAATTTGATAAATTAGGAGGATTTTACAATCCTCGATTCAATTCTTGAAGACCTCCGAACTATTCTTCCAAGGATCCTGATTCTACAACCTTGATAATACTGTTTATGTATTTCTCAATGCAGCATCTTGGTAAATATTTCAAGCAGTCTGCCAAGGCTTTGGAGCAACAGGTGGCCAAAGAGGCTAGATTCTACGGGGCACTCATCAGGTGTGCCTCTCACTACTTACTAGCTAATTTTTTCTCCTTGTTTTAGGAGAAATTTTTTTAGCAAACATTTATATCCACATCATATCTAAGTTGCAGGGAAACAGTCTGCTATAGCGAAAATATTTCATTTCTTGAATTGGGCAAATGCAAAATCTTCATTCTACAATACATCTTTCCTAAAAATTATTGAAACTCTTTGTTTCTGTGCAACAATAATGACCAATGCAAGTTTGTTGGTCACTTTATATTTGAAATATCTTTTTAATATGTGTTTCATTTTTAAAAGAGTTAATTAATAGTTCCGTAACTAGTCAGGGTATGTAATAGGTGTCATCTCTTTTTAAGTTCCTTTTGACTGTCATATTTGATATTTAATATGTTGGTTAACAGTTTGTGACTAGTTAACAACAGTTTCGTTTATTGATTTGTACATAATGGAAAGGAAGAAAATGTGTCACTAGAAATTGACACATTCTCTTATTTGACTTTGTGTCTTTCTATTTTCTGAAACTTGTTATGTAATCTCGTAACTAATAGCTTTTGCTCCAATTGCTATGGATTTCTTATAACTGTTCATTAACTGATAGATTGCAGCAAAACTGGAAAGTTAAAAGGCAGCGTGTGGCAGCTTCTACTCCTGGTGGTGAAAGCTTCACCATTGATTTGTTTGACAATTCAATTACTGATCCAACGACCGTTATTCGTCCATCTTCTCTCTCTCCTTTACGTGTTGATCATGACTCAGCCGGTATGTTGGCGATAAGTGTACCTCCGAAATCCTGTCACACTCTGTTTTTTGATTTTATTGGTGCCCATTCGAGTAAAAGCTCAAGGGATTCCAGTGAAGCCCAAATTGAGCATCTTGAAAGGGAAGGTGATGATGAACCCATGGATGATGATGAAAGTGTTAAGAAGACACATTCCACCCTTCGTAAGTTTCACCGGGCAATATTTGACGAACAGGTAGATTCAGTTGCTTTTACCCAAAAGAGAAGAACGCAAGTCTGTAGGTTGTCATTTACAGAAGTTGTGTATCTCTTTTGAACAGGTGTTTGATCTAGTCAATCGTGAAGCATTTAATCCATCTCTGGGAGTCAACGTGACAGGAATAGAAGAAAATTACTTACAGCTCAGCTTAGGTCAGGGAACATCGGTATCCATATCACTTGTACCAGCCACAGAAGATCAATCTTTTGAAACTGGAGGGATGCAGAAGATAGAAACAGCACCTCTATCCTTGGAAACTCTTGAGGGAATTAGGTCTGCTGAAAAAGTTGGCGGCCTTGTAAAAAAGAAGATTCCTAATCGTGCTAGTTATGAGATTTATCTTCAACAGATTTTCCATGAGCACATCTTTGTGAAATCAAAGGACAAGCCGATTTCTACTGTTCCTAGAGTGTCTGGTCAATCAGCCAAAGCTGGTTCTGGTCTTCTTGGTCATTTCTGCATGTCTCTGGCCCATAGGATTTTCTCTAACAAGGTTCTGATGGAGCTGGACAATGTGGTTCGTTTTCAGGATCTTCTGGCTAATTTGCTTCTTTTAACACTGTAAAACATTTATTTAAACTTTATTTGATTACTTGTGCAGGTTTCTCGGGTTCCATATCTTCACTTGATGTCTCAACCTTGTTGGCATTCTCGGACATCTTCATGGACACTTTATATGAAGGTTCCTGAGTCAATTCTTCACACATGCTGCCAAAAGGATGTTAATAAGGCAAAACACATTAAGACTCAGTTTAGGACCAAAATAGTGGTGACTGATGATTGCATAAAAGTAGAAGGGGAAGGTGCTCCCAATGTCGTTGGCCTGTTCAAAGGGACTGCTGAGGACATTTCTTCTATAAACAGATATGATTGTGACTTAGCAGATCTTCCAGTGATTATTTTGCAGCAGGTGAGTGATTACATCCGTTGATCATGTCAAGAATTGGTACCATATAACAGTTATATAGGGAGAATATAATTTAATTGATGATGCTATTGTCTTTTGTTGTCATTTGCTTTATTTGACACATTAGTGTATCAATGACGTCATTCTTGTTTCCAGTTGAAGTAACAGGCCTCGTGAACTAGATAAACAATATCTTAATCCCAAGTTAGCAACAGAGACAATCTTAACTGTCACATACCACTTAAGTTAACATTTAGGCATGCCTCATTTCTGTTCCTGTACCACATTGTGCCATAACATGGCAACTGCAAGTATTGTTGAATTATTAGGGAGGCCAACGAATAATTAAAATCAGAAGCATGAGATGCCTTCGTGGCTTTATAGCTGACAATGAGATGACGTGGTAGATGCTGTCACTAAATATATCGAGAGGTTTTCCTTTAATTTTATAGCATATCACAGAAGTCCAGTCATTGTTTCACGAAAAATTTTTAAAGGGAAGAATAAGGACTCATTTGGTTTCAGGTTGTAGTTTGAGTTATATTTGGCTCAAATTTTTCTTTGGGAGAGAAAATTGTGTTTAATTATTGTATTCCATTGGGCATTATGAATACTGCTGTTAGAATTCTCAATGTTTTCATTTGAAATGAAGACCCCAAAAACACCAAATAAATATTTTCAGTTTTTACTTTAATTATGAAAATAGTGTCCCTTGTTTCATCTGGAAAGTGATTCCTATTTAGCCAAACAGATCAGCAAGTCATTTTTTTTTTTTTTTTGGTAAAGATCAGCAAGTCATTTCATTATTAAAATGAACTAAGAATATGAAATTTGGAAATTTTTCAGGGGAAAAAATAGGTTTTCTTATTCTTATAAAACACCGTTAGTCATTCTATCAGGTTTGGCATTATTGTTTATCTATCTCTGGATATCAGTGTCAAATACATAGATTTTCCGGGCAACGTCAGCATATTATCATATCAGAAGCTTCTGATATTTTTTTATTCATCTCTGCATTATGCTTCACTTGATTTAGATCTTATGATTAATATAAATCAGTGGTGTACTGAACTTGCCTTAAACTTCTGTGACAGGTTGCGAGCCAAGTTATTCGATGGCTTCATGAGGAGGCTCTTATGGTAGGAATAAAGGCAACCAGAGACTTTTTGTGCCTATCTTTTGAGCTGGAACAGGGAGAGATGCTCGGTCTTTTGGCTCAAGTGGACCCTGAAGATCCCTGTGGATGCATATCCTGGTGGCTGGTCATGGATGATGGTTTCTCGGATGAGCGAAAACTTCAGATGGACTACTCTGATAATGGAAATGAATATAGGAAGTCCTTGGGTCATTTATCGCTAGACACGTTGTATTCAACCCTCATGGACTTGGTTACCTTGTGCAATGGCGGAACAAACCATTGACCATGCATATCCATTGGCTAACTTAACTGAAGCTCCTCATTGCATGGTTTTTTCAGTCCTCGCCAGTAGTAAAGTGGCTGGGTCATACGCTATAACTAACTCATAGCATATGCTAATGCTCGGAGGCAGTTCCTGGATAATGTATAGAGCAGCTGGCGACCATTTTGCTGCTTGTGCAAAAATATCACGGGGCTGGTCAGAAGTTTGTCCTGGTCAACATATGTGATGGATATGGGGTCGGGGATAAGATTGCTGACAAAACAGGAGAAGTTCCATGCCACACCTTCTTTCTGAAGCAACTTGCATAAGTCAAGGGTGGAAACCCATGAATTCTTTGGCTCATCAACGGGATATGAGGTTCTTTGCTGGTTTACATGTGAATTCGTTGTGGGAAATATGGAGTAGTATCCGCTTTTGCCGTCTTTTGGGGAACTTCACTGTACAAGTTATCATGTATCCAGCGCTGGTTTTTGCTGTAGATGTGGATGAATTGAGGGAGTTGATGCATGTCACCTGGTCATGCAATCACCAGCGGTCATTGTGGCGTGTGAATCGGTGCATTACGACTTTGCTTTCTTTTCCTCATTTGGTTTCTAGAGAGAGGACAGAATGTCTTCAAGTTTCAACTTTAAAAAAACGGCTTCAATCATTGTGAGTACGGTTGCTTGCAAAAACGGGTATCTTGACTCTGGCGCCGCCGCGCATACCAAGGTAATGCCTTCTTGCCTTCGTCCCACTTTAATAGATTATCCAGTTGCCCTGGCAAAAATGACCTTTTCCTTTACCGCACTCGCAAGCAATACTGTTCAAATGAAGCCAGAGTTCTGAACATCGAACTTGAACTGGCTCTGAGTATTGAACCGAGTTGAGCTTTCAGATTGAAATTGCTTTACTCGTGTAACTCGTGAGCCTAACCGAGCAGTCGAATTCCTATGAGCGTTTGCCATGAAAGACCTTGGTGTTGTGTTCTCTTTGAAACTATGTTGTACTCGTAATAATCGGGCTCAAATTTGCGATGGATCGAAGGCGAGTTGAGCTCGAGATTTAGTAAACAACACCGGAGTCGAGGATTGGCTGTCGACAGTCGTCTCACAAGTCGAATGTTGAAGTGTACTGATTCTGCTTTGACTTCCCCACGCTCTCAACTGACAATCATTAGTCCCCCACATAAACCCATTTTGGTGAATCAAAATGCTCTTGCTAGATGTTCGTACCATACCTTTCATGTATAGAAAGCATTGGTGACAATAGATATTTATAGGGATAAAATTGGCCGAAAAGTCATAAACCTATATATGGTGATCTATTCAGTTTTAAACATTTTAAC
The DNA here is from genome assembly GCA_014182575.1 of Eucalyptus decipiens. NCBI lineage: Eukaryota > Viridiplantae > Streptophyta > Magnoliopsida > Myrtales > Myrtaceae > Eucalyptus > Eucalyptus decipiens. Next base: position 60,272,495 of record CM024611.1, read on the forward strand.
AATTTACCTATTTAGTGTTAAATATTTCAATTGTGCTAATTCCATCTTAAATCTTCTGATAATTTGCTAATTTAGTCCTAAAACTTTTTGATGAATTATCAATTTAGTTATCTCTGCCAATTTTAGTCATGAATCGCCGACATAGACTCTATCCGGTTGTTGGTCATCTTATATGGTGCGACCGGTATTGACGTGGATCAAATGAGGGCAACCCTCACTCAAGTTATGAGGGTTGAATCCTCATATGATTCATATCAACGATTTTCGGCCAAAATTAATTGGAATAATCAAATTAACGGGCCGTTAAAAGGTTTAAGACTAAATTAGTGCAATTGAGAGGTGCATGATTAAATTAGGATATTATCAAAAAATTTAGAATAAATCAACATAAATAAAAAGGCTTAGAATCGAATTAGAGTTCCAAGTCTTTCTAGACAATTTCCCCTTACGTTAACCTTCCAACTTCCAACGCGGAATTCCAAGCATGGCTCCAGCTCCCTCAGGCATTTTCAAACTTGACTCTGACTTTAGTAATTAGTATCTCCCAATGGGATGCAACTTGCTAGAAAAGGCAAAAAAGTTGAGGAGGGGAGGCCATGCCTAACTTTAGTCAAGTGAGAACCCAAATTCATTAATTGATCAGGCCACTAGTATTGCCTAACCTCTTGGGGGCACCAATATGTCCTTGGGGATGGGCTACAAGGCGTGGAGCAGGAGCAATCGTGCCCTTGCGTAGGCTGTGATCCACTGAGGCACACGTGCATTTGCCCCACCAAGCAGCCGCCACGCCTCACCGCCCTCCCACCAAACGTTAGAAAATCTTTTTATCAGAAAACGGTCGGCCGGAATTTGAATGGCGTACAAATATTCACGTCCCCACATTGTGATGATAACAAGTATTTTATAGAGTTTGGCCCTCCACCCCCTAAAAGAAAATTATCTTATAAATCACGTACCATGAGAAATAAAAATCTTTTATTGAGTAATTATGATTTATGGAAAAAGCCACAGAAAAATCCTAAACTACGCCTAAACTTTCCTTTTGTAGCGTCAAAAATCACAAATTATATTTATTGTAAAACATTTACCTTAATCTTTTTCTTGTAATATAAAGAATGCCAAACTTGTATATGCGTGTTATATTATATTTTGCCAAGATTTTGTTGGATGATTTTTAAAACCAAAATAATGTCATTTTTATTTCACTTAAGTTACGTCAATACGGTTTGCCTTCCAGCAAATATATAGACAAAATTTCAATGGTGCTTATTGATAGAATTTTTATCAAGGGTAAATATATTACATAAGTACGAGTTTGAGATTTTTTATGTTGCGTAAAAAGCTTATGATAAATGTCACAATGGACATAGTATGGGATTTTTTTTATGATTCTCTTACAATATATGAAGAGCAATCTATGAATGTTTATTAGGCCCCAACTGTGGAAAGAAAGCCATCAATTCATCGGTTTTGTCGACATTCTTGCGCCGATGTTGTATACATTGCTTTAAAAAAGCTCATATGTCAGCTTTTTTTCATGGTGGAAGATTGTGGCCGTGTCGATTCATATTAGTTATCCATCAGTATTGTGGTTCATGTGAACCAGTATTGTCTACCTCGGCGTCATTATCGATTTTAATGGAAAATATTCTGCAATCACCATCAAACTTTATAATCAATAGCCACTTCCATTTTTGTGAATATTTCTCCATATATGTTTCCATAATATACAGTTTAATCTGTATATACCATATTTGCGTCGTTTCCATTATATATATATATAAAGGTCAATCTATCTATACAATATTCATGTTTTTTCCCATATATATGTATTTTCCACTCTGTTATACAAATATACCATATTAGTGGAATGAAAGGTGTCGACGTCTCTTGAGTTATCTATTATTTTGACAACCATGGCAGATCTCTTGTCGGATACGATCGGATCCATATTCAACAGTGAATATAAAAAATTTATTTTACGAGGATATAAAAGTTTCATATGACCACCAACTGATAATTTTAAAATAAAAAACGACAGATTGACACGATGACGTCATAATTATTCAAGAAAATATTGAGGGAAGTTTCTGCTCGTGATTTTCAAACTCGGAAGGAAGCAAACGAGAAAACGAATGACATCGCCACACTCAAAGGAACTCCGCCTCGTCGTCGTCGCCATCACCACTCTATTCGGATCCTTTCCTTCTCTCTCAAGAACCCTCTCTCCCTCTCTCCATCTTGTCATTCGATCACTTGAACCAGAAGATGCAAACCCAGCTCGAATTGGGCCCCGTTCGGGGCATCGGTGGGTGAATTCTTGGTGTAAAGATCGAGGATTTGGAGCCGGTTCGGTTGGTTCTTTGGTTGGTCTTGTACCCTTTTGGGTTCTTGTTCTTGGGTCGCTGGCTTTTCTGGGCACCTTGTTGTTCCTGGAATGTGGGGACGCGTCGCGGGCGATCGAAATTGATCGGCTTCGTTTGTTGAATTGAGTCTTTCGGAGGCGTGCGCGGAGTTTTGAAGCTGGTTTGTGATTGTGAGGCGACATGCGAAGGATTTTTCTGTAGGTTTTTGGACGATTTTTGGTGGGTGTGGGTGGTTGTTGATTTTGGGGAGAGATTGGCTTTTTTTTTTTTTGTTGGTTTTTTGGGCTGTCTATGAGATGTCTGGTGGGACGCCAGTTGGTGGTGGATTCGTAAGGCAGAGGCATAGCCAGGGCTACTCCTCCGGCGGCGACGACCTCGAGGACGACGCCTGCTCGAGGCCAACGACGCCAGGATCGGCGCCGGTTCCGCGGGGCCGGACGTGGGTCGAGGTGGTGGAGAACGTCCTTTGGATTGCCTCGGCGATATTCATTGTGTACTTTGGGGATTGGCATTCCAATCTCATTTACCTCTTGTGGCACGACGGCAGAATCAGAAGGTATATATGCTGTTTGTTTTTTCCTTTTCCTTTTCGTTCTTTTTTTAGAGTTCGTTGAGTTCGAGGCCGTGGGTTTTGGTATTGGCATGCGTAGCTAGAGTGTGGTAGATGTTTCTGTTCAATAGTAGGAGAAAAAGTGAGCATGGATTGTTCAATGTGGGAGGATCAACATGCGTTTCTTGTTTCAGTTGCCGAGAGAGAGCATGGATAATGGCCGGTTTGTTTGGTTTGTCATTGTTGGAAGAAGAATTAGTTATGGTATTCAGTGGTGCGAAACTTTGCCGGAAATGTTTCAGCAGTTGCTTCTATGTTGTCTTGCAGTGTTTTCGCATGCTACACTGTCTGTTTCAGAATTAAGCCATCTTTTTCCTCAATTCTTTTTTCAGGAAGCCTTAGGCTCTTGAATGCTAAATTGGCTGGGCTCATGGTAATCGAAATCTTGTTGTCACAAACAAGATGACCAATTAGTTTTTAAAGTGAAATTTTAGATAGGAAGAGTAGTGTGAACATGTTCACCTTGAAGTTTATGACACTTTTGTATGCATGACTCTTTCACATGATTAAAATGATGTCAAAAATGAAATGAAGCTGATTGTGATTTTGGAATGGTTTTTCATTTCATTCGATTCCTATTATCTTATGGATATGATTTCCTCGGAAATTAAGAGAGTTTATGCTCTGCTAGCTTCATATTGGATAGTTTCCTCTATCTATATCTATATGTTTATAACCAAAATGAACTTCAGCATGTGGTATTTTCATTCTTTAGAGGGTTATCCTTTCGCATCTTTAAACAGTGTTTGTGTCTGTCTGAAAGAGTCCATTACTGCATGTAAGAAAGTTTCTTTGAGTATTAAGTGCTTGCCAACTTCAGAATGATCCCTGTTGGAGTATAACTCTGAGCCACCACCTTTGAGAAGAATGGATTTTCCTTTTGACGTGTAAAGACTAAATATGCTACACCCATGAGCAAGCACCAAGCCTGCTTGATCTCTAACAAATCTTGCTTTTTTCTGACTGAACTACTCCAAGAGCTGTTCTCCGTGACTCTGTGACTTAATTGCGGCCTTAGACACCTTTGCATGGGTTTATCAGTTTAGTTTTAACAAACATAGTCATTTAATGACCAAAATCTTTTGAAAGCATTACTATTTCAACTTCCTGTATAATTTATGCACAGAGGTTGTACACTTGCCTTCTGTTATTATTAACTGAATTTTATTCGATCCTACAGAGTGCCATTGTACCTCGGGATGTTCGCTGTTGGTTTGAATTTACTCATTTTCCTTTATACAAGCATGATGGCGTGGAGAATCAAGAGATTTGATGAAAAGTGGGAGCTAGCTGGCATAGCAGCGTTGCCATATGTCACCCTACTCGGGCTTGTAGCATTTTGCTTGTAAGAGTGATAATCGTTCTTCTTACACCTGTGATTTTGTTATGGTCTCGGAATCTTGTAATATTTGTAGGCTAGTTGGGATATATATACTGCTCTGATCTTCTCCCTTTTCACTTGCAGGCTGTCTTTTGCTTTATGGCCTATTTGGAGTTTCTTGACCCTTCCTCTTCTGGTACAGTAATTTCGTGGACTGTTTTTGCTGGTGACAGACATAAATTGCGAAAGAAAATATCTCATCCTTGGTTATTTTGCTGCAGTTTACCCTTTTTATGGCTTGCATGGTGGTATTGCCGAATCTTATGATTGGGATGTGCAGACCACAAAATGGCGAATTCAGAATAGATTAGACAACCTCGATCGGATAAAAAATTAGCTACAGATGAAGATTCCAACTTAATTTTGAATTGGCAGCACAGTTTGCTATTGCTCGAACCGATTCTCCTGGTTCAGTGCATTCGAATGCCACATTTTGGGCAAGAGTTCCTGGAGACAAATGCTGGTTCCCACTTCAGTCAGCTCGAGCCATTCCTCAGCTAGTCCTGCCTGATACACCGCCCTTGGCGCACCACCACTTTCTTGTATTTACCCATTCGAGCACATCATTATAGGAAATTCTTTTGGTGCAGTTGTCACACCAGTGAGATCATTTCGGCACATTCATGTTTGCAGTTCTTTGATTGATCTGTTACTGCATTTCACCATCTGATGTGGCCTGCCTTGGCCGGGATGTGCGAAGAAATGTCTGTGCTTACTATTTAGTGATCTTTTTGTCGTCCCCGCATGAGAGCAGCAGCGGCTAGATTAACAACTTGCTGAAGTCATTAGTATTCAGACGAACGGTGAATGAACAGCAGTAGCAGCTAAATCAGATATCTGCTTTACTCAAGTCATTTCCCCATCACTGATCATTATGCACGTTACTGCTTTATCTGCAGTGTGACTTGGTCATGTGGAGTAAATGCGAATACAATGTGTTGAGAATCGCGAGATTTCGAATTTGATTCTTTCATTATCTTCCGTACTCGGTAGCTGCTGATTTGAAGGGGGGAAATTGAAAAACTGGGCAAAACAGCAAAGTATCAACTGCAGTTTATTTTTAACGAAATATCAAAAGTTTATTTTTAACGAAAGATCAAAAGATGTGGAATTCATTTTCTTTTCAGGATGTGACTTGATATTTACTAGGTGTGAGTTAGATGGACCGATCAAATTGAGAGTCATCTGGACCGGATTGAATCTGTTGGTTTAGGGCGGTTTTAAGGAACTTTGGTCTGGTTCCGGTTTTATAAGATTGGAACAGATGATTTTTGGTCTAATATTTTTCTTATTTTAGGATGGAAATCAGACTCGATCAACTATATATATTATATATTTTTTAATTTCTTAAAACAGCAACGAAAAATCCTGATCTTCTTCTCCTGTCACCTCGCGTGACTCTTTCCCTCTCCCCTTAGTGCCTCAAGCTTCGTTTACTCTTCACTCTGTAGTCTTTCCCTCTCGCCCTAGTGCCTCACGCCTCAATCTTCACTCTTTACTCTTCAACCTTTCGGTCTTTCCCTCTCTTGATTGAGTTTGGGAATCGCATCCTTCTCGACACTCACACCATTCTCAGATGGTCCTTTCGCTCTTGCATCTCATTTCCACTCTCGCCTCCTCTCTTGCTCTATTCAAGTTTGTTTTGAACTCTTTGCCTTTTCAATTTGTTCTAAATTTGTTATTGTGTTCGTGTCATGCGTTTACGTTTGTTATTATGCAAATTTGTGCAGTTGGATGTGACGAGCAAACTCTCAGTTTAGTTTGGTTGATTGCGACATCTTGGATGCTTACCACATGGTTCTTGAGGCGCATGCGGTATCGAAAATTGGCCATTGATAGAGGCGTCACTTGGGTCAATTCATGATTTTGCGGAATGGATTTAAAGTTGGAATTGATGGTTGAAGTAGATGATCAATTTTGGGTTTTGATTGATCTAGAGTTTGAGGTGAGATGATCGATTCCATTGGACCGAATCAGACCAATACCTGATTTCATAAACTAGAAATTAGTCCTCCTAGTCTAGCCCCCAATTCCTAGGTAGGACCAGATCTGACCGAAAATCAATCACCCCTAATTTTTACTCTAAAATAATTATGTGTGGAAATTTAGACTTAAAAAGACAAAAGGTATAAAGATATAAAAATAGTTACTTTCCAATAAGGGGTGAGTATGGAAATCAGACCAAACCAGCCGATTCTCGGCGACCGAATTAACCAAACCAAACCAAACTGATTTTTTTTTTCATATAATTTTTATTACTAAAAGGCTAATATAACGTAAATCCCAAAACTAATAAGTATGTGACAAATTTATCACAAAATTAATTTTTTTATCACAATAAACCTAACTTGGTACACTTGTAACAAATTTATTCAAAGCTAATTTGTTGATTAGAAAAAAAACCTTAAATTGTGTAAATTTATGTTAAATTTACTCTCAATTAATTTCCATAGAGAAAAATCACAACACGATACATATGTGACAAATACAAGGTAAAATCCTAAAATGGAACAACCGTCAACTGCCGTGTGTCATCCAATTTAGCAATTTGACAATAATATTTAATGAAAATTAATGGATGGTAAGTTCGTCCAAAGTGTATAAATTTGGGGGTTTGAAGTAAATATATCACAAGTGTATGAATTTGAAGTTTTTTTTGTAGTAATAACCCATATTATAAAGATATTCTTAAAAGATAACAAGGGTGGATGTGTAATTTTGAATTGTCAAAACCCTAATTTCCCATTCTCGCGGCTCATCCTCTCAGCTCTCGCCCAGTCACGCTCACAACTCACTTCTTCGGTCTCCCGCGGGTCATGCATTGCCTCCCTCATTCCCTCTCGCCCCCGTCTCGTATTCGGCCTGTTACGGCCCAATGGGCCGCGGCAACCCGGTTAACAGCCATGGATCAAATGAATGTAACCGAATTACCCAAACTCCTCTCCCGTCAGCCACGGTACGGTTGAAAAAGAGCTAATCCCAAAGCCCAGCTGGTCTCTGTTTCTCTGAGGCATAAACGCAAACATGTTGAGGTCACTCTGCGCAAGACTCTCTCTCAGGCCAACCCGCCATGGCCACGCCTCCTCTTCATGCTCAATCCGGGAGTACGCGAATTCCGCCATATTCCTCTCCGACGTCCTGCTCTTGGGTTCTTCAATGGGCTCATTTCTTTTTTTTTTTTTAATTTCTTTTGGTGGCTTTGACAGTGGGACATGCACGGCAGGAACAAGACGGCCATGGAGCTGATCGCGAAGGGTTGGAGCAATCTCAAGGAGGTCGACCGAGTGATCCACTACTGCAAGCTCAACGACCTCCGCCTCATTCCTCTCCTCCGGGTGAGCTCAGACTTCGAGGGATCATTCGGCTTGTTTGTTTCGGTTTTTGTGAGATGAACGTGATTGTTTAGCGGAGAAATCTTGACCGCATTTCACAATCCTTAGCAGCTATACCATGGCATACGCAAAGATCAAAGGGGCACGATAAGATCACTTCAACACACTCGTGATTGAACGTAGACCATTCAGATGAGATGGATCACCACATACTTCAATTCAAAGTGACTGCGGAACAGTCACATTGGAGCTCAAACGTGTAAACTATTAAATCCTCTCCAACAAGAAAAACGCGCACCCAATGCAGCAACTCCTATGGAAAAGGAGATCCTCAGTACTCGATTCATACTCCATCGGAACTGTGTCATCGTCGTCGGAAAATGGCTAACCAGCAGCAAAAGCAAGCTCCGCCTCATGCCTGCAAGCACAGTAATTGACCATCAAATGCAAATAATTAAACCAACAGGAAGTTGGGCAGTAATGCACCAAGCAAGTCTACAATCTCATAAGCACTTGAGGAATCGGGATGCCATGGCAAGCAGCTAAGATGATATCTTAAATCATCACATAAAATTCCAACGGAGGAGAAAATAGAGAGATGAGCTCCGTACTGTTGCTGGGCAGCCAAGTCAATGTGCACTTCTGGATGAGCAAGAGCAGGAGACTCCACAAAGTGAAGGTTAGGGTCCCTACAGTTCCAAAAAGAACCAACATGTTACATCATCCACGGCATAGACAAAAGATGAGTACAACAATTATTTGAGTTACCCAGCAAGTTTGCTGGCAAGATAAAGAAAAGGCTTCTCAATATTGTAGTTGCTTTTGGCAGATATCTCATAGTATGGGAGATTCTTCTCCCTGTGGAATGTAACCTCCTTTGCCTTAACTTGCCTGTTACCTTGTTTCCACACAGACCAATGGGTATGTCCGAACAAACCAATGGGTATGTCCGAACAAACCCTTCTATTAAAAGGCCATAAAAAGTTAAAGGCACTCCTATACACAGGTTATCAAACAGAAGTTAAGGTGATTAGAAAATGCAATGTTATAAAACCTGCAAACGCCATGCCATGTAGGGACATTCTCATAGGTCGACGTGACATGATTATGGCGCATTGACTACCATTGCTGCAGAAGAAAACAGCCAAACCCATATGAGCAATTATACATGCCCCTTGAAACTTATAAATCCAAACTTATAAATCCAGAACAAACGTGATCAAAACAATCTGAAACGACATAGTAATGAAGGCATATAGCAAAAAGTTTGGAATGCTAAACCAATTGATATTATATGAAAACAAGTTCTAACAAAGAAATATGTAGTTTCCATTTACTTACTAGAAGCCATCTCTCAAACCACCGTACTTCTCTGGCCCGCAGTATCCCAGCAATTAAATCTAAATCTAATTTTGCCTAAGTTGGTGAAGATATCCAATGGATATACCTCAACGCCGGTTCAAGCTCATTCAAAATCCAATCAATTCCCATACAAGGGACACAATTGAGTGGGCCAAAACAGTAAGGCAAAGTCACGACCGTCATATTTATTCTCAGACTCCCCACCCAAAAACTCTTCACGAAAGTAGTCTTACCTGCAAAATGGACAAATATGAACCAGAGTAAACATAAGTAAACTAAAGTTTGAAAAAACACACGCCAAAAATCAAGAATATCAATACCCATGATTTCGAGGGGAGCCCAAAGATCAATTCCCCCATTCCAGCATCCAAGATTTCAAAGGCAAAAATATACAAATACTCGATCAAGGCACACAAGGCAGAAACACTTTCCCATTAATTCCAGATAATAAGCATCAACGCCGGAAAAAGTAGGAAATCACACAGATCACATGAAACATGAAAAGAGAAAGCAAAAACACGAGCAGCAAATCGAGACTAGGAAATCGGCCTCCATCGCCAACGATGAGGAGCTTGAGCAAAGCCTACCAAAAAAACCAAAAAAATCAAACAAAGAAAGAAACAGCATCCAAGCTCCAGACCGAGCGACAGAGAAGAATTCCCACACACTCGGCCCCAAAAAAACCCTCATCCTCACTCAATCCTCAGCCTCTCTTTGAAAGCGTCGATCATGTTGCGTCGTAGTCCTCCTCAGCCGATCGTCAGTTTCAGCGGAAATGTCACGGTGGATTTCGTCGGTGGACCGATCACCTTCAGGAGGAGGCGAGCGACAGTCACCGTGCTCGGTCCTTTGGAATCGACGACGTGGCGACTGAGACGAATTCCTCCTCCTCGTGCTAAAAGTGATCGGTCCTTCCACAGCGATCGACCGATCAAAATCGGTGACATTTCCTCCGAAACGGACGACGGCTGAGGAGCGAGAACGAGGGTTTTAGGCTGAGGGGTGAGGACGAGGGTTTTATAGGGGAGGGAGAGGACGAGGGTTTTAGGCTGAGGAGTGAGGACGAGGGTTTTATAGGGGAGAGAAAGGAGGGCGAGAGAGGTGCTTGGCGCAACAACCCGGACGGAGTTTCCGTCCGATCCTGCCACGGGTTTGAGCAGTTTGAACCAGGTCGACCGTGCGATCTGCTTCCTTCCATCCAGCCCGGGATTTTGAAACGCGGAATCACGGGATCTACTCGAGTGATTAATTGCTGCTTGTTGGCCGACCGAAATAGACGAACGACGGAGAAAAACCCCACTCGCCATATCCGCTCCACCTCAGCTAACGGAATCGGCTCCGGCGCCCGAATGATGCTCTGTTGGAGAGCCAGGCCGAAACAACTCGACCGTCCCCGTCTCCAAGAGCTCGCGAACGGCGATTCACCGGCGACAATCGGCCGAAATAGACGAACCGCCGAGAAAAACGGTTTCGAAGGGACGCAGCGGAACGAACGCGAGCGAGAGCATTAGAGAGGGGGTGAGACGCTGATGACAGCTAGGTTTTTTTGGGGCACACAGAGACAAAAAGAGAGAGAGAGGGGGGAGCGTATAAATGCCAGGCCGTCCGATCCGGTTGATTAGATCCACCTCAGCTAATGTAATCGGGCCCGGCTCTATTGTTCTCGGGCCTGGCCCAATCCAGCTAGGTAAATGCCCGAATGATGCTCTGTTGGAGATAAATGTATTCTGTTCTTGCGGTTCCGCCGCGTGGGACCCGCTGCGTCACCAATCATCGTTGCTCGCTCGCGTGCTATGAACTCATCTTGCTTGGCGTCAAGCGTGCGCGCGTGTATCTCGCTTTCTCATTCGTCAGTTAGACCATCTATCACTACTTGGCGATGTATTCCTCGCATTAAACATGTTCACGGGAAAGAGGGGACTAGAAACAGGCATTGAATTATATAGACATTTCTCAATTTTTTTTTTTAATCATGGGTGGATTTTAGAGGGAAAAACTTAAAATTAAGATAATCTTCTGAGAATTGCGAGATTTCGAATTTGATTCTTTCATTATCTTCCATACTCTGTAGCTGCCAATTTGAAGGGGGGAAATTGAAAAACTGGGCAAAACAACGAAGTATCGATTGCAATTTACCACAAATGAATTTTTTTATCACAATAAACCTAACTTGGTACACTTGTAATAAATTTATTCAAAACTAATTTGTTGATTAGAAAAAAACCTCAAATTGTGTAAATTTATGTTAAATTTACTCTCAATTAATTTCCATAAAGAAAAATCACAACCCAATACATATGTGACAAATACAGGGTAAAATCCTAAAATGGAACAGCCGTCAACTGCCGTGTGTCATCCGATTTAGCAATTTGACAGTAATATTTAATAAAAATTAATGAATGGTAAATTCGTCCAAAGTGTATGAATTTGGGGTTTGAAATAAATATATCACAAGTGTATGAATTTGAAGTTTTTTTTGTAGTTATAACCCATATTATAAAGATATTCTTAAAAGATAACAAGGGTGGATGTGTAATTTTGAATTGTCAAAACCCTAATTTCCCATTCTCGCGGCTCATCCTCTCGGCTCTCGCCCAGTCACGCTCACAACTCACTTCTTCGGTCTCCCGCGGGTCACGCATCGCCTCCCTCATTCCCTCTCACCCCGTCTCCTATTCGGCCCGTTACGGCCCAACGGGCCGCGGCAACCCGCCCGGTTGACAGCCACGGATCAAATGAATGTAACCGAATTACCAAAACTCCTCTCCCGTCAGCCACGGTACGGTTGAAAAAGAGCTAATCCCACAGCCCAGCTGGTCTCTGTTTCTCTGAGGCATAAACGCAAACATGTTGAGGTCACTCTGCGCAAGGCTCTCTCTCAGGCCGACCCGCCATGGCCGCCTCCTCTTCATGCTCAATCCGGGAGTACGCGAATTCCGCCATATTCCTCTCCGGCGTCCTGCTCTTGGGTTCTTCAATGGGCTCATTTTTTTTTTTTTTTCTTTCGGTGGCTTTGACAGTGGGACATGCACAGCAGGAACAAGACGGCCATGGAGCTGATCACGAAGGGTTGGAGCGCTCTCAAGGAGGTCGACCGAGTGATCGACTACTGCGAGCTCAACGACCTCCGCCTCATTCCTCTCCTCCGGGTGAGCTCAGACTTCTGGGGATCATTCGGCTTGTTTGTTTCGGTTTTTGTGAGATGAACGTGATTGTTTAGCGGAGAAATCTTGACCGCATTTCACAATCCCTTAGCAGCTATACCATGGCATGTGCAAAGATCAAAAGGGCACGATAAGATCACTTCAAAACACTCGTGATTGAACATAGACCATTCAAATGAGATGGATCACCACATACTTCAATTCAAAGTGACAACGGAACAATCACATTGAAGCTCAAACGTGTAAAATATTAAATCCTCTCCAACAAGAAGAATGCGAACGTGCACCCAATGTAGCAACTCCTACGGAAAAGAAATCAGAACTGCGTCATCGAAAAATGGCTGACCAGCAGCAAAAGCAAGCTCCGCCTCATGCCTGCAAGCACGGTAGCTGGCCGTTAGACGCAAATAATTAAACTAACAGGAAGTTGGGCAGCAATGCACCAAACGAAAGGATAAAGCGAGATGTCTAATCAGAACTCATGTTTTAAAGGCAATCCGCCAAATAAACATTTCTGGCTGCATTCGAAGTCTCAACATGTGCGCCAATGTGAATATATAAATAACATGTATAACAAAGACAGTCGGCAAATGAAATTTTAAACTCCAAGTCTACAATCTCATAAGCACTCCATGGCAAGCCGCTAAGATGATAATTTCTTAAATTATCACATAAAATTCCAACCAATGGGGAAAAGAGAGAGATGAGTTCCATACTGTTGCTGGGCAGCCAAGTCAATGTGTACTTCCCGAGGAGCAAGAGCAGGACACTCCACAAAGTGAAGGTTAGGGTCCCTAAAGTTCCAAAAAGAACCAATATGTTATATCATCCACGACGACAAAGACAAAAGAGGATTTGAGGGGTACAATACCTAGTGAGGGGTCTGGTGAGATAGAGAAAAGGCTCATCCAAATTGTAGTCGCTTTGGGCAGTAGATATCTCATAATATGGGAGATTCTCCTCCAAGTGGGATGTAAACTCCTCTGCCTTCACTTCCTGTTCTTCTCATCCACCTTCTTTCCACATAGAACTCTTTCCACATAGAACAATGGGTATGTCCTTACAGAACCTAATATTAAAAGCCACTATCAAACAGAAGTTAAAAGATGGTTAAAAAAAGTAATATTGTAAAACTTGCGGAGATGGCAAGCCATGTACGGACATTCTGGTAGGTCGACATGGCAATAACGTCAAACATGATTATGGCGCATTGACCACCATTGCTGCAGAAGAAAACAACCAAACCCATATAAGCAATTATACATGCCTCTTCAAACTTATAAATCCAGAACAAATCTAAAATGACATAGTAATGAAGGCATAACACATATACCAAAATGTTTGGAACACAACTAACAAAAAAATGTGTAGTTTCCCATTTACTTACTAGTAGTCATCTCTCAGACCACCACTATACTTCTCCTGGCCGGCAGTATCCAACAGTTAAATGTAATTTTGCCTAAGTTGGTGATTACAGTTAAATGTAATTTTGCCTAAGTTGGTGACGAAATCCAACGGATAAACCTCAACACCAATATGGTCACTGTTCAAGTCCAATCAAAATCCAATCAATTCCAACACAACCAGAGGGACAATTGAGTAGGGCCAAAACAGTAAAACGTACGCGCTTAGACTCCGTAGTCATGCCTGCAAAATGGACAAATATTTGAGCTCTGGCTCAGCCAGTAAAACATGGGGCGAACTAAAGTTTGAAAAAAACACACAGCAGATCTTTACCAAAAAAAAAAATATCCAACATTTCGAGGGGAGCCCTAACCCATAAAGATCGATTTCCCAGAATTCATAATAAGTATCAACACTGAAAAACAGAAAATCGCTATTTATCCATTGCAGCCATTGGAACTCAAGTTAAAAGAAGAAAAAGAAAACACCGATCCAAGCGGCAATCGAGTCGTTCCATCAAATCAAGACTAGGAAAATGAGGAAGAACTCACCAGTGCCTCCATCGCCGACGGTGAGGAGCTTGAACTGTTGACTCAGCAAAGCAGCTTGAACTGTTGACTCAGCAAAGCCTACCAAAAAAAAAATCAAACAAAGAAAGAATCAGGTAAAAGAAAAAAAAAAAAAAAGCATCCGAGCTCCAGGCCCAAAACGGCATCGACCGTCCCCGCCTCCCAAGAGTTAATGAACGGCGATCCACCGGCGACGATTGGCCGAAACAGACGAGCAACAGAGGAGAATTCCCACTCACCGTGCTCGGTCCTGCGGAATCGACAGAAATCCTCCTAAACGTGCTAAACGTGATCGGTCCTTCCACACTGACGATCGACCAATCGAAATCCTCGTCGATTGTGACGTTTCCTTGGAAATGGACGATCGACGGAGGACTACGACGCGACATGATCGGAGGCTGAGGAGCGAGGACGAGGGTTTTAGGCTGAGGAGTGAGGACGAGGGTTTTAAAATCTTATGAATCTTGCAACCGATGATACATTCAATGTGCCGAGAATATTGCGAGATTTCGGATTTGATTCTTTCATTATCTTCCATACTCGGTAGCTGCCGATTTGAAGGGGGGAAATTTGAAAAACTGGACAAAACAGCAAAAAGTATCAAATGTAGTTTATTTTTAACGAAAGACCAAAATATGTGGAATTCATTTTCTTTTCACAACGTGACTTGATATTTACTGGGAGTGAGTAAGATGGATCGATTGAATCTGTTGGTTTAGGGTGGTTTTAAGGAACTTTGGTCCGGTTCCCGATTTTATAAAATTGGAACATATGATTTTTGGTCTAATTTTTATTTTATTTTAGGGTGTGAATCAGACTCGATCAACTATATATAATATATTTTTTAATTTCTTAAAATAGCTATATAGAGCCTATTTGGTTTAATTTTGGGAAATGGTTTTGCATTTCCCCAAGTATCTTTGAGTGAATGAATATTTTGTGAATGCAAGTGTGTTTGGAAACTCAATTTTTGTGTATATTTTGCAAAGGAGCTTTGAGATGAAAAGAAAAAGGAAAAAGGAAAAGAAAAGAAAAGGGAGGAGGTGATGCAGTTGAAGATCGTGGGGGAGCGGTTGGTGGCGGTGGGGAGGCAACTCGCCTAAGGTCCTGAGGTCAGCAAATGCTCGAATGATGCTCCATTGGAGAGAAATGTATTCTGTTCTTACGGTTCCACCGTGTGGGACCTGCTGCGTCCCTGATCGTGGCGAAGCCGACTAATTATCGTTGCTCGCTCGCATGCTCTGAACTCATCTTGCTTGGCGTCAAGCGTGTATATCTCGCTTTCTAATCTAACCATCTGTCACTGCTAGGCGATGTATTCCTTCCGTTAAACATGTTCACGGGAAATAGGGGATCGAAAACAGGCGTTGAAATATATAAAATTTTCTCAATTTTTTTTTGTCACGGTTCCCTTCTTAATCAAATAGATTCATGTCTGAAAGAGGTTGACAATAAGTTCTTTCAAAATTGACTATTTGTCCCTTTGTTAGAGATGTTCCAAAAATGTCTGCGATTGAGTAAATAGCTCTATGAACTAATGAATCGGATCGAATTGCAAAATGTAAAGATTTGTACAAGTTAGACCTTTCATCACAACTTTGTGGAAAATTGTTAGATATGAATATGTTAGATACCCGTGACTCGATTGATGAAATAGTATCTCTAATTGTAAAATGAAGTTTTTTAATTGAGGGAAGGAGGGCGACAGTGTAGCGCAGTGTGTTTCTGGGATTTGACAGAGACCACCGGCATGTTGACCGAGGATGGGAAGCGAGGACTTTGCGGAAAATGGAAAGGCAAATTCGATTTCTCTCTCTCTCTCTCTCTCTGTTTTTTTTTTTTTCCTCGAGTTGCGTCTGCGGGACAGATAGGAAAATGGCCTCTTGCCTAACCTACCACTGCCGGGGAGTCATAAAGTATGCGGCGACAAATGAAAAAAAAATTGAACTTTTTTATGTTTTGAATATTCAGTATATAGGTATAGGGATTATTTGGAATGTTGCGAAATATATATGTAAGTATTTTTTTCTTTTTTTTTCTTTTTTTTGTGGTGTGGTATAACTGGCGTTGTTCTTGCTCGTGCTAGTTGTGATAGAGTAATAAATTCCACCGTTGCACCTGAGTGAGTGTGATATGAGTACACGAGGACGGATTCAAATTCCGCACATAAAAGATGAGATAAAGTGGCATTATCGCACATGCATCACTTCTTGAGGCAAGGACGTCGCGATATTCACAAATGGAATCTATCCAAGCTAGGTTGGCTTGAAATATATGAACATACGAAGTATAACACCGCTTCTGATTTTTTAAGATTATATTTTATTCTTTTAAAAAATTTAAAGAAAGAATTATTCTTTTTTTTTTACCAGTTTAGAAAGAATCATTCATAAAGGTGAAAAATAGAAAAATTCCACAAATGGAAATTCAAATTTGAAAGGTGCAAGATATATTTGAGAGATTTTTCATAATTTTCTTGATTCTCCATATCTCTCAAAAGTGTACATAGGGTTTGTCCCGATTAATTATGATATAATAATATTTTATCCTTATTTTGTTATCAGAAGGATGCGAGTTTAAGGAAATTTTGTCAGAACTAGGTTCACATCGCACTTGATGTATGCTCGAAGCATTATGCAAAACATACCTCGCATCTCGTGTCATTCCCTTTCAATTACTAATAACATCTATCTGTCCAAGTCAATTTTCAAAATTGTTGCGACGTTGTCTACGCAATAACGACGTCAGCTTGTTGTTGTGTAGCCTCACGAGTTAGGTTCTCTCTTTCAGCACATTGAGCCATCCCCGCAATCTACGTGGGCATTTTCTTTTTATTCTGTTCTTCAAATATAGTTGAATTTATATTTTGGAGATTTTCCATATAGTACTTGATTATTCATAACTCTTAAGATCGTGCAAGTATCTCTCTTAAATGTGCATATCATTGATTGATGAGAAAATTTCAAATAAAGGCTCAAAGTGCTCTTAATTTTTTAAATAAGAGTATGAAGTGAATCTTATTTCAAATAGGAGCCTGAAATGCTTTTATTTTTCAAATAAGAATTGAAAGTGCCATGTAAGTCTTAAATAATGATCCAATCTCATTCGTTGATCAAGGGCATTTTTGTCCTTTACATTTTCTTTTTTAAAATTTTCCTTTTTCCTTTTTTATTTTATTTTATAAAACAAACTTAATAAAGAAAAAATAGGGCTAAAACTAAAAAGAAGAATACTGGCTGAAGGGCTGGCCAGTCCTTGTCTATGGCTATCGCCCAATCACCGGTAGGGCATCGGCCATGGCCGGTGATGTTGCCGGCGCCTTGACAAGGGCCAGTAATCACTCGCGAGAACCAAGAAAGGGTTGTATGTTAGAAAGGAAAACAAAAGCTCGATACCTTCTTCTAGGAGATTACCAAGAGGGAGCCTAAATCCAAGTCCATCAATAAGATCAATCTTCACTCAAAAGCTTATGTTAATGAGTTATGGGTCAACCAAAATATATTAACTGCTCTACACTTGATGCAGTGGTAGGATGGGCAAGAGTTGTTTTGAGTGATAATCGAAGATGGGTTGAGTGTATGAGGGATGGATGTTGATAAATAGTTACAAAATGAGGGATAGAATATGATTGGAACCAAGGTGTATAGGATGTATCACCAAGCAAAGATCAAGATCGAGATAGACAAAGCTCACCACCAAGGCCTATAAAAATCACCAGCTTAGGATACAGGACTTCGGGATTGAAGAAGCTCATCACCCAGGCCTATTGGAAAACCACTAGCCGAGGATACAGTGTTTCTTTTGCTCACCATCGAGGAAGAATCCATCTTCCAAGGATATATAAATCAGGAGTAATCCACTCTCCAAAAATATTCACTCCCACAAAGGAAAATCTCAAATGTTTTTATACTCAAAATTCACTGTCTTATATTTGAGAATTTTCCTCTTTATATAGAGGCATAATTTCATAGAAAATGGACTAGACATTGAACACAAGAAGCTACATAATTAGTTAAAGACATTGGAACTAGAAAAAGCATAATAATGACGTAGGAACAAGAAAATGCATTAAAACATATGATGACCTACAACACACTTAAAACTCACTAATGACACTTAACAAGACGCGAAGTAATTTAAATAGACTTTAAATTCTTTCGTCTCCTTTGGCAGTCCAATAAACATCTTCGAAGATTGCCGATTTGGATTTGGAATCGACGCGCTTCCCTTTCGCCGATTTCGATTCGGAATTGACATGAATCAACGTGACCAGTCGTGTCATACTGACGAACAACCCAATCGGCGGAGGAGGCCTAGGAGGCGGAGGCGGAGTACTATGCAGCATGATCAGTTTGTTGAAATGGACGCTTTCGAAGAGACGGGAGCAAGAGAGATAGGGAGAGCGGTGAAGAGAGGCTGAGCAGTAGGTTTTTTATAGGGGAGAGAGAGAGAGGCTGAGCAGTAGGTTTTTTATAGGAGAGAGATAGAGAGAGAGAGAGAGAGGAGTGTGCTTGACGCAACAATCCGGACGGATTGGGCCGTCCGATCCTGCGCATTCCCTCCTCCAACGGTTTGAACCAGGTCGACCGTGCGATTGGGTGGTTTTCAAGGGGATGAACTTAAAATCGAGATAATCTTCTTAATCTTGTAACCGATGATACATTCAATGTGTCGAGAATTGCGAGATTTCGAATTTGATTCTTTCATTATCTTTCATACTCGGTAGTTGCCAATTTGAAGGGGGGAAATTGAAAAACTGGGCAAAACAGCAAAGTATCAACTGCAGTTTATTTTTAACGAAAGACCAAAAGATGTGGAATTCAATTTCTTTTCACAACGTGACTTGATATTTACTAGGGGTGAGTAAGATGGACTGATCAAATCTGTTGGTTTAGGGTGATTTTAAGGAACTTTGGTCTGGTTTCGGTTTTATAAAATTGGAACAGATGATTTTTGGTCTAATTTTTTAAATTTTTTTTTATTTTAGGGTGGGAATCAGACTCGATCAACTATATATATATATATATATATATATATATATATATATATATATATATATATATTTTTTTTTTTTTTAATTTCTTAAAACAGCAACCAAAAATCCTAATTTTCTTCTCCCGTGGCCTCACGTGACTTTTTCCCTCTCCCCTTAGTGCCTCAAGCTTCGCTTACTCTTTACTCTTTAGTCTTTTCCTCTCGCCTTAGTGCCTCACGCCTCGCCCTTCGCTCTTTACTCTTCACTCTTTCGATCTTTCCCTCTCTTGATTGAGTTTAGGAATCGCATCCTTCTCGACACTTGCACCATTCTCAGACAGTCCTTTCGCTCTTGCATCTCATTTCGGCTCTCGCCTCCTCTCTTGCTCTATTCAAGTTTGTTCTTTGCCTTTTCAATCTGCTCTAAATTTGTTGTTGCATCCGTGTCTTGCGTTTGCGTTTTTTTTAATGCAAATTTGTGCGGTTGGATGTGACGAGCAACTTCTCTATTTAGTTTGGTTGATTGCAATATCTTGGAAAATTAGTTCAGGGTAAATTTATCGAAAATATATTAATTTAAGGCTTTTTGATTATATTAACCCAATTACTTTCGCTTCAACAAAAGCAAAAAGCAATTTTTTCTTCTCTTCATCTCTTTTTCTCTGCTAGTATTAAAATAATATTCACCTTTTAAGAAGTTATAAATAAATTATAACCGAATTAAAATCTATATATTGTTAAAATTTTAAATATTACAATACGAGAAAAAGCCAAAGTACATTCATCACAAGAATTTAACTCAGGGAAACAAGCAGAAAGTAAAGAGTCTATCCGGACACATCCTTAATTGCTTTTTAGGGCTATATCATTAGGGAAAGAAAAATCGAAACCGAGGAAACCGCCGTGCTATATGAGTATCTGAGCCTTTGCATGGATTAATTTCTCATTGCGTATAGATAGACTCGTTTTATGCGCATAAAGAAGGATTAATTTTTCAAATTGCATATGGAAAGCCTTGTGTTATGTGCGTGAAGAGGTTGCTTATTTCAAACATGGTAGATTGACAACTCAAAAAGCAAGATGAATTTGCTAAGAGATTCTTATATCCAATGTGACACTATATACGACACGAGCCGAGGCTCCATGATCTACCAGGGAAATTGTCCAAAAAATTCTAAATCTATAAGTATTTAACTTTTTAATTGTATCAATTAGGTTATAAATCTTTTCACATTTTGCAAATTAAGTCCATTTGATCAATTTTGTCCGAAGACAACATTGACCACATACATGGCTTGACTAGCACTAATTGTAAAATGTATTAATTTTTTTTCTATTTTTTTTATTTTTTCTTTTCTTCCTCCTTTAGCCAGTCATTGAGACCTCGCCGATCTTGGGTAGACCTCATTATGCTTGGGCGAGGCTCAACCTCGTTGGCCCACACCTTTGGCTAGATCTACGCCATCGTCAGGGCCCAATCATTGATTAGAGGAAGAAGGGAAGAAAACACGTAAAGAAAAAGAAAAAAATCAAAATAAAACCAAAATATTAAAATATTATTAAAAATGATCACGTTTAGCATTAGCCACACAATATCATATGCTCAACATCCATGTCAATGATTTCAAATTGAAATTAGTCGGATAAACATAATTGGCAAAATACGACTCAATTAGCACAATTAAAAAATTTAAAACTAAATGGTAAAAGTGTAATAGGTATAGAGTGGCAAGCATGCCTTGGCTTCCAAAGTTGTGGGAGGTGATGTGATTCACATGTCGGAGATGCTGCACGCGAATGATGCACTCAACCGACCAGTACTTTACGGGCCAACCAGAAAAGGGAAATCAAGTGCTCTCAAAACACGACATCCACCATCAGTTCAATGATCTCGTGCCATTGTTAGAAGAATGTTTCGATCTCTACAAAGAGGAGCCAAGCTTATGGCTCAGCCTAATGTAAGCAAATGCATTCCAATGTAATCTCGTCGACCTCATCAGCATTTAGTACGATCATAGAGAAGTTCGACCGGGCTATCGGCTGAAGACATCAAGAAGAAAAAGATGACTGACTGAGGCCTATGGAACGGCTCATGTGATCGCCGAAGGCCTTCTCCAAGCCAAGGCTGAAATCGTTGCTATCATGGTCAGAATGAACCTCGACATGAGAAACAATCTATCATAATCAGATACAGAACAAACACACCCCGGCCGGGGAAAACATTCTACATGCAACGATTAAACAGCCATCAAGGAAACACAACTTTACTGGCCAAGATAAAAGGGACATAATCTGATTAATGGGTTAGATGCCATAGATGTTCTACGTAGTCGAAACCTGGATAATTTTACTAGCACATCTGAATAGAGAAGCTGAAGCAGAACACAAAATGAGTTAGCTAAGCTAGCAGCAAAAGTTTGAAAATTTAGTCAGCTAACTGAAGATCGCTCTTCCATTTTGATAGAAGGGAATGTCCATGCCTGATAATCATTTAAATGAACGCAAATTACGGGCTAGAGGTGAGACCAATATGTGAGACAGACGAACATTGTCAGGAAACTAGAGCCCCATGAGGAAAAAGCTTGCTTAGGTAAAGACTGACAATGGCAGCAAATCTCAGTTTTCCTTTGGAATAATATCCCTGCCGTTCTCAAATGTTCCCAACATTTTCCAGTATAGCTATCATGGTCTGTATAATTCGAGACAGGTTGAAAGCAAATTACATTATTTTATACAAGAATACACAGAAGTACTGGATACCGAGGTACATATGCTTTATGTTGACATCAGAGGTAAATACCGCCCGAAAAGAACTGGGACTCTTTTATGAACTCCCATCCCTTTTCCTTATCAATGTTCACCTTTGATTTCATACCTATCAAGTGGTGAGGCTCCGGCAATGAACCAAAAGGATCTTAGAAGCAGGACAACAGTTAGTTCATTATGAAGCAAGAACCCTCTTTTCTTCCTCTTCTAGTCTATTCAACCATTTAAATCCGAGATCACATCCTGCTTTTGCGGCTATCTCAAACTGCTTTCTAGCCATCTCTACTGGGTCCACTGCCGGGTCGTCCACACTCTTCTGTGATTTTCTGGCAGCTGAGCCTCTACCCAAAAAGAACTTCGTCAAAACTTCTGGAACTTGAACACCTGAAGCATTTTTGGAACAGCCAATGGGCAAATTCTCATCAAAAGATGTTCTGTAAAGCTCCTGTTAGTGTCTTGCTCATTTTGAGGCCATCAAGATTTAGATCAAAGCTTCACTCAAGCTGAGAGAAGAGACACGTGTGAATTTTGAATCTTATGGAGAATGGACACAGCAAGAGAGATCATCACTTGTGTCTCATGGCAAAATGATCATCTGTGCTAGAATTTTGATTCGGAAGATGACTGATAAAGGAAGAGATTTGACAGATGAAGAGGCAATGCAAAAGGCGGTGATGTGGGGATAGTAAAAGAGCGCTCTAGACAAGTGATGCATGAAGAAGCTGAACAATAATTCTAGAAAAAAAGTAGGTCCCCCAATTCTGCAGTCATGCTGTTGAAGACTGTCCTTTTATTGAAGAAAAAAACAAATGAACAAGAGGCTTTTGTGCTTCCAAAATCTCAGCTATATTTTAAAAATAATTTTCTGTGCTTTGGCAGAGATGACTTTTTATATGCATACCGAAAATGTATCAAGGTTCATTTATCTTTCCCACATCAATTGAAGATGAGGATTTAAACAATTTTTGTGAACCAGATAGATCAGTAAGCTCTCCGATCACCATCGTGTGTGAATCAAAGGGAGAGACGTGACTGTTAATTTGGAACTGTTCCCCCAACACTGTTTGAAAAATGTCCTCAAAATTGGACAGATAACTTGAAACTCTCGTTTCTCCTCTTAAAAGAGGCTGGATGGCAATCCCGCTTGCAAATTGGAGAATCCATGATATAAGTGGACCTTTGGTTGAACGAAACAAGGCAATCAAATGTAATCAAGACTGTATAAATGTATGCACTTTTTGTTTTTGTTCAAAAGCATAAACTCAAAGAACAAACCTCTAAGAAGGAGAGACCCATATGCTATGGCTGCACCAGCATGTCCCTGCATATGTTCACAGGAGAGTAAACTATAAGAGGACAGCATCTTCCCAATTTCTTTTGTACCAAACCCGAATATACATGCAAATAAATTGCCATGCATGGGCCTGCACTTGTGAAGGGACAATCAGAACTCCTCCCACGGATTTCTGTTAAAGATACAACATTATCTCAATTTCTATAATCCAGATGGAAAAACTAAGCCCTTCTGACAGCTAAGGTAGAAGTTAGTCAGACAAAATACAGTTGAATGAAAATTAGGGGGCCGAGCAGTAAAAGGAAAAGGAGCTGTCTTTCAAAGGCAGCTCTTTGAAATAGGTGAAGAGTTCTTATAATATCGTCCAGCTTGTTTCTCTTTTTTATCTCAGTTCCTACATGTTTATGAAGAGAACAGAGAAGCTTCAGGGATGCTTTCTCTGGGTTCATTAGGGGAGATGACTATACCACTCACGTAGTTGACTGAAAACTACTCCTATCCCATAAATTCTTTAGGTAATTTCTAAGTATGAACTTATCCCTTTAACAAAGGTGTCTTGGTAAAATGGTAAAGGAAATTCCCTTTTCCCAGTGGATCTTTTTGAGTGAAGTCCAAAACTTTGCTTAATTCCCCCAAAAGTATCCAGTACTAATAATTGCAAAAAGGTTAATAGCGTAAAAAAAGAGTGCAAAGGAACTATCTGTTGAATACTCTATGCTAGCGGACACAAAACTTATCATGAATGCATCAACCTCTAAACCACAAGTTTCCAATTACATCACTTCATGAAGCGAAAAAAACTGGATGGTCACCTTCTCTGATGCCCTATGGAAACACCACATTGCTGAAGCAAGATCTTGCTTCACACAGTCCCCAGTCAAATAAACAGCTCCTAGAAGATAAAGAGCACCTGGATGCAGCTAGAAAATGACAAGCTTCAGTAAGAATGTAAGTAATTAAAAGCACATTAAGTGCATATGAACTAAGAGAGAAACAAAAAAGAAAAGGCAAAAGAGAACAGACCTGGTCGACTGCCTTCTCCAAATAATAAAAAGCTTGTTGATCAGAGGAAAAGTAATCATGCTACACATACCCAAGCATATCACATAAATCATATAATAGGCCATTTTAAAGTGTGTAAGGGAAACAACAACCAGATCATAGACAGCAGAAAAGGTAAATGAAAGCTACTGTAAGCTAATGGTGCAACAGAATATTCATAAAAAATTGCTAACAACATTACAGAAAATAGATTGGACTTATGTGGAATCATGTTTTTATATGTCAAGAGTTACTTATGTGTTAAAAATTCAAAATAATTTAACAAAAATGGAAATTAGAAAATCGAGACGAAAAATTAAAAAGAAAAAGCTAAAATTAGATGCATCAAATAGTAATTTATTTAAACAAAAAAAAATTGAAAAGAATAAAATGAAAAATGAGGAGAGGTCTTTACCAAAAAAAAAAAAATCCACCCACATCAATTCTATAACTCCATCACTCTCCTTCTAATAAATCCCAAAAAGATCCTCCTCGTTCACCTTATGTTGTATATAGGAAAAGAAAAAAGAAAAACCCCATGTTCAGTTCCCTAACTTTTTTATTGTGTTTCGTATGTGTGGCGTCAATCTCCAACTAATGATTTGACTTCTAATGTTCCACCGAACAAATATTGATAGAGTTCCACAAAATTATTGGGCACTTATCATGCAGAGGTGTTATGCAAACAAATCAAATAACTCTCTAGTTAAAGTTACTGAACCAGTTAAAGCATACAAAAAAGATTTGTTAGCAAGACCACATTTCCTAATTGCCCTACATCTTTTGTGCCAACTTTCCCAATTCTCAGCTGGGCCAAGGAGCCTTGATGACGTAAAGAAAAAGACCATATAAAGATTCTGTTATTATATGTTCAGCAATATCTAGTGAGGTTCCATTTTAGGGCAATGGCGAAGCCAGCTTTATAAAGAGCAATGATTAACAGTTCAATCGCTTTTTCCAAAAGCTACAACTAAAGAGAACTCAACCCAAGTTGCAACAAGTTTATCCAAGACACATGCTAGTCGGCCAAGTGTAGCAGTTGTATTTGAAGAGCAAAGAAAAAGATAACATAAACAAGTTCCATAACTTAACAGTGAACATCATAGTTTCCATTATACTTGCATGTAGAAAATTTAGTTATACATGCCAAGTAGAAATTATTCTGATAATAGTTAAAAACAATAATGGGTTCTCATCAAGCCCAGAGATATCCAGTCATGAAGTAAAGATGCAATCAATAAGAGATAACTTAGGCAGCTACCAAAGTACAAATTTCTTACTTCAACTCTTAGACGACAGCCTAATTCGTACTGTGCATCTGGATCACCCATATTAGCAGCTTCCACCAGCAAGGCAGCACCACTGTTATGGCAACACGGTCTTATAAGGAAACACCGTATGTATAAGTAGTAGCATAACGCACCAAAGCATGACCATGCTTCCATCAAACCAACAATGAGAGGATATAAGCAAGGTTACTAAGTTACATGGAATCTGTATAAAAAAGTGCTCACTAGAAATGAAAACAAGAAGATGCCAGCTCGCATTAGCACATTAAAAGGTAAAACAAGAGCAACATGTTTAAGCACAATGCTCTTTCATTATCGTGATAATGTTTTTTCTACAATACTGCCAAATATGACCTCTCCAATTGAAAGGCTTCAACAAAACAAAAAGACAAAGTTATCCTGAGTTAGATCACCCTTGATTTTACCTTCCCATCTGCATGCCAGTAGTTTCCGCACATCACAGTGCCACATGAATGATTACCAAGAAAGAAAGATACACATTTCCTAACATAAGAAAGAACCACTTACACAGCTAAGCATTTCCCCGGAACATGGTACTTCAAATGCAGTTTAGCCAGCCAATATCTGGCATGGGTGTTTGAATTGTCGGCCTCGAGAGCCAACTCAAAGTTCTCCTTTGCAGTCTAACCAGAATTGAATAGGAGAGAATATGAGCAGGCAGAGAAAAAAAGAAATATCAGTTCTAGTCGTCGTTAGTAAAAAGAAAATGTAAGAACTAAAAGGGAATTACAGTCACTAGATTAACAAAAAACTTCACGGTCTCTATATAAGATAAGAATGAAAGAGCTGATACATCGGTTCATCACCGTAAAATTCCCACTGGTTCCGTAACTAGCACTAAAAATTTCAATCAATCTGGAGAGAAGAACAGACGCAAAATCAAATCTTTCCACTCAGACAAGCATCACGCACGTGTCAACGAGCTACTTAGTCAGAAAAGGACACATCTTTCGATCCATATCAACACCACTCGGCAGACATAGCAGAATCAAAGCTATCTTAGCAAACCATGAGTAGCCCATAAAATTTCCAAAATTTCTCCGCTAAACAATCACGTTCACCTCACAAAAACCGAAACGAAAAAGCCGAATTGCAACGAGCATTGAAGACCATCGATCCCGAGAAGTCGGGGCTCACCCGGAGGAGAGGAAGGAGGCGGCGGTCGTTGAGCTCGCAGTAGTCGATCACCCGGTCGACCTCCTTGAGAGCGCTCCAGCCCTTCGCGATCAGCTCCATGGCCGTCTTGTTCCTGCTGTGCATGTCCCTCTGTCAAAGCCACCAAAATAGAAAAAAAAAAAAAAAACAAGAAATGAGCCCATTGAAGAACCCAATGGCAGAACGCCGGAGAGGATAACGGCGGAATTCGCGTACTCGCGGATCGAGCATGAAGAGGAGGCGGCCATGGTCGATCGGCTTGAGAGAGAGTGTTGCGCAGAGCGATCTCAACATGTTTGTGTTTATGCCTCAGAGAAGCAGAGACCAGCTGGGCTGCGGGGGTAGCTCTTTTTCAACCGCACCGTGGCTGACGGGAGAGAGAGTTTGGGTAATTCGGTTACGTCCATTTGATCCGCGGCGGTCGACTGGGTTGCTGGGCCCGTCGGGCCGTAACGGGCCGAAGAGAATGTTCCCAATATGGACCGCCACCGGCTTGTGATTTTTCATCCGTTAATTTCCAATAAATTTTAACCTAAATTTACTTGAGATAAATTTATCATCCATTAATTTCCAATAAATTTTACTGATGATTATACCAGTTTGAGATATTATCATATATTTGTCATGTATATACCAGTTTGTGATTTTTCTTTATATTAATTAAATTTAATGAAAATTAATGAAAGGTAAATTTGACAAAAATATCTCAATTTGAGGTTTTTTCCTAATCAAAAAACTAGTTTTGGATAAAGTCATTACAAGTGTAATAGTTTGGGTTTTTGTGATAAAAAAGTTAGTTTGTGGTAAATTTGTCACATACTTACCCGTTGTGGGATTTACGTGATATTAGCCTTTTAGTAATAAAAATTTTATAAAAAAATCAATTTGGTTTGGTTGGTTAGGTTAAGAGAATCACCCAAAATCAGCTAGTTTGGTCCGGTCCATACTCACCTCTAATTGGAAAGTAACTATATTTATATCTCGATACATTTTGTTTCTTTAAGTCTAGATTTCTTCCCTTTTAAATTTCCACAAATAATTATTTCAAAGTAAAAATTAGGGGGATTGATTCTTGATCAAGTCCAGTCCTACCTAGGAATAGGGAGCTAGACTAGGAGGACTAGTTTCTAGTTTATGAAATCAAGGATTGGTCCGATCCAGTCCAATGGAACCGATCATCTCACCTCAAACCCTAGACCAACCAAAACCCAAAATTGATCATCTACTTCAACCATCAATTCCCAGTTCAAATCCATTTTGCAAAATCATGAATTGACCCCTAGACCAACCAAAACCCAAAATTGATCATCTACTTCAACCATCAATTCCCAGTTCAAATCCATTTTGCAAAATCATGAATTGACCCAAGTGACGCCTTTATCAATGGCCAATTTTCGATACCGCGTGTGCCTCAAGAACCATGCGGTAAGCATCCAAGATAGCACAATCAACCAAACTAAATAGAGAAGTTGCTCATCACATCCAATCGCACAAATTTGCATAATAACAAACGCAAACGCAAGACACGAATGCAACAACAAATTTAGAGCAGATTGAAAAGGCAAAGAACAAACTTGAATAGAGCAAGAGAGGAGGCGAGAGTCGAAATGAGATGCCAGAGCGAAAGGACTGTCTGAGAATGGTGCGAGTGTCGAGAAGGATGTGAGTCCCAAACTCAATCAAGAGAGGGAAAGATCAAAAGGGTGAAGAGTAAAGAGCAAAGGGTGAGGCGTGAGGCACTAAGGCGAGAGGAAAAGACTAAAGAGTGAAGAGTAAGCGAAGCTTGAGGCACTAAGGGGAGAGGGAAAAAGTCACGTGAGGCCACGGGAGAAGAAAATTAGGATTTTTGGTTGCTATTTTAAGAAATTAAAAAAATATTATAAATATAGTTGATCGAGTTTGATTCCTACCCTAAAATAAAAAAAAAATTAGACCAAAAATCATATGTTCCAATTTTATAAAACCGGGAACCGGACCAAAGTTCCTTAAAATCGCCCTAAACCAACAGATTCGATCGGTCCATCTTACTCACCCCTAGTAAATATCAAGTCGCATTGTGAAAAGAAAATGAATTCCACATCTTTTGGTCTTTCGTTAAAAATAAACTGCAGTTGATACTTTGCTATTTTGCCCAGTTTTTCAATTTCCCCCCTTCAAATCAGCAACTACCGAGTATGGAAGATAATGAAAGAATCAAATTCGAAATCTCGCAATTCTCGACACATTGAATGTATCATCGGCTACAAGATTCAGAAGATTGTCTTGAATTTAAGTTCATCCCCTTGAAAACCACCCGATCGCACGGTCGACCCGGCTCAAACCCTTGGAGGAGGGAGTGGGCAAGATCGGACGGAGGGAATGCGCAGGATCGGATGGCCCAATCCGTCCGGATTGTTGCGTCAAGCACACTCCTCTCTCTCTCTCTCTCTCTCTCTCTCTCTCTCTTATAAAAACCCTACTCCTCAGCCTCTCTTCCCCACTCTCCCTATCTCTCTTGCTCCCGTCTCTTCGAAAGCGTCCATTTCAGCAGACTGATCATGCCGCAGCCGGGTTTTCTCTCTCTCCGATAAAAACCCTACTCCTCAGCCTCTCTTCCCCACTCTCCCTATCTCTCTTGCTCCCGTCTCTTCGAAAGCGTCCATTTCAGCAGACTGATCATGCCACAGCCGGGTTTTGATCGGTTGTTCATCGGTATGACATGAAGTTTTGATCGGTTGTTCGTCGGTATGACATGACCAGTCACGTTGATTCATGTCGATTCCAAATCAAAATCGGCGAAAGGGAAGCACGTCGATTCCAAATCCAAATCGGCGATCTTTGAAGATGTTTATTGGACTGCCAAAGGCGACGAAAGAATTTAAAGTCTATTTTAATTACTTCGCTTCTTGTTAAGTGTCATTAGTGAATTTTAAGTGTGTTGTAAGTCATCATATGTTTTAATGCATTTTCTTGTTCCTACGTCATGATTATGCTTTTCTAATTCCAATGTCTTCAACTAATTATGTAGTTTCTTGTGTTCAATGTCTAGTCCATTTTCTATGAAATTACGCCTCTATATAAAGAGGAAAATTCTCAAATATAAGACAGTGAATTTTGAGTATATAAACATTTGAGATTTTCCTTTGTGGGAGTGAATATTTTTGGAGAGTGGATTACTCCTGATTTATATATCCTTGGAAGATGGATTCTTCCTCGATGGTGAGCCAAAGAAACATTGTATCCTCGGCTAGTGGTTTTCCAACAGGCCTTGGTGATGAGCTTCTTCAATCTCGAAATCCTGTATCCTAAGCTGGTGATTTCTATAGGCCTTGGTGGTGAGCTTTGTCTATCTCGATCTTGATCTTTGGTTGGTGATACGTCCTATACGCCTTGGTTCCAATCATATACTATCCCTCATTTTGTAACTATTTATTAACATCCATCCCTCATACACTCAACCCATCTTCGATTATCACTCAAAACAACTCTTGCCCATCCTGCCACTGCATCAGGTGTAGAGCAGTTAATATATTTTGGTTGACCCATAACTCATTAACATAAGCTTTTGAGTGAAGATTGGTCTTATTGATGGGCTTGGATTTAGGCTCCCTCTTGGCAATCTCCTAGAAGAAGGTATTGAGCTTCTGTTTTCCTTTCTAACATACAACCCTTTCTTGGTTCTCGCGAGGGATTACTAGCCCTTGTCGAGGCGCCGGCAACATCACCGGCCATGGCCGATGCCCTATCGGTGATTGGGCGATAGCCACAGGCAAGGATTGGCCAGCCCTTCGGCCTGTATTCTTCTTTTAGTTTTAGCCCTATTTTTTCTTTATTAAGTTTGTTTTATAAAATAAAAATAAAAATAAAAAAGAAATTTTTTTTAAAAAGAAAATGTAAAAGGACGAAAAAATGCCCTTGATCGCCCCTATTTAAAATAAGATTAACTTCATACTCTTATTTAAAAAATTGAGAGCACTTTAAGCCTTTATTTGAAATTTTCTCATCAATCAATGATATGCACATTTAAGAGAGATACTTGCACGATAATCAAGTACTATATGGAAAATCTCCAAAATATAAATTCAACTATATTTTGAAGAAAAGAATAAAAAGAAAATGCCCACATAGATTGCGGGGATGGCTCAATGTCTTTGAAGAGAGAACCTAACTCGTGAGGCTACGCAACAACAAGCGACGTCGTCACAACAATTTTGAAAATTGACTTGGACAGATGGATGTTAGTAGTAATTGAAAGGGAATGACACGAGATGCAAGGTATTTTTGCATAATGCTTCGAGTGTACATCAAGTGCGATGTGAACCTAGTTCTGGCAAAATTTCCTTAAACTCGCATCCTTATGATAATAAAATAAGGATAAAATATTATAATATCATAATTAATCGGGACAAACACTATGTACAATTTTGAGAGATATGGAGAATCAAGGAAAATATGAAAAATCTCTCAAATATATCTTGTACCTTTCAAATTTGAATTTCCATCTGTGGAAGTTTTCTATTTTTCACCTTTATGAATGATTCTTTCTAAATTGGCAAAAAAAAGAATAATTCTTTCTTTAAATTTTTTAAAAGAATAAAATATAATCTTAAAAAATCAGAAGCGGTATTAGACATTCGTATGTTCATATATTTCGAGCCAACCTAACTTGGTTAGATTTCATTTGTGAATACCGCGACGCCCCTTGCCTCAAGAAGTGATGCACGTGCGATAATGCCACTTTATCTCATCTTTTATGTGTGGAGTTTGAATCCGTCCTTGTGTACTCATATCACACTCACCCAGGTGCAACGGAAGAATTTATTACTCATCACAACTGGCACGAGCAAGAACAACGCTGGTTATACCACGGCCACAAAAAAAAAAGAAAATACTTACATATATATTTTGCAACATTCCAAAATAATCCCTATACCTATATACTGAATATTCGAAAAAAAAAAAGTTAAATTTTTTTCTCATTTGTCGCCACATACTTTATGAACGGCAGTGGTAGGTTAGGCAACGGGCCACTTTCCAATCTGTCCCGCAGACGCAACTCAAGGAAAAAAGAAAAAGAAAGAGAGAGAGAGAGAGAGAGAGAGAAAGAAATCGAATTTGCCTTTCCATTTTCCGCAAAGTCCTCGCTTCCCATCCTCGGTCAACATGCCGGTGGTCTCTGTCATATCCCAGAAACACACTGCACCACACTGTCGCCCTCCTTCTCTCAATTAGAAAATTTCGTTTTACAATTAGAAATATTCTAAACTTACGGTTCGTCAAATTTAATGTAATTGACGTTGATAGCATGGACCCCCGAACTGTTTATTACTTTCTAGAAAGGGGTGGTCCAGACATTATATAAGTGGAAAATAGGACACGAAAAGTCCTATCAATCCGTTGACCGAGCCAAAAATAAGTAAAAAATATCAACTCATGCCTGAAGTTATGTGCCCGGGACGCTCAATTTTTCCATGGATGTACTTCACAAAGGACAGAAAAGCACCCTTTTCCGGCGACGAAAAGAAAATATGAATTGGACTTTTAGCCGATGGACGATCTTGATCTAAGTGCAAGCATTTAAGTTTCCTCCCTAGGGACTCATCAATTCAGAGAATCTTCACGATTTAGGACTTGGTCAAGTCGCTTAGACATCTTCCCACGAAGTTTCAGAGGAAACAACCCAAACATTCACGCTTCGACTCTTCTTAATGAGAAGTTGTTCGCGTGAATAATAACTTCATCAACTTTGGGCGAATCGACGGCTATAAATGGGGGATTGAGAGAGAGCTATGAACAGACTCGTGCTGTCTTGAAGAAGAAGAGGAGCTTGGAAAATTTTATTCCACGTGATGGGGAACATGGTAGACAATATTTTTCTTTTGACAAAAGCAGTTGTTTCATGCAAGTTATTGTAAATTGCACTTAAGAATGGTGTGATGACTATATAAAGTGGTCGTGGATACTTGATTAATAGAGCACATTCCGGCCAATCTTTTCTGTTCGTAAGTGTGATAGTGAAGAACGCGTAACTGTCTTGCTGTTCAGCAGGGGAAAAGAACCAAAACCAATATCATGTGTTGTGCCTCAGAAGTTAGAACACTGATCGTGCTCACACTAAATAAAAGTTTACTACTCAAATACATGGTTGACTAGGAAATTATTCCGACTTTAAGTTCTTCCCTTCAAAAACCTCCATGAAAATTTGAGGAAATTTTGCATATTTTGATGCCTACTTCCATTTATTTCCCCTCTTTCCCAAGAGGATGTAATGGGAGAAACACATCATGTGGAAATGATAAATGGTCTAACCAACCAATCGGAAAGCGAGATATACATACACTGAATGTATCGTCGGTTACAAGATTCAGAAGATTATATTGATTTATTTCCCCTCTTTCCCAAGAGGATGTAATGTGAGAAACACATCATGTGGCAATGATAAATGGTCTAACCAACCAATCGGAAAGCGCACACACTGAATGCCACACGACCGCCGCACGACCGTCGTACGACCGTCGCACAACTACCGCATGATCGTCGCACAACGACCGCCACACGATCGCCACATGACCACCGCACAACAGTCGCCGCTAACTGCCGCCGCAAGATTGCCGCCCACCGACTACAAGAGGGGTTAGCGACCGATGGGCTGTAGAGAGCGGTTGACAAAAAAATTATTTGTGAAAATAACGATACTTTAGGTCATTATTTGAAATTTTCCCTTAAAATTATAACTCAACATAAATAATATATGAATTCTAATATGAGAAATTCAAAATAACAAAAAATAACAATTTAGTTATTTCAATTTAATCTTATTTTTATTTATATATATTAGAACTTAATTATATTTTTATATTAATATAAATATATAATTATAAATATTACATTTATATTTATTACATATTTTTGGTACCTAAATATTTTGGGTATATTAATACAGTTTACTATTTAATAAAATTTTATTAGAGAATGATGGAGGGGAAGAAAATAATAAAAAAGAAATTAATTAACAAAAGAGAGGAAAATAAAATAAGTAGGTAATAGTGTCGCGAGAGGTTTTTACCATCTCAATTTGTAAAATTTTTGGTTCATTTTTATTGATGTCAATTATATTAAATAATGTACATGATATGATGTGAATATATTTGATTTTCTTATTGCAATAATCAAATAGTGGATGTGATGTATCAAAATCTTTTGAATTTCATATCCTATCATATTCAATTTTATTTTAATTAAAAATATGGATAACCAAATGTAGCATAAGTTCTAGATGGAACCCATCACTCTCTAACAACCATTAATTCCATAGGTCCTACTATAGAACACATATTAATTTCTTTTCCAAATAAAAAAATAATAGAAAAGGAGAGGTTTGACATACGCAGCACAATGCGTATGCTTGCTTCTTTCCCAAAATAAAAAAAAAGAGAATATTATTAAGAGTTTCTAAAGGTTCATACTTTCTTTGACTGAACTTTTAACCTCTGAATTATAAACATGGACATCATCCAGACGTATGTTTCCTAATATTTTGATGTGACAATCTACCAATCATATCTTAATTGGGAATCGAGGAAAATATAATTTGTTATAAATTTTTAAAGAAAAAGAAAAGATTTAATCGCATGAGTTCCTAGTCGAGTCGGCACCTGCAGCTCACTAGCGATACAATAGTTTCGTTGTGCCCGATTGAGAGGACATTGACTACAACGTGGTGCAGGTACATAAAGACCAAAAGGCTGATTTTACATGGTAAAAGTCTCCAAAAATGGACACGAATCTCCAGCTGCACTACTTACGCATCATTTCCTCATTCCCCACGAACCACGAATCAGCCAGCCAGCTGGGATTTTTCTGATTGTCCATCCAAGTGCACGTGGCAGCTTTTGAACCTTTGTGATTAGTATCGACGGTTGAGATTTACTCTTTTTTTTATCCGATGGTCAAGAGATTGAGATCTATTCTCGAAGAATAAGATGTTACTAGTCGAGATTCTCTTTTTCTCTCCAACAGTTATCGAGGGATTAGCGATCCATTTCCCAAGAATTGTTATGTTAAGATATGTCTTTCTAGAGTCATGTATAATTAGTGCATTGGAAGTTAAAATATTTTCTTACCTAGTGTACTTAAAGAGTACTCGAAACACCCATTTAATGAGACCTTTATATGTATAAGTCATGTTTAATGCGTTTAACAAAACCTTGTCTCATCATATAGCATATGGATCGTACAAATAAATTTGAGGGTATGTTTAAAATGACCATTATCATGCCTTGAAAAAATATTAACACATGTATATGAATAATAACAAATAAATAAAAAGGCGATGCTTTCCATGCTCCTAGGCCGCAAGAAACATTTTCGAACCGTGGCTATGTTGTCATTTTCCAACCGTGGCGCTTATTTTAGTAATCATTAGGGACGGAGAAAAAACACAACCCTAATTGTAATGATATAATTGCAGCACGCGGAATACTTCAAACATCTTATAAAAACTACAAAATTAATTTCTTTTCTCTATATGGTACATTGAAAAGCTGCGTCCAAGATTTTTCTATGGTTTATCGGCACAACTTCTTACGTCGGTTTCAACTTTGGAAAGGGCTAGTACAGTACTTTCATAGTGTTCAGCTTGGCAAGCATCACAACTTCATGCCTCTTTTCGTAACCTGCCCCACCCACTTTTCAATGATGCGACTTCTAAATATAAATAGCCAAAAATACAACCACCGGCCTTGGTGGCTCCGCTGGGTAGGCTTCGGGTTTCCACGCGTTGGGCCTGGGAAGCGCCCCTTCAACGCAAGTTGAAGGGAGGCGGTGGATTGCCGCGTGGCGACTTAAGTGGGTTGTCGGGGTGGTGGTCCTCCCGCTTACGCAGCCCCTGGGTTTACTCCTCCGGCTGCCGGCCGTGCGGGGTTCCCGGGTCAAAAAAAAAAAAAAAAAAAAAAAAAAAAATAGCCAAAAATACACAACAGCGCATCACTATACAATTTCAATTTTTTTTCCACATGCCACTCTAGCACTTTTAGCACTTTTCAATAGAGTCACATCCATATGGATTCTTAGCGTCTCTAAAGTGATTATTCTTTTTGGCAGCGACTTTGATTTTAAATCCATATCTGATGACCTGACGAGGAGGATGAGGGTGGAGCTGGACCAACCCTGTCTTATTTTATATCTTCCGATTGCCGAAATGACGGGTCATGGTCGGCAGGAGTGATGCACCCATGGGAAGTACACTGTGCAACACAGGAGAGAGAGAGAGAGAGAGAGAGAGAGAGATTCTTGATATTCTTGATGTGAGAATGCAATGTCAACCAGCTCAACTGTTGAGCACAAGAAAAAGAAAACAGGGGAATTCTTCTTTGTCTGAAAACTGTTGTGTTGTGCCGTGAAGAAGAAGAAGAAGAAGCAGAGCATGGAGGGTTTGATGCGAAACAGGGGAGGGGTGCTGTGCGGAGTGTCGCTCTCGGTGTGCGGTCAGGAGGAGGCGCAGGCCTTCTCCAGAGACGGGAGCAGCCAATACAGCCTCGCCACCGGCATGTTGCCGTCCCTCGGCACGAGGAGCAACCGCGCCGTCCAGCTCCGCAGCTTCATCGTGTCCTCCCTCGATCGTCGTTACAGGTGAATTCGATGTCGACCCGTGTCGTCTTTCTTGTTCATTGTATCCGTTCCATTGTTTTCATCGGCTAAAGAGGTGATCTTGTCCCACTTCCTCTGTGCTCTGTCTTGATTGTGAGCTGTGATATTCGTCTGCTCACATGGTTTTTGATGTTTTCACGTTTTTTTTTAATCCTTGAAATGCGACTGGTAGCTTCAAAAACGTTGGGATTGGAGGTTCTTGTCAATCCCCGGTTGACTTGTACAGTCTGATGAAGATCGGATGAATCTGGTTGTTTCAGGATATGGGAGAATTTCCTGGTTCTTCTGGTTGTGTACACTGCTTGGACGTCGCCGTTCGAGTTCGGCTTCCTCAAGAAGCCAAAGCCGCCGCTGTCCATCATTGATAATATCGTCCTTACCTTCTTCGTGGCTTACCTCGACAAAGCCACCTACCTACTTGTCGACGACCCGAAAAAGATTGCTTGGAGGTACACGACCTCATGGTTCGCCCTTGATGTCATATCGACCATTCCCTCCGAACTTGCTCAGAAATTCTCGCATTCGCCTCTCGGGGGCTATGGCCTATTCAACATGCTCCGACTTTGGCGTCTCCGAAGGGTCAGCGCCCTGTTTTCGAGGTAGCTTTGCACAATGAGTCTCTTCATTCTGTTGCACATATGCAAGCGTCTGAAATTTGTCTTTCCTTCTTTTGACAGATTGGAGAAAGATAGGAACTATAACTACTTTGTTCTCCGGTGAGCAAAACTCCTCTGTGTCAGTATCGAATCCGTCTTTGGCAATACCATTTTGATTAAAAAGCAATGGCCTTCTGTGAGGTTGTTGGTGTCTCATGAGAATTCGCATTCCTTTATGCAGGTTACTGTGTTTGCAGTCCATTGTGCAGGATGCTTCTATTATCTTCTCGCTGCTCGTAATCATGACCCGGCAGAAACTTGGATGGGACATCCATTGTGACATCCTGAAATCTAGGTTCTGATTTCGATCGAAATAATTGGACATTTCATCAACGCATTTATAGTTATTTTCTCTGAACTGATCACTTATGGGATAACTAATCTATCAGGTGAAGCCGTTAAGGAATTTTAACGCATTAGACTTGATAATTCGACCAGGAAACGACTGCTCGACCGTGCAAATCTGCAAGAGATCATTACGACACAGTAAGATCGATTAGAAATCGGAGATGTGTTGACTCGACAAAGGTATGTGATTAAGTGTGGGTGATTCCACCTAATTGTACAATTCTTGTCGATCGGCACTAAACCGATTATTCTGTCATTTCGATACCCTGTGTCTGTATTTGAAACATTGAGATTTCTACGACAATTGAGAGTCGCCAATGTATCGAAGATGTATTTTGTGGCTTGAGAATAATCAACCACAGGTCAAATGCACGAAAATTTCTAAAAGCTACCCGGTAGATTAGGATGCACTAAATTCGCGTCGAATTGAAATTAACCATGAAATCGAACCCGAATTCAGAAATTGAGAGTTCTGCCAAGTCACAATTCATTTTAGAAACGTCGACTCATCTTTAGAAGATTTTTCTACAAACCGAGATTTTGGCGGAAAGCAAAGTAAGGCCGTTTTTGTTCGAGATTGTCAGAGGGCCGTTTTTGATCAAATCTTTGGGAAGCAAGTTGGACCATTGATGGGGAAAAGTCATAAGAAGGTTGAGGACACATGGGTTAATTTAATTGAGCTTCAATTGGATAGAATTGATTGAGAATTGATTAAATTAAGTGTACGGGATTTTATGCCACGGCGGAAAAAGAAATTGGGCCCATTGGACTAAGGTTGTGGGAGATTAGAGATAATGGAGCATGACATCATCAAGTGATGGGCCTTTTCGGGGGATTAAATAAAGAGAAAAAGAAAAGGAATGGCCTCCCCCTCCCTTCTGTCTCCTCCCTCTCCCAATCGTGCAACTCCTTCGGCCCCTCTCCATCTTCTTCATCTTCTTCTTCTTTGAAAACCCAGCCAGCCGAAGAAGCCGCAAAGTAGCAACCAGCAGCTGCCGGAACGCTGCCGTAAGCCCACCGGAGGCTGTCGCACGTCCAGCCGCACCTCCGCCTCCCTCTCTTCCCCCCTGCTGCCGGTCGACCAGCTCTTTTCTT
This sequence comes from Eucalyptus decipiens, assembly GCA_014182575.1. NCBI lineage: Eukaryota > Viridiplantae > Streptophyta > Magnoliopsida > Myrtales > Myrtaceae > Eucalyptus > Eucalyptus decipiens. The sequence goes on from CM024611.1 coordinate 60,310,949, forward strand.
CCTCCTGGTTGTGCCTTTCAAACCCAAATATTTCAAAGGAGAAGCCGCACGTCGCCTGGAGCCACCACACGCCATCGCCGTTCCTCTCTCCTCGCGCGCACGCAGCCGCTGCTTCTCGCCTGCTCGTGCTTGGCCGAAGCCCAGCCGCCCTCGTCTGTCTCGATCCGCACGTTCCAGGAGCTGCCGGAGCTTGTCCCCGCCGCCGTGAGCCACCGTACGCCTCCGCCTCAGCCGCCGGAGCTCCGCCTAGCTCCTCTCGGCCCTTGCATGCCCCAACCGAACTCGGATCTACCCTTTCTCGACCTTAAACCACAGCGGACAGCAGCAACCAAAAATGGGTATGGCAACGGCTTCGTGGCCCATTTTGGCCGGCTTCCCGACCCTGGAAGCTAGGCTCGCCTTGGAGCGAATCGATCCCCTCAACGTCCTCGTTGATTTGAGCCGCTCGGATTGCTAATCAGGTGAGTTTAACTCATTAATCCCCGCTTAGTAAGTTAATCACGTTTAGGGGAGGTTTAGATTAAGCTAAGTAGGTTTAGGTGATTAGATTAATTTATTTAAATGTTAAGTGGATTAAGGGATGTGATTAATTTAGTGGATAATTAATTAAGGCTAAGTAAATGTTTGGATTAAAGTAATCTTGTTTAAGCCTTAATTAATTATTTTAAATTAAATAATTAATTGAATTTGTACTATTATAATAATAATATAATATAATATTATTATATTTAATTTTTGGAATAAATTTAATTATTTATTATTTTCCGGAAATTTTGACCAGGATAACCGGTGACCAAAATTTTATGCTGATAATCGTGGTGAAGTCTGTTTATTTAATTGAGCTCCAATTTGAGTTAAATTGAATTTATTGTAATTAATTATTAATTTTCGAAATTAATTAATTAATTAATTAAATTTCGGAAATTAAGATTTAGATGGCCGACGACCGAAATTCCGTGCTGATTATCGTGGTGCAGTCCATTTATTTATTTGAGTGTTAATTTGTGCTGAATTGAATTAATTGTGAATTTAGGATTTATTCCTAAATTATCTGATTTTGGTTTGTTAATGGAGAAATAACCGGACGTCGGTTTACAGCGCCAAAAATATGTAATGGGCTGATGAAATTGGTGGGATATTTTTAAGTAAAATTATTATATTTTGGCTAAGGCCAACCGTGTACCCACACACGGCTATTTATCGTGAATGATAAAAATGATGAATTGACTATATGGTTGGAGTGGTATACTATATCGGCCTTCGGGCGATATGTCAGCTTTGGGTGAGCAGTATACCGGTATACTATATTGACCTACAGGCGATATGTCAGCTTTGGGTGAGCAGTATACCTTATTATCAACTTTGGGCGAGCGATATATTTATCAGCTTTGGGTGAGCATATATAGTATACTAAATTAGCCTGGGGGCCCTAATCTATCAGATTTGGGCGAGCATATACATAGTATACTATATCTATCAGCTTTGGGTGAGCTATGCTATCTATTTTCAGCTTTGGGTGAGCAGTCCTAGACTATGGTCGGACTTTATAGATAGTATTGAATGTACCGACCAGGGAAAGGTCGTGGTAACATGTAATCGATTAAATCGATTGATCACTGAGTCGATCTGATTGGTGGAATGTAATTGTTTGCTGTAGTTATCGATATTATTAATTGAACTAATGTGCAGGAAAGGAACTGATGCCAAGGTAAGCCCTTTGACCTGTGTTGTGCTTAGGCAGCCTTTATGGCGTATTGGCTTTCTAATCAGGTCTTAGTGGGGTAGAACCTGTTGAGATATAGTCTCATCCCGGTTTGGGGAAAATATTTCAGGTCCCTAGATGACGATCGTGGAGGATCGGAAGTCCTGGAGTTCGGAAGGTGGAGGCTGAAGAATCGGCAAATGGGTCTGACTAGGGGACGTTAAGATAGTCCCTTTTTTGATAAGCCATTAATTTTGTAAACAACCTAAGTTTGTAATTAACCAGTTTGTCTATAAAGACTCGTCTTGGTTTGAAAAATATGATCCTACTTTTCTATTCCATTGTTTGATTGTCTGGGGATTTTATTAAGCTTCCGCATGCGTATATAAATGAATGGGTCGGCGACCTTCCTGGGACGTCACAAATAAATCGACCAAGTAAGGGATGGGCGCGCGCCCGAGGATCGGGGCGTGACATCCATTCTCCAGGAAGGCTTGGGGATCCGGTATGTGACTTCGCTTTACTGGTCTATTACTACTTTAACAACGGTTGGATATGGTGATCTGCACCCGGTGAATGTGAGGGAGATGCTTTTTGACATGTTCTTCATGCTTTTCAACCTCGGTTTGATGGCGTACTTGATTGGTAATATGACGAACTTGGTCATTCATGGTACGAGTCGCACCAGAAAATTTGTGAGTAAAATCCCTCCTTCCTAAGGTCTAACTTGGTACTTGAATGAGTAGACAGAGCGAAAGACGTATGACTCCTTGAAAAGATTGATTTGTATGAGTAAAAGCACTCATGACTTCAAAGCGTATCCTACAAATTAAGAAGTTCAATTATTCATTCATATTCTGTCCCAGAGGGATACAATACAAGCTGCCTCAAGTTTTGCTCAAAGGAACCAGTTGCCTCCTCGGCTACAAGATCAGATGCTTGCTCATTTGTGCCTCAAGTATAGGACAGATTCAGAGGGACTTCGGCAAAAGAGACTCTCGATTCTCTCCCTAAAGCCATCCGATCCAGCATCTTACATTATCTTTTTTACTCTATCGTCGACCAGGTGTACTTATTCCGTGGCATTTCAAATGACTTGCTTTTTCAGCCGGTAAAAGAAGCAGAGTTGCCCCTCTAATAATTTCTCTTGATTCTAAAATTTACTTTTTGTTGTTAACTATTATTCTTAGGAGAAACCTTTCCTTGTGTATACATCAAGGTCTCAGAAATGAAAGCCGAGTGTTTTCCTCCAAATGAAGATGTGATCTTGCAAAATGAAGCACCAACAGACTTCTACATTCTCGTCACTGGTGCTGTGGTACTTGCTCAGCTCACCCTAAATGGGCAATTGTAAATCTTGGGATCATGGGTAGAAGTTGACGGGTTTATTGAATTCTTCAGTTGGGAGATGTTAGCCGTTTTGTTTGATGGGCATATTTTAAAGTGCATATCCTTGTCTGGTGAAGTGATATCCTTAATACTTCTTCTTTTAACTTGATGTCTCGCAGGATCTGCTAGTTGTTAATGGAACTGAACAGGCACGTATAATTCTCAAAACATCAATATACTGTAGGCTTGAAGAAAACATAAAATAACATGACTGTAAACTGATGCGGGCTGTTGGAGAGGCAAAAAGTGGTGATATTTGCGGGGAGATTGGTGTACTTTGCTACAGGCCACAGCTTTTCACAGTGCGGACGAAACGATTGAGCCAGCTGCTACGCTAAATCGTACTACATTCTTCAATATAATCCAGTCAAATGTCGAAGATGGGACCATTATCATGAACAATCTCCTTCAGGTGTGTATGCCGGGAACACCACGATACTGCAGCTCATGCCATTGTCTTCTTAGTTCATGTTCACTCAACCTTTTATCCAGACTCCTGGATGAGTTTTACTGAACCTTTTTGTTTTTATTTCTATGTTGACTAGCACTTGAAGGACCCCAAGGATCCGACCATGGAGAGCATTCTGATTGACGCAGAGAACATGCTGGCACACGGTCGAGTGGACCTGCCTCTCAGTTTATGCTTTGCCACATTGAGAGGAGACAACTTGATGTTGAGCCAACTACTGAGACGGGGCCTAGATCCTAATGAATCAGATAACAATGGGAGGACACCTCTGGTTAGTAGAATTTGCCTTTGGCTTTGCCTGGATGTTACTTACTAGAGATTACCAACTCTCCTCGTCTGTTCCGACTTTTGTGTATCCAGCATATCGCAGCATCTAAAGGAAGCGAGAATTGCGCGCTCCTCCTTCTGGATTATGGTGCAGATCCTAATAGCCGAGGTTGCTCTTTTCCTTTAATATCTGAGGAAAACTTTCGACTTCAAAATGTATTTTTTTTTTGTCAGTCGCCTACTGCAAGTTGCTTATTACCGGGTGCTTGTGAATAACCAGATTCTTTGTTAAAAAATTTTTGGATGTGCGCGTTGCGTGCGGAAGCATGGTTTTGGTATTAGTTATAGTTTTTTATTAGTGTTGTGTGCAAGTGTATGGTATATTTTGTGGAGGATGAACAAGGGACAAGATAGGATAATTTGAATGATATAGGACATGAGATATGGGGAAATAGTTTTATTAATTCAACAAACTAGTTTGATGAAAATACAATGAAGGTCTAAGACCTTTTAAGGTGAAGAGTTCACCCCCACATACAAGGTAGAGGTAACCTCTCACACACGGTAGAGGGTTTTCTCCTCCTCTTTTGTTTTTCCATGAGCTCCTTCCATCATTTTTAGTTTGTTGAGACCGTATATTTACTTTAGACTGAAAGGCACTTTCGATCGAATCTTCATCTTGTGCCATTAGTCTTTTCTCATATGCTTCTAGAGAGCCAATTAATTCACTTATTGATAGGGTCGTCAAGTCTTTAGTTCCTTCTATAATTGTAACTATAGAGTTGTATTTTTTGGTAAGTGACACCAATATTTTCTCAACAACCCTTTGATCAGTTATCCCATCTCCATAGGCTCTCATTTGATTAACGAGTTCCTTTAATTTTCCACAATATTCTTGTACGGTCTCATAATTTTTCATTTTAGAATTTTCAAATTCCCTTCTTAGAGTTTGAAGGCGAATAGTGCGTACCTTTTCCGATCCTTGAAATTCCTCTCGTAATGTATCCCAAGCCTCTTTTGCAGTTCTCGCTCCAATAATTCTTGGAAATACGGTTTCCGAGAGTGCTTGTTGGATAAAATATAGCGCCCTTGCATCTTTTTGTAGTTGATCTTTCGAAACACTTGCACCTTCTGGTGGAGCCTCGCAACCTTTTTCCATGATGTCCCATAAGTCTTGGGCCATCAAGAATGTAGTCATTTTTATGCTCCAAAAGTCATAGTTGTTCCCATCAAAAATGGGAATGGGAAATGATGATGAAGTAGGGTTGGCCATGGTTTAGTTAGTGGGTATTTGAAAAGGGTAAATTTAGGAATGGGTAGGTAGGACAAACGCCCGACACCAACCAAAGACGTGGCTCTGATACCACTGTTGGTGTTTTGCGGAAGCGTGTGTGTGTGTGTAAATTATCCACCTTGTGGTATTTGCAAGAAAACAAATCATTTGGAGAAGGATTGTTGGTTTAAAAATAAAAAACAATGCCGCTTTTGTAAAAGATATGGCCACGTAGAAAAAGATTGTCACTCGAAAACAAATAATCGAGCAAACTATGTAGAAAAAAAAAGAAAGTGAAGAGATTACATTCTACGCAGGCCAAGCGGCAAATGACAATAAAAGTGAAACATGGTACATCGATAGTGGGTGTAGCAATCACATGACGGGGGATGAATCTATATTCACCGATATTGATAAGTCAGTAAAATCGCAAGTAAAGTTGGGCAATGGTGCATTAGTAGATGTCAAAGGAAAAGGCACCATCGCCGTGAAAACAAATAAAGGCCCAAAATATATACATAACGTATATCTAGTCCCTCGTCTTGCACAAAATCTTTTAAGTGTGGGCCAAATGATACAAAGTGGGTATTCTCTATATTTTAATAGAGATACCTGCATTATCTATGATAAATATAAAAATATCATTGCCTCTGTTAAGATGAAAATAACAATTTTCCTATTCAATGGAAATATGTCAAAGATATAGCCATGAAAGCTCAACTTGATGATTCATGGCTATGGCATCAAGATTTGGCCACTTCAATTTTGCTGGGCTAAAAATTCTCCATCAGAAAATATGATGAGAGATTTTCCAGCCATCACAGAAATTTCAGATGTTTGTAAAGGCTGTCTTCTTGGAAAACAACAGAGACAGTCATTCCCATCTGGAGTTTCATGGAAAGCTAAGAAGCCATTAGAACTTGTCCACACGGACGTGTGTGGTCCGATGAGGACACTTACACCTAGTCAAAATAAATATTTCATCCTATTCATTGATGATTATACAAGAATGACGTGGGTATACTTTCTTCGAGAAAGATCTGAGGTTTTCTCTATCTTTAGAAAATTCAAGAACCACGTCGAGAATCAAAGTGGCCAAAGAATCAAAGTCCTAAGGAGTGACAGAGGCACAGAATACAATTCAAAGGAGTTTAATAAATTTTGTGAAGATGAAGGAGTCCATCATCAACTAACCGTTGGCTACGCCCCAGAACAAAACGGAGTAGCCGAAAGAAAAAATAGAACTGTCATAGAGATGGCAAGGTCCATGCTAAAAGAGAAAGGCCTTCCCAACACTTTTCGGCGGTAGCGTTTATACTTTCTTTGTATACCTACTAAACAGGTGTCCAACTAAAGCAGTTCAAAATAAAACACCAGTCGAAGCATGGAGTGGACGGAAACCTTCAGCAAAGCATCTTAAAGTGTTTGGATGCATTTGCTACGTCCACATCCCTACTCAAAAAAGGAGTAAGCTAGATGAAAAGACTGAAAAAGGAATATTCCTTGGCTACAGTGACCAATCAAAAGGCTATCGGATTTACAACCTAAGAACGAAAAAACTTATGATTAGTCGAGACGTCGAGTTCGACGAAAATGCTGCCTGGAATTGGGAGGACGAAAAGATCGAGAAGAAGTACATCACCTTGCCGACATATCACCTACTCAAGAGGAGTCAACGTCACAAGAAGAAGGAGAAGTACCGGATTCTAGCACTCACGACGTAACTCCACCAAGCTCTCCAAGAGCAACGCAAGAAGAATCTACTCCAGAGTTGCCAATACTAAGGGTAAAAGCCCTTAGAAGAATTTACGACACATGCAACTTTGCTATTTTGGAACCAGAAAACTACGAACAAGCATCCAAAGAAGAAGTTTGGATAAAAGCCATGGAGGAAGAGATCAAGATGATCGAGAAAAATGAAACTTGGGAGCTTGTCGATCGACCCGAAGACAAGGAGATCATTGGCGTCAAGTGGGTCTACAAGACGAAGCTCAACGCGGATGGATCAATCCAGAAGCATAAAGCAAGGCTTGTGGCGAAAGGATATTTGCAACAACCAGGTATCGACTATACTGAAACTTTTGCTCCCGTCGCTCGCCTTGATACTATTCGAGCACTTATAGCCTTAGCGGCACAAAAAGAATGGAAGATTTATCAACTAGATGTAAAATCAGCATTTCTAAATGGATATCTTCAAGAAGAAATTTATGTAGCTCAACCAGAAGGCTTTATCCTCAAAGGCCAAGAAGAAAAAGTCTTAAAGCTTAAGAAGGCCCTATACGGGTTAAAACAAGCACCACGTGCATGGTATAGTAGAATCGATGAATACTTCATCAAATACACGCTTCCGCAAATACCAACATTCATAAACTAGAGTTTCCTAAAACATGAGAGTAGGACATAAGCTTATCATCTGATTTGGCCTAGTCAGTGCATTGAGTGTTGACGTATAAACACCACATTCATAAACTAGAGTTTTGCTAAAAAATCAGAGTACGACGTAAGCTTAATATCTGATTTGGCCTGGTCAATATATTGGGTGTTGAAGGATAATCCCCAAACGGCTTTCCAGAACATGTAATATTAATTAAGAAGTTTTGGCCCTTCAGTGGACCTTATCACCTCTCTATCATTCGAAAGGACGTATTAATATGCATACAAACTTGGAACCAACTTGTGGAGGCATCCCTTTTTGTATATATTTCAATTTTTTAAGTCAGTTTTGCTGCAAATGAAACCTGACATCACATTGTCTCGTTGTCCACTTGCATTTAGTAAGCAATACACTTGAGATGACTCTAGGCACAGTGTTAAATATAGAATATCAAATTTGCTCATTCTGTTTTGCCAATCATGGCCACCACTGACACACATAATACGATGCTAATTGAATTTTCTTCTGTGTTTAATATAATGAGTTCACATCACACTATTGTCCTCAGCATGTTGCCTGATGCATGGAGAGGAACAAAGCAAGGTCTATTCTTTTGTTATTGGCATCTTGTTTCCATCAATTCCTTCTTTAGCTGTTATAGAGTTTTTGTCATACAAATAGTCATACCTATTTTCTTGATGAAAAACAGTTTTTGATGCCTTCTGCTTATGGCATACCCTGTGCTCTTATTCTCCATAGCTGTTGCCTTCTTGTGGGTATATATATATTAAAAGAATGATAATTCAACACTGACAATTGCCTTCTTTAGATACAGATTATTCCACCCTCTGACTTCATCTTCACAGAGCAAAGCTTTAGGTGGTCATGAGAAAATTATTTTGGAACATTCTTGAAATATTGGCATGGAGATATCACCAAATCATCCTCACATGTCTGACTGCATTAACAACCTTGTTCATCGGGTTATCGTGACTCAACTTTTTATGAGCGTTTCTGTAGTCAATAGTTTGCTATCAGCTAATTGAATTGGAATTGCAGATTCAGAAGGAAATGTGCCTCTTTGGGAGGCAATAAAGGGCGGTAATGAACCCGTGGTCAAGTTGCTAGCGGAAAATGGTGCCAATTTAGTATTTGGAGACGTGGGTCAATTTTCATGCACAGCAGCAGAACAGAATAATCTGGACTTGCTCAAGGAGATCAGTCGTTATGGTGGGGATGTTACGCTTCCTAAAAGCAACAGGACCACAGCTCTTCATGTCGCTGTTTCTGAGGATAACATTGAAATAGTCAAGTTCCTCTTGGATAGAGGGGCAGACATCGACAAACCAGACATCCATGGATGGACACCCAGCGATTTAGCAGATCAACAGGGACATGAAGAGATAGGAATTCTTTTTCAATCCATAAAAGAAACTGAAATGTCGCCTGCTATTAGAAGCGAACCCAATTTGCCTCCTGCATCCCAAGAAAAACTGTGGATGCTGCTTTTGGCCAAAGCCGTCCAAGGAGGAGGACGAGTAACTTCCACAATTCCTGGTTTTATGTGTCCTGGCTTTATGTGACCTGGTTTTATAAAATTCGAAGAGAAGATTTTTGGTCGAGTTTTTAATTTTAGGGTGGAATCAGATATATTTTTTTAATTTCTTAAAACAGTAACCAAAAACCCTAATTTTCATCTCCTCTCATCTCGCGCAGCTCTTTACCTCTCGCCTTAGTGCCTCACGCCTTGCTCTTCACTCTTTCGGTCTTTCCCTCTCTTGATTGAGTTTAGGAGTCGGATCCTTCTCAACTATCACTCCTCTCTTAGATGGCCCTTTCGCTACCGCATCTCATCTTGACTCTCACCTCCTCTCTTGCTCTATTCAAATTTATTTTGAACTCTTTGCGTTTTTAATTTGCTCAAATTTTTTGGTTGCGTCCATGTCTTGCATTTGCGTTTGTTATTATGCAAATTTGTGCAATCGGATGTGATGAGAAAACTCGCGGTTTTGTCTAGTCGATTGCAACATCTTGGATCCTTATTGTGTGGCTCTCGAGGCACCCGCAGTATCGAAAATTGGCTGCCGACGGAGGCATCACTTGGGTCATTTCATGATTTTGGGGAATGGACTTGAAGTGGGATTTTGGTTAGATCTAGGGTTTGAAGTGAGACGACTGGTTCCATTGGACTGGATTGGGCTAGTCCCCAATTTCAAAAACTCGGAATTGGTCCTCCGGGTCTAGTTTTCGATTCCTTAGTGGACCGAACCTAATTGAGAACCAATCACCCCTAATTTTTATTCTAAAATAATTATTTGTGGAAACTAAAAAGGGAAGAAATCTGGATTGAAAAGACAAAAGGTATCGACATATAAATATAGTTGCTTTCCAATTAGGGGTGAGCATGGGAATTAGACCGAACCAACCGATTCTCGGGTGATTCTTGGTTTTAGGTGTGAACTGAATGAATGAAACCAAATTGATTTTTTATTTATATAATTTTTATTACTAAAAAGGGTTAATATCACGAAAATTCCCAAACTGGTAAGTATGTAACAAATTTATCCAAAATTAATCTTTTATCACAAAAAAATCACCAACCAAAAAATAGTATTTTTATTAGAAAAAAATCTCAAATTAATATATTTATGACTAATTTACCATTCGTATATAAGGAAAATCACAAATTAGTACACATGTGATAAACAAAGAGTAGAACCCCAGATTAGTAATGATTTTGGGTTTTCTGTGGTTAAAAAATTAATTTGAGGTAAATATATCACAAATGTATCGGTTTGATTGAGTTTGGTGGAGCTTATGTAATGACTGAGACCCTTCTATTCCGAAATTTTTTTCAAGCGTTGGGAACTTTAACGATGCGTTTGCTTTACCATCTTTACCATCAAGATAGTTCTTATGGCTGTGAATTTGGACGATAAATAGACTCTGTGTCATGTGGTATCTTAGTTTATCGCTGTATCTGGAGCGAACTACTTTCCAATTATAAAAATGAGTGGGTTACTTGTAGTCCTCTTCAATGACCCAATCATCAATGTCGAGGCGGGCTACAAGACGTTTTTGGGGTTGCTTTGAGAAGGTTGACTGTGACATAAGGATGACCTATAGTTTCATTCCATCGTGTGATGACTTCCCTGATTAGCGAATTTTATAACGGAAAAGATTTTTCTTTGAGTATTTCCAAATTGTGGTTTGACTCCAAATTGTGGTTTGACATGTTGTTAGGTTACTAATATTAAAAAGTACTATTCTTTAATTTCTTCTATCATGACTGCTGTCTGTCAGAACTGTTCAGGGAGGCGTGGGAAACTCAACTTTAGCTGTAAATCTTGCATATACTTTGGCTGGAATGGGAGCTCGAGTTGGTATTTTCGATGCCGATGTGTATGGTCCAAGTTTACCAACAATGGTTTCCCCTGATAACCGACTTCTGGAAATGGTAATAAAGCTTATAGTTCCACTTCCACTACAACGAAATTAATTTCTAGTTTAGTGAAGTAATGCATTTATTATTTCCACCTACCTTTTCTAGAACCCAGAGAAAAGAAGCATAATTCCCACAGAATACCTATGAGTGAAGCTGGTATCTTTTGGATTTGCTGGACAAGGCCATGCGATTATGTGAGGTCCAATGGTTTCTGGTGTCATCAACCAACTCTTGACTACTACCGAGCGGTATGAAAAATCACTGGAACTCTATGACGTTGGCTGATTGCAGGGGAATGTTCGTCATGCTTGCATGCTGTGGTTATTATATTCAAATTTCTGTTCACTGTCATTGTTGTCAAAGCGTGTTTTATTCCTATAAGAGAAGTGCATGATTCAAAGTAAACTGCAGTTAATCAAAAACAATGATTTTCTCTCATCATTCTCCTTTTTTTGGCTTCTGGGTCGGGCTTCTGCAGCTAAGCATTACTAAACTCCCCTTGCAGGGGTGAGTTGGATTACCTTGTTATTGACATGCCACCGGGGACTGGCGGCATTCAGCTTACATTATGCCAGGTTCGCATTTTGTGCCTTTTCATCTTAGATCAGTAATTATGAACGGTTTAATGTTTATCCCTCTATCCTTTTACGAACAAAGCACATCTTTACAATTAGAAGCTGCTAGTTGCAGGCATTTTGCATCAGATAATACTCTTGCAAGTTTTGTTTGTTGCTGCAGTTTTCAATCTTAATGTAATGATATTAACTTTTCAGGTTGTACCCTTAACAGCTGCCGTCATTGTTACCACCCCTCAAAAGCTTGCATTTATAAATGTAGCGAAGGGAATTCGCATGTTCTCAAAACTTAAGGTTTGTGCCTTTGTACTATTGACAATCCCCATTCAACACTATCCTTTGATTATCCTTTGAATCATTTGTCAAGAATTCTGGAAATATGATGAAACATGGAAATGTAATTTAAAAGATACAAATTCACCATGACAATTATTGGACAGAATGTTATTGAAAATTGGCTTAAAGTTATACATTTTTGGTACAGTGGAAACTTGTAGATGGATGTATAGTTCTAGTCGATATCATCAGTGATTTATCCTTAATTTGAGCTCCTTTTTTCTTTTTTGTGAGCTGTTTTGTGTATGTCTTTAGTTTTGGGCTCTTTTTGTATAGGGTTTGCAACCCTCCCTTCCCCTCTCGGTGCCCTATAGTTGATCTCTTTTTATCTATCAAAGAGTCATCTTTTGACAATCCACTGTTCATCCACACAAGTACCGTGATGCTGTTGTGGAAAATATGTGCCACTTTGATGCCGATGGAAAGCGCTATTACTCACTTGGTAGAGGATCAGGCTCTCAGGCATGTTTCTCCAATTACCTATTGTTTGGTTTACTTGTTACAATGGAATGCCAGAGAGCTAATCCTAGGGTTACACTCTGGTGTTAAAGGATGAAGCATATTCTCTGTTTCCTCAGAGTGTGCTGGATTTATTTACAGATTGTCCAGCAGTTTGGAATTCCTCATTTATTCAATCTTCCCATTAGACCAACGGTATATCCTCTGACAAGTTCTTTGATCTTATCTCTCGTTGTTGTGCCTTTGTTCTCTTAATGTCCATTCCTACTCCTGTTGAAGCATGATGGATAATGATTTCTTCCATTGATATTAGTTATCAGCCTCTGGAGATAGTGGAATGCCAGAAGTTGTGGCAGATCCTCTAGGAGAAGTTGCCAAGACATTCCAGGACCTCGGAGTGTGTTGTGCAACAGTGTGCCAAGATTCGTCAACAAGGTAGTTTATATTTATTAGGTTAAAACAATTTCTTGATAAAGGTTGAGAGAGATATCTGTGTTTCGAGAATCCAGTGCCAATGTCTAACTAGATTCCTAAGATGAGAACTTTCTCAGTTCGTCATTTGCCACTAAAATTTTAGGCTCATCTCCCCTCCGACGATTGAACTAAAGGAATACCTTCAGAAATTGCATATCTTTTTGATTTTTGGCTTTCATAATCAAATGATTCAAAGTGTCATCTTCCTTTCCAGTGTCAACAGCCGTAACTCATGATAAAGTTATCAAGGCAATCAAAGCGAAGGTTCCGGATTTAGACGAGGAGTTCTTTCTACACCCCACGACCGTGAGAAGAAACGGCCGATCAGCTCAAAGTGTGGTATAAGGACTTTCCTTTGACCTGGAAAAATCCTCTGATTGTTTTTATCTTTGCAAATGGAAAGTAGATATGTAGGTTTTTATTGCAGCAATGTCAACACAATCATGCATAACCTTGGGAAATGGATAGATGCTAATCCTATAGTTAGAATGTTCAGGACGGTTGCTGCATTTCACCATACAAGCTTAGTTTAATTCTACAAATGGACCTCCAAGCTAATTTATGACCCTTCTTTTAAATTAAATCAGAGGTCTATGGTCGCATTTTGAAACTGTAGATAAGTGGATTTGAGCAGCTTTCACGCCATTACCCATAATCCAAGCACCTGTACATGAAGGTCGAGCATGTTTTCACTCAAACCTTACCTCTTATCTTCACTTGATGGTTTAAACTAACCATACCGGATCTCAGTAATCCGAGTGTTCTATCAACTGAATTCTTGAGTATTAGTGATTTGGCATGGTAGATTTTAGAGCATTGAACTTCTTCATTTAAATCTATTCAGTCGACTAAAAATACTTCTTGCCTCAAAAGTTTTTACTCTGATTTCCCCTCCTTTGGCACCCTTTGTCGTGCTGATAAATGCCGAACATAGGGATTCAGAGTATAACAGCGGTTATTCTCCAGTCTAATCCCTCCAAATCGATGAAGATTAGTGGTGGAATTTAGCTTAAATTATTCCTTCCGAAGTTTCTACTTGTCCCGTGCTTGTCTTAGATATTGTGACTTGGACTAATGAAGAGATTCTTTCTTATGCCACTTATCTGCACATCAGGATGAGTGGACAGGGGAGCAAAAACTGCAGTATTCCAATGTTCCGGAAGACATCGAACCAGAAGAGATTCAACCAATGGGAACCTATGCCGTGTCCATAGTTTGGCCAGACGGATTTAATCAGGTGACCAACGCTTTTCTACTGTGTCTCATTCGAACGAATAATGTCACTCTTCGTCATGGTTGACCAGTAATTGGAGTTAGTTCCGAACAGTTTGTGAAGCACTTTACTCAGATGATACCTTCATCAATCAACCGTTATCCTTTTTCTCTGTTTTAACTCCTCTCCTATGTGCAGATTGCTCCATATGATCAGTTGCAAATGATTGAACGTCTGGTCAGTGTTCCTGCTTGGTCGTGACACATTCATCCAACTACAGTCGTAGATTGAGGCTTAGGTGAGAAGAATTGGCAAACACTAGAATTCTCTCTAGAATGTAATCGGCATCGTCTTCCCTCTACCTGCCCCGATGGGCTAGTCGACTATAGGCAGCAGACTGGAGGGTGCAGAGTAGCTCGAACATATGAACACAGAGAGAGACATTCGAACCCGGAAAGCCTCTATATATGTGCTTGCTCTCTCCTCTCTTCTTGTTTCATTTTCTCTTCGGCGCTTCGTGTAAGAATCTCATAACATAAGGAATTCCAGTACATGATGCACTTGCTTCATTTTTAGTATCCATCTAGTGTTCTTGCAAAACCAGTGTCCCCCCGCTCCATCACTATCTGCCTAACCTGACATAAAAAACAGTTGTGAAATCTTTTGGTGATATATGAAATGATTTATGAATTTGGTTTATGAATTATGGATGGTGTTGTTTTGGATTGATATTAATGCTCAATATCACTATCAGCCCAGTGAGAGGCTTGTGGGTATGCGCATACTAGTCTAATGTATCCTTGTGGGCTGAGTCACGGCTAATAATAGGTGGAGACCTAGAGAAATTTTGGTCGCCTCATCAATAGGCGTTGTATCGTGACCATGGTTTGATATTGAGCAACGGAATGGTCAATGAAATGGACCATTAACATGTGATTTGAGTTTAGTCGTTAGAATGGACCATCAACATGTGGTTTCCTATGAGATGGATCAACGAAATAGACCATTGATTTATGGCATGAGACTAACCAATGGAATGAACCATTGGCGTGTGACTTAATGAGATTGATCAATGGATTTGACCATTGACATTTGTTTTGATGTTATTGTGAAATGAATGTAGCTATTCTTAAGTGTACATAACTGTTTCTCTTATTATTTATTTGTTATATTCTAGATTTGTGTTAAAAGAGTTGTACTTTCGTTTTGTAAATATGTATAGTGGGTGCTCGATCTGCTTAGAAATGATGAACTACTCACTGAGCTGTAGTTGCTCACCTCCCTATTTGCCAATCTTTTTCAGGTTCCTCAGCTCATGATAAGTAGTACAAGAGTGATATCGATGGCCGTGTCAACCCTCATTTATGATGGTTTCGGGGGTGACACAAGGAGCATTGTCCCTCTTGAACTTGTCATCAGTTTTTAATTAATGAGGTTTCTAATTTATTTGCAAATATTCAAATATCATTCTTAAGTTCAAAAAAGGTTCCAGATAAGGATGAAACCTCTCACTTAACAAAACAATGTGCTTTCTCCCCAATCCAAGCGTAATATGCTAAAGGAGAACGGAATGTTGGCTATGCTTTGACAAGAACAGTAAAAACAATAGTTAGCTGACATTTTGGGATAATGAATAAGAATCACCATTTAAAGTGACGGAGCAAATCTTTTGTTTCAAATGAATTACACATAAAAAAAGAATGTGTATTATTTTTCTATCGTTTGAGATACATATTACACACACGAAATCCATTTGTATAATTTTTTTATCCAGCGACTTCAGTTGATTGTTGTCCATTGTGGCCATTTCCTTTCGATAATCAACGGGCATAAGACACATGAACATACTAAAATAATTTCAAGAGACAGAATTGAACAAACTAAAGTTCTAGAGATGGACCAATTTCACATACTAAACAAAAGTGTAGGACATCTAAACAAATCATGTGAAAGCATGAAAGCATTGCATATTAGAATAAAGTTCTTGAACCTAAGTAAATCAATTAAAAGTAAAATATGATCACGTGTATATATATGTGTGTGTGAGCCCCTTCTTCTAGGGCAACAAATTCAGCATGCCAAAGAATCCAACATGCACGATAAATTGGACTTGGAGAAGGCAACAAAGTCACGTGTTATCGATTTTTCTTCACGGTTTTTGCAATCTCGGCCAGCCAATTCTCGTATGCCAATTTTTGACTTGCACATGATCGAGTTCACGCATTCTCATTAGGCGGGCTTTGTTCAATGGGCTTAAATTCTAGATATATTTTAATAGACGGCCCAATTAAGGAAAGTGATATAGAGCTACCAGGACTCTTTTCACCCTTTTTTCAGTTGGCTTGAAGTAAGCAAGTGATATCCCTTTGTGCGATTCATCTATTTGCAAATCCGTCTTCTGACGTATTTGATAGATTGTCCGCGATTTCAATAAAAAATTTCATGCACCCCGAATGAAGCTACTCAATCTGCCGACAGCGGATAGTTCCTTCAAACTTCTGTTGCTTAGGGATGTACAAGGAGAAAAAAACCTAGTCTGTTTCCAACGTCGAAGCAACAAGGTTCGATCAATAAAAGGCAAATGCTTGTGGCTGTGCAAATGGAATGGTCATATGCTTTTAATCTTATCATCCAATGCGAATTTCAATTTAAATTTTGAGTCTCTTTGAAAATTGCAAATCCAATTGATTTCATCAACAAATGTACCATCAAATAGAGGGGTGGTGAGACCACTAGTTTTCGAATTTTGGTCCTAAAATTCAACATTGTCGATTAATGTCTAATGATATTCCCGGCCTTTCAATTTATCAAGTAGGTCCTACGCTTTGTCTGAGGAGCATTGTCGCTACAAAACTTTCGATTGGTTATAAATTAATGAGGTTCCTAAATCATTTTCAAATATTCAGTATCGTCTTAAGTTTGAGAGGGTTTGGGATTAGGATAAACCTTTTGTGCCTTCTTCGTGATTCAATGGAAATCATGTGAAACGGAGAATGGATTTGTTTGCTATGCTTTGAAAAGAACAGCAAAATCCTCTATACTTCTCACTAGCTGATATGATGAATGAGCATGATTAAAGGGACTAAGCAAATTTGTTTGTTTAAAATGAATCACACATAAAAACCGAATGTGTATCATTTATTTTATAATTTCAGATAATTGTTACACATGGGAAATCTATTTTTATAATTTTTTAATTCATTGGCTTTTGTAGATTGTTGTCCATTTTAGAAATTTCCTTTAGGATAATCAATGGGCGTATGCCATATGAAACATATTAAAATAATTTCACAAGAACAAGCAGAAGTTCCCAGAGATGAATCAATTACTGTTGACACCTATTTTTAGCAAATCTAGGAAAATAAGGAAAATAAAAATTGCATTTTTGGACAAATAAAAAGGAAAAAATGAAATTGGGGGAAATTGATTTGATTGAAGTATGCAAGGAAATTTGAAATTCGATGAGCATTCAGATTTCGATAAATGCAGATACAATTAAAAATCAGGTGAACAAATGGCAAGAATTTTTATAAAACAGAATAAATCGGAGCAAAATCGAGTTGATTGCGAAATCTCGCTTTGATTGCAGCTTTGATTTAATGCGAGAAGATGGAAACTCGAAAAATACCATTCAAGGTGGCCGTTCGGAATTAGTATAAAGAGAGTTTCATTTTTCGTAACCCGGGAGGGTGCGAAAAAAATTGAGAGAGAATCCGCTAAAAAAATTCGTGCAAGAGAGGGGAATTTCGAAAAAAATTCGAGAGAAAAGTTCGTAAAGAATTTCGTGAAGAAAGAAGCACAATCGTGAGAGAAGAGAAGAAAGAAAAGTACAAAAAGAAGAGAAAGGCCCCCCTCCCTTTTGTCGTCCAAGAAGCCTTTTTTCTTTTGGGTTAATACCTTGAAAAACCCCAAACTGGTATACTTGTGACAAATTTACCCCAAACTATTTTTTTGACCACCAAAAACCCTAAACTGGTATACCTTTGACAAATTTACCCCAAACTGGTACACTTGTGACAAATTTACCCTATGTTAGTTTTCGTTAAATTTTATTCTCAAATTATTAAGTTAAATGACACGTGACAGTTAACCGGTATACCAATTTAGGATTTTACGCTCCGTTTGTCACAGTTTACAATTTTTGTGATTTTTTTTTGGTATTAATCCAATTTAGCAGATGGTATATTTACACAAATTTACCAGTTTAGGGTTTTTTGCAGTCGAATAAATTAGTTTAGGGTAAATTTGTCATAAATGTACCAGTTTAGGGTTTTTTATAATCAGTCGGGGTAAATTTGTCACGGGCTTACCAATTTGGGGTTTTTCGTGGTCAGAAAAATAGTTTGGGCTAAATTTGTCACAAGTGTACCAGTTCGGGGTTTTCCAGGGTATTAACCCTTTTCTTTTTCCCTCTGACAAACTGCAGAGGAAAAGAAAGAGGTCAGCAGCTGCGAAGAAGAAAAGAAAGGGAAAGTTAGCAAAAAAAAAAAAAAAAAAAAAGCAAGAGGAGCTACTGTTCATCTTCTTCGCGTGGAAGCCCCGCCCATGCTCGCGCCGCACCTCCTCCGTCCGTGAGCACGGCACCAGCACCACCCACGACGCCACCGAAGCCCGCTCGCCACCGCGCCACCGCAAGTACCGTCGCCGCGCCTTGCCGCCGACGCAGCAACCCCTCGATGCCGCTACCGGCACCACGACGCCGGATACCACCGCGCCTCGCCACCTCACTGGTCCGCTCATCTCCGCCACGCTACGCCACCGGTCTCGCCGCTCCGTCCGCATCTCAGCCCCCGCCGACGCCTGCGGAGCTCCCCGACTCCCGTGCCCGAGATTCACTTCCAAACCGGCGCCCAACGTTCCTCGGCCCAGCCGCGACCCGCGCCACGGGGAGCCCACACCGTCGCCGCTCGCCTCTCCTCGGTGCCCGACAGCCCGGCCGCGCCCACGCTACCTCTACTCTCCTTACCCGCGTCTGCACCAGCACCCGACTTCCCGCGCCAAAGCTCCGAACCGATTGCTAAGCTCGTTTTGGAAGAAAAAAAAAAAAAGAAAAATCAAATTAGGTAGATTTACTTTATTTCATTATGCAAATTTATTTTACCTATATTTTATTTATTTCTTGTTTTTCTTTAGCTGAAATGTTTCCCTATGCATATTTAGAAATCATGACGTGCCACCTGATTCGCAACCGCACTTGAATTTTTTATTTCATCTATAAGGCTTTAGATGAAATAATTAATTAAGCGGGAATAAAATTGATATTTTGATCTTTAAGGCTTAGGATCAATTTATCGATTTTACTAGCGAAATACTATCCCTTAATCTAAATTATGCGTGATATTTTTTTAGTAATTTTGGATGGTCTTGATTGTTTTATTTATCTTGAAATGTGTTCGAATTATAATATTGCATGTTTAGGGTTTACATATTTAAAATAGGAATCTTATTTCGAATCTTAAAAATCAAAAATCAAAAAAATTAAATCAATCAATTTAGGTTGCTAGATTTTTAGTTTGGATTGCATGTTTAATTATTTGACAATTATTAATTTCGAAATTAAATAAAAAAAAATCATCATATACATGTCATATAGTGTCAAAGCATATTTTGCACGTCATTGCATATTAGGATTAAATTGCACTTAGTTCAATTCTAGATAATATTTCTTCTTAATTTGTTATAAGTTTAGGTATTTTTTTAGATATATTACATTTTAGGATTATTTAGGTTAAAATAATGTTTTAGTTTAAATTAGGATTTGGCCCAACCTAATTCCTAATGCAAATTAAATAGAATCTTAATCTAGTTAAATAAATTTTCACATTTTTCCCTAATTCCGAATTTTCATGAAAAAATACAAAAAAAATGTCTTAGAATAAATTAGTTCTATTCCCTAGGATAGATTGCATTTTTAGGAAAAATAGAAAATGTCATTGCGTATCATTAAAAACAGATTCATGAAATGCATGTCATTTAGATATTGTTGTTAGGTCCATTTAATTAGAAATTGCATGATATTAGAATTAGGTCATCTAGTTAATGTTGCATTGCATATTGCATGATTTTTATTAATTAAGTGAAAACAAAAAGAAATTGCGTGTTAATTAGAAACCATATCCGGGTTGTTGATGTGGTTTTTAACCTAACATTACGAGATGCTTTCGTTGCTTTGAGGTAAGTTTTTACAATTTATTTATTGTTTATCTGGGTGTTAAATTGGTGGATTGCGCACCCGCATGATCATCTCACATGTTAGAAAAATAGATTTAAAATCAATTTAAGCTGCCTGCAAAAACATTTTTTGAAAATAAAAGAATGGTACCGAAAGGGCATTAGAGAAATCTAGTGTAACCAAGTCTCCGTACCCATAGTCTCGGTTTGTAGGAGTAAAGTGAAACTCCCGTTACTTTACTTGGGTTTCTAATCGACCCACCAAAAATAGATTAGTGGCGACTCCGATTAAAAAATTAATTGCATGTTAAGAACTTGAACTTAAGTCGCGAATTGGTATGGGCTTGGGAGAGCCCGAATTAAGTCTAGGCTTAACAATCCATTAGCCAAATTTTAGGTGGTTCGGGTCCTCGAAAAATTGGTTGCGACAATTACACACACTATAACAAAAGTTTAGCATTCTACTAAATCAATTCAAAATTCAAAAAAGCATTGCAAGTCGGAACAAAGTTGTTGGACCTAATTAAATCTATTTAAATGTCAATTATGATAATGCACCTTAAGCAAGAATTTAGATATCACTATCACATTGCTATTAATTATTGAGTATTTCAAGCAGTTTTAATAACAATTATTGGGCATTTAGAGCACTAGTCAATGATGTGGTGACAAACTCCATTTTTTGAATGGCCATGTCAAAAAGTGTAGGACATAATGCAATGCACATTATGCATTTAGATCAAGTTGCTGCCATGTTAATTGCAAGTCATAAGATCGAAATTCCTTCTTCAACCACTCAATAATGACCCGCAAAAAAACAGAGGACGCCTCCCATTGCGACTCCTGAAAGGACATTTTCCATGTTTCTAAGATATTTTCGACGCATTGGGGCAAAAATAGTGGAAAATACGAATGCGACATGAATTTCATAGAAGAGAATTTTTTATTTGAATATTTTGGACCTCATCATTTATCTCCGACATGAGTAAAAAGAAAATGCTAGAAGTGCTTCAATTTTGGAGTTAATAGCATTGTCCTCCTGGGACTTCCCAGAAATTTTCCCAGAAATTTTCCATGCATTGCTGTGCTAAGATGCGAGTCAAAAAGAGCGAGCATAGGCAGCCGTACAAGTATGGGTAAAAGCGATATGAAAGAGAGACGAATAAAATTATGCTTCACAGAAATTTCCCATGCATTGCCATGCTAAGATGCGAGTCAAAAAGAGCGAGCATGTGCAGCCGTACAAGTAAGGGTAAAAGCAGTATGAAGAGAGAAGGATGGAATTGTGTTTCGCAAAAATTTCTCATATGTTGTTGTGCTAAGAAGGGTAAAAGCAGCATGAAAGAGAGAAGAATAGAATTATGCTTCACAGAAATTTCCCATGTATTGCCGTGCTAAGATGCGAATCAAAAGAGCGAGCATAGGCAGTTGTACAAGTAATGGTGAAAGCAGTGTGAAAGAGAGAAGAATAGATTTGTGCTTCGCAAAAATTTCCCATGTATTGCTGTGCTAAGATGCGAATCGAAAAGAGCGGGCACAGGCAGCAGTACAAGCAAGGGTAAAAGCAGTATGAAAGAGAGAAGAATAGAAGAGAGAAACTCCTGTCAAAACAAGCATTTTTGCACGAAATTATTGCCCATGGAAACCCCATCAGGGGGTCCTTTTTGACTGATTCATCGATTGCCCACCGATATATCTCGACATCTTAATCTACAAGGCAAGATGGTCTGTGAATTTGAAGGTAATTAAGAGAAAATTCGAAACTATTTCTCCGCTACAGAGCTCGATAAACTCGAAGGTATTGGAGGATGGAATTTGCGGCCACGTCTCCCAAAATATAATTCAATGTCGAGTGAAGTTGCAGAAACGATGTAATTAAAATTTATGTATGTAGAACTTTGGTAGATTCCGTTATCCGTCAAATTGAATCGTTACTCTCAAATAAACAATTATATAACACATGCTCTCTCTCTCTCTCTCTCTCAATTGGTGCAGCTAAGGCTTAATCCCCAGTTTCAATCGACGAAGCTATTTATAGAGCATTAGTCTTATACACTACTCCAAAAATGGTTGCACTTGAATCAGGTACCGCCACAAACCTCAGAAGATTGAGAAAAAGCATTACTTCTTTTAATGCTTGGACTTGGGTGGCCGGTGTTCTTCCGAGTCAAGGGAAGTGCATTCACTTGTTAAGATTATTGAATCCTTTTGCTATAAGGCATGTTTTATAGTTGATCGCCACTTAATCAGAGCTGTTATGCTTTAGTAATGTACAATTTAGTTTTAAAGATACCAAACCATATTGACTTTCAAGGTAAAATACATTAAAACAATGCATTTTGCATGATTGGATGCACTTATCAACGGCATAGGAGAGATTTGATCATAATTTTTTCCATTATTGCAAGGATTGATTGGTCCTCATAACGATTGTCTTGTGAAGTTAATTGACTTAATGAAATGTGGAAAATCAAGAATCAGATCATCATTACAATCCCACCATGAACCGACTTTTCATGACCCACTCTCTCATATTCCACGTCAGAGAATCTGCTTTTCTATTGTCCAACACTATTCTGTCGTACGACAACCCAATAAGGGTAAAAAAAATGGCTTTAGGAAAAGTGAGGGCATTATTACATTTACTCAGGTTGCCGTTCAGCTTTTTATTCAATTCCTGCCGAAGTCCATCATTGCATATAGAAGAATACCTCTCCTGCTCTAGGCTCAAATTCAAGTAGGTTTGTAGAAAACACTACGAAAGACGATGGAGGCGTAATGAACTACAAATGAAGAACGTTTCTGCAGGGGAGGTATTTTCGTGGAAGCATCCAGAATCAGTCAAACAGTTGTTTTGGGACAAAACAAAGTCAGTTGACACCCTGAGTAAACGTCTAACAGCATGGGGATTCAGTGTATATCCCTGGTTGTTCTCTTGTCTAATCCCTCAAAATCGATGAAGATAAATGAGCTCCTTTAGTAGTTGAATTCAGCCGGAAAAATCCTTTTGGCGTTTCTACTTATGCACATCAGGGTGGTTGGACGGGAGCAAAAACTGCTGTACTCTGATGTTTTAATTAGGGGATTAATGCTTTTCTACCATGTCGCATTCAAATGAATTACGTCCCTCATTGTCATGGTTCACCAGTAATTGGAATTGGTTCAAAAAAGTTTGTAAAGAAGGAATTTACTCGGATGACAAGTTCATCAATCGATCATTGCAATTTTTTCTATATATAACTTCTATAGTCAGTGCAGATTGCTACATACAATCAGTTGCTAACGATGGAGCGGCTGCACGTCATTACACGTTCGTTCAACTACAGTAGATCAAAGCTTTAGTGAAAAGAATTGGCAAACACTATAATTTATTGTGAACAAAAACGGCCATAGGACGACTTTTTCCCAAAAAGTTTTGGGTTTCAGAAAAATCTTCGGAAACTAAGTCGACACTTCTAGAATTTATTGTAACATGACATAATCTTCAATTTCTGAAATCGGACTCAATCTCACGGTTAATTTCAATTCGGCGCATTTTTAGCGTAACCTAGACTACCGGGTAACTTTCATAAATTTTTAGTGCAAATAACCTGTGGTCGATTTTCTTCGAGCCACAATGAACGCACTCGATACATTGGCGACTGTCGGTTATCGTGAAAATCGAGATAATTCAAATACGGACATAAGGTACCAACACAATAGAAAAATCAGTCTAGTGTCGATCGACGAGAATTTTCCAATTTAGTGGTTTCACCCACGATTAGCCACACATCTCTGTCGAACCGACCTATCTCTTATCTCAAATCGATTTTTAACTGTGCTGTAAAGGTCTCTAAATATAAGCACGATCGAGAAGCTGATTCCTGGTCGAGTTCTTAAGTTTATTGCCTTAAAATTCCTTAATGACTTTCCTAGATAGTTTAGTTATCTCGAAAATGATCAGCCTTGACAACAGCCTTATAGGCACGTCGATGAAATGCCCGATTTATTCAATAGAAAATATGATCGAAAAACTAGGATGTCACAAGCATAGCTGCTCACGAACTTTTTTCATTAGTGTTAAATTAATGAGATTCTTAAATTATCTTTTATCAAGTTACTTCTGATTTGGAATTGTAATGTTTGAGTAATGTATAATTCAATTTTGAAGATCACAATGAAATCAAGTTTCAAGGTAAAATACCCCAAAATCATGCATTTTGAATGATTGACTTCTACATTTTTCCCAAGAGGCACTTATTAACAGCATAGCATATGAGAGACTCAATCCTAATTTCTTTTTACCCTAATAATGATTATCTTGTGAACTCAATTGATCTGGACTTAATGGAATATGAAAAGTAAGAATCGGATCATCATCACATTCCCAAGATGAATTGACTTTTGATGACCCACTCTATGGTATTCCATGTCAAAAAATTGGTTTTCCCATGACAAAAATATATTCCAACGTACTCTATTCTATCATATGACAACCTAATAACGGAGAAATGTGGCTTTAGAAAAAGCAGGAGGGCATTATTACTTTACACAAATGTGGTCGTTTGGCCCCGGTGGGCTCCATCGTTGTGTATAGAAGAATGTCTTTCATGCTTTGATGCTCCACTAAAGATCGATGCTTTTTCGGGAAGGCTCTGAGTTCCGACACATTTGGAGACTTCCGTAAATCAACTCAAGTAGGTCCCAAGAAAACACTGCGAAAGATGATTGCTCTATGGATAAACGAGACGTGATGAATTACAAATTAAGAAGGATTTGAACGTCAGGTCGTCATCATGCGATCAGTTCTTGCTTAGACGGAAAGTGAATCCACGCAGCTTATTGCACTTGTTTGCATATATAGATCAAACCATAATATATTATGAACTAATTAAGAC
Organism: Eucalyptus decipiens; assembly: GCA_014182575.1. Taxonomy (NCBI): domain Eukaryota; kingdom Viridiplantae; phylum Streptophyta; class Magnoliopsida; order Myrtales; family Myrtaceae; genus Eucalyptus; species Eucalyptus decipiens. The sequence continues at coordinate 60,335,973 of CM024611.1, forward strand.
CACAAACTAATTATTCCACCATACACCACATTCTCCAAATTCTAATATCACTAGCATAAACCTTCACAAACAAAATAGTAGATTAGACAACAATGAGGGAATTTTCGACATCGATTCAAATCAAATTGTGGTGAACTAAAGGCTTGACCACCGTGCAAGCTGAGAACCGGTCTGGATACAGGCACAAACAGCCCAACGAATGCGGTGCGACTTGCATCACATCCTTGTTGATATTTCACATCATTTCCCAACAAGCAGGGGTTGCAATTAAATCATTATTATTCAAAAGGGACAAGTTGTAAGGACATCCAAAACATACTTACAATAAATCAAGAATCGAACCAAACACAAAGAATTCTAATTCGGTTGAAATTACACAAGTCATTCAATGTCCTCAATTTAGGTTGCAAATGCATTTAGGGGTAAGTTCTCGGACCATATCACAACAAACGCCTTACGCAAATGAATTGACCAAAGAGTGGCCAGCTTTGTCGAGCAACTTGAAGAACTCCGACTAGCGACACACACAGCAACGAAAGCTCACCGGTTACTCTCTCTGTCGCTCCCTATTTTTTGCTCTATGTTTTCTCTCAGACTCCCTGAACCAAGGATAGATCAATAAGAAGAAAAATTCAACTGTCTCTCTCCCCCTCTCCGTTCTTTTGTTTTCTGTTTTCCTTTGTTTTGGTTTTTTTGTTTAGCCCTCCTTCTAGACATCACATGCCCCTAACGTTCTCCTCTTCTCTCTTTACCCCCGTCCTCTCGGTTTTCTCTCCTTTGGTTACCTTTTTTCTTTTCCTTTCCACTGCCCTTATTACGTCCTCTTCCCGCTCGCCGAATCCTCTGCTTTCCCTCTTCTTCTTTTTTTTCTTTTCCCTTTTAACTTTCTATCTCGTCGGTTTTGCTGACAAAAGCGTCAAAGAAAGATGAACAAAGCAGGGGGCGAAAGAAAGAATCACGCGCGTCCTCATAAAAAGTGCAGACACACGGGTTTCATTTGCTTTTGGGGAATTTCTTAGATCCAAGAAAAAGGTAGAAGGAACTGAACCCAAAGAAAGATCTATTCTTTTGGCTGGGAAGGAACAAAGAAAGTACCGGGGCGCAAATGGCTGACAAGAGGAGGGTGATTTGTGACCAAGAACAAGAGAGTTCGAATGAGAGGGAGGAGCAGGGGAAGTCTCGGGGCAACTCGCGCATTTGGCCAGGTCATAAAAGATTCTCGATCTCACCTAAATTGCCATTTGATGTGGGCATGCTGCCCTTAAAGGGGAATGCAATAAAAAAAAAGTAACATCACAAAAAGCCCAAACTAATACACATATAATAAAATTCCAAACTAACACGACTGTGAGAAATTTACACACACATGATAAACGGAGGATAAAACCCCAAATTAATATACTCATCAACGGTCACATGTCATTCAACTTAGTAATTTGACAGTGAAATTTAACAAAAACTAGTAGATGGTAAATTTGCCACAAGCATACGAGTTTGGGTTATTAATTTGGAGTAAATTTATCATATGTGTACCAGTCTGGGGTTTTTTATGGTCAAAAAAATAGTTCGGGGTAAATTTAGTACAAATTTACAAATTTAAAGCTTTTTGTAGTCAAAAAATTAATTTTAGGTAAATTTGTTACATATGTACCAATATGGAATTTTTCACAGTATTAACCCATAGAAAAATGGATAGGTACCAACAAGACTGCATGCTAAACAGACCTTCTCATGGAAAATCGGCAAAAAAAACTAGAGACATGTCAACCCAACAAACTTTTTATATGTAGTTTCGCGAGAACTATAGATACGAGTTCGATGAGAAAGATTTTTTAGTGCAGTTTTGATTGAGCAATACCTCTGCCGAAGAGCCGCCTCAATTGGCCTTTTTTTTCCTTCTTTTTTGGCCAACTTTAGGATGGACTTTAATCTTTATGGACCAAATACTTGTTAACATATAATTTCCAGAAGCAAATCAGGGACGTTGATCCTCTACCTCAAAGGGTGCTCCTATGGGCATCTCATTTAAATGCATCTACATGGCAAGTGAGAATTGATTGAGGCGCGAATGAATTCGCCTTGCAGAAATAGAGGTTCTTTATTCCTAAATTAAGTCTAGCGTTTGGTTTTCCTTATTCAAAATGAGTGATTGGATCTAGCGTCTATAACCTCCATTTGAGTTTATTTTGGATTTGAAGACAAAAAAAGATGGATGCCATTTATGACTATTGACTATACACAGACGGTCGTTTTTGCAATCGAAAGGAAGCTTTGTTTTGCCATCCCTTAAAAAAGGAATTATGACTTAGTTTTTACAGTTAAGGACGTGGCAATGTGTGCGCCATCGATTGGACTCACTTCAATCTTGCAATCAATATGTAAATTATTTTTTCATAAATAGAATCAGTGGTCGAATCCTATTTAAAAGATGAGAGCACTGGTACCACTAATCAAAAAGTAAAAGCCTCGAAAAAGGAATGAAATTGATGAATTATAAGGAAAAAATTGCTTCTATTAAAAAAAAAATAAATTGGACAAGAGTGCAATTGATTATAAAAGTAAAGGAATTGAAATGTAGGTACGAAAATTAAAGGTTGCGAGGAAGATGAAGAGTACTGGAATTTAAAGGTACATGAATGGTACATTTGCAAGCTACTTAAAAGCTCCTTAGACTTCTCACAAGTTATTTGTTAAATATACATAAAAATGTAGGTTGGGTGTCTGACCAAGTGGTTTTTTAAAAAAAAAAATTTGGACTAGAGTGCAATTGATTATAAAAGTAAAGGAATTGAGATGTAGGTACGAAAATTAAAGGTTTTTATTTTTATTTTACGACAATGAAAATTAAAGGTGCGAGGAAGATAAAAGAGTACTGGAATTTAAAGGTACATGAATGGAACATTTCAAGCTACTTAAAAGCTCCTTAGATTTCTCACAAGTTATTTGTTAAATATAGATAAAAATGTAGGTTGGGTGTCTGACCAAAATAGGCTTGGACAACATGCGCACTATGTTAAAAAAAAAAAAATAATTAAAAAAAACATGGGCACTATGTTGGAAAATAGTGTCGGCTCTAGAAATTTGCCGATTGCTCGGCAACCAAGCCACTTCTTGGTCGAGTGCTTGCCTAGTTGCCTAGTTTGTCTAGGCGCAGCCGGCTTCTCGCATCCTTCAGCTGTCCATCTCCATTACCGAGCACCTACAAACTCTGGAGTGTCCGAAAACATCAAAGTCATGTAGATTCTAATTCAAACATGATTAATTTCGAGCCATAATCAACAAATCTTCACCTTCACTAGAAGTCCAAATTTATCCTCATTAGTAGTCATCTCTCTGGAGCCCCCTTGGTCTCCTCACTCGCTGCAAATGCTAACCAAGTCCAATACGCTAGAACTCCTAAAGAATTCACCATTGTTTGTTTATGTGTTATGATGTCCTTGGCCTTTGAATTGTTTAATAAGACCTTAACTTTGCCCAAGGAGCATTGTAGCTCTTGAACTTTTCATCAGTTTTGAATAAATGAGGTTTCAAAATTATTTTAAAATATCCAATATCATTCTCGAGTTCAAAAATAGGTTTCAGATAAGGATAAAAGTTCTCACTTGACAAAACAATGTGCTTTCTTCCTTATTCAATCTATCTCTTGTGAATGGAGAATGGATTGTCTGCTATGCTTAGACAAGAACAGCAAAATCCTTACTTAGCTGACATTTTGCGATAATGAATAAGAATGACCATAATTTATTTGTCTCCGATGAATTACCCACGACAAACGAACGTGTATTACTTTTCTTATAGTTTTGAATCAATATTACACATACAATATCCATTTTTATAATTTTTGTATCTAACAGCCTTAGTAGATTGTTGTCCATTATAGCAGTTTTCTATATGAAAATCGACAAGCGTATGACATATGAAACATATTAAAATAATACCTACCCAAGTTAAAGTGCTTTCGTGACATTAATAGCACTTTCGTAAAAAGTGTTAGGATTTGATTGTATTTTCTGAAAGTTTTAGGATTTTATTATATTTTTAACAAGTTTTAGGATTTCTAGTGTACTTATCTCTTCTTTTGACACTTTGACTTGGGTAGTTAATGTTTTTCCGAGTTATAAGTGCTTTCACTTGACAAGGCTATCAAACCTTTTCCTCACAAGGCGTGCTTTATATCCAATTGCCACTGTATTAGAAATTTTATGCTTAAACAATGTACCTTTAGTTTTGAAGATGTCTTGATTTTTAAGGTGAAAAATCTTTAAAACATTGCATTTTGAGTGACGACCCACTAATTAAAATTATAGGAAAGACTTGATCTTATGTTGTTGTTGGTTTTTTTTTAACCCTAAAAACGATCGTCTTGAAGACTCGATTAATCTTGACTTAGCAACGAACTTTTCAAGTAGGTCTCCTATCTAAGCCAAGGTAATCTGAAGGAGAGGATAGGACTCCTCCTCAAGACGCAAGTTGAATCTCTAGTTCGATTCCTATAAATACCAAAGTTCGGGCTTTGTTTGTTTTATAAAAAATAAATCATTTAGAAAATATTTTCCTGAAAATAAATACTTGTATTGCTTATAAAATAAATGAACGAAAAATATTTTCATTACTCGTAAAATTTTTTAGAAATAAATTATTATCGATAATGAAAATATTTTGTTTTTGTCGAGGAACTAGATATACTTAGATTGACTCAAATCCTACCACTATGATTTAAGAGCCATAACAAGCCTTGTACTACGTAGAGTGTTGTCCCTGTTGAGTGGAAAGACGATGATGATTGGTCCTCTAGCTGCTGAATTGACTCATGACGAAGGAATTATGTCTAGTGGCTCCAAATCATCCATCGAAAGTTAATGAGAATAATTGTCCAAAAGGTTCGAAAGCTACTATATGATAACTAATTCAATCATAAACATTTTAATTTACCAATTTAATCCTAAATCTTTTGACGATTTGCCAATTCAATCATAAATTTTTCAATTGTGTCAATTTAGTCTTAAACATTTTCAAAAGGGAAAGTGCCAAAAAAGTCATAAACCTTTTGTCTTTGTGCCGATTTAGTCCTAAACCTTTTTTTGGTGCCGATTCAGTCCTAAACCTTTTTAAGTTGTGCCAATTTAGTCATTTCCGGCCAATTTTGGCGGATTTTATCACTGGACGCCGGCCGACGTGGCCTAATCGGCGCCGACGTTGACAACTTTTAATAATATTTTAATATTTTTTAATTTTTTAATTTTAATTTTAATTTTAATTTTTTTATCTTTTTCCTCGGCGGTCGCCGAGGTCCGGTGACCGGCCGGAGGCGACCACCGGCGAGGGCGAGGCCGACCTCGCCGGATCGGCGAGGTCAAGCCTCGCCGACCCTCGCCAAATCCGGCGAGGGCGAGCCTCGCCCATGGCCGCCTCGCCGAGATCGGGCCATGGGCGAGGGCAAGGCTCGCCCATCGCCCGATCCGGCGAGGTCGGGCGAGGCTCGCCCTCGCCGGATTTGGCGAGGCGAGCCTCGCCCATGACCGGCGAGGGCCGGCGAGGCGGCCATGGGCGAGGCTCGCCCTCGCCGGATCTCGCGAGGTCGAGCCTCGCCTCGCCGGATCCGGTGAGGGCGAGGGTCGCCCAACCTCGCCGAATCGGGCCATGGGCGAGCCTCGCCCATGGCCGGCGAGGGTCGGCAAGGCTTGACCTCGCCCGGATCCGGCGAGGTCGGCCTCGCCCTCGCCGGCGGTGGCCTCGGCTGGTCGCTGGACCTCGGTGACCGGCTGGAGGAAAAGACAAAAATAAAAAATAAAAATAAAAATAAAAAAATAAAAATAAAAAATAAAAAAATAAAATATTAAAATATTATTAAAAATTGTCCACTTCAGCGCCGATTAGGCCATGTCAGCCGGCCGGCGCCCAGTCAGCAAAATCCGGCCAAAAGGACTGAATTAATTGGCACGACTTAAAAAGGTTTAAGATCAAATCTCAAAAAAAAAAAAAAGGTTTAAGACTAAATCGGCACAAAGGCAAAAGGTTTAGGACTTTGGCACTTTTCCCATTTTCAAAATGTCAATTAAGTTATAAACTATTATTTGGATAATTGGCTAGAAGGACTAAATCGGGGCAATTAAAATATTTAAGACTAAATTGACCACGATACAATGAGAGAGAGAGAGAGAGAGAGATCAGGTGCCTCCCCTAATGTTGGCTAGGGCCAAAAAACACTTGCTCATCGGTCACCTCCATTAAATCAGGGGTTGGCGATAGTAATCCAAGAGAGGCAGGGCACCCTCCCATGCTACCACTACCAAGCAACAAATTTGTGGCCTTTGTCACCTTGCGGCTGCCGTCCCCGCCGTTGACGCCGTCACCTCCGCTAATCGATTGGCCCTAGAGGATCTCACCACCAATAGGTGATGGCCTACCCTTGCCCCAATCTCTCACGAGATTTGGTCGACCATTGTTGGAGGCGACCTTGCTCCTCATTCTCCCTTCATTATTCCATAAAATTATCTATTTGGAATGTCATATTAATCCTATGTGGTAAACTTTTGTCACCCGACTAAGTTTCTAATAGCATTTGATCGAAGGATTTAATTGCACAAGTAAAGTGATTTCAATAACATGATTAAAAAGGGTTAATGTTACAAAAAATGTCAAACCGATATGTCTGTGACAAATTTATCTGAAATTAATTTTTAACTACCAAAAACCTATAGTAATACATTTGTGATATATTTACCCTTAGTTACTTTCCGTTTAATTGGATTAATACCACGAAAAATTACAAACAGATAAATATGTGACAAACGAAGGGTAAATCCTTAAACTAGTACTCGTTAACTGTCATATATTAATCTAACTCAATAATTTGATGATAAAATTTAACAAAAATTAATAGAGGGTAAATTTGTTATAGGCGTACTAGTATAAATATATCGATTTGAGATTTTTCGTGAATTTTTTTTTAAGTTGGTGTACTTTTTGTTGATTCTCGGATGGGATCTCATCTAATATTTACTTGTGGCATGCACAACATAAAAACATGCTTGGACGATATGCATTTTTTGAATCATTGATCTAATTAGCATTTGGAAATTTTGTCCTGGACATCTTCACCCAAATGAGTGCTCAGTGTATGGTTCATATGTTGTGGAGTTGGTTGCATAGTCTATGCTTTCTGCCAGATGCTGGATATCTTTGTCTCTGAATGATGGTTGTTGAATCTTGAAGGTTAATTAAGTTTGATTGTTTTCTTAATGCCAGTGTTTAACCTGCTCTTATGTTTCTAGAGAGCGTGGCTGCTAAAGCTTCTAGCTTTGGAGTTACATTCTATCATAGAGAGGTGTGCCAGAGAATCCTTGCTCATCTGTTTGGTCAGCAAGCTACTGATCTTGGAGGAGATCACATCATTGCTCATCAAAATGATGCAGAACACATTGGAACTAGTGCTGTTGATAAAAATAAGGTATTGAGAACCTTACGTTGCAATATTTTAACAATAATCTTACCAAATGCAACTCACCAGATTAATTTTCCCAAAAAATAGGGTAGTAAACGACATCATTGAAAACATTATTTGCTCCAAACTGAAATTGGGTTTTAAATTGAGTGCAAACGAAACCCTAGCCTGATAAATGGGTGTTACACTCGTTAGTCTGATCATAGAAGATCTTCGATTGCTCTAACGACTGATCTTAGATATAATGGCATCACGATCAATCAGGAGGTTCTATCATAATAACAGAAAAAGTCTTTCAACCATTTCTCTAAATTCACTGTGAACCATAATTTACTCTTCCTGGAACTGAACTCAGGTTCTAGAGTTGCTTGAGGTTCTCCAGTTTATAACTTAATTGACAAATTTTGAAAATGTTTAAGACTAAACTGACACAATTGAAAAAATTAAGATTGAATTGGCAAATCGTCAAAAGATTTAGGATTAAATTGGTAAATTGAAATGTTTATGATTGAATTAGTTATCATATAATAGCTTTCGGACCTTTTGGACAATTATTCTCATTAACTTTCGATGGATGATTTGGAGCCACTAGACATAATTCCTTCGTCATGAGTCAATTCAGCAGCTAGAGGACCAATCATCATTGTCTTTCCACTCAAAAGGGACGACACTCTACGTAGTACAAGGCTTGTTATGGCTCTTAAATCATAGTGGTAGGATTTGAGTCAATCTAAGTATATCTAGTTCCTCGACAAAAACAAAATATTTTCATTATCGATAATAATTTATTTCTAAAATTTTTACGAGTAATGAAAATATTTTTCGTTCATTTATTTTATAAGCAATACAAGTATTTATTTTCAGGAAAATATTTTCTAAATGATTTATTTTTCATAAAACAAACAAAGCCCGAACTTTGGTATTTATAGGAATCGAACTAGAGATTCAACTTGCGTCTTGAGGAGGAGTCCTATCCTCTCCTTCAGATTACCTTGGCTTAGATAGGAGCCCCACTTGAAAAGTTCGTTGCTAAGTCCAGATTAATCGATCTTCAAGACGATCATTTTTAGGGTTAAAAAAAACAACAACAACATAAGATCAAGTCTTTCCTATAATTTTAATTAGTGGGTCATCACTCAAAATGCAATGTTTTAAAGATTTTTCACCTTAAAACTCAAGAAATCTTCAAAACTAAAGGTACATTGTTTAAGCATAAAATTTCTAATACAGTGGCAATTGGATATAAAGCACGCCTTGTCGGGAAAAGGTTTGATAGCCTTGTCAAGTGAAAGCACTTTTTGGTCGAATAGTGAAAGCACTTATAACTTGGAAAAACATTGACTGCCCAAGTCAAAGTGTTAAAAGAAGAGATAAGTACACTAGAAGTCCTAAAACTTGTTAAAAATATAATAAAATCCTAAAACTTTCAGAAAATACAATCAAATCCTAAAACTTTTTACGAAAGTGCAATTAATGTCACGAAAGCACTTTAACTTGGGTAGGTATTATTTTAATATGTTTCATATGTCATACGCTCGTTGATTGTCATATAGGAAACTGCTATAATGGACAACAATCTACTAAGGCTATTGGACACAAAAATTATAAAAATGGATATTGTATGTGTAATATTGATTCAAAACTGTAAGAAAAGTAATACACATTCGTTTGCGTGGGTAATTCATTGGAGACAAATAAATTACGGTCATTCTTATTCATTATCGCAAAATGTCAGCTAAGTAAGGATTTTGCTGTTCTTGTCTAAGCATAGCAGACAATCCATTCTCCATTCACAAGAGATAGATTGAATAAGGAAGAAAGCACATTGTTTTGTCAAGTGAGAGCTTTTATCCTTATCCGAAACCTATTTTTGAACTCGAGAATGATATTGAATATTTTAAAATAATTTTGAAACCTCATTTATTCAAAACTGATGAAAAGTTCAAGAGCGACAATGCTCCTTGGGCAAAGTTAAGGTCTTATTAAACAATTCAAAGGCCAAGGACATCATAACACATACAATGGTGAATTATTTAAGAGTTCTAGCGTATTGGACTTGGTTAGCATTTGCAGCGAGTGAGGAGACCAAGGGGGCTCCAGAGAGATGACTACTAATGAGGATAAATTTGGCCTTCTAGTGAAGGTGAAGAGTTGTTCATTATGGCTCGAAATTAATCATGTTTGAATTGGAATCGACATGACTTTGATGTTTTCGGACACTCGAGAGTTTGTAGGTGCTCGGTAATGGAGATGGACAGCTGAAGGACGCGAGAAGCCGGCTGCGCCTAGACAATGATGGAGCCCACCGGGGCCAAACGACCACATTTGTGTAAAGTAATAATGCCCTCCTGCTTTTTCTAAAGCCACATTTCCCCGTTATAAGGTTGTCATATGATAGAATAGAGTACGTTGGAATATATTTTTGTCATGGGAAAACAAATTTTTTGACATGGAATATCATAGAGTGGGTCATCAAAAGTCAGTTCATATTAGGAATGTGATGATGATCCGATTCTTGCTTTTCATATTCCATTAAGTCCGGATCAATTGAGTTCACAAGACAATCATTATTAGGGTAAAAAGAAATTAGGATCGAGTCTCTCCTATGCTATTCTGTTAATAAGTGCCTCTTGAGAAAAATGTAGAAGTCAATCATTCAAAATGCATGATTTTGAGGTATTTTACCTTGAAACTTGATTTGATTGTGATGTTCAAAATTGAATTATACATTACTCAAACATTACAGTTCCAAATCAGAAGTAACTTGATAAAAAAATAATTTAAGAATCTCATTAATTTAACACCAATGAAAAAAGTTCGTGAGTAGCTATGCTTGTGACATCCTAGTTTTTCAATCAAGTTTTCTATTGAATAAATCGGACATTTCATTAACGCGCTTATAAGGCTATTCTCAAGGCTGATCATTTTCGAGATAACTAGACTATTTAGGAAAGTCATTAAGGAATTTTAAGTCAAAAACCGTTTTTGATTGCGCAATTGGGTTGCAAGTGGGATCAATTGGTGAGGAAAAATATCAATTTAATTATTGACTCGATAACGGAATTTATCAAAGCCAAATTGGATGGATTCAAGAAAGAAAAAGTGTCCAATTTGAAGGAAACTTAGCAAATTCGTATGCCTCCATTTGCCCACACTAAGGGTTGCGAAGTGAAGCATGGGTGGCTGAATGAGGGCCAAGGAGATGCTGGTGGCTGAGGATGGTCAAAGGGGACAAGTGAGGAGAAGAAATGGCCATGGTGGGGCCCTTGCCCCTTATCCCTCCCTCTCTCCTCCGCATCTGCCGTCCACTGCCCTCCTCAGCCTTTCACTTGCCATTTTCGAAGACCTCTAACATGCCAAGAGACCAACTAACGCCAACTCTTGCTGCCGGACCACCCACGATGCCACCGCTAGCCGTCGTTTGCCATTCGCTGCACCGCCCGCTGTGCGCGTGCCCTCCACCTCCACCGCATCCAACTGCTATCCTTGATTCCTTGCTGCTTCAGCCCGTGCCAAAGCTGCCCAGCTCGTCCCTACCGCCGTGTGCCGCCGCCATGAGCCGCTACCACTACCGTCCAAGGCTACTGTAGCTCCGTCGATCCCCCACCGACCGTGTCTCACCTAACCAACCTTGTTTCCTCTTTTGCAAAGCAAAGCAAACAAAGAGCTTGTTGGTGGGTTTTCCAGCAACCTTCGGGCTCGTTTTGAGGTAGTTCCGGACCTCGGTTGCCAAACCCGCCTTGGAGGAAGTCGAGCCCCGTTGCGTCCCCATCGATTTGAACTGACTGGCTCGTCGAACAAGTGAGTTTGACTCACTAATTCTCGCTTATTAGATTAATTACGCTTAGGGGTTGATTAGATTAAATTAAGTATGGTTATGTGGATAGATTAGATTAAATTGCCGATGCATGTTAGATGGTTAGTTGATGCAATTAGCGAGTAAATAGGTTCTAGTATTTATTTAACAAACCTCGGAATTTTTCCGGGTCCATTTCGGCGTCCAATTAGGCATTATGGGCCTAAGTTGGATTTTTGGCATTTATTTAATATTTTCCTTAATTATTTAATTAATTATTATTTTTTGAAAATTAGATCGAGATAGCTGGTAATCAGAATTTTATGTTGATTACTAAGGTGTAATTTGTTTATTTATTTGAGCGTTAAATTGTGCTGAATTGATTTAATTGTGATTTTAGGATTTATTCCTAAATTAATTAATTTTGATAATTAATTGGAAAATAACCGGGTATCGGTTAACAGCGCTAAAAATATTTTGATGGATTACAAAAAATGGTGGGATTTGTGGAAGTAAAATTATTATATTTTGGCTAAGGCCAACCGTGTATCCACACACGTGTATTTTATCGGGAATGATAAAAAGGGAGAATTTGTTGGAGAACGAATGCCAGTTCGATGACTTGGTATCTCATCTTGGAGAAATGCATATATATTATGTCGACTCAATGACTTAGTATCTCATCTCAGAGAAAGACATTATACCACGTTGGCTCGATGACTCAATAAGTCGTCTCGGAGAAAGGCGTTATACTATGTCAACTCGATGGTTCGGTATGTCATCTTGGAGAAAGACATTGTATTATACTGGCTCAGTGATTTAATGTCACTTTGGAGAATAGAGAGTATTGACGGGAATGACCGAGGAATGGTCAGTTTGACATGTAATTGACTAGGTCAATTGATCGATGATTCGATTGGTTGTGGTGAATTGATTGATTGATTGATTGATTCAATGGATTGCTATATTATTGAATTGGAGGGTGGAATTAAGGCCAAGGTAAGTCCTCTAACTGGTGATTGCGCATAGGCAGCCCTTAGGGCTTATTTTCTTCCTAATCGAGTCTTAGGAGGTAGAATTCACTAAGACCTCGTCTCATCCCGTTGTGGAATAACATTTCAGGTCCATAGATGATAGCACCTCCACCCCCTCTCATGCATTTTGATATACGTAGGGAGATTACTGAGATAAGTTATCACATTCCGATACACCACCACCCGGAGGGCCTTGAGTATGTATTGGTGAAATTTATCGTTTGGGTAGATGTGGGTAAACCCCAAAAGGTACCCCCACAAATACCGGTTGTGGTATCGCCATTACAACAATGGACGAAGAGAGAGTCCAGTACCGGAAGGTGATGTACCCCTGTATGTGTTGGAGGTGGCATACAGCAAGGGGACAGCAGACCCTAAGGGTCAATCGGTGGTTGATGCGAAGGACCCCAAGCTAGAAGGCGATTCTGACTCTCTGGTTTACTCCGCCGTGGGCTATAGTTGGAGCGAGGAAGAAGGAGAGACCGTCGAGCAAGAGGAAGAACCGGAGGAAGACCCGGAGGAGATGGATCCGGAGGAGGAACCGGAGGATGACCCTAATGAGGATTGAGACCCCCACCCTGTTTTGCAAACCGTGAGTTAGACTGATATGTGATAGATCAGACTTTTGTTAATAGTATTATAATATATACTATATGGTTTGCAGTGTATAAAAGTGTGGTTGTGGTTTTTCAGGTTTGAAAAATATGACATTACTTTTCTATCACATTGTTTTATTGTCTAGAGATTTTATATCTGTTTCCGCATGCGTATTAAAATGAATCGGTCGACGATCCGTCATAGGACGTCGCTATTTAATCGACCATGCAAGGAATGGGCGCGCGCCCGAGGATCGGGGTGTGACAATGCTCCTAGGACAAAGTCAAGGACTTACTTAAACAAATTGAAATATTAGGGATGTCATAACTTGTAAGCAAATAATGGTGAATTTTTTAAGACTACTATTTAGCATTTGTAACAAGTGAGGAGACCAAGGGGGCTTGAGATAGACAATGACCGACGAAGATAAATTTGGTCTTCTCGCAAAGGTGGAGATTTGTTGATTATGGCTCAAAATTAATCTCATTTAAATTGGAATCAACATAAGTTTGATGTTTCTGGACACTCGGTGTGTTTGTGGGGATTTGGAAACGGAGATAGACGACTGGAGGATGCAAGAAGCTGGCCCCCCCTGGTGCTTGGACAAACCAGGCAACTAGGCAAGCACTTGGCCAAGAGGTGGATGGGTTTCCAGACACCCGACAAACCTCCCAAGCCAAAAGTCTTTGCCAACATAGTGCTCGAGTGACAGGCCTATTTTTGTCAGACACCTAAGCCCCGATTTTTATGTATATCTAATGAAAAACTTGTAAGAAATCTAAAGATAAAGAATTTTTAAGAAGAGATAATGAGAATACTCCTTTCTTGCTCGAATCATTTCGTTTATTTACTCGCGTTAGTAGCGACAATAGTCGATGCAAGATTCAAACTATGCAATTTAGCTGAAAAAAATCTCCCAACAATAGTAAGGTCGGTTAAACTAGGAGCGAAATCTCATTCTACGGTTCTAAACTTAAGAGGCGCATCAAATGATAGGTTTATTTTGTATTTAAATTGAAATCATGCGAGCAATTCAGTGAAGCTAATAGAAAAGACCAAGTGATATTAGTCTGATACCGTTCCACACGTAATTGATCACTGTACCTGGAAAATGCAGATAATGCCAAACAAAGACTCAAAGAAAAAAGGAAGGACAGACTAGGCCAGAGCGTGGTTCCCGGGTTACCCGGGAACTGGAATCGAACCGGATGAGGGTCGGGTTCGATTCCCGGTTCCAAGGGGACCGGTTTTGGAACCGGTTAGGGCTCCTAACCTAAAGAAGAAAATGAATTACATTTAGTTCAGTCTTGAGTCTTTGAGTTCACACACACACGGTCACAACTCACGCCGCTATGAGTCTCGCCGCCGGACGTCGCTCGCCCTCGAGGCCGCCGCCGTCGGACGCCGCTGGACGCCGGCCACCGACGCCATCGCCTTAACCCTCGCCGCTCGATGCCCGTCTCTGCGCAAATCTCTGAGTCTCTCCCCCCGAGTCCCGACGGCCTTGGCCGAGCCTCCCTCGAAGCTGTTCCCCCCGAGTCCCGAGTCTCCTGACGCCCAAATCTTTGGACGCCAGTCGTCGACGCCGCTCGCCTAAACCCTCGCCGCTCAACGCTCGTCCCTGCCCAAATCTCTGAGTCTCTCCCCCCGAGTCCCGACGCCCTTAGCCGAGCCTCCCCGAAGCTACTCCCTCGAGTCCCGAGTCTCCTGACGCCCAAATCTCTGGACGCCAGTCACCGACGCCGCTCGCCTGAACCTTCGTCGCTCGACGCCCGTCCCTGCCCAAATCTCTGAGTCTCTCCCCCCGAGTCCCGAGTCTCCTGACGCCCAAATCTCGGTTTCGATTCCCCCCCGCGACTGCATCCTCCACGTCTTTAGGGCCGCGCTTCAGGGCCTCCACCGCCAACGTTCCCGTCTTCCTCTCAGCCGACTGGTACTGTTTCTGTTTCTGCAGGAATCCTTCACCGAAGGGAAGGCTAGTTTATTTATTTTGAAGCTGCAAGGAGTATGGAAAAACGATCTCACTGGTTTATTTCACTTTGCAGACTTTATTCATCGAATTCAGGCGACTAATATTTATTGCCGCCATTGATGTTCGCTGCCTTAAACTTTAAGCAGTGGCCTCTCTGTTTTGCTTCGTTTCCCTACCGAGAAGACTGAAGTGCTCGGATCTCGCTTGAGTTACTTCTACTGGATTTGATTTCGTCCTGTTAACCTGGTAACTTCATCATCCCCAGTTCTGCATCGTTCGAAATACAAGACCGAGTTGCGTTCATAACTTCATACCACTCATACATAAATAATTGAGAATCTAAAGCGTTTCCTGATGATATGTGATGACATTGTTGTGCTAGTGACATTGTTGCGTTCATAACTCTAAGACACTGTTTGTTTTTTTTTTTTTAATTTTGTGCTAGTGACATATGTGATGATATGTGATGACATCTGCACACATTTCTGTTGCTTTTTTAATTTTGTGTTTACTGTTTAGCCATGTTCTCGTGACTGTCAATGGAGATCCCCAAAAGAAATGCTTACTTTAACAAACCAAGCCCTACTCATTCGTTGTCGGACGTATAATTCTAGCAAAAGCTTGTTTTTTTTCCTTTTTAATTTTTCTTGGTCTCACATCATACTCATTTCGGTTGCTATTAAGTGTTTTTTGGTATCTTTTCTGAGTGGAAATGCTTGCTCTTGTGTTTCAATCTTGCATTTAGAGTGTAACGTGCATCAAAACAATGTCTATGAATTAAGTGTGCTATTGCCTTGTAGTTTGTAACATACTTGTGTCCTATAGACTTTTGCTCTCTCTAGGTTCGGTTTCTTAGTATCGTATCCATTAGTTCTTCATCATCGGTTTTGTGATGCCATCATTGCTTCTCATTAATTGACTTGGTTGAAATGATGATGCAAAATATGATTAATCTAGTTGTTTGATGTCAAGGGGAACTAAGTAATCTAAGTTTTTTCTATGATAATGGAGGCCAAATTCTTTCGCTTTTGTAAGATTGTAGATGTTGGGTTTAAAGCTAGAGTGGAGGCTGAAGGAGTTGTTATTTGTTTTGAAATGTCTAATTATATTCTATTATTGTTGTGTAGTGCGAAGTTAATGTATCAAGATAACACGTTAATGGAGGTGGAGGGACGTGAGGAGATGACTTCGAGTACGGAATTGGAGTAATCTGGCAATGAAATTGAAGAAGATGCACCCCCTACCTTGAGTGCCACAAATAAGATATCCGATTCTCATCATTCTCATGATAAGAAATATACATCTGAATGCTTGAATCATTATTCGAAAATCAGTGATAATGATAGAAAAATATATCAAGTGAAATGCATTTATTGTGGGTCCATGCTTAAGTACCGTGTTGCTAATGGTACTTCTGCAATGAGAAAGCACTTAAACACATGTAAGAGGTTTCCTTGTAATCTAGATAAGAGGCATAAATTCTTTATACCACGTAATGTCAACATGGTTGGCAAGGCAGGAGGAGATTCTAGTACTGGTAGCGTCTTATCGACATGGTCATTAAATCAAGAACGAGCTAGGCACATGCTTGCTCGGTTTATCATCCTTGATGAGCAACCTTTTTTTCCTTAGTTGAGCGTGTTGGATTTCGTGAATATGTTACTGACATACAACGTCTCTTCAAACATATATCACGTTTCACAGTGGCAAAAGATTGCATGAAGTTGTTTTTATGTGAAAGAACTTCTTTGAATAATTATTTTGGAAAGATTACCTCCTAGAATCGCACTCACGACTGATACATGGAGTTCCAATCAAAATCTGAATTATTTGTGTCTCACTGCACATTTTATTGATGAAAATTGGAAGTTGCATAAAAGAATCATCAACTTTGTGGTGATGCATAGTCACAGGGGTAGGGAGATTGGGAAAATGGTGGAGACATGCATTGAGGAGTGGGGAATAGAAAAAAAGGTGTCCACAATTACCGTAGATAATGCTAACTCGAATGATGTTGCAATTGGCTATTTGAGGGATAAACTTTCCAAACAAAGGTCGTTCATATTAGATGGTAGTGTTTTGCACATGAGATGTACAGCTCATATATTAAATTTGATTATGAGAGATGACTTGACTACGGTACGTGACTCCATTGCACGTATCCGAAATGTGGTTAGGTATGTAAGGAGTTCTCCCACAAGAGCCCAATGATTTAAATCTTGCATTGAGAGAAAAAATATCACTTATAAGGATTTTGGTAGTTCTTGACGTTGCCACTAGATGGAACTCCACTTACCTTATGTTAGACACCGCCATAAAGATCAGAAAAGCTTTCGAAATGATGTAAGATTACGATCCATCTTTTGTAAGTGAGCTAGATCATGAAACTCTTAGGAATGATGATTGGGAAAATGCTATTATTCTTTCGAATTTTCTAAAATCATTCTATGATGCCACCAAGAAGATGTATGGAACTTCATATGTTACTTCAAATGATTATTTTGAAGGGATAGCTTTTTTGTATAGATATTTGAAAGATGTGGTCAATGCTTCGGATCCTAAGCTTCAAACTATGGGTTTGAAAATGAAAGAAAAATTTGACAAATATTATGGAAGCTTGGATAAAGTGAATATTATGGTGTTGATTGCGGTTGTATTAGATCCTAGAGCCAAGTTAAATTATGTGAGATTCTTGTATGGACAAATTTATGATGATGAATTAAAGATTGAAGAGATGCATTGCAAGGTGAAAGATACATTGGAGCATTTGTATGAATTTTATGAGCAATCTTCTCTTATTTCAAGTGATCAAGATTTTGGTGGCTATAATTTGGGTGCAAGTAGTAGTAGTTCCACTTCCCAACCCGATACGGGTGGTAGTGAAAAACCAAAGATGTATGACATCCAAGATTGAAAGAAAATGTTTTTATATTCGAATGAACAAGGGCGCGATGATAACAAGTCCGAGCTTGTTGAGTATCTTCAAGAAAAAAATGAAAAGGATTTTGGTCTTGACATTTTGATTTGGTAGAAGGCTAATGGTTCAAAATATAAGATCCTTTCTTTGATGGCTCGAGATATTTTGTCCATTCCTGTAACTACCGTTGCTTCAGAGTCAACTTTTAGTACATTGGGTCGTGTGCTTGATGGCTTTCGAAGTTCTTTATCTCCCAAAGTAGTATAAGCTTTGATTTGCACTCAAGATTGGTTGAGAGCCACTCGTGTACCGCTTGGTGTTGAAGAGTGTATCGAGAACACATAACAATTTGAATTGGGTAAGTAATGTTTATATCTTTATATATTGTAATTCTTTTTGTATATTTGATAAGTAAATATTTTATTTAACCTCTTCTTTTTCTTTTTTCAGATATTGCTGGCCTTAATGCTGAGATTATTGTTGATAAATAGAGTTGGTGGTGTCGCAACTGCAATGGGTCTAGCAGTAGAGAATTCAAGTAAGGTTTTTTATTGGCTTTGTGCTGCTTTAACTATATTGTCAAAGAGTTTAGGAGCCTTTATATGGTTGTTGTGATCTCACCATTGATAAGTTTAATGCATGGAAAAACAGTGTTGTCAAAGAGTCTATGTTTTGTTTTATTATTTTCATAGCTCGGGAAGTATATTTATGGCGTGATTTTGATGTTAGAGGATCATTATGACAGTGCTGAAGAGTCCGATAATATGCGCGTATGTTATAATTTTTTTTTATTCATATTTAGACCACGTATGTTATAATTCAACTCTAAAAATGAATAAAAAAAAAAAAACCTGTTGGCATTGGTATGTTTGCTAAGATGTGGGAAGTTTTTTTTTTTTGGTCAGTCCTACTCTATTCCTACTCTACACTTACTCTCAGACTTTTGCCCTGCCTCTTGTAGGGCGTGGGAGTCGAAACCCACTCCTGAAACTTATGCGCCCCCACCCCATCCCCTCTGAGAAGGTGGGGATTTGAACCCCTCACCTCCCCCTTCCATGTTGGAAGGGTGGCCACTGGGGCGAATCTCAGTGGTTTAAGATGTGGGAAGTTACCGTGTAGTATACGCGTACGTTATAGTTTTTTTTGGTAACATGCGCATACGTTATTTTTTTTTTTAGTAACGTGCGTGCATGTTATATTTTTTTTTATGATAACGTGCGCGCACGTTATTTTTTTTTTTTGTTAACGTGCGCGCACGTTATATTTTTTTTGGTAACATGCGCGTACGTTATATATATATATATATATATATATTTTTGTAACGTGCGTATACGCTATAATTCAAATCTGAAAAAAAAAAAAAAAGAACCTGTTGGAACTTGGAACCGACCCTTGAACTCTGTGACAGGGTGGGTTCCAGGTTCTCGGTTCTGACAGGTAGGTTCCAAGTTCCAGACGGAACCAAACCGGAACCTGGAACCGCTCACCCCTAGGACAGACTCCCTAAGTCTTCGTCTTCTCTTTATTATTAAGGAAACTTCTGTAAAATATGAAATGAACCCAAGTGATGCGGGTATTGAATGAAGTGAGCATGAAAACGTGGAGAGAAACAATGATGGTGATGGGAGTCGCTTAAAGTTAAGTGAAGAACTAATATAAAAAGACCAAGACTTGTTTTGAGCCTAATAATTTTTTTTTTCCTAATTTCAGTTGCATCTTAGTTAGAGGCTTTCCGAGTTCGAATGTCTCTCTGTTCACACTCGCCAATCTGCAACATTTACTCGAAAGCCATTGGCATGCGCGCGGCGAAGTTGATGTTTGTTGGGAATAACGGATCCCCGAAAACGTGGATTCGACACCGAATCGAACCCCTAAATCAATGCGGAAGATGAAGCCCGAGAAAAACCACGCATCACCGATCGTAAAGCACACCACGGATTCGAGCGTACCTTGTTAGCCACAGATTAAACACCAAACGCCAATGGAGGAAGAGAATCCGGTCGAATCGATCCGATGAAGCCTTGAAGGGAAGAAATTGGAAGCCGTATGCCTACTGTCCTTTTTGGGAGAGAAAACGCGCGGGAGAGAAAACGTAATTCTGATTCAACGTGCGTGACTTTCTCTCTCTCTCTTCCCTTTTATACCCCCTTATTTCCATGGGCCCTATTCCCGTGGGCCGGGCTTTCTGGGCCCAACTTTGGCGGATGGGCCTTAAGCCCAATTACAATAAAAGCCTTCAATGTTGATTACCATTCTCGAGAAAATTATAGTGCTTGCCAATTCTTTTCACTGAAGCTTTGATCTACTGTAGTTGAACGAACATGTAATGACGTGCAGCCGCTCCATCGTTAGCAACTGATTGTATGTAGCAATTTGCACTGACTATAGAAGTTATATATAGAAAAAATTGCAATGGTTGATTGATGAACTTGTCATCCGAGTAAATTCCTTCTTTACAAACTTTTCTGAACCAATTTCAATTACTGGTGAACCATGACAATGAGGAACATAATTCATTTGAATGCGACATGGTAGAAAAGCATTAATCCCCTAATTAAAACATCAGAGTACAGCAGTTTTTGCTCCCATCCAACCACCCTGATGTGCATAAGTAGAAACGCCGAAAGGATTTTTCCGGCTGAATTCGACTACTAAAGGAGCTCATTTATCTTCATCGATTTTGAGGGATTAGACAAGAGAAGAACCGCGGATATACACTGAATCCCCATGCTGTTAGACGTTTACTCAGGGTGTCGACTGACTTTGTTTTGTCCCAAAACAACTATTTGACTGATTCTGGATGCTTCCACAAAAATACCTCCCCCGTAGAAACGTTCTTCATTTGTAGTTCATTACGCCTCCATCGTCTTTCGCAGTGTTTTCTACGAACCTACCTGAATTCGAGCCTAGAGCAGGAGAGGTATTCTTCTATATGCAATGACGGACCCCAGCAGGAATTGAATAAAAAGCTGAACGGCAACCTGTGTAAATGTAATAATGCCCTCACTTTTCCTAAAGCCATTTTTTTCTTACCCTTATTGGGTTGTCGTACGACGGAATAGTGTTGGACAATAGAAAAACAGATTCTCTGACGTTGAATATGAGAGAGTGGGTGAAAAGTCAGTTCATGGTGGGATAGTGATGATGATCTGATTCTTGATTTTCTACATTTCATTAAGTCGATTAACTTCACATGACAATCGTTATTAGGACCAATCAATCCTGACAATAATTGAAACAATTAGGATCAAATCTCTCCTATGCCGTTGATAAGTGCATCCAATCATGCAAAATGCATTGTTTTAATGTCTTTTACCTTGAAAGTCAATATGGTTTGGTATCTTTAAAACTAAATTGTACATTACTAAAGCATAACAGCTCTGATTAAGTGGCGATCAATTATAAAACATGCCTTATAGCAAAAGGATTCAATAATCTTAACAAGTGAATGCACTTCCCCTGACTCGGAAGAAGAGCGGCCACCCAAGTCAAAGCATTAAAAGAAGTAATGCTTTTTCACAATCTTCCGAGGTTTGTGGCTGTACCCGATTCAAGTGCAACCATTTTTGGAGCAGTGTCCAAGACTAATGCTTTATAAATGGCTTCGTCGATTGAAACTGGGGATTAAGCCTCAGCTGCACTAATTGAGAGAGAGAGAGAGAGAGAGTCTGTGCATGTGTTATATAATTGTTTATTTGAGAGTAACGATTCAATTTGACGGATAACGGCATCTGCCAAAGTTCTACATACATAAATTTTAATTACATCGTTTCTGCAACTTCACTCGACGTTGAATTATATTTTGGGAGACGCGGCCGCAAATTCTATCCTCCAAGACCTCCGAGTTTATCGAGCTCTGTAGCGGAGAAATAGTTTCGATTTTTCTCTTAATTACCTTCAAATTCACAGACCATCTTGCCTTGTAGATTAAGATGTCAAGATATATCGGTGGGCAATCGATAAATCAGTCAAAAAGGACCCCCTGATGGGGTTTCCATGGGCAATAATTTCATGCAAAAATGCTTGTTTTGACAGGAGTTTCTCTCTTCTACTCTTCTCTCTTTCATACTGCTTTTACCGTTGCTTGTACGGCTGCCTGTGCCCGTTCTTTTCGATTCGCATCTTAGCACAGCAATACATGGGAAATATCTGCGAAGCACAAATCTATTCTTCTCTCTTTCACACTGCTTTCACCGTTACTTGTACAGGTGCCTATGCTCGCTCTTTTCAATTCGCATCTTAGCGCGGCAATACATGGGAAATTTCTGTGAAGCATAATTCTATTCTTCTCTCTTTCATACTGCTTTTACCCTTCTTAGCACAACAACATATGAGAAATTTCTGCGAAACACAATTCCATCCTTCTCTCTTTCATACTGCTTTTACCCTTACTTGTACGACTGCACATGCTCGCTCTTTTTGACTCGCATCTTAGCACGGCAATGCATGGGAAATTTCTGTGAAGCATAATTTTATTCGTCTCTCTTTCATATTGCTTTTACCCTTACTTGTACGGCTGCCTATGCTCGCTCTTTTTGACTCGCATCTTAGCACGGTAATGCATGGGAAATTTCTGGAAAAATTTCTGGGAAGTCCAAGGAGGACAATGCTATCAACTCTCGCCAAAATTGAAGCATTTCTAGCATTTTCTTTTTACTCATGTCGGAGATAAATGATGAGTTCCGGAATATTCAAATAAAAAATTCTCTTCTATGAAATTGAGGGCGCATTCGTATTTTCCACTATTTTTGCCCCAACGCGCCGAAAATATCTTCAGAAACATGGAAAATGTCCTTTCAGGAGTCGTAATGGTAGGCGTCCTCTGTTTTTTTGCGGGTCATTATTGAGTGGTTGAAGAAGGAATTTCAATCTTATGACTTGCAAGTAACATGGCAGCAACTTGATCTAAATGCGTAATGTGCATAGCATTATGTCCTACACTTTTTGACATGGCCATTCAATAAATGGAGTTCGTCACCACATCATTGACTAGTGCTCTAAATGCCCGATTATTGTTATTAAAACTGCTTGAAATACTCAATAATTAATAGCAATGTGATAGTGATATCTAAATTCTTGCTTAAGGTGCATTATCATAATTGACATTTAAATAGATTTAATTAGGTCCAACAACTTTGTTACGACCTGCAATGCTTTTCTGAATTTTGAATTGATTTAGTAGAATGCTAAACTTTTGTTTATGGTGTGTGTAATTGATTCATCCCTGGAACTTCTGCTTGTTCTTGTGAAATTATTTTAATATGTTTCATATGGCATACGCCCATTGATTATCCGAAAGGAAATTTCTAAAATGGACAACAATCTACAAAAGCCAATAAATTGAAAAAAAAAATTATACAAATAGATTTCCCGTGAGTAAGAATTATCTGAAATTATAGATAAATGACACTACATCCGGTTTTTATGTGTGATTCATTTTAAACAAACAAATTTGTATATGGGTGGCTTCTACCTGAAGCCATCTTGTATGGGGGTGGTCTTGCTTGATGTCTTCTTAATGAAATTCTATCTTTCATTCAAAAAGGAAAAAGTGTGCTGAGGCTGTGAGCTTGACCAATTGGAACAAGAGAACTTCTATTTCCTGTGAAGCTGCAGCATTTTTCCCATATCATATCTCTACTTTGCTATCTAAGTAAACAATTTAAGGAGTTTCTCTCATTGTAATTTTCTTTTGGAGATTTATTCTAATGTCAATTAGTGCTCTTGTTGGATATCTTTGGTGCCTGGATTTATTTCACGTCTGCTATACTGCTTATGGTGCCTAGGCTGTGAGATTTGTCAACTTTTGGACCGAGGCAAGTATTATGACTATAACCCTGCAACATTTTCTCTCATTGTAATCGTTTTTGGAGTTTAATTCTCATGTCTACTAGTGCTCTTGTTGTTGTCTTTGGTGCTTGGATTTTATTGCATGTTACTATACTGCTCAATCTACATGACCATTGCAATATTGTCATGCGCAAGGATTATTAAATTTGCATTTCGAGACTGGATGTGTTTGTATTACTTACATATTATCTTCCCTCTCTTCTGTGCTTTTAAGACTGGTTTTCTTATTGTAACTGTCTTTTGGGCATTTGCTTCTCATGTCTTGAGAATATGGCCAGATACCTAGATGTACTTTTGCTAGGCACTTTGTCGCATAGTGGCATTTTTGAATGCATTACATGTCTTGAAGTAGTTTTTCGGGATCCTGATTCTTGCTGCACTAAAGAAATTATTATTTTTCTTTGCTTTGTTGTCTGTTTCTGGCAGAATAGAATGATTGATGATGGCCAGACCACCTATTTCTTTTGATTCATACCTACATCTTGTTGCTTGTTTAGGTGTGATAAGTCTGTCCTCTTTCTTTGTCTTCCCCTATTGATATTGGACAATTACTGCAGAACGACGATGAGGACATGATCTACATGTATGATGCCTACCTACTCAAGCTGATCGCTTGCTTCTTGTCTCACCCACTTGCTAGAGACAAGGTTAGTTAGATGGTGCTACAGCTAATTATCAATGCTGATCTTTCTACAACACTCAATCTGAATCTTCCTTTTCAGGTAAAAGAAGCATAGGAGAAGGCCATGAGCATGCTTATTCCTTACCGAACAGCTGGATCACATGATACTTTTGCGGATAAGAACCTGAATTCTGAACCGGCCATTGGATTTGGTCCTGTACCATTTGCATCTCTTTTGGAGTTTGTCAGTGAGGTTTATCAGGTTAGTCTTGCAGGGCTTTAGCTAGATGAATTGCTGGGGAACATCCTGCTTTTAATAATATTACTTTTGAAATTAATGGAAACTATATGATGCTCTCTTGCTTGTTCAAGGACAGCATAAGGAGAATTTCTTCCTTGTTAGAATCTTCTTATCATGTCAAACGAGAGGCAAGCATAAGTTGTCAAGGGCCTCAAAGCCCACCTCCGGAAGTGGATTTGGATCCTCTCAGCAATGGAAGTTAATATCTTTCTTGTTGGAGGGTGCGGCTAAGCTTCTGAATTAATGACAGTGCTCAAAGAAATAAATAAATCAATACGGCAAAGGATATAGGCCATGAATAATGACCGTCTTTATCTGTGGAACTTCCAAGACTATATATTGATGGTATTAAATACTTTTAAGTCTCAGTTTATATTTTAGCTGAATTCTGCACGTGTTTTGATTCAGAGAGAAGAAAAAGTTGATGCTTTTAATACAATGTTTTTAGAATTTCGTAATGATTTGAAAAATGACTAAGTTTGTTCTAATGATTGTAGAGCACAGGTCTCCATTAATTTCTTTAGCCTTTTCTACTTAAATTTCTTTTTCTCCCCTTTAGAATTGTGCTTCCAGAAGGCAAATCATATCTGCCCAGATCTTAGAAGAGTCCATGTAGCTGTTTTTGAGAAGTCAGAAATGACTTAGCTGTTTACATTCTCTATCTGACGACAAGTTCAAGGCATTTACCTGGTCAATTTGTTCAGGAATACTAATGTTTTTAGAAGGTTACATGTTAAATAGTCATATTTCGTAAATCTATGTATTTATTCAGTTTCGAATCTCTCTCTTTTCTTCATGTACATAAAGTAGAAGGTGCAACCTGTCACAAAGGAAGATGTGCGCTTTATTATGTTTAGATGGTTTGAAGTCTACGTTTGCATGTCTACATATAGCTTCGGCACTTGAAGCTCTTTTTATGCATCTCTTTGTAGGTTAGCTATTCGCTGCTTTTGCTGTAAATCATACTTGCTCTGTCATCCTTTTCTTTATGATGGTCTTTTCTTTAAGTTAGTTATGACCATCTTCTTATCTTAATTTGGATCAGAGGGAACCAGAGCTGTTGGCTGGAAATGATGTACTGTGGACATTCGTTACTTTTGCTGGAGAGGACCATACCAATATTCAAACACTCGTTGCTTTCTTAAAAATGTTAAGTACATTGGTATGTCAAGCTTTTTTTCCCCCCGCAATGTGGTGAATTTATCTTTAAGAGAAAATTAGGTACCTTTAATGCTAAAAGAGCTTGTCTATGCTTAGTATGTCATATGTATTATAGTGTGTCCTCTGTGCATTCTTGCATTTGACCCAATGCAGTAGTCGCTAAACTGGTATTTTCTTCAGGCTTCTAGCCAAGAAGGTGCTTCAAAGGTTTTTGAGTTACTTCAGGGCAAAGCATTCCGTTCAGTTGGGTGGAGCACTTTGTTTGATTGCTTAAATATCTATGCTGAAAAATTTAAGCAGTCTCTCCTAACTACTGGAGTAATGTTACCTGAGTTTCAAGAGGGGGATGCAAAAGCCCTTGTTGCATACTTGAATGTTCTTCAAAAGGTCGGTTTCTTTTAAATGTCCAAAAATCTGCTAGATAGGGTTCTCATTTCAGCAGTTGAGTTTGCAGGGCATTTGGAGTAGCGTTATCTTTTTCCTTTGATGGCTAGTCATAATTAATTTAATAAGAAACTTCTTAAGAACGTTGCTCTATTAAGTGAATTCATTATTAATCTTTTAGATAATTATTTTTGAATGCATTTATAGATAGGTGTAATTGAGCAAGAGCTATGGTATCTTGCTGTAGGCATGCATGCACTTTTCTGTGTACATGTGTGTGCACGGGTGTGGTTGTGGGCATGATGCCCATGCATGTGCGATATTGTTGCCTGTAGGACCATTTTTTCCCATTTCATTAACATCCAATTCTCCATTAATCTTCAATATCCATGGCAAGGTAGTTAAGATACATTTATTGCGTTAGGGAAAGGAATGGTCTCTTTGGCCAGAAATTATAGAAGAGTAAATATCCATCTACTCAAGCAAACACTAAAGGCAGTAGCCTCCAACATAGTTGCATTCCAAAAAGTTGTACATGTATGGGGCACCTCTGCCTAGCATGGCAGCAGAGTAATTAGATGTCACAGCCCAACTGATTGGCCCTGTTTAAGGACTGTGCGACCAGGGCCATCAGGATTGGGATATTGGGAAGGGTCCTTGAGGGTCTTTAATGATTGGATTGAGGATCATAAGATGCTACAAGTTTAAGAACGTGAGGCCTATACTGTGAAGCGTTACTTTGTTTAGCACTATTGCATACTTTTTTTTTGGGGGAGGCGGGGTGTGAATTTTAGCTCTAATAGAGAAGAGGTGATGGTCAAATTCTTCTATTCCTTAATTTCAACTTAAGCATAAATTCTAGATTGTTCAAATAAAACATGTCATTTAAAATTTTGAGTAATTTGCATAAAATTAATACAACAATACTCATACTCAGCCAAAAAAAAAAAAATTCCAACAAACTTTCATTGACATCACCCCTCAAAATCAACTACTACAAAATATTTCTAGAATTCACTATTAGTATAAACTTCCAACAAAATCCGAAGAATTCAACAACATTGCAAACAAATAGTTAAATAAGTAAGTTCAACAAGAGAAGCAGCGTTGTCAACTATAAACTTCATTCTGTTGAATGAAAAGACCAAAAAAATAAAATAAAATCGGATGAATGGAAAATGAAGGAAGAAAATCAAAGAACAGGAGCGGCTTCACTAGTCTTAATATCCAAAGAAAAGGCATTTGTCAATTGGAAAAGAGTTCAGCATGGTGCCATGGTAAAAAAAAAAAAAGAGAAAAAAAGCAAGAAGACGAAGTTGAATTGAGGTAAGAGATGTAGGTGAAGTTTTGATTCCCGGCAAAATGTCCTTCCTTTGAGGGAAGATGAAGTTGAGGTAAGAGATGTGGATGAAGCTTGATTCCCAGCAAAATTGCCCTTCATTTCACTGAAGATGAAATTTGACTCCCCTTACCTCTGCCTCTACTCCGTTGCTGTCTTCAAAGACATCAGGCCAAATTTTCATTTTATTCTTCAGCAGAAACCTGAATTCTGCTTATGAGATGGGCTCATTATTATCGGATTGGATGTGGGATCCCAATCCAACTCCGATGTCCACAGTCAGCGATTTTTCTAGAAGATCCTGATCGCTCCGTTGAAATTGGGTTGTAGAAACATTTGAATCTCGATCCTGACAACTATGTATGTGAATTGTACTGTCCATACTTGCGTATAGTACACCGACCCACTTAAACGCTTAAAAGCCCCAGATCAAAGGAGTGCACACAGTTCTTTCTTGAATAAGTTAGCTAGCAAGCAAGCAATGGTTCCATTGTCTGTGAATAAAGTTGTACTCCTGTGATTAATGCAAACAATGGACAAGGTGGGAACTTGAGTAGGAAGGTTGAGTAGCTGTAGTCCCTTAAAGGGATTTTGAAGCATATTGCCCCCTAGAAGAGGAGATGTTACATATGCTTGAGATTGCACCGCGCCACAAATAAGAAACATAATAAAAATATATATCTACATCAGTGCCCCTATAGTAGGCATGTACGATCCAAGTGGCCTTGGTGACTCATCCTGAACAAGTCGGATTGTGGGAATCACAGGTTGTGACATTAAGGCTTCTGACTCTTACCAAGTAGTCGTGTCTGAACCCAAGGGGTAAATAGTTGCATGAACCAATCCCCTTCAAAAGAGGGTCGCAACACTTGCACTTCAATGGGGTTGAAGTGACTGGTTTGCCCCTTCCTGAAGGTTCCCCAGGGCCTTGTGCGGGGTTATGTAGCTATACCTCAAACAAACATTTATAGTAGGTTTGGAGCTCTTATAAAAACACTGAGGTTGCCATGTTGGTTCCCTGTTCTGACCCTGTTACCAATAAGGAAAGTACACCGTGGTGCATGTCTAGAGTCATGCATCCCCTATATTGAGTTATTCTATTACCCGGGCTTATCCAAAATTCTCTCAAATTTATTCATTATCACGCTTTACAAAATTTTGATTGACCCTTTAATGTGGATTTCTATGAAAACCACTAGCGGTTTTCTATTTGTCAGGTTTATTTGACTGTTTCAAATTGACGAGCACATGTCCGTCCTGATTTTGCTTATTTCTTCTTGGTGAATAGATTACACTCTGAGGTATTGGCACATTCCTTTAATATTGATAGTGGAGTTGATTATGTTGAAATGGTTACCATGAGGATTGCATACGTCATTACGTTGTTTGGAATGAGAGCACCGATTACTCTTTGGATTATAAGTACTTGTAGCATACGTTCCGCCAGAATCTTTAAAAGATTGATTCTGTCTCCTCTTTGAAGTACTAACTACTGGAAATTATCGGTTTGCCTTTTGCTTCAGGTTATGGAAAATGGGAGTCCTACTGAAAGAAAGAACTGGTTTCCTGATATCGAACCTTTATTCAAACTCCTTAGTCATGAGAATGTTCCGCCTTATCTCAAGGTCATCATGGTTTTTCCTGCTTCATTTCTATCTGCGACTTTTTTGGACTAGAGGTCAGAAGTAGCCAATTGTTCATGGCTTTTTAATTTTCCTTGAATCAAGTCTCTGTTCCCTTCTACAGGGTGCTTTGCGGAATGCCATAGCTACTTTTGTTCCTGTGTCTCCTGTTCATAGAGATACAATTTGGAGTTTTCTTGAGCAGCATGATCTACCAGTAGTAGTTGGTCCTCATTTGAGGAATGCAGCACAATCAGTTGCACCGGTCAGTTATAACTTACCTTGATTATTGAATTTCTTCCTCCTTTCTTTGTTTATTTATTTATTTAATTTTTTTCTTTTTTGGTAATACTGAGTTGTCTTGTCAACTATATGCCAATCCATATGGTCAATGTATCTAGCCACGTAGGATTTTGTCATTCGTATTATTTTTCACATGTTTCGATATGTATTAGTAGGGTACACTTGGATTTTGTTTTACTATCATGAGCTTAAATTTCACTAAACCTAATCTGAATAGCCAAAAGTGGTAGCCTCACTATATGTAATGGGAGTGTTTGATCACATGCAAACACTCTCTTGTGGAACCCTTATTTCTATCATTATGCAATCATCACCAACTTGCATATAGATATGTGCACTAATCAATAAGCTAAAGGTAACATAAAAAAGATGAAGCAAAGCGAACCAAAAAATAAAGAAAAATAGGAAAGACCAATCATGGGTTGACATGTGGCATATCACCTGTAGGCCATTCCCATCGCTTGCGATTAATGGTTAGGTTTGAATTCTACAGTGGAGCCCCTCATGAAGTTTGTTCTTTGGTTCACTTGAAGCAAGCGTGGCTGCAGTGGCTATAACACTTCCTGTAGTTAGGTTTTCACACAAAGCTTGGCTGAAGGAAGTGCCTTATTTGTTAAACAGAAGACCATATTTTTTGTGCCTCAGGTCTATGATATGCAATTTGAGTTGAATGAGATTGAAGCAAGAAGTGAACGATATCCTTCTACGGTTTCATTTCTCAACCTGATAAATATCCTCATTTCAGAAGAACGAGATGTCAGTGACAGAGGGCGTAGGTGCTGGTTATCTTATTTCTCTATGTCGGTATGACATTTCTTGTTGCAAAACTTTAATTAGATATTCAGTGGTTTTTTTTTTCTTTTGCAGATTCATTGGGATCTTCAGATTTATATATGACCATGTATTTGGGCCATTTCCTCAACGAGCATATGCAGATCCTCACGAGAAATGGCAGCTAGTCGTTGCTTGTCTCCAGCATTTTCACATGTGAGTTCCTTTTTTCATTTTCTTGCGACGGTTTCTTCCTGCTTTTGCCCTTTTCCACCAATCACGCGTTTCTTCTTTTTTTCTATTTAGTACAGACATTGTTTTTGTAAAGACTAGTGTATCTCCCTATTATCTGCCCTTTATCCTCATTGAATGTTGATAAGCTTTATTTATTGTCTGATTTTCAATTGAATAGAAAATATGGTAAATTTTATATTCTGGACATGCATCACACAGGATATTAAGAATGTATGAAGTTAAGGATGAGGATATTGTCAGTGTCGTTGAGAAGTCATCACTTGCGGTGGTCACACAGCCTGCTTCGCTTCAGACTCAGCCACCGGTCTTGGAACCGTTGAAAGTATGTGCTAGTTTTTATTTTCAGTTGGGAGCATAATGGCTGTTATTTGTGTCAACTTGGATATCATCTTTAGGTTGCATATCTTGTCTGGTTATCGTATAATTCTCACGTGCTTATGTATTTTTTTTTTTTTCAATAGAAGGAAAAAACCTGTTAAGTGAGCGCAATGTCGGAGGTATCAGGAACTATTTAGATTTTGCATTCTCATGAGACAGGTCATCCCCATAGTGAAGCTGATTTTGCATCTTGCAGAGAAGATATTTCCCTTCTATTTAGATATCTGCAGCCATTTTGTTTCCAATATAGGATCACATAATCTCCTCTTGGAATTGGCCCTAGTGAATTGCACATGCCTGTGGAAAACGCTCCTCACCAACTGAAGCTAGTCCAATGCCTAAATTGCCTGACCCTAAGTGGATCTGTTCCCGGAATTGTATATAATGCATGATTTGTCGTTCACTGCCGACAACTCCTAAATAGCTTCCAAAAAAGTGCTCTTCCCAACAACTGAGAGCAAATAAGAGAAGTTGCAGTCACAATTGTTTACTGAATGGTTACCTTACAGATTTCTCATTTCAAGATCCTTAATAACAACTTAATTCTTGTCTTCCATTTTGTTTTCCTTTGTGATTTTTCAATCTGCTAGTACAACAGCCACTTCTTTTCCGCTTTAGTCTCCTTTTGTTGGTTTCTTCACTTCCTTTTCTTTTTTTCGGTTTTCTTAGAATTCTTTCCATCAATGTGCTCAACGCCAACAGCAAAACTCTTGTTAAGTGGATCTGCTTGCACAACAGAACAAATTTTAGATGGATTCTTGGCTTTGGTTCTTGTTGGGCTTGATTCTGTGTCTCTTTCTCTATGAATTGCAACTATTTCTTCATTTTCATTGCATCGTTGAGTGAACCAGCAAATAAAATGGAAATTTGTTTTACATATTGTTGGCTTTTGGTTCTTATTGCTGTGCTTGATTCAGTGCCTCTTTCCTCCATTGCAATTTCCTCATACATGATCCTCTTTTTTGCAGCAAGTGGATAGATTTTTTTTTTTTTAATTTTTTTTATGCTACTTCATTTTTTTTACTTGGGGAGGGGGTGTATTTGGTGGAACTTGCACTCATTTCATGACTTAAATTAACAAATATTGCATAGAATAGTTTCTTAATCAAATTTTTTCTGGCAGGATTTTATGAGCGGGAAGACTGTCTTCCGGAATGTCATGAGCATTCTTCTGCCTGGAGTAAATTCAGTTATTGCAGAACGAACTAGTCAAACTTATGGTCGACTCCTTGAGAAGGCTGTGCAACTTTGCCTAGAAATTATTGTTCTTGTTTTGGAGAAGGATCTGATTCTTTCCGACTTTTGGCGTCCCTTATACCAGGTGAGCTCTTAATATTTGCGATGTAGCTTGTTTGGGCTTCCTTCTTTGCATGATTACCTTTTCTATTTTCTCGTTCTTATAGTATATTTTCTGTGTCAACGTAGTTACCTCGACATTGAGTGAGTTATTCCACTTAATACTTCAGATGCTACACCAACTTTTTATTTTATTTTTTTCAATCATTTATTTTTGCAGTACTTTTCTGCTGTCTTTTGATTTTATGAGATTTTAGATTCTCTCTTTTAAAGCAAATTTAACTTTTTCTTTTTCAGAACAGGACAGTGCAAAAATATATATATATTTTTTTTTTTGGTGACCCGGGAACCCCCGTACAGCCGGCGGGGCAAACCCGGGGGTGATGCTAGCGGAGGACCCACCACCTCGACGTCACGCTTAAGATCCCGTGCCGCTAGCGGGATTCGAACTCCTCCCCTCTTCGCAAAGGGTCATGGGAGCCTTATCCAACCTGCCACCGCAGGCGTGGTACCAAAAAAAAAAAAAAAAAGGTCAAATTGCAAAAATTATTTTATATCTTAAAAAGTCAACATTTATATGTCATGAAAGTTTTAAGGTATTTTTTGTTTAAAGTCAAATTGTGTATATCCCAAGATTTGATATTGTATTGTGGAAGGGTTTTTAGCTTCTAACAAATTATCACAATAAGGAAAATCTTTTCCAATCCATTGTTTTTCTGTGAAACAAATGGAGCGTAAAAAAATTTTAGCACTTCATTTGTGATTTTCCTAACTGACCACCCCCGTATTGCAGGGAACCAACAATCGAGTCTACAAGTTAAATGCTACAGTTCCTGTTTCATTGATGATGCTTTTTAAGTTGTATGTAAATTGATGACGAGAGCTCGTTCTTCCTGAATACCTACATAGCTATGTGAAGCTGGGCATGATGCCACAATGCCCCTGATGAATTTGTCATGTGCAATCACATTCTTTTTGTTTGTCAACATTTTGCTTTTATTTCTGTAACAGGTGAAGAATAAAATTGTCCGCGAGATTATAGATTTTGTTAGAGGACATCAACTACTCTTTGATCAAGTTCTTCGGCAAGATATTTCTGCTGGTGATGAACTGATAATTGAGCAGATAAATCTTGTAGTTGGTATCCTAAGTAAGGTAATGACCTTTTTTTATGTATTGTGCAGTTGATAGCTTAATGCATTCATCTAGCTTCATTGAATCATATATGGATTTTCGCTAATTCTGGTTAGCTGTTGCATTGACCAGCCTGTAATTATCTTTAAGAATTGTGCTCTATTTTTACATAGGTTTGGCCTTATGAAGAGATTGATGTGCACGGTTTTGTCCAAGCGCTTTTTGCCATGATGCGTGCTCCCTTTTCTCTTGAATCTGGCGTTCCTAGTTTTGCTCAACAAGTAGGTGCTCTTGAGGTAATCTTATTGTACTTCTGAATATGATGAAATATCTTATTAATATGACTTAGCTGGTTAATTCTTTTTGGCATGGACAGAGTCAAAAGAAGTGGGAGCTGAGCTCATTTCGGCTATCCTTTAGCCTGATGTCTTATCTGTATTTTCTCGTCACTAAAAAGATGCTACTGTCAGGTAGATATAACTTTTATTGACCAGAATATCTCATTGCAGGTTTCTGATGGTGGTGATTACCATGCTGCTGCTGCGTCACTACGACCTACATTAACATTACTTGCATCTCTTCTTAATTCTGTGACAAGTGCGCTTGAGAGAGCAGCTGAGGAGAAGTCTTTGCTTTTAATTAAGGTGAACTCAGGCAAAAGACATGAATAATGCAGCTCTCTCTCTCTCTCTCTCTCTCTCTCTCTCTCTCACAAGTGTGTGCTGTGTTCTTACAAGTGGTTAGGTTACAGTTACACTGTAAATATTGCTATTGACACAATTGTTGTTGTCTGTTATAGTGGTGGTCAGTTAGGTGATATAGCTAGTATAAGCACCTAGAGAAGGGTTTAATAGGTATATAAATATTTTTCTCGTTAATCGCACAATACTGGACAGTTAATAGAATTGAGACAATCAGCAATCAAAGTAAGACTGAGATAAGGGAAGAGAAGATTAAACACAAGGTTTATAGTGGTTCGGCTTATTCTAAGCCTAAGTCCACTCTTCCGCACTGACAGTCAATTGGCTGGATTCCACTATGAACAAAAGAGAAGTTACACCACAGCTCTTCCTTGATTCCACAGTGTAGATGTTCTACTACACCTCCTCAAGGTCTCTTACTAATATAGACTCTCTTTTGAATACAATGATTTGCTCAAAGAATTTGTCTAAACAACAGGAAGCTTTTAGACTTTGGAATTTTTCTATCGCGCACTTACTTTCAACAACTAATACGTCTTCTTTATATACTCTTTCATGCCATCATACCCGTTGGCACTTACCAAAGGAATTCCTCCAATCTACCCGTTGGACGGAATCAATTAAGAAGATTAATTAAGCTATTAAAGGAACGTGTCGATAGCCCATCAATCCTGCTCGCCCATACAATCAGGATCTCGGTTTCCATAAGTAAAACCTTCCAAGAATATCCAGACAATCATCGGATCTTCAATCATCGAGTCAATCTCGATCAATCAAGGATTCAGTTATGTCTTCTCCAGCCACGAGGTCTTCTCCAGTTGATAAGGTCATCCCCTTAACGAATCATCTAGATCTGGATAACCATTCTTCAACGGATTAGAGACTGTTAATGAGGATAGACTTTGAGTCTTGAGTCCGGCTGTCCGGAGGTCTTCGACTTTAGATAGAAGAGTCTGCAAAACCTTGGAGACTAGATCGAAAGAAACGTTTTGTCAACTTCAAAACACTTCAAGAAGATTTCTCCAACAATCTCCCCCTTTTTGATAGTGACAAAACTTTCCTCCAGATTTGGACAACATTGACCTGCAAAACATATCTCAAACATATGTGCATATCTTATAGGGATAAATGGCTAACTCTAAAATCTGCAACCACAGAAAATAGGTTAGTCTCGAATATGATAAACTATTCATAAGATATTAATAGCAGTCAATAGTAATAATCCAAATTCAAATCCAGACAGAAACACACAAAGTTTAAAGTTAAACATCAATCCAAATCAAACAAACCAACCAAAAAAAAAATTGTTCAAAAGTAAAAGTTGTAAGTTGTTCAAATCTCTTGCATCTCTCCCCCTTTTTGTCAGCATTGAAAGGGTTGAGATGAAAATGGAATGAAGTCAAGATTTCTTGGGAACACGAACAAGCTGGAAATCTTCCATTGGTCGAACGATCCCTTCCAGCCTTTTCAAGTCTTCCTTCAGTTGAGCAATCTCCTCACCCTTGGCATTGGCCTGAATTTGAACAGATAGGGCTTGGATCTGATCTTGTAAGGACACTGAAGAAGCTTTACCAGCATTCTGCAAATTTTGAACCTCGCATCCCAAGGTATAAATTTAACCACGCATCTCCAAGAGAATATCGAGAATTCTGCAAAAATCCCCTGAGTTATCAGTCTGCATACTGGCTTCAGCACGTTCTGCAGATGATGGCATGTCTGAATAGTTTCGCAGGTTGGGCGTTGAAACTTCATGATCTTCTTCTGGAAATTGAGAGGCATAAACATCCTCTGGGTCTGCAGGAGAACGACTGACTCCTTCACTCATGTCGGGGATGTGAGGACTTCCCTCCTTTCTCTTGATCTCCCCCGTTTTCATGCCTACAGGTGGAGAGGATTGTTCCTCAGGTTCCCCTTCTTCTCTTCTTTCATTTCCAGATCTTTCATCCTCTGCTTCGCCAATTTCTCTTTCTTCTTCTTCTTCTCCTTCTTCTCCTTCTTTTCTTTCTTCTCTTCTTTCTTCTTCTTCTGCTTGATCTTCTTTCTCCTTCTCTTCAACATTTCTTTCTTCTTGACCTTCTCCTTCTCTTCCTTCTGTCTCACGCTATTTTGTTGAGTCTGAAACAGAACGACTTAGCCTTTTCAAAGCTATTGCCGAAATTGTAAGATCATCATCTTCTTCTTCGTCCACAATAAGAGCTCTTCTTTTCTGCTTTGAAGCAATCAAAGGCTCATTTCCTTTTCTTTTTGAAGAAGAGGTTTGATGAGATCTGATTGGAGTCTTCTCCTTGAATTTCTCCAACTCCTTGTTCAGTTCTTTCAGACGCATTTTGGTCACCATCTTCAGTCCTACCACCATATGATCGCATGATTGAACACAAAATATTTGCGGAGGCTGAATATTGAGATGTCTGAACAACTTTGTTACAAGGCTTGGATAAGGCAGTTGACCTCTGTCCTTCATCATCGCTCTATACATGTGAAACATGACAGTGTGAGGAAGAGAAAACCTTTTTTCCAGTGAGGATGGCATACATCAATTTTGCCTCTGAACTTGAAACATCAGTCTTCGATGTTGATTTTGGCCAGAGGCAATTGATCACTATCTTGTGAAGCAAGATATTGAATGCATTCATCCTTAGGTAGGTGATCTTCTCATCTGTTCTCCTATCCTTCACAAGTTCCAGAGTGGCCCGAGCAATGGATACTTTGATCGGCTGATATCTTCCCTTTTCAACTCCTAACACATCTGCCAGCATGTTCATATCCACAACATAGTCTCGATCTTTTACACTGAAAGAAAATCTATCCGTATCCAAAAAGCTAAAATTCGAATAGAAATAAGCAGTCAGTTCAAGATAGGCCTTTGTCGAATCGGAACAGAACGTCTCAAGTTGAAGGTAACTTAATTTCTCCCTCAAGTTCACCTTCACAGCATCCAGAAAATCAAAGTCCACACTTCTAGGGTTTATAACCCCTCGCTTCAGCAATTTCGAGTACAAATCCTCTTGTTCCTTCGATTTGAACACTTCTCCCCTTTTTCCTCGACTGTTAACCGCAACACCCATTTTTGGCTGAAATTGACTGTACAACTTGTCATCATAATTTCCATCTACAGATTCGGTCCCCAGCCACGAGGATCACTTGGGATATTCGCAAGAGTTTCCTCAGCCACCCCTTGTCGAGCAATTCCCAAACTTTCCATTCTTCGCAAAAAGATATATTCGTTCCCATATCCTTTGTCTTTAAGAAAAGCGTCGACATAATTCAAGGGAGTATCAGTTCCTTTCAAAGCGCGATACAGCTTATAAATAAAAGCGGGCTTTTGAGTTCTTACTGGATCCGCATCCTCAATGACTTCTTCCTCTTGTTGTTGATCAACTCCTTGAGGACTAGATGGATGACGCTGCTGAGAATGTTGTGGGCTCGATTGCTATTTAGGAGATTCTTCTTCAGTAAGATCGAAGTGCGTAGGCCCCTCATTCAATCTCCGTGGTCCCCTGTTAGCGATTCTCGATGACTTTCTCGAGGACGACATTCTTCTCAGTTTTGGAAGATTCTTTGCTTGACTTTCTCAAGAAAGATGAAAACTTTTCAATGATTAAACAAGGGTGAAAAATGGGAATAGAGGATTGATGCTTTCTAGGGTTTTCGAGAGTAAAGTGAAGAGGAACAAACGAGCACTTTCGAATAAAAGGAGAGGTAAACGAACCATCACAAAGGAAGGTAAAAAGATGCATTTTAAAAAAAATAACTACCCCTTTTTCCGTGAAGATATTCATCTGAAAAAAAAAATAACTTTTTTTTCGAAAAGGAAACGATGCAATAATTACGTCGATTGAAGATAGCAATAAAACACGGTTGGCAATCGTACCTTTTCAAGATAAAATTCGAGAGAGAGAGAGAAAGACTAACTTACAGTTTGACGATCGTACCAAGACTAACTTACAGTTAAGGTCTTGCATCCCTGAGTCTGAGGGTCTTTAGACTTTGATCTCCTCAAACCTTAAAATGTCGAGTCTAGAGCGAATCGATTCAAATTGATTTTTCTCTAGAGGCTTCGTGAATATATCCGCCAGTTGATTCTTTGTATCAACATATTGAATTGAAACATCTCCATTCTGAACGTGATCTTTGATGAAGTGATGTCGAATCTCTATATGCTTTGCTCTTGAGTGGAGAATTGGATTTTTGGTAAGATTGATAGCACTTGTGTTGTCGCAGTTTATCTCAGTGCATGAATCTTCAATTCCAAAGTCTCTTAGTTGTTGCTTTATCCATAGAATTTGTGAACAGCAACTTCCAAGAGCTACATACTCGCTTTTTCGCGTAGAAAGAGCTACCGTACTGCTTGTTTTCTTGAAAACCAAGACATCGTTCGCCTCCAAGTAGTTGATGGTACCCGAGGTGCTCTTTCTATCAACTCGCTTGACTAAATCTGCGCCGAGTATCCAAGAAGAGTAAAGTCTCCCTCTTTAGGATACCATAGGCCGATGCTTGAAGTTGAAGCAATGTATTTGAGAATACGCTTTGCAGCACTTAAATGAGATTCTTTAGGATCCGCTTGAAATCTAGCACAAATGCAAACACTAAACAAAATGTCGGGTTTAGAAGCAAGTAAGATAAAGAAGTGAGCCAATGATACTCTTGTATAGCTTTTGATCAACTTTCTTTCCTTCTATCTTTGTCTATCTTCAAGGCACTTGACATTGGAATGTCAATCTTTTTGCAATTGTCCAGTCCAAACTTTTTGACAAGATCATTAGCATATTTTTCTTGACGAATAAAAGTTCATTCCTTTAGTTGTTTCACTTGAAGTCCAAGAAAGAAGGTTAACTCACCCATCATGCTCATTTCAAACTCTTCCTGCATAGTTTTAGAGAATTTCTTGCACAGACTTTCATTAGGAGATCCGAATATGATATCATCAACATATATTTGAACTAGTATAAAACTTTTGCTTTCCTTTTTGATAAATAGAGTAGTGTCTACTTTACCTTTCACGAAATTGTTTTGAATTAAGAACTTATTCAGCCTGTCATACCAAGCTTGAGGTGCTTGTTTCAAGCCATATAAGGCCTTTTGAGTCTCGAATACCGAGTCCGGTTTCTTTGGGTCTTCAAACCCAGGTGGTTGTTCCACATAAACTTCCTCATGGATGAATCCATTTATAAAAGCACTTTTGACGTCCATTTGGAATAACCTGAAATTTTTGTAACAAGCAAATGCAAGTAATAAACGAATTGCTTCTAACCTTGCTACTGGTGCGTAAGTCTCGTCATAGTCGATCCCTTCTTCTTGCGTATAACCTTTGGTCACGAGTCTTGCTTTGTTTCTCAAGATTTTTCCTTTTTCGTCCATCTTGTTTCTGAAAACCTATTTTGCTCCAACAACAGATTTACCTTTAGGTTTAGGAGATAATTCCCAGACATCATTGATACTGAATTGCCTGAGTTCTTCTTGCATAGCTTCAATCTAGCTTTCATCAGATAAAGCTTCTTCTATGCTCTTGGGTTCTATTTTAGAAATAAGAGCCACAGCACTAGATTCTTCACGCCTTTTGGATCTTGTACGAATTCCTTCATTGATGTCGCCAATGATAAGATCTTTGGGATGACTGGACTTATGCTTCCGATTGCTGAATAATTTGTCAGATTGATGATCACTTTCTTCGCTTGATTCTTCGACAGTCACTTGCTCGCGATCCTTCAAAGTCTGAGCTGCTTCTTGAGATTTAGACTTTGTAGGGTCTGGAGCAGATTCAGATTCCTCAATATGACTCTGAGTAGATTCATTTTGAATGGAATCTTGGAATTTGACATTCATTGATTCTTCTACTTTTAGAGACTTCTTGTTGTAGACTCGAATCCTTTGCTAGAGGTTGAATATCCAAGGAAGATGCCTCATCATCGACTTTTCTTCAAACTTACCAGCTTGATCATTTGCATTTTTCAGTACGAAACATTTGCATCCAAATACATGAAAATATGAAACAATAGGCTTCTTTTCTTTAAATAGTTCATAGGGGTTTTTTCTAGAATAGGTCTTACAAAAACTCGTTGATAATATAACATGATGTTGAAACTTGACTTCAACCCAAAATTGTAAAGAGATATTACTTTCAATTAAAAGAGTTCTAGCCATTTCTTGAAGAGATCTATTCTTCCTTTCCACAACTCCGTTTTGCTCTGGAGTATATGGAGAAGAGAACAAATGCTGAAAACCAGATTCTTCACAAAATTTGGCAAAATCTTGATTTTCAAATTCTCCTCCATGATCTGTTTTTATTCTTAAAATAACATATCCCTTTTCATTTTGAACCATCTTAGCAAAATTTTCAAAATAAGAGAAAGTTTCAGACTTACTTGCTAAGAAATATACCCAAGTATAAAGTGAGTAATCATCCACAATTACTAGGCAATATTTCTTACCTCCAATGCTCTGCGTTTTTGTTGGTCCAAAGAGATCCATATGCAAGAGCTGCAGTACACGGTTAGTAGAAACTTGATTTATTGGTTTAAAGGAATTTCTTACCTATTTTCCCAATATGCATGGTGTACATAGATCAGACTCTTGGTATGATAAATTGGGTAGACCACGAACAAGCTTCTTTGCTTTGAGATCTTGGCTATCTCGCTTCATGTTAACATGCCCAAGCTTTCGTGCCACAAGCTTGCTTCGTCTTGGATTGAGATTAAACATTGTGACTCATCTGGTTTTAAGTCCAAGAGGTAGATATTTCCATGTTTTCGACCCATAAATGATCGAGTAGAGTCTTTACTTGGTTCCCGAACAAATACCCTCTTGAAAGTTGATCCTAAAACCAAGCATCACACAGGCTGATCGACACGAGCAGATTATAATTGAGCCCTTCAACTAAAGAAACATTGCTTATTGTGAGGTTCCCAATCTTTACAGTTCCAAAGGCTACTATTTTTCCTTTGTTGTTTCCACCAAATGAGACTTTTCCACCATTCACTTGAATGAGCTTTATGAAGCAATTTGAATCTCCTGTCATGTGTCTCGAGCATCCACTATCCAGGTACCATTTCACATTTTTCTTGATAGTGACCTGCGTATAAAAAGAGACTCAAACTTTCTTTGGTACCCATATTTTCTTGGGTCCTTTTGAGTTAGTTTGATATACGGTTTTTGCCCAGACTTTATTGACAGGTCTCCATACCATAGGACATTCTTTCTCAAAATGATTTGCACTATTGCATTTTGAACATTTAAAAGCATTGCGACCCCTTGGTTTTACAAAGTTCCTTTCAAAATGATTTTTGTAAGCATTTCTTGAAGGTCTTTGTTTGATTCTTTCTTTTACTTTAGGAAAATCAATTAAAGGAATAGTTTTGAGTCATTCCTAAACCGATTTATTGAAATAAGGTCTTTGAAGAAAGTATTTTTCAAGTTTTTCAGATCCCGCAGAAAATCTTTTGCAAATATTTGAAATGTCATTTTTCAAAAATGCATTCTCTTTTAAAAGATTATCTTTGCTTTCATTGATAGAAGAAACATTCTGGTCTAAGCATTTCACTTTTTCTTCCAAAACATTCTTTTGATGTTTTAAAGCAGAATTTTCCTTTTGATTTCGGAAATTCTTTTAAGAGAAGTCTTAAGACTAAAACATAATTCATCAATGTATTTTGAAACTTTAACAGGGATTTTGAAGTTACTTACCTCGAATTCACTTTCGAATCGAATCGGAGTTTGATTCGAATCGGATTGTGCCATCGGACATATGTTGGCATAATCATCATCACTTTCTTCACATTCTGTATCACTCCAGGTCTCTACTTTAAGAGCCTTTCGATACTTTTCAGTTTTTCCTTTCTTCTTTCTTAAAAGAGGACAGTTGGGTCTGATGTGTCATTTTTTCTTGCATTCGAAGCAAACAACATCTTTGTTTGATTCATCATCCTCAACAGACTTAGCCTCGTTGCTTTTGAAAACCTTGTTTCCTTGGATTGAATCTTCTTCCTTTTCGTTCAGCTTTCGAATCTTCTAATCATGAGAGCAAGCTCCTCATCGTCCATATCGTCTTCAGAATCTGCAACATCAGAATCATCATTGGATTTTAATGCAATAGATTTCTTACCTTTAGGGTCTTCGTCTTCATTGATTCGTTCTACTTCATAAGACTCGAAGAGTTCCAACCAACTCATCAACGAGATAGTGGCATGATTCTTTGAGTTTCTACGATTGATGTCTTTATGTGATTCCAATCCTTGGAGAGTCCTCTCAGTAGCTTATTTACTTTCATGGA
The DNA here is from genome assembly GCA_014182575.1 of Eucalyptus decipiens. Classification (NCBI taxonomy): domain Eukaryota; kingdom Viridiplantae; phylum Streptophyta; class Magnoliopsida; order Myrtales; family Myrtaceae; genus Eucalyptus; species Eucalyptus decipiens. The sequence continues at coordinate 60,378,116 of CM024611.1, forward strand.
GTCAGAAACTGGTTGATCTTGATTCTCCAGACCATTTACGATATCTGTAAAACGACTGAACATGTCAGTTATAGATTCTCCCGTTTTCATCCTGAAGGTTTCGTATTGACCAAGGAGTATATTGACTCCGGTCTCTTTCACACGATCGGTTCCTTCATAAGTAATGTGTAATCTATCCCAGACTTCTTTGGTTGTATCACAAGAAGATATTCTGTTATATTCAGTAGGTGATAAAGCACAATATAAAGAATAGATTGCTTTTGCATCAAGAGTTTGTCTCTTGATTTTCTCTTCCGACTCATGTCATTTGGTCTCAACAGTTTCCTTTCCTCTTTCGAAATAGATGCAGCTTTAGGAATGATTCCTTTTTCTACAACGTCCCACTCTAGAGGATCCTTTGATCTTAAAAACGCCTTCATCTTGTTCTTCCATATGTTGTAGTCCTTTCCATCAAAGTAAGGCGGTCTCGTGTTGCTTTGCCCTTCTACTAGCCCTGGGGCCAACATACTAGCCATGGATCTTTTACTATTAAGTAAAACACTTCAAACAAAGTGAGCACACGAGCTCTGATACCAATTGATATAGCTAATATAAGCACCTAGAGGGGGGGTGAATAGGTATATAAATATTTTTCTCGTTAATTGCACAATACTGGACAGTTAATAGAATTGAGATAATCAGCAATCAAAATAAGACAGAGATAAGGGAAGAGAAGATTAAACACGAGGTTTATGGTGGTTCGGCTTATTCTAAGCCTAAGTCCACTCTTCCGCACTGACAGCCAATTGGCTGGATTCCACTATGAACAAAAGAGAAGTTACACCACGGCTCTTCCTTGATTCCACAAAGTGTAGATGTTCTACTACACCTCCTCAAGGTCTCTTACTAATATAGACTCTCTTTTGAATACAATGATTTGCTCAAAGAATTTGTCTAAACAACAGGAAGCTTTTAGACTTTGGAATTTTTCTATCGCGCACTTACTTTCAACAACTAATACGTCTTCTTTATATACTCCTTCATGCCATCATACCAGTTGGCACTTACCAAAGGAATTCCTCCAATCTACCCGTTGGACGGAATCAATTAAGAAGATTAATTAAGCTATTAAAGGAACGTGTCGATAGCCCATCAATCCGCTCGCCCATACAATCGGGATCTCGGTTTCCATAAGTAAAACCTTCCAAGAATATCCAGACAATCATCGGATCTTCAATCATCGAGTCAATCTCGATCAATCAAGGATTCGGTTATGTCTTCTCCAGCCACGAGGTCTTTTCCAGTTGATAAGGTCATCCCCTTAACGAATCATCCAGATCTGGATAACCATTCTTCAACGGATTAGAGACTGTCAATGAGGATAGACTTTGAGTCTTGAGCCTGGCTGTCCGGAGGTCTTCAGACTTTAAATAGAAGAGTCTCGCAAAACCTTCGGACTAGATCGAAAGAAACGTTTTGTCAACTTCAAAACACTTCAAGAAGATTTCTCCAACATTAGGTTGTTGTCGTTGTTCTTATTATCTATGTGTGTTGCAAGTGCAGATTCAAAACATAAATGAACTGTCAAGACAGGAGGTGGATGAAATCATCAACATGTGTCTTCAAAGAGATACGCTTTCAGCATATGACAACCTGCAGAAAAGGTATCTACCATGTAAATGAAAGTGTTTGCAATTCTTCCCTTCAGGCGGTTGTGCCGCGGTCGTGCGGCGATCGTGCGATGGTCGTGCCCCAATCGTGCAATGGTCGTGTCGCAGTCATGCGGCAGTCGGCGGCGAAGATCAACGATCATAAACCAATGCAAGGAATTGAAACGTGAAAGTTTAATTAACACAGTGAATTTTAAGAACGGAGAATGAATTTTAATGATTCTAGGAGGGGATGAATGATCATCATGTAGATATGCCATGAGGCTTTCCCAGAAATCTACCATGTACCAGAGTTGTTCCAAATTTGCTGTCCTGCGCCCTTCTTGTTATCCTTACATCACATATAGAGACGAGGAATAGGTTGACTTGAGAGTAATTTTAAAATTATCAGAAATATCTTTAATAGAAAATGATGGAGGATGAATGGAAGGTCATTTTTAGTCATAATTAGAATTGTATGGGCATCCACCATTCCTGGAATGGAATAATGATTCCCTCTACTGTGTTAATGTTTACCTGAGCAACTTCTTTGTTTATGATTCATGTGTCTGCCGTCTCACATAATTTGTTCAATCCTTGTATGCATTGTTAATCCGTGGTATAAAAATTTGAAGTCATGTATTGTGTTTTTTTTTTGGTATCGGAGGTATATTGCTATGGTAGAAATGTGCCGCATAGCTGGCAATGAAGATCAACTTATCGCTTTGTTGCTTCCGCTGGCGGAGCAGGTTCTTAATGTCCTCCTCATCCATTTTCAAGATAGGTACGGATATTGCCCTCCACCACCCTCCCTTCCCCCACTTTTTCTCTTTTTGCTCCCCCCTTTCCATTAGTGGATATGGTGAGTGGGATCGTCAGTTCCGCGTTTCTATTGCGGGGCGGAAGGAAGGAAGGAAGGTTCGCCTAGTGTGACTTATGAAAGATAATGAGAATGGGTCAACGTCAGTTCCGCGTTCGAAATCGGATGGAAGGAAGGAAGCGGGGCGGATGGAAGGAAGAAGCGGATCGCACGGTGGAGGGAGTGGGCAGTGCGCAGGATCGGACGAACAAGGACACTCCTCTCTCTCGCCCTCCTTGCTCTCTCCCCTATATAAACGCAGCTCCTCACCTTCTCTTCCCCGCGCTCCCTATCTCTCTTGCTCCTCACCCTCTCTTCCCCGCGCTCCCTATCTCTCTTGCTCCTGTCTCTTCGAAATAGTGATCATGTCGCGTAATAATCCCCCGCCTCGTCCTCCGCCTCCTACGCCGCCGCCGATCGTCAATGTCCCGGGAGATATCAAGGTGCAGCCGGGCTTTGACCGATCGTTGGTCGGGTTCTCGGGACCCGTGAAGATGACCCACGCCGAACCGGCAGCCACAGGGAAAAAGAGGATAGATTCCACATCCGCCTCGTCACCGACGCCCATCAATTCCGAATCCGTCACGAAACCGGCGACCACAGGGAAGCGCGCCGTCGATTCCACCTCCGGCTCCTCAACCACGCCCTCCCAATCCGAATCCGTCTCAGACAAGCGCGGTCCGAAACTGGCAACGGTGAAGTCAGCGGCAGCAAAATCTTCGGATGAGGCAGTTCCAATGAAGTTCTAGAATAGGATGTGGTGTGAGCAAATGGTGTGGTGTGAATAAACGATTCTCTACCCTGGTCTGGTCTGTCAAAATGCTTTAGGCTGTTTTTTTTTCTATGCGTGGCTTATATTACATTGGTGTGTTATACCTGCCGATCTTCTCGGCAGGCTACGCGTCCAGCCCCTAGTGCCTCCAGGAGCTAGCGCGCATGCAGGATTGGTAGATGAGTGGGTTGGTGTCCTGAGTACTTAAAATTTCGGTGAATGAGTACTTCCAGACAAATCCAAAATCCTCAAGATTCCGTCTCACCTCATTTTGTCACCATGCCGTTTGTTTAACTTGGCGTGCTTCAGGAAGGCGTGTTAATGTTAGTCATTGACCCTCGAGTATGCACTGAAAGAAATCTCAAAGTAAAAGAAGTAATATAGCCGGTGAATTGTGTTTCATTTTATTTTCTGAAAGTAGTAAAGATGGTATTAACAATCACACTATATTGTCATCAGGGACACCAATCCACTCATCTACCAATCCTGCATGCGCGCCAGCTCCTGGAGGCACCAGGGGCTGGACGCGTAGTCTGCCGAGAAGATCGGCAGGTATAACACACCAATGTAATATAAGCCACGCGTAGAAAAAAAAAACAGCCTGCATTTTGACAGACCAGACCAGGGTAGAGAATCGTTTATTCACACCACACCATTTGCTCACACCACACCCTATTCTAGAACTTCATTGGAAAGAAGCAAGCATACGTGTTGTGCTACAGTCGTGCGGTGATTGTGCAGTGGTCGTGCGGCAGCGGTCAGCGACGACTATCGTGTGGTAGTCGTGCGGCAATCGTGCGGCGCCGGTTTGGGATCGCACTTGCCTGTGGCAGATTCGGATTTGAAGGGCATCGCCGACGAGTCGGATGTGGAATTAACGACGACGCGCTTCCCTGTCGCCGCCAATTGAGATTTGGATTCGGTGTGAGTCATCGTAATGGGTCTTGAGATACCAACCAACGATCGGTCAAAGCCCGGTTGCACCTTGATATTTCCTGAGACATCGACGATCGGCGGCGTAGGAGGCGGAGGACGAGGCGGGGAGTATTACGTGGCATGATCACTCTTTCGAAGAGACGGGAGCAAGAGAGATAGGGAGCGCGGGGAAGAGAGGTTGAGGAGCTAGTGAGCCGCACGTGCCGATTCGACTAGGAACTCATGCGATTAAATCTATTCTTTTTCTTTGAAAATTTATAATAAGCTATATTTTCCTCAATTCCAAATTAAGACATGATTGGCAGGTTGTCACATCAAAATTTTAGGAAACATACATATGGATGACGTCCATGTTTATAATTCATAGGTTAAAAACTCAGTCAAGGAAAGTATGAACCTTTGGAAACTCTGAATAATATTCTCTTTTTTTTTTTTTGGGAAAGAAGCAAGCATACGTGTTGTGCTAAGTCGTGCGGTGATTGTGCGGTGGTCGTGCGGCAGCGGTCAGCGACGACTATCGTGCGGTAGTCGTGCGGCAATCGTGCGGCGCCGGTTTGGGATCGCGCTTGCCTATGGCGGATTCGGATTTGAAGGGCATCGCCGACGAGTCGGATGTGGAATTGACGACGACGCGCTTCCCTGTTGCTGCCAATTGAGTTGGATTCGGTGTGAGTCATCGTAATGGGTCCCGAGATACCAACCAACGATCGGTCAAAGCCCGGTTGCACCTTGATATTTCCTGAGACATCGACGATCGGCGGCGTAGGAGGCAGAGGACGAGGCGAGGGAGTATTACGTGGCATGATCACTCTTTCGAAGAGACGGGAGCAAGAGAGATAGGGAGCGCGGGGAAGAGAGGTTGAGGAGCTAGTGAGCTGCACGTGCCGATTCGACTAGGAACTCATGCGATTAAATCTATTCTTTTTCTTTGAAAATTTATAATAAGGTATATTTTCCTCGATTCCAAATTAAGACATTATTGGCGGGTTGTCACATCAAAATATTAGGAAACATACATATGGATGACGTCCATGTTTATAATTCATAGGTTAAAAACTCAGTCAAGGAAAGTATGAACCTTTGGAAACTCTGAATAATATTCTCTTTTTTTATTTTGGGAAAGAAGCAAGCATACGTGTTGTGCTACAGTCGTGCGGTGATTGTGCGGTGGTCGTGCGGCAGCGGTCAGCGACGACTATCGTGCGGTAGTCATGCGGCAATCGTGCGGCGCCGGTTTGGGATCGCGCTTGCTTGTGGCGGATTCAGATTTGAAGGGCATCGCCGACGAGTCGGACGTGGAATTGACGACGACGCGCTTCCCTGTCGCTGCCAATTGAGATTTGGATTTGGTGTGAGTCATCGTAATGGGTCCTGAGATACCGACCAACGATCGGTCAAAGCCCGGTTGCACCTTGATATTTCCTGAGACATCGACGATCGGCGGCGTAGGAGGCAGAGGACGAGGCGGGGGAGTATTACGTGGCATGATCACTCTTTCGAAGAGACGGGAGCAAGAGAGATAGGGAGCGCGGGGAAGAGAGGTTGAGGAGCTAGTGAGCCGCACGTGCCGATTCGACTAGGAACTCATGCGATTAAATCTATTCTTTTTCTTTGAAAATTTATAGTAAGCTATATTTTCCTCGATTCCAAATTAAGACATGATTGGCGGGTTGTCACATCAAAATATTAGGAAACATACATATGGATGACGTCCATGTTCATAATTCATAGGTTAAAAACTCAGTCAAGGAAAGTATAAACCTTTGGAAACTCTGAATAATATTCTCTTTTTTTATTTTGGGAAAGAAGCAAGCATACGTGTTGTGCTACAGTCGTGCGGTGATTGTGCGGTGGTCGTGCGGCAGCGGTCAGCAACGACTATCGTGCGGTAGTTGTGCGGCAATCGTGCAGCGGTCGTGTAGGTACGAAAATAAACCAAACCATATCAATTCAATGGTGATACGATAGTGGGATTTTGGTTAGATCTAGGGTTTGAGGTGAGATGACTGGTTCCATTGGACTGGATTGGACTAGTCCCCAATTTCATAAACTAGAATTGGTCCTCCTGGTCTAGTTTTCGATTCCTTAGTGGGACCGAACCTAATCAAGAACCAATCACCCCTAATTTTTATTCTAAAATAATTATTTGTGGAAACTAAAAAGGGAAGAAATCTAGACTGAAAAAACAAAAGGTATCGACATATAAATATAGTTGCTTTCCAATTAGGGGTGAGCATGGGAATTAGACCAAACCAACTGATTCTGGGTGATTCTCGGTTTTAGGTGTGAACTGAATGAATGAAACCAAATTGATTTTTTATTTATATAATTTTTATTACTAAAAAGGGTTAATATCACGAAAATCCTCAAATTGGTAAGTATGTAACAAATTTATCCAAAATTAATTTTTTATCACAAAAAAATCACCAACCAAAAAATAGTATTTTTATTAGAAAAAATATCAAATTAATATATTTAAGACAAATTTTCCATTTGTATATAAGGAAAATCACAAATTAGTACACATGTGATAAACGAAGAGTAGAACTCCAAATTAGTAATGATTTTGGGTTTTCTGTGGTTAAAAAATTAATTTGAGGTAAATATATTACAAATGTACCGGTTTGAAGTTTTTTATGAAGATATTCTTAAAAGATAATCAAGGGTGGATATGTAGTTTTGCATTTCAAAACCCTAATGTCCCATTCTCGCCGCTCATCCCGTCGGCTTTCACTCAGTCATGCTCACAACTCACTTCGGCCCGTTACGGCCCGACGGGCCCCGGCAACCCAGTCGACCGCCGTGGATCAAATGGACGTAACCGACTTACCCAAACTCTCTCTCCCGTCAGCCACGGTGCGGTTGAAAAAGAGCTTTACCCCCACAGCCCAGCTGGTCTCTTCTTCTCTGAGGCATAAACACAAACATGTTGAGATCACTCTGCGCAACACTCTCTCTCAAGCCGATCGACCATGGCCGCCTCCTCTTCATGCTCGATCCGCGGGTACGCGAATTCCGCCGTATTCCTCTCCGGCGTCCTGCCCTTGGGTTCTTCGCTGGGCTAATTTCTTGTTTCTTTTCTTTTGGTGGCTTTGACAGAGGGACATGCACAGCAGGAACAAGACGGCCATGGAGCTGATCGCGAAGGGCTGGAGCGCTCTCAAGGAGGTCGACCGGGTGATCGACTACTGCGAGCTCAACGACCGCCGCCTCCTTCCTCTCCTCCGGGTGAGCTCCGTCTTCTCGGGATCATTCGGCTTGTTTGTTTCGGTTTTTGTGAGATGAACGTGATTGTTTTAGCGGAGAAATTTCAGAACTTTTATGGGCTGCTCGTCGTTTGCTAAGATAGCATTGATTCTGCTATGTCTGCTGAGTGAGAGGTGTTGTTATGGTTCTAGAGAAAAATGTGTCCTTTTCTGACGAAGTAGCTCGTTGACATGTGCGTGATGCTCGTCTGAGTGGAAAGATTTGATTTTGCGTCTGTTCTTCTCTCCAGTTTGATTGAAATTTTTAGTTCTAGTTATGGAACCAGTGGGAATTTTACGGTGATGAACCAACGTATCAGCTCTTTCATTCTTATCTTATATAGAGACCGTGAAGTTTTATGTTAATCTAGTGACTGTAATTCCCTTTTAGTTCTTGCATTTTCTTTTTACTAACAACGACTTGCACTGATATTTCTTTTTTTCTCTGCCTGCCCTTATGCTCTACTATTCAATTCTGGTTAGACTGCGAAGGAGAACTTTGAGTTGGCTCTCGAGGCCGACAATTCAAACACCCATGCCAGATATTGGCTGGCTAAACTGCATTTGAAGTACCATGTTCCGGGGAAATGCTTAGCTGTGTAAGCGGTTCTTTCTTATGTTGGGAAATGTGTATCTTTCTTGCTTGGTAATCATTAATGTAGCACTGTGATGTGCGGAAACTACTGGCATGCATATGGGAAGGTAAAATCAAGGGTGATCTAACTCAGGATAACTTTGTCTTTTTGTTTTGTTGAAGCCTTTCAATTTGGAGAGGTCATATTTTGGCAGTATTGTAGAAAAAATATTATCACGATAATGAAAGAGCATTGTGCTTAAACATGTTGCTCTTGTTTTACCTTTTAATGTGCTGGTGCAAGCTGGCATCTTCTTGTTTTCATTTCTGGTGAGCACTTTTCCATACAGATTCCATCTAACTTAGTAACCTTGCTTATATCCTCTCATCATTGGTTTGATGGAAGCATCGTCATGCTTTGGTGTGCTATGCTACTACTTATACATTTGGTGTTTCCTTATAAGACTGCGTTGCCATAACAGTGGTGCTGCCTTGCTGGTGGAAGCTGCTAATATGGGTGATCCAGATGCACAGTACGAATTAGGCTGTCGTCTAAGAGTCGAAGTAAGAAATTTGTACTTGGTGGCTGCCTAAGTTATCTCTTATTGATTGCATCTTTAGTTCATAACTGGATATCTCTGGGCTTCATGAGAACCCATTATTGTTTTTAACTATTATCAGAATAATTTCTACTTGGCATGTATACCTAAATTTTCCACATGCAAGTATAATGGAAACTAAGATGTGCACCGTTAAGTTATGGAACTTGTTTATGTTATCTTTTTCTTTGCTCTTCAAATACAACTGCTACACTTGGCCGAGTAGCGTGTGTCTTGGATAAACTTGTTGCAACTTGGGTTGAGTTCTCTTTAGTTGTAGCTTTGGGAAAAAGTGATCAAACTGTTAATCGTTAATATTTTCAAAGCTGGCTTTGCCATTGCCCTATCGTGGAACCTCACCAGATAATGCTGAACATATAATAACAGAATCCTTATATTGTCTTTTTCTTTACGTCCTCAAGGCTCCTGGGCCCAGCTGAGAATTGGAAAAGTTGGCACAAAAGATGCAGGGCAATTAGGAAATGTGGTCTTGCTAACAAATCTTTTTCGTATGCTTTTAACTGGTTCTGAAGATGCTAGAGTAACTTTAACTAGAGAGTTATTTGATTTTTTTGCATAACTTCTCTGCATGATAAGTGCCCAATAATTTCGTGGAACTCTATCAATAGTTGTTCGGTGGAACATTAGAAGTCAAATCATTAGTTGAAGATCAACACCACACATACGAAACATGATAAAAAAGTCAGGGAACTGAACATGGGGTTTTTCTTTTTCCTTTTCCTATATATAACATAAGGTGAACGAGGAAGATCTTTTTGGGATGTATTAGGAGAGTGATGGAATTATAGAATTGATGTGGGTGGATTTTTATTTTTTTTTAATACCTATCCTCATTTTTCATTTTTTTATTTTCAAAAAGTTTTTTTTTTTTTTTTAATAAATTGCTATTTGATGCATCTAATTTTAGCTTTTTCTTTTTAATTTTTCGTCTCGATTTTCTAATTTCCATTTTTGTTAAATTATTTTGAATTTTTAACACATAAGTAAGTCTTGACATATAAAAACATGATTCCACATAAGTCCAATCTATTTTCTGTAATGTTGTTAGCAATTTTTCATGTATATTCTGTTGCACCATTAGCTTACAGTAGCTTTCGTTTACCTTTTCTGCTGTCTATGATCCGGTTGTTGTTTCCCTTACACACTTTAAAATGGCCTATTATATGATTTATGTGATATGCTTGGTTATGTGTAGCATGATTACTTTTCCTCTGATCAACAAGCTTTTTATTATCTGGAGAAGGCAGTCGACCAGGTCTGTTCTTTTTCCTTTTCTTTTTGTTTCTCTCTTAGTTCATATGCACTTAATGTGCTTTTAATTACTTACAATCTTACCGAAGCTTGTCATTTTCTAGCTGCATCCAGGTGCTCTTTATCTTCTAGGAGCTGTTTATTTGACAGGGGACTGTGTGAAGCAAGATCTTGCCTCAGCAATGTGGTGTTTCCATAGGGCATCTGAGAAGGTGAGCGTCCAGTTTTTTTCGCTTCATGAAGTGATGTAATTGAAAACTTGTGGTCTAGAGGTTGACGCATTCATGATAAGTTTTGTGTCCGCTAGCATAAGTATTCAACAGATAGTTCCTTTGCACTCTTTTTTGGCGCTATTAACTTTTTTGCAATTATTAGTACTGGATAATTTTGGAGAAATTAGTTTCCAGTGACAGTATATGTATTAAGCAAAGTTTTGGACTTCACTCGAAAAGATCCACCCGGAAAAGAGAAGTTCCTTAACCATTTTACCAAGAAACCTTTGTCAAAGGGATAAGTTCGTACTTAGAAATTACCTGAAGAATTTATGGGATAGGAGTGTAGTTTTCAGTCAACTACATGAGTGGTATAGTCATCTCCCTAATGAACCCAGAGAAAGCATCCCTGAAGCTTCTCTGTTCTCTTCATAACCATGTAGGAACTGAGATAAAAAAGAGAAACAAGCTGGACGATATTATAAGAACTCTTCACCTATTTCAAAGGGCTGCCTTTGAAAATACAGCTCCTTTTCCTTTTACTGCTCGGCCCCCTAATTTTCATTCAACTGTATTTTGTCTGGCTGACTTCTACCTTAGCTGTCAGAAGGGCTTAGTTTTTCCATCTGGATTATAGAAATCGAGATAATGTTGTATCTTAACAGAAATCTGTGGGAGGATTCCGATTGTCCCTTCACAAGTGCAGGCCCATGCATGGCAGTTTATTTGCATGTATATTCAGGTTTGGTACAAAAGAAATTGGGAAGATGCTGTCCTCTTATAGTTTACTCTCCTGTGAACATATGCAGGGACATGCTGGTGCAGCCATAGCATATGGGTCTCTCCTTCTTAGAGGTTTGTTCTTTGAGTTTATGCTTTTGAACAAAAAGAAAAAGTGCATACGTTTATACAGTCTTGATTACATTTGATTGCCTTGTTTCGTTCAACCAAGGGTCCACTTACATCATGGATTCTCCAATTTGCAAGTTAATCTATCGGGATTACCATCCAGCCTCTTTTAAGAGGTGAAACGAGGGTTTCAAGTAATCTGTCCAATTTTGAGGACTTTTTTCAAACAGTGTTGGGGGAACAGTTCACGTCTCTCCCTTTGATTCACACATGATGGTGATCGGAGAGCTTACTGATCTATCTGGTTCACAAAAATTGTTTAAATCCTCATCTTCAATTGATGTAGGAAAGATAAATGAACCTGGATACATTTTTGGTATGCATATACAAAATCATCTCTGCCAAAGCACAGAAAACAGTTTTCAAAATATAGCTGAGATTTTGGAAGCACGAAACCTCTTGTTCATTTGTTTTTTTCTTCAATAAAAGGACTGTCTTCAACAGCATGACTGCAGAATTGGGGGACCTACTTATTTTCTTGGATTATCGTTCACCTTCTTCATGCATCACTTGTCTAGAGCACTCTTTTACTCTCCCCACATCACTGTCTTTTGCGTTGCCTCTTCATCTGTCAAATCTCTCCCTTTATCACTCATCTTCCGAATCAAAATTCTAGCACAGATGATCTTTTTTCCACGAGACACAAGTGATGATCTCTCTTGCTGTGTCCATTCTCCATAAGATTCAAAATTCACATGTGTCTCTTCTATCAGCTTGAGTGAAGCTTTGATCTAAATCTTGATGTCCTCAAAATGAGCAAGATACTAACAGGAGCTTTACAGAACATCTTTTGATGAGAATTTACCCATTGGCTGTTCCAAAAATGCTTCAGGTGTTCAAGTTCCAGAAGTTTTGACGAAGTTCTTTCCGGGTAGAGGCTCAGCTGCCAGAAAATCACAGAAGAGTGTGGACGACCCCGTAGTGGACCCAGTAGAGATGGCCAGAAATCGGTTTGAGATAGCCGCAAAAGCAGGATGTGATCTTGGATTTAAATGGTTGAATAGACTAGAAGAGGAAGAAAAGAGGGTCCTTGCTTCATAACGAACTAACTGTTGTCCTGCTTCTAAGATCCTTTTGGTTCATTGCTGGAGCCTCACCGCTTGATAGGTATGAAATCAAAGGTGAACATTGATAAGGAAAAGGGATGGGAGTTCATAAACAGAGTCCCGATTCTTTTGGGGCAGTATTTACCTCTGATGTCAACATAAAGCATATGTACCTCGGTATCCAGTACTTCTGTGTATTCTTGTATAAAATAATGTAATTTGCTTTCAACCTGTCTCAAATTATACAGACCATGATAACTATACTGGAAAAAGTTGGCAACATTTGAGAATGGCAGGGATATTATGCCAAAGGAAAACTGAGATTTGCCGCCATTGTTAGTCTTTATCTAAGCAAGCTTTTTCCTCATGGTGCTCTGGTTTCCTGAGAATGTTCATCCGTCTCATATATTGGTCTCGCCTCTAGCCAGTAATTTGCATCCATTTAAATGATTATCACGCATCAGCATTCCCTCCTATCAAAATGGAAGAGCGATCTTCAGTTAGCTGACTAAATTTTCAAACTTTTGCTGCTAGCCTAGCTAACTCATTTTGTGTTCTGCTTCAGCTTCTCTATTCAGATGTGCTAGTAAAATTATCCAGCTTTCGACTACGTAGAACATCTATGGCATCTAACCCATTAATCAGATCGTGTCCCCTTTATCTTGGCCAGTAAAGTTGTGTTTCCTTGATGGCTGTTTAATTGTCGCATGTAGAATGTTTTCCCCGTCTGAGGTGTGTTTGTTCTGCACCTGATCATGATAGATTGTTTCTCATGTTGAGGTTCATTCTGACGATTATAGCGACGATTTCGGCCTTGGCTTGGAGAAGGCCTTCGGCCATCACATGAGCCGTTCCATAGGCCTCAGTCAGTCAAGTCATCATTTTCTTCTCGATGTCTTCAGCCGATAGCCCGGTTTAACTGCTTTATGATCGTACTGAATGCTGATGAGGTCGACGAGATTAAATTGGAATGCATTTGCTTACGTTAGGCTGAGCCATAAGCTTGGCCCCTCTTTGTAGAGATCGAAACATTCTTCTAACAATGGCACGAGATCATTGAACTGACGGTGGATGTCGTGTTTTGAGAGCACTTGATTTCCCCTTTTTGGTTGGCCCGTAAAGAATTGGTTGGTTGAGTGCATCATTCACGTGCAGCATCTCTGACATTCGAATCACATCACCTCCCACGACTTTGGAAGCCAAGGCATGCTTGCTACTCTATACCTATTACACTTTTACCATTTAGTTTTAAATTTTTTAATTATGCTAATTGAGTCATATTTTGCCAATTGTGTTTATTCGACTAATTTCAATTTGAAATCATTGACGCGGATGTTGAGCATATGATATTGTGTGGCTGATGCTCAACGTGGTCATTTTTAATAATATTCTAATATTTTGATTTTTTTTTCTTTTCTTTACGTGTTTTCTTCCCTTTTTCCTCTAATCAATCATTGGGCCCCGATGATGGCGGAGATCTAGCCAAAGGTGAGGGCCAACGAGGTTGAGCCTCGCCCAAGCATAATGAGGTCTACCCAAGCTTGGCGAGGTCTCAACGACTGGCTAGAGGAGGAAGAAAAGAAGAATTAAAAAAAAAAAACAATAAAAATTAGAAAAAAAAATTAATACATTTTACAATTAGTGCTAGTCGAGCCATGTATGCAATCAATGTTGTCTTCGAACAAAATTGATCAAATTGACTTAATTTGCAAAATGTGAAAAGATTTATAACCTAATTGATACAATTAAAAGTTAAATACTTATAGATTTATAATTTTTGGACAATTTTCCTAATGGATCATGGAGCCTCAGCTCGTGTCATATATACCCAAGTTGGTCCATTCATGTGTCGCATTGGATATAAGAATCTCTTAGCAAATTCATCTTGCTTTTTGAGTTGTCTAATTTACCATGTTTGAAATAAGCGGCCTCTTCATGAGCATAACACAAGGCTTTCCATATGCAATTTGAGAAATTAATCCTTCTTTACGCACATAAAATGAGGCTATCCATATGCAATGAGAAATTAATCCATGCAAAGGCTCATATACTCATATAGCACGGCGGTTTCCTCGGCTTCGATTTTTCTTTCCCTAATGATATAGCCCTAAAAGGCAATTAAGGAAATGTCCGGATAGACTCTTTACTTTCTGCTTTTTTCCCTAAGTTAAATTCTTGTGATGAATATACTTTGGCTTTTTCTCGCACTGTAATATTTAAAATTTTAACGATATATAGATTTTAATTCGGTTATAATTTATTTATAACTTCTTAAAAGGTGAATATTATTTTAATACTTGCAGAGAAGAAGAGATGAAGAGAAGAAAAGAATTGTTTTTTGCTTTCGTTGAAGTGAAAGTAATTGGGTTAATATAATAAAAACCCTTAAATTAATACATTTGCGATAAATTTACCCCGAACTAATTTTTTGACAAATGATACAAATGTGACAAATTTACTGGAATCTAATTTTTTAACAATAAAAATCCTAAATAGATAAACTTATGACAAATTTATTCTTCGATAATTTCAATTAAATTAGATCAATATCACAAAATACCATAGACAAACATAAAGTAAAACCCCAAATTGGTACTCTAAGCAACTAACACATATCTTTTTTTTGGTCAGTTACTGACTAACACATATCTCACTTCAGTAATTTGATGGATAAATTTAACCAAAACAAACGGACCATAATTTGCTTTCAACCTGTCTCAAATTCTAGTATAGCTATCATACAATGACGACTCCCAAGTTCCACTCCATACTGTTCAACGACGACTCCCTCATTCATGCTTTTGGGACTAAGAAATTTAAGTGAGCATTTTCAAGGTACAAGATCATGCTACGCAATTATCAACTGCATTTCACAATCCCTTAGCAGCTATACCATGGCATATGCAAATATCAAAGGGGCACGATAAGATCGGGTGATTGAACATAGAACATCAAGATGGTGACTACAGAACAGTCGCATTGGAGCTCAAACATGTAAAATATTAAATCCGCTCCAACAAGAAAAACGCGCACCCAGTGCAGCAACTCGAAGGAAAAAGGTACTCGGTTTAATCACACCATTCTACACGTCACCAAATCATCATTTTCCAATAAATGACAATGCCCCAAAAAAGGGTTTTCACAACATGAGCTTTCAAGAGGCTGCCTTAGCGCAGCTCAATATCCATCGAAACTGCCTCATCGTCGTCGGGAGGAGGCTGATCAGCAGGACGAGCAAGCTCCACCTCATCCCTGCAAGCACAGTAGCTAGCCGTCAGACACAAATAATTAACCAACAGGAAGTTGGGCAGCAATGCACTGCGCCAATGTGAATATATAAATAACATATATAGCAAAGATAGTCAGCAAATGAAATTTTAAAATCCAAGTCTACAATCTCATAAGCACTTGAGGAATGCATCCTTGGCAAGCAGTTAAGATGATACATAAAATTACAACAAACGGGGGAAAAGAGAGAGATGAGTTCCATACGGTTGCTGGGCAGCCGAGTCAATGTGTGTATCCCGAGGAGCAAGGGCAGGAGACTACATACAGTGAAAAAGGAAAAAAAGAAAGAATCAGGAAAAAAATCAAACAAAGAAAGAATCAGGAAAGAGGAAAAAAGCTCCAGGCCGAAACGGCATCGGCCGTCGCTGCCTCCAAGAGCTCGCGAACGGCGGCGATCCACCGGCGACGATCGGCTGAAATAGACGAGCGAAAGAGGAGAAATCCCACTCACCGTGCTCTGTCCTTGCAAATCGACGTGCGACCGAGAAGATTTCCTCCTCGCCGATTTCGATTTGGAATCGACGTGAGTCAATGTGACCGGTCCTGTAATACCGACGAGCGATCGATCAAAACCCCGTTGCACCGTGCAATGTCCTGAGACCTCGATGATCGGCGGAGGAGGCCTGACTGATCCTGTCATACCGACGAGCGATCGATCAAAACCCGGCTGCACCATGCAATGTCCTGAGACATCGACGATCGGCGGAGGAGGCCTGACCGATCCTGTTATACCGACGAACGACCGATCAAAACCCGGCTGCACCGTGTAATGTCCTGAGACATCGACGATCAGCGAAGGAGACGTGAGCGGTCCTGTTATACTGACGATCGGCCGATCAAAACCCGGCTGCACCGTGTAATGTCCTGAGACAATCAATGATCGGCGGAGGAGGCGTAAGAGGCGGAGGCGGAGGAGTACGACGCGGCATGATCAGTGCGATGAAATGGACGCTTTCGAAGAGACGGGAGCAAGAGAGATAGGGAGAGCGGGGAAGAGAGGGTGAGGAGTAGGGTTTTTGTAGGGGAGGGGGCAAGGAGGGCGAGAGAGAGAGAGAGAGAGAGAGAGAGAGAGAGGAGCATTTTTATTCAAGTGGCGTTAGCTTGACCGTCCGACCGATCCTGCTCACTCCCTCCAAGGGTTTGAACCCGGTCAGGTGGACCGTGAGATCTGCTTCCTTCCACGGAGAAAAACCCCACTCACCATGATCAGTCTTCCGGGCGAATGACAATGGACAGAGGTATGTTAATTGAATCGCGTTTTGTCAATTGTGTTTATAAGTTTCAGCTTGAAATTATTGACGTGGACGCTGACCATCTGACCATCTGGCTAACATAAACATGGTCGATTTTTACTAATATTCTATTATTTTGATTTTTTTTGATTTTTTTGATCTTTTTCTTTTTCTTTACTTTTTACCTACTTTCCTTCTTCCTCTAATCAATCATTGGGCCTTGACGATGGTTGAGATCTGGCCGAAGGTGAGTGCCAACGAGGTTGAGCCTTGCCCAACCATAACGAGGCCTGCCTGAGGTCGGTGAGGTCTCAGAGACTGGATAGAGGAGGAAGAAAAGAAGAAGAAAAAAGGGAAGAATAAAAAAATTGATCAAATGGACTTAATTTGCAAAATGTGAACAGGCTTAGGACCTAATTGGTACCATTAAAAAGATTAAACATCGATAGGTTTATCATTTTTGGACAATTTTCCCGATGGATTATGGAGCCTTAGCTCGTGTCATATATACAAAAGTCGGTCCATTCATATGTCGCATTAGATACAGGAATCTCTTTAAGTGAATTTATCTCGCGTTTTGAGTTGTATAATCTACCCTGTTTGAAATAAGCAGCCTCTTCACGCGCATAACACAAGGCTTTCGATATGCAATTTGAGAAATTAATCCTTCTTTACACGCATAAAAGGAGGCTATCCATACGCAATGAGAAATTAATCCACGCAAAGGCTTAGATACTCATATAGCACGGTGGTTTCATCGGTTTTTATTCTTCTTTCCCTAATCATATAGCCCTAGAAAGTAATTGGGGATTTGTCCCGATAGAATCTTTACTTTATGTTTTTTTCCTAGTAAAACTTTGGTGATGAACGTACTTTGGCTTTTTCTCGCACTATAATAGTTAAAAATTTCACAATATATAGATTTTAACACATGAATCCGGTGATAAATTATTTATAAATTCTTAAAAGGTGAATATTATTTTAATTCTAGCAGAGAAGCAGAGAAGAAGAGATGAAGAGAAGAAAAAAATTGATTTTTGCTTTTGCTTTCGTTGAAGCGAAAGTAATTGGGTTAATATAACCAAACAGCTTTAAATTAATGCATTTGCGATAAATTTACCCGAACTAATTTTTTGACCAATGATACAAATGCGACAAATTTACTGTGAGCTAATTTTTTAAAGATCGAAAATTCTAAATCGACACACTTATGACAAATTTATTCTTCGATAATTTCAATTACATTAGATCAATATCACAAAAGGCCATAGACAAACGTAAAGTAAAACCCCAAATCGGTACTCTAAGCAACTAACACATATCTCAATTCAGTAATTTGATGGATAAATTTAACCAAGACAAACGGTCAATAATTTGCTTTCAACCTGTCTCAAATTCCAGGTATGGCTATCATACAACGACGACTCCCACGTTCCACTCCATACTGTTCAACGACGACTCCCTCATTCATGCTTTCGGGACTGAGAAATTTTCCCCATGGAATATATTTAGATCATGCTATCCAAATGTCGACCGCATTTCACAATCCCTTAGCAGCTATACCATGGCATGCGTAAAGATCAAAGGGGCATAATAAGATCACTTCAACACACTGGTGATTGAACATAGAACATCAAGACGGGATGGATCATCACGTACTTCATTCAAAGTGACTACAGAACAGTCGCATTGGAGCAAATCCGCTCCAACAAGAAAAACGCGCACCCAGTGCAGCAACTCGAAGGAAAAGGAGCTATTAAAAATCCTCGGTACTCGGTTTAATCACACCATTCTACACGTCGCCAAATCATCATTTTCCAGTAAATGACAGTGCCCAAAAAAGGGTTTTCACAGCATAAGCTTCAAGAGGAGGTCAATATCGAAACTGCCTCATCGTCGTCGGGAGGAGGCTGATCAGCAGAACGAGCAAGCTCCACCTCATCCCCTGCAAGCACGTAGCTGGCGGCCGTCGACACAAATAATTAAGCAACAGGAAGTTGGGCAGCAATGCACTGCGCCAATGTGAATATATAAATAACATATATAGCAAAGATAGTCAGCAAATGAAATTTTAAACTCCAAGTCTACAATCTCATGAGCACTTGAGGAATCAGGATGCGATGGCAAGCAGTTAAGATGATAATTTCCTAAATGATCACATAAAATTACAACAAACGGGGAAAAGAGAGAGATGAGTTCCATACGGTTGCTGGGCAGCCGAGTCAATGTGTGTATCCCGAGGAGCAAGGGCAGGAGACTACACACAGTGAAAAAGGAAAAAAAAGAAAGAATTAGGAAAAAAATCAAAAAAAGAAAGAATCAGGAAAGAGGAAAAAAGCTCCAGAGCCGTCGATGCCTCCAAGAGCTCGCGAACGGCGGCGATCCGCCGGCGATGATCAGCTGAAATAGACGAGCGAAAGAGGAGAAATCCCACTCACCGTGCTCTGTCCTTGCGAATCGACGTGCGACCGAGAAGATTTCCTCCTCGCCGATTTCGATTTGGAATCGACGTGAGTCAATCTGACCGGTCCTGTAAAACCGACGAGCGATCGATCAAAACCTCGTTGAACCGTGCAATCTCCTGAGACAACGACAACCACCGGAGGAGGCCTGCCCAATCCTGTCATACCGACGAGCGATCGATCATTGGGCCCCGATGATGGCGGAGATCTAGCCAAAGGTGAGGGCCAACGAGGTTGAGCCTCGCCCAAGCATAATGAGGTCTACCCAAGCTTGGCGAGGTCTCAACGACTGGCTAGAGGAGGAAGAAAAGAAGAATTAAAAAAAATAATAAAAAATTAGAAAAAAGAATTAATACATTTTACAATTAGTGCTAGTCGAGCCATGTATGCAATCAATGTTGTCTTCGAACAAAATTGATCAAATTGACTTAATTTGCAAAATGTGAAAAGATTTATAACCTAATTGATACAATTAAAAAGTTAAATACTTATAAATTTATAATTTTTTTGACAATTTTCCTAATGGATCATGGAGCCTCAGCTCGTGTCATATATACCCAAGTTGGTCCATTCATGTGTCGCATTGGATATAAGAATCTCTTAGCAAATTCATCTTGCTTTTGAGTTGTCTAATTTACCATGTTTGAAATAAGCAGCCTCTTCATGAGCATAACACAAGGCTTTCCATATGCAATTTGAGAAATTAATCCTTCTTTACGCACATAAAATGAGGCTATCCATATGCAATGAGAAATTAATCCATGCAAAGGCTCATATACTCATATAGCACGGCGGTTTCCTCGGCTTCGATTTTTCTTTCCCTAATGATATAGCCCTAAAAGGCAATTAAGGATATGTCCGGATAGACTCTTTACTTTCTGCTTTTTTCCCTGAGTTAAATTCTTGTGATGAATATACTTTGGCTTTTTCTCACACTGTAATATTTAAAATTTTAACAATATATAGATTTTAATTCGGTTATAATTTATTTATAACTTCTTAAAAGGTGAACATTATTTTAATACTAGCAGAGAAGAAGAGATGAAGAGAAGAAGAGAATTGTTTTTTGCTTTTGTTGAAGTGAAAGTAATTGGGTTAATATAATAAAAAACCCTTAAATTAATACATTTGCGATAAATTTACCCCGAACTAATTTTTTGACAAATGATACAAATGTGACAAATTTATGGAATCTAATTTTTTAACAATAAAAAAATCCTTAATAGATAAACTTATGACAAATTTATTCTTCGATAATTTCAATTAAATTAGATCAATATCACAAAATACCATAGACAAACATAAAGTAAAACCCCAAATTGGTACTCTAAGCAACTAACACATATCTTTTTTTTTGGTCGATTCTCGACTAACACATATCTCACTTGTAATTTGATGGATAAATTTAACCAAAACAAACGGACCATAATTTGCTTTCAACCTGTCTCAAATTCTAGTATAGCTATCATACAATGACGACTCCCAAGTTCCACTCCATACTGTTCAACGACGACTCCCTCATTCATGCTTTTGGGACTAAGAAATTTAAATGAGCGTTTTCAAGGTACAAGATCATGCTACGCAATTATCAACTGCATTTCACAATCCCTTAGCAGCTATACCATGGCATATGCAAATATCAAAGGGGCACGATAAGATCAGGTGATTGAACATAGAACATCAAGATGGTGACTACGAACGGTCGCATTGGAGCTCAAACATGTAAAATATTAAATCCGCTCCAACAAGAAAACGCGCACCCAAAGGCAGCAACTCGAAGGAAAAAGGTACTCGGTTTAATCACACCATTCTACACGTCACCAAATCATCATTTTTCAATAAATGACAATGCCCCAAAAAAGGGTTTTCACAACATGAGCTTTCAAGAGGCTGCCTTAGCGCAGCTCAATATCCACCGAAACTGCCTCATCGTCGTCGGGAGGAGGCTGATCAGCAGGATGAGCAAGCTCCATCTCATCCATGCAAGCACAGTAGCTGGCCGTAAGACACAAATAATTGACCGACAGGAAGTTGGGCAGCAATGCACCAAAGCGAGATTTTGAAGGCAATCCACCAAATAAAATTTCTGGCTGCATTCGAAGTCTTTACATGTGCGCCAATGTGAATATATAAATAACATATATATAGCAAAGACAGTCAGCAAATGAAATTTTAAACTCCAAGTCACAATCTCATAAGCACTTGAGGAATCAGGATGCCATGGCAAGCAGATGGATCACATAAAATTACGAATGGGGGAAAAGAGAGAGATGAGTTCCATACGGTCGCTGGGCAGCCGAGTCAATGTGTATATCCCGAGGAGCAAGGGCAGGAGACTTCACACAGTGAAAAAAATAAAACAAAGAAAGAATCAGGAAAAAAATCAAACAAAGAAAGAATCAGGAAGAAGGAAAGAAATCCCACTCACCATGCTCTGTCCTTGGGAATCGACGTGAATCAACGTGATTGGTCTTGTCATACCGACGAATGACCGATCAAAACCCGGCTGCACCGTGTAATGTCCTGAGACATGGATGATCGGCGGAGGAGGCGTAGGAGGCGTAGGCGGAGGAGGAGGAGTACGCGACATGATCAGTCTGCTGAAATGGACGCTTTCGAAGAGACGGGAGCAAGAGAGATAGGGAGAGCGGGGAAGAGAGGCTGAGGAGTAGGGGTTTTTGTAGGGAGAGAGCGAGGGCAAGAGAGAGGAGCGTGTTTTATTCAAGTGGCGTTAGCTTGACCGTCCGATCTTGCCCACTTCCTCCAAGGGTTTGAACTAGACCGTGAGATCTGCTTCCTTCCATCCGCCCCGGGATTTTGAAACGTGGAACGACAATCGACCGAAATAGACGAACCACGGAGAAAAACCCCACTCACCATGATCAATCTTCCGGGCGAATGACAATGGACAAAGGTATGTTAATTGAATCACGTTTTGCCAATTGTGTCTATCCAACTAATTTCAGCTTGAAATTATTGACGTCGACGCTTACCATTTTATATTGTATGGCTAACATAAAGTGGTCAATTTTTACTAATATTCTATTATTTTGATTATTTTGATCTTTTTTTTTTCTTTTTTTTTTACTTACTTCCCTTCTTCCTCTAATCAATCATTGGGCCTTGACGATGGTTGAGATCTGGCCAAAGGTGAGTGCCAACGAGGTTGAGCCTTGCCCAACCATAACGAGGCCTGCCTGAGGTCGGTGAGGTCTCGTAGACTGGATAGAGGAGGAAGAAAACAAGAAAAAAAGGGAAGAATAAAAAAATTGATCAAATGGACTTAATTTGCAAAATGTGAACAGGTTTAGGACCTAATTGGTACCATTAAAAAGATTAAACACTGATAGTTTTATCATTTTTTGGATAATTTTCCCGATGGATTATGGAGCCTTAGCTCATGTCATATATACAAAAGTCGGTCCATTCATATGTTGCATTAGATATAGGAATCTCTTTAAGTGAATTTATCTTGCGTTTTGAGTTGTATAATCTACCCCGTTTGAAATAAGCAGCCTCTTCACGCGCATAACACAAGG
This sequence comes from Eucalyptus decipiens, assembly GCA_014182575.1. Classification (NCBI taxonomy): domain Eukaryota; kingdom Viridiplantae; phylum Streptophyta; class Magnoliopsida; order Myrtales; family Myrtaceae; genus Eucalyptus; species Eucalyptus decipiens. Next base: position 60,400,689 of record CM024611.1, read on the forward strand.
CTTTCGATATGCAATTTGAGAAATTAATCTTCTTTATGCGCATAAAAGGAGGCTATCCATACGCAATGAGAAATTAATCCACGCAAAGGCTTAAATACTCATATAGCACGATGCTTTCATCGGTCTTGATTCTTCTTTCCCTAATCATATAGCCCTAGAAAGTAATTAGGGATTTGTCCCAATAGAATCTTTACTTTCTTTTTTTTTCCGAGTAAAATTTTTGTGATGAATGTACTTTGGCTTTTTCTCGCACTATAATAGTTAAATATTTCACAATATATAGATTCTAACACATGAATCCGGTGATAAATTATTTATAAATTCTTAAAAGGTGAATATTATTTTAATTCTAGCAGAGAAGTAGAGAAGAAGAGATGAAGAGAAGAAAAAAAATCGATTTTTGCTTTCGTTGAAGCGAAAGTAATTGGGTTAATATAACCAAGCAGCTTTTGCTCAAAAAAAAAAAAAATATAACCAAGCAGCTTTAAATTAATGCATTTGCGATAAATTTACCCCGAACTAATTTTTTTGACCAATGATACAAATGTGACAAATTTCTGTGAGCTAATTTTTTAAAGATAAAAATTCTAAATCGACGCACTTATGACAAATTTATTCCTCGATAATTTCAATTAAATTAGATCAATATCACAAAAGGCCATAGACAAACGTAAAGTAAAACCCCAAATTGGTACTCTAAGCAACTAACAAATATCTCAATTCAGTAATTTGATGGATAAATTTAACCAAGACAAACGGTCAATAATTTGCTTTCAACCTGTCTCAAATTCCAGGTATGTATGGCTATCATACAACGACGACTCCCAAGTTCCACTCCATACTGTTCAACGACGACTCCCTCATTCATGCTTTCGGGACTCAGAAATTTTCCCCATGAAATATATTTAAGTGAGCGTTTTCAAGGTACAAGATCATGCTACGCAAATGTCGACCGCATTTCACAATCCCTTAGCAGCTATACCACGGCATGCGTAAAGATCAAAGGAGCACAATAAGATCATTTCAACACACTGGTGATTGAACATAGAACATCAAGACGGGATGGATCATCACGTACTTCATTCAAAGTGACTACAGAACAGTCGCATTGGAGCAAATCCGCTCCAACAAGAAAAACGCGCACCCAGTGCAGCAACGCGAAGGAAAAGGACCTATTAAAAATCCTCGGTACTCGGTTTAATCACACCATTCTACACGTCACCAAATCATCATTTTCCAATAAATGACAATGCCCAAAAGGGTTTTCACAACATGAGCTTCAAGAGGCTGCCTTAGCGCAGCTTAATATCCATCGGAAGCGCCTCATCGTCGTCGGGAGGAGGCTGATCAGCGGGACGAGCAAGCTCCACCTCATCCCCGCAAGCACGGAGCAGGCCGTCGACACAAATAATTAAGCAACAGGAAGTTGGGCAGCAATGCACTGCGCCAATATGAATATATAAATAACATATATAGCAAAGATAGTCAGCAAATGAAATTTTAAACTCCAAGTCTACAATCTCATAAGCACTTGAGGAATCGGGATGGCATGGCAAGCAGTTAAGATGATAATTTCCTAAATGATCACATAAAATTACAACAAACGGGGGGAAAAGAGAGAGATGAGTTCCATACGGTTGCTGGGCAGCCGAGTCAATGTGTGTATCCCGAGGAGCAAGGGCAGGAGACTACACACAATGAAAAAGGAAAAAAAAGAAAGAATCAGGCAAAAAATCAAAAAAGAAAGAATCGGGAAAGAGGAAAAAAAGCTCCAGAGCCGTCGATGCCTCCAAGAGCTCGCAAACGGCGGCGATCCACCGGCGACGATCGGCTGAAATAGACGAGCGAAAGAGGAGAAATCCCACTCACCGTGCTCTGTCCTTGCGAATCGACGTGCGACCGAGAAGATTTCCTCCTCGCCGATTTCGATTTGGAATCGACGTGAGTCAACTCGATCGGTCTGTAAAACCGACGAGCGGTCGATCAAAACCTCGTTGCACCGTGCAATCTCCTGAGACAACGACGACCGCCGGAGGAGGCCTGCCCGATCCTGTCATACCGACGAGCGATCGATCAAAACCCGGCTGCACCGTGCAATGTCCTGAGACATCGACGATCGGCGGAGGAGACGTGAGCGGTCCTCTTATACTGACGATCGGCCGATCAAAACCCGGCTGCACCGTGTACTGTCCTGGGACCTCGATGACCGGCGGAGGAGGCGTAAGAGGCGGAGGAGTACCACGCGGCATGATCAGTGCGATGAAATGGACGCTTTCGAAGAGACGGGAGCAAGAGAGATAGGGAGAGCGGGAAGAGAGGGTGAGGAGTAAGGTTTTTGTAGGGGAGGGGGCAAGGAGGGCGAGAGAGAGAGAGAGAGAGAGAGAGAGAGAGAGAGAGAGGAGCATTTTGAGAAAGTAATCCTTCTTTACGCGCATAAAAGGAGGCTATCCATACGAAATGAGAAATTAATCCACGCAAAGGCTTAGATACTCAATTTAGCACGGTGGTTTTATTGGTTTTGATTTTTCTTTCCCTAATCATATAGCCCTAAAAAGTAATTAGGGATGTGTCCCGATAGACTCTGTACTTTCCGTTTTTTTCATAGTTAAATTTTTGAGATGAATGTGCTTTGGCTTTTTCTCATACTATAATAGTTAAAAAATTTCACAATATATAGATTTTAACACATGCATTTGGTTATAATTTATTTATAAATTCTTAAAAGGTGAATATTATTTTAATACTAACGAGAGAAGAAGAGATGAAGAGAAGAAAAAATTGATTTTTGCTGTCGTTGAAGCAAAAGTAATTGGGTCAATATAACCAAAAAGCTTTAAATTAATACACTTAAGTTAAATTTATCCCGAACTAATTTTTTTGACCAATGATACACATATAATAGATTTAGTGTAAGCTAATTTTTTAACTATAAAAAATCTTAGATCGATATACTTATGACAAATTTATTCTTCGCTAGTTTTCTTTAAATTAAATAAATATCACAAAAAACCATAAACAAACGTAAGGTAAAACTTTAAGCAACTGCCACATATCTCAACTAAGCAGTTTGATGGATACTGGTGGATCAGTTTGATGGATACTGGTGGATTAGTTTGACCTTTTTCTCGTGGTCAAAAAATTATTTCTAGGTAAATTTTTCACGATTCTATCTGTTCGGAACATTTCGTGATATCACCCCGTCCAAGTTTGAGTTTTTTTTTTTTTTTTTTTTTGGTCAGTAAGTTTGAGTTTAGTTATAATGTTTTTGCATTTTCTTTTTTAAAAATTTTTGCTAAAAACCGTTTTGTCGAAACAGTGCCATTAAATTTTCACAGCCCGATTTTGCCCACCGGGAGTTTCATCGTGGAGCGAGAGAAGGGAATCTAGGGTTTTGCGGGTCTCCTCTCCTGTTGCATCTTCTTCAATGGCGATGGAGCAGATCACGGAGGGAGTCAGCAGCATCGCCCTGACCGACGGCGACTCCTCCTCCGTCAAGAAGAACAACCGCATCCAGGTCTCCAACACCAAGAAGCCCCTCTTCTTCTACGTCAACCTCGCCAAGGTACGCGCCCCCCTCCGCCACGCCGCCGGATAATCATCGCCGTCGCATCGAGAGTCCGTGTGGATCGAACGAAATGCGGATTCGACTTGTGGGTTGTTTTTTTAGATTTTGGTTTCGTCGATGGGCCTTCTCGTGTTGATTGAAGTTTGGCTGTTTTGCTTTAGAATGTGGGAAGATAGTTTTGTGGGTCGCGTCGTGTGGAGGCGTATGTGTTAAAGTTCGGTTCTTTCTTTGTGGGTATTGATGAAAATTTAGTCGGCGGTTTTGGTGATTGGTGTGGTTTTTGTTGTGAATGCAGAGATATATGCAGCAGTACAATGAGGTGGAGCTTTCTGCTCTCGGGATGGGTATGGATTCTTATTCCTCTTTTTCCTTGTTTGGTTTCGCTTTCGATTCGTAGGGCTGTGTTTGTCGGTGTCGTGTTTCGCGCTTTAAGAATGTGCATATGCCGATTAGAATGAGACGATAGAGTGCGCTTAAAGAGCAGTCTTCTCATGTCCAAATTGGAAATCTCGATGGCAGTGCTTGTATGCAAGTCCATTCTTCCTCTGCTTCTGCTTTGGTCTTCATTGTAACTGAAAGTTCTAATGTGCGTTCCCCTTTCTGGTTGCTTTTGGCAAAACCAAGCATCGGTACGCCTTGTGGTTTGTATTTTTATGTAAAGCAGGCAATATAGTTCTCAGTTGTTGAGGAATTCATGCGGAGGATTGTTTGAGGATCTGTCTGCTCGGGTTTTACAGTATCTAGGGATTTCTGTGGTTGCCCTTGAACCTTCTTTTGTCTCTTTGGATGACTATACTGGTCCTTATTGGACAGACTAAGGCTTGTAGGTATATGGTTTCTGTTGCTGGGCAAAACGATTCTCAATTCTGGGTTAGTTGGTGATGATTTTGAGTTAACTGTCGGTAATGCACGAGATTCGGCTAAATGGTGCACTGTTAATTGCTCTGTGTATTCTTTTTGATTTTGAAAGGGGTTCAGCTACCTGTCTGCTCATTGTGGCAATTGGCTTTTTCAGTTTTTCATGCCATGGTTTTATGTGCAGCTATTGCGACAGTGGTCACCATCGCGGAAATTCTGAAGAGCAATGGATTTGCTGCCGAGAAGAGTATGTTTTTCTTTATTTTTTTCATAATATATGTTCGAAGCAGGTGATGTGCAACTTTATGAGGTAATTTGAATACACTTCTTGCAGAGATCACGACGTCAACTGTTGGTATCAAGGATGAATCAAGAGGGTGACCTGTCCAAAAGGCCAAGGTGAGTAAACATTAGTCTTCATGTGCGAGCGATAGCGAATTTTTGTCAATGATTTTACTTTTAGTAGTCATGTCGAGTTTGATAACCTAGGGGGATTATATACTGTGCAGATAGAGATATTGCTGGGGAAGTCAGAGAAGTTCGACGAGTTGATGGCGGCGGCTGCTGCAGAGCAGGCTGAAGCCGCAGCAGCTGAAGCTGGAGCCACTGAAGAGCAGGAGAATTGAAAACTTGAAAGGGCGTCACCATTTACCATTTGCTTGACGAAGTTCTTTCCGGGTAGAGGCTCAGCTGCCAGAAAATCACAGAAGAGTGTGGACGACCCCATAGTGGACCCAGTAGAGATGGCCAGAAATCGGTTTGAGATAGCCGCAAAAGCAGGATGTGATCTTGGATTTAAATGGTTGAATAGACTAGAAGAGGAAGAAAAGAGGGTCCTTGCTTCATAACGAACTAACTGTTGTCCTGCTTCTAAGATCCTTTTGGTTCATTGCTGGAGCCTCACCGCTTGATAGGTATGAAATCAAAGGTGAACATTGATAAGGAAAAGGGATGGGAGTTCATAAATAGAGTCCCGATTGTTTTGGGGCAGTATTTACCTCTGATGTCAACATAAAGCATATGTACCTCGGTATCCGGTACTTCTGTGTATTCTTGTATAAAATAATGTAATTTGCTTTCAACCTGTCTCAAATTATACAGACCATGATAGCTATACTGGAAAAAGTTGGCAACATTTGAGAATGGCAGGGATATTATGCCAAAGGAAAACTGAGATCTGCCGCCATTGTTAGTCTTTATCTAAGCAAGCTTTTTTCTCATGGTGCTCTGGTTTCCTGAGAATGTTCATCCGTCTCATATATTGGTCTCGCCTCTAGCCAGTAATTTGCATCCATTTAAATGATTATCACGCATCAGCATTCCCTCCTATCAAAATGGAAGAGCGATCTTCAGTTAGCTGACTAAATTTTCAAACTTTTGCTGCTAGCCTAGCTAACTCATTTTGTGTTCTGCTTCAGCTTCTCTATTCAGATGTGCTAGTAAAATTATCCAGCTTTCGACTACGTAGAACATCTATGGCATCTAACCCATTAATCAGATCGTGTCCCCTTTATCTTGGCCAGTAAAGTTGTGTTTCCTTGATGGCTGTTTAATTGTCGCATGTAGAATGTTTTCCCGTCTGAGGTGTGTTTGTTCTGCACCTGATCATGATAGATTGTTTCTCATGTTGAGGTTCATTCTGACCATTATAGCGACGATTTCGGCCTTGGCTTGAGAAGGCCTTCGGCCATCACATGAGCCGTTCCATAGGCCTCAGTCAGTCAAGTCATCTTTTTCTTCTCGATGTCTTCAGCCGATAGCCCGGTTGAACTGCTTTATGATCGTACTGAATGCTGATGAGGTCGACGAGATTACACTGGAATGCATTTGCTTACGTTAGGCTGAAACATAAGCTTGGCTCCTCTTTGTAGAGATCGAAACATTCTTCTAACAATGGCACGAGATCATTGAACTGATGGTGGATGTCGTGTTTTGAGAGCACTTGATTTCCCCTTTTTGGTTGGCCCGTAAAGGATTGGTTGGTTGAGTGCATCATTCACGTGCAGCATCTCCGACATTCGAATCACATCACCTCCCACAACTTTGGAAGCCAAGGCATGCTTGCTACTCTATACCTATTACACTTTTACCATTTAGTTTTGAATTTTTTAATTATGTTAATTGAGTCATATTTTGCCAATTGTGTTTATTCGACTAATTTCAATTTGAAATCATTGACGCGGATGAGCATATGATATTGTGTGGGTGATGCTAAACGTGGTCATTTTTAATAATATTATAATATTTTGACTTTTTCTTTTCTTTTCTTTACGTGTTCTCTTCCCTTTTTCCTCCAATTAATCATTGGGCCCCAATGATGGCGGAGATCTAGCCAAAGGTGAGGGCCAACGAGGTTGAGCCTCGCCCAAGCATAATGAGGTCTACCCAAGCTTGGCGAGGTCTCAACGACTGGCTAGAGGAGGAAGAAAAGAAGAATTAAAAAAAAAAAGAATAAAAAATTAGAAAAAAAATTAATACATTTTACAATTAGTCCTAGTTGAGCCATGTATGCAATCAATGTTGTCTTCGAACAAAATTGATCAAATTGACTTAATTTGCAAAATGTGAAAAGATTTATAACCTAATTGATACAATTAAAAAGTTAAATACTTATAGATTTATAATTTTTTGGACAATTTTCCTAATGGATCATGGAGCCTCAGCTCGTGCCATATATACCCAAGTTGGTCCATTCATGTGTCGCATTGGATATAAGAATCTCTTAGCAAATTCATCTTGCTTTTTGAGTTGTCTAATTTACCATGTTTGAAATAAGCAGCCTCTTCATGAGCATAACACAAGGCTTTCCATATGCAATTTGAGAAAATAATCCTTCTTTACGCACATAAAATGAGGCTATCCATATGCAATGAGAAATTAATCCATGCAAAGGCTCATATACTCATATAGCACGGCGGTTTCCTCGGCTTCGATTTTTCTTTCCCTAATGATATAGCCCTAAAAGGCAATTAAGGATATGTCCGGATAGACTCTTTACTTTCTGCTTTTTTCCCTGAGTTAAATTCTTGTGATGAATATACTTTGGCTTTTTCTTGCACTGTAATATTTAAAATTTTAACAATATATAGATTTTAATTCGGTTATAATTTATTTATGACTTCTTAAAAGGCGAATATTATTTTAATACTAGCGAGAGAAGAAGAGATGAAGAGAAGAAGAGAATTGTTTTTGCTTTCGTTGAAGTGAAAGTAATTGGGTTAATATAATAAAAAAAACCCTTAAATTAATACATTTGCGATAAATTTACCCTGAACTAATTTTTTGACAAATGATACAAATGTGACAAATTTACTGGAATCTAATTTTTTAACAATAAAAAATCCTTAATAGATAAACTTATGACAAATTTATTCTTCGATAATTTCAATTAAATTAGATCAATATCACAAAATACCATAGACAAACGTAAAGTAAAACCCCAAATTGGAACTCTAAGCAACTAACACATATCTTTTTTTTTTTTTTTTTTTGGTCGGTTACTAACTAACACATATCTCACTTCGTAATTTGATGGATAAATTTAACCAAAACAAACGGACCATAATTTGCTTTCAACCTGTCTCAAATTCTAGTATAGCTATCATACAATGACGACTCCCAAGTTCCACTCCATACTGTTCAACGACGACTCCCTCATTCATGCTTTTGGGACTAAGAAATTTAAGTGAGCGTTTTGAAGGTACAAGATCATGCTACGCAATTATCAACTGCATTTCACAATCCCTTAGCAGCTATACCATGGCATATGCAAATATCAAAGGGGCACGATAAGATCAGGTGATTGAACATAGAACATCAAGATGGTGACTACAAAACAGTCGCATTGGAGCTCAAACATGTAAAATATTAAATCCGCTCCAACAAGAAAAACGCGCACCCAGTGCAGCAACTCGAAGGAAAAAGGTACTCGGTTTAATCACACCATTCTACACGTCACAAAATCATCATTTTTCAATAAATGACAATGCCCCAAAAAAGGGTTTTCACAACATGAGCTTTCAAGAGGCTGCCTTAGCGCAGCTCAATATCCACCGAAACTGCCTCACCGTCGTCGGGAGGAGGCTGATCAGCAGGATGAGCAAGCTCCACCTCATTCCTGCAAGCACAGTAGCTGGCCGTCAGACACAAATAATTGACCAACAGGAAGTTGGGCAGCAATGCACCAAAGCGAGATTTTGAAGGCAATCCAGCAAATAAAATTTCTGGCTGCATTCGAAGTTTCAACATGTACGCCAATGTGAATATATAAATAACATATATAGCAAAGACAGTCAACAAATGAAATTTTAAACTCCAAGTCTACATTCTCATAAGCACTTGAGGAATCAGGATGCCATGGCAAGCAGAATGATCACATAAAATTACAAATGGGGGAAAAGAGAGAGATGAGTTCCATACGGTTGCTGGGCAGCCAAGTCAATGTGTATATCCCGAGGAGCAAGGGCAGGAGACTTCACACAGTGAAAAAAATAAAACAAAGAAAGAACCAGGAAAAAAAATCAAACAAAGAAAGAATCAGGAAGAAGGAAAGAAATCCCACTCACCGTGCTCTGTCCTTGGGAATCGACGTGAATCAACGTGACCGGTCCTGTCATACCGACGAACGACCGATCAAAACCCGGCTGCACCGTGTAATGTCATGAGACATGGATGATCGGTGGAGGAGGCGTAGGCGGAGGAGGAGGAGTACGCGACATGATCAGTCCGCTGAAATGGACGCTTTCGAAGAGACAGAAGCAAGAGGGAGAGGGAGAGCGGGGAAGAGAGGCTGAGGAGTAGGGGTTTTTGTAGGGAGAGAGCGAGGGCGAGAGAGAGAGAGAGGAGCGTGTTTTATTCAAGTGGCGTTAGCTTCACCGTCCGATCCTGCCCACTTCCTCCAAGGGTTTGAACTAGACCGTGAGATCTGCTTCCTTCCATCCGCCCCGAGATTTTGAAACACGGAACGACAATCGACCGAAATAGACGAACCAAGCAGCTTAGATACTCATATATAGCACGGTGGTTTCATCGGTTTTGATTCTTCTTTCCCTAATCATATAGCCCTAGAAAGTAATTAGGGATTTGTCCCGATAGAATCTTTACTTTCTGTTTTTTTCCGAGTAAAATTTTGGCGATGAATGTACTTTGGCTTTTTCTCGCACTATAATAGTTAAAAATTTCATAATATATAGATTTTAACACATGAATCCGGTGATAAATTATTTATAAATTCTTAAAAGGTGAATATTATTTTAATTCTAGCAGAGAAGCAGAGAAGAAGAGATGAAGAGAAGAAAAAAATCGATTTTTGCTTTTGTTGAAGCGAAAGTAATTGGGTTAATATAACCAAGCAGCTTTAAATTAATGCATTTGCGATAAATTTACCCCGAACTAATTTTTTGACCAATGATACAAATGTGACAAATTTACTGTGACCTAATTTTTTAAAGATAAAAAATTCTAAATTAACACACTTATGACAAATTTATTCTTCGATAATTTCAATTACATTAGATCAATATCACAAAAGGCCATAGACAAACGTAAAGTAAAACCCCAAATTGGTACTCTAAGCAACTAACAAATATCTCAATTCAGTAATTTGATGGATAAATTTAACCAAGACAAACGGTCAATAATTTGCTTTTAACCTGTCTCAAATTCCAGGTATGGCTATCATACAATGACGACTCCCAAGTTCCACTCCATACTGTTCAACGACGACTCCCTCATTTATGCTTTCGGGACTGAGAAATTTTCCGCATGAAATATATTTAAGTGAGCGTTTTCAAGGTACAAGATCATGCTACGCAAATGTCGACCGCATTTCACAATCCCTTAGCAGCTATACCACGGCATGCGTAAAGATCAAAGGGGCACAATAAGATCACTTCAACACACCGGTGATTGAACAAAGAACATCAAGACGGGATGGATCATCACGTACTTCATTCAAAGTGACTACAGAACAGTCGCATTGGAGCAAATCCGCTCCAACAAGAAAACGCGCACCCGGTGCAAAGAACTCGAAGGAAAAGGAGCTATTAAAAATCCTCGGTACTCGGTTTAATCACACCATTCTACACGTCACCAAATCATCATTTTCCAATAAATGACAATGCCCAAAAAAGGGTTTTCACAACATGAACTTCAAGAGGCTGCCTTAGCGCAGCTTAATATCCATTGGAACTGCCTCATCGTCGTCGGGAGGAGGCTGATCAGCAGGACGAGCAAGCTCCACCTCATCCCTGCAAGCACAGTAGCAGGCCGTCAGACACAAATAATTAACCAACAGGAAGTTGGGCAGCAAGCGCCAATATGAATATATAAATAACATATATAGCAAAGATAGTCAGCAAATGAAATTTTAAACTCCAAGTCTACAATCTCATAAGCACTTGAGGAATCGGGATGGCATGGCAAGCGGTTAAGATGATAATTTCCTAAATGATCACATAAAATTACAACAAACGGGGGAAAAGAGAGATGAGTTCCATACGGTTCGGGGCAGCCGAGTCAATGTGTGTATCCCGAGGAGCAAGAGCAGGAGACTACACACAGTGAAAAAGGAAAAAAAAGAAAGAAACAGGAAAAAAATCAAAAAAAGAAAGAATCAGGAAAGAGGAAAAAAGCTCCAGAGCCGTCGATGCCTCCAAGAGCTCGCGAACGGGCGACGATCGGCTGAAATAGACGAGCGAAAGAGGAGAAATCCCACTCACCGTGCTCTGTCCTTGCGAATCGACGTGCGACCGAGGAGATTTCCTCCTCGCCAATTTCGATTTGGAATCGATGTGAGTCAATCTGACCGGTCCTGTAAAACCGACGAACGATCGATCAAAACCTCGTTGCACCGTGCAATCTCCTGAGACAACGACGACCGCCGGAGGAGGCCTGCCCGATCCTGTCATACCGACGAGCGATCGATCAAAACCCGATGCACCGTGCAATGTCCCGAGACATCGACGATCGGCGGAGGAGACGTGAGCGGTCCTCTTATGCGACGATCGGCCGATCAAAACCCGGCTGCACCGTGTCGTCCGGGGACCTCGATGACCGGCGGAGGAGGCGTAAGAGGCGGAGGAGTACCACGCGGCATGATCAGTGCGATGAAATGGACGCTTTCGAAGAGACGGGAGCAAGAGAGATAGGGAGAGCGGGGAAGAGAGGGTGAGGAGTAAGGTTTTTGTAGGGGAGGGGGCAAGGAGGGCAAGAGAGAGAGAGAGAGGGAGAGAGGAGCATTTTGAGAAAGTAATCCTTCTTTACGCGCATAAAAGGAGGCTATCCATACGAAATGAGAAATTAATCCACGCAAAGGCTTAGATACTCAATATAGCACGGTGGTTTTATTGGTTTTGATTTTTCTTTCCCTAATCATATAGCCCTAAAAAGTAATTAGGGATGTGTCCCGATAGACTCTGTACTTTCCGTTTTTTTCAGAGTTAAATTTTTGTGATGAATGTGCTTTGGCTTTTTCTCATACTATAATAGTTAAAAAATTTCACAATATATAGATTTTAACACATGCATTTGGTTATAATTTATTTATAAATTCTTAAAAGGTGAATATTATTTTAATAGTAACAGAGAAGAAGAGATGAAGAGAAGAAAAAATTGATTTTTGCTGTCGTTGAAGCGAAAGTAATTGGGTTAATATAACCAAAAAGCTTTAAATTAATACAGTTAAGTTAAATTTATCCCGAACTAATTTTTTTGACCAATGATACACATATAATAGATTTAGTGTAAGCTAATTTTTTAACTATAAAAAATCTTAAATCGATATACTTATGACAAATTTATTCTTCGCTAGTTTTCTTTAAGTTAAATAAATATCACAAAAAACCATAAACAAACGTAGGGTAAAACTTTAAGCAACCGCCACATATCTCAACTAAGCAGTTTGATGGATACTGGTGGATTAGTTTGACCTTTTTCTCGTGGTCAAAAAATTATTTCTAGGTAAATTTTTCACGATTCTATCTGTTCGGAAATTTTCGTGATATCACCCCGTCCAAGTTTGAGTTTTTTTTTTTTTTTTTTTTTTTGGTCAGTAAGTTTGAGTTTAGTTATAATGTTTTTGCATTTTCTTTTTTAAAATTTTTGCTAAAAACCGTTTTGTCGAAACAGTGCCATTAAATTTTCACAGCCCGATTTTGCCCACCGGGAGTTTCATCGTGGAGCGAGAGAAGGGAATCTAGGGTTTTGCGGGTCTCCTCTCCTGTTGCATCTTCTTCAATGGCGATGGAGCAGATCACGGAGGAAGTCAGCAGCATCGCCCTGACCGACGGCGACTCCTCCTCCGTCAAGAAGAACAACCGCATCCAGGTCTCCAACACCAAGAAGCCCCTCTTCTTCTACGTCAACCTCGCCAAGGTACGCGCCCCCCTCCGCCACGCCGCCGGATAATCATCGCCGTCGCATCGAGAGTCCGTGTGGATCGAACGAAATGCGGATTCGACTTGTGGGTTCTTCTTTTTTTTTTTTTTTAGATTTTGGTTTCGTCGATGGGCCTTCTCGTTTTGATTGAAGTTTGGCTGTTTTGCTTTAGAATGTGGGAAGATAGTTTTGTGGGTCGCGTCGTGTGGAGGCGTATGTGTTAAAGTTCGGTTCTTTCTTTGTGGGTATTGATGAAAATTTAGTCGGCGGTTTTGGTGATTGGTGTGGTTTTTGTTGTGAATGCAGAGATATATGCAGCAGTACAATGAGGTGGAGCTTTCTGCTCTCGGGATGGGTATGGATTCTTATTCCTCTTTTTCCTTGTTTGGTTTCGCTTTCGATTCGTAGGGCTGTGTTTGTCGGTGTCGTGTTTCGCGCTTTAAGAATGTGCATATGCCGATTAGAATGAGACGATAGAGTGCGCTTAAAGAGCAGTCTTCTCATGTCCAAATTGGAAATCTCGATGGCAGTGCTTGTATGCAAGTCCATTCTTCCTCTGCTTCTGCTTTGGTCTTCATTGTAAATGAAAGTTCTAATGTGCGTTCCCCTTTCTGGTTGCTTTTGGCAAAACCAAGCATCGGTACGCCTTGTGGTTTGTATTTTTATGTAAAGCAGGCAATATAGTTCTCAGTTGTTGAGGAATTCATGCGGAGGATTGTTTGAGGATCTGTCTGCTCGGGTTTTACAGTATCTAGGGATTTCTGTGGTTGCCCTTGAACCTTCTTTTGTCTCTTTGGATGACTATACTGGTCCTTATTGGACAGACTAAGGCTTGTAGGTATATGGTTTCTGTTGCTGGGCAAAACGATTCTCAATTCTGGGTTAGTTGGTGATGATTTTGAGTTAACTGTCGGTAATGCACGAGATTCGGCTAAATGGTGCACTGTTAATTTCTCTGTGTATTCTTTTTGATTTTGAAAGGGGTTCAGCTACCTGTCTGCTCATTGTGGCAATTGGCTTTTCAGTTTTTCATGCCATGGTTTTATGTGCAGCTATTGCGACAGTGGTCACCATCGCGGAAATTCTGAAGAGCAATGGATTTGCTGCCGAGAAGAGTATGTTTTTCTTTATTTTTTCATAATATATGTTCGAAGCAGGTGATGTGCAACTTTATGAGGTAATTTGAATACACTTCTTGCAGAGATCACGACGTCAACTGTTGGTATCAAGGATGAATCAAGAGGGCGACCTGTCCAAAAGGCCAAGGTGAGTAAACATTAGTCTTCATGTGCGAGCGATAGCGAATTTTTGTCAATGATTTTACTTTTAGTATTCATGTCGAGTTTGATAACCTAGGGGGATTATATACTGTGCAGATAGAGATATTGCTGGGGAAGTCAGAGAAGTTCGACGAGTTGATGGCGGCGGCTGCTGCAGAGCAGGCTGAAGCCGCAGCAGCTGAAGCTGGAGCCACTGAAGAGCAGGAGAATTGAAAACTTGAAAGGGCGTCACCATTTACCATTTGGTTGACGAAGTTCTTTCCGGGTAGAGGCTCAGCTGCCAGAAAATCACAGAAGAGTGTGGACGACCCCATAGTGGACCCAGTAGAGATGGCCAGAAATCGGTTTGAGATAGCCGCAAAAGCAGGATGTGATCTTGGATTTAAATGGTTGAATAGACTAGAAGAGGAAGAAAAGAGGGTCCTTGCTTCATAACGAACTAACTGTTGTCCTGCTTCTAAGATCCTTTTGGTTCATTGCTGGAGCCTCACCGCTTGATAGGTATGAAATCAAAGGTGAACATTGATAAGGAAAAGGGATGGGAGTTCATAAATAGAGTCCCGATTCTTTTGGGGCAGTATTTACCTCTGATGTCAACTTAAAGCATATGTACCTCGGTATCCGGTACTTCTGTGTATTCTTGTATAAAATAATGTAATTTGCTTTCAACCTGTCTCAAATTATACAGACCATGATAGCTATACTGGAAAAAGTTGGCAACATTTGAGAATGGCAGGGATATTATGCCAAAGGAAAACTGAGATCTGCCGCCATTGTTAGTCTTTATCTAAGCAAGCTTTTTTCTCATGGTGCTCTGGTTTCCTGAGAATGTTCATCCGTCTCATATATTGGTCTCGCCTCTAGCCAGTAATTTGCATCCATTAAAATGATTATCACGCATCAGCATTCCCTCCTATCAAAATGGAAGAGCGATCTTCAGTTAGCTGACTAAATTTTCAAACTTTTGCTGCTAGCCTAGCTAACTCATTTTGTGTTCTGCTTCAGCTTCTCTATTCAGATGTGCTAGTAAAATTATCCAGCTTTCGACTACGTAGAACATCTATGGCATCTAACCCATTAATCAGATCGTGTCCCCTTTATCTTGGCCAGTAAAGTTGTGTTTCCTTGATGGCTGTTTAATTGTCGCATGTAGAATGTTTTCCCCGTCTGAGGTGTGTTTGTTCTGCACCTGATCATGATAGATTGTTTCTCATGTTGAGGTTCATTCTGACCATTATAGCGACGATTTCGGCCTTGGCTTGGAGAAGGCCTTCGTCCATCACATGAGCCGTTCCATAGGCCTCAGTCAGTCAAGTCATCTTTTTCTTCTCGATGTCTTCAGCCGATAGCCCGGTTGAACTGCTTTATGATCGTACTGAATGCTGATGAGGTCGACGAGATTACACTGGAATGCATTTGCTTACGTTAGGCTGAAACATAAGCTTGGCTCCTCTTTGTAGAGATCGAAACATTCTTCTAACAATGGCACGAGATCATTGAACTGATGGTGGATGTCGTGTTTTGAGAGCACTTGATTTCCCCTTTTTGGTTGGCCCGTAAAGGATTGGTTGGTTGAGTGCATCATTCACGTGCAGCATCTCCGACATTCGAATCACATCACCTCCCACAACTTTGGAAGCCAAGGCATGCTTGCTACTCTATACCTATTACACTTTTACCATTTAGTTTTGAATTTTTTAATTATGTTAATTGAGTCATAATTTGCCAATTGTGTTTATTCGACTAATTTCAATTTGAAATCATTGACGCGGATGAGCATATGATACTGTGTGGGTGATGCTAAACGTGGTCATTTTTAATAATATTATAATATTTTGATTTTTTCTTTTCTTTTCTTTACGTGTTCTCTTCCCTTTTTCCTCTAATTAATCATTGGGCCCCAATGATGGCGGAGATCTAGCCAAAGGTGAGGGCCAACGAGGTTGAGCCTCGCCCAAGCATAATGAGGTCTACCCAAGCTTGGCGAGGTCTCAACGATCTGGCTAGAGGAGGAAGAAAAGAAGAATTAAAAAAAAAGAATAAAAAATTAGAAAAAAATTAATACATTTTACAATTAGTCCTAGTCGAGCCATGTATGCAATCAATGTTGTCTTCGAACAAAATTGATCAGATTGACTTAATTTGCAAAATGTGAAAAGATTTATAACCTAATTGATACAATTAAAAAGTTAAATACTTATAGATTTATAATTTTTTGGACAATTTTCCTAATGGATCATGGAGCCTCAGCTCGTGTCATATATACCCAAGTTGGTCCATTCATGTGTCGCATTGGATATAAGAATCTCTTAGCAAATTCATCTTGCTTTTTGAGTTGTCTAATTTACCATGTTTGAAATAAGCAGCCTCTTCATGAGCATAACACAAGGCTTTCCATATGCAATTTGAGAAAATAATCCTTCTTTACGCACATAAAATGAGGCTATCCATATGCAATGAGAAATTAATCCATGCAAAGGCTCATATACTCATATAGCACGGCGGTTTCTCGGCTTCGATTTTTCTTTCCCTAATGATATAGCCCTAAAAGGCAATTAAGGATATGTCCGGATAGACTCTTTACTTTCTGCTTTTTTCCCTGAGTTAAATTCTTGTGATGAATATACTTTGGCTTTTTCTTGCACTGTAATATTTAAAATTTTAACAATATATAGATTTTAATTCGGTTATAATTTATTTATAACTTCTTAAAAGGCGAATATTATTTTAATACTAGCAGAGAAGAAGAGATGAAGAGAAGAAGAGAATTGTTTTTTGCTTTCGTTGAAGTGAAAGTAATTGGGTTAATATAATAAAAAAAACCCTTAAATTAATACATTTGCGATAAATTTACCCCGAACTAATTTTTTGACAAATGATACAAATGTGACAAATTTCTTGGAATCTAATTTTTTAACAATAAAAATCCTTAATAGATAAACTTATGACAAATTTATTCTTCGATAATTTCAATTAAATTAGATCAATATCACAAAATACCATAGACAAACGTAAAGTAAAACCCCAAATTGGAACTCTAAGCAACTAACACATATCTTTTTTTTTTTTTTTTTGGTCAGTTACTAACTAACACATATCTCACTTCAGTAATTTGATGGATAAATTTAACCAAAACAAACGGACCATAATTTGCTTTCAACCTGTCTCAAATTCTAGTATAGCTATCATACAATGACGACTCCCAAGTTCCACTCCATACTGTTCAACGACGACTCCCTCATTCATGCTTTTGGGACTAAGAAATTTAAGTGAGCGTTTTGAAGGTACAAGATCATGCTACGCAATTATCAACTGCATTTCACAATCCCTTAGCAGCTATACCATGGCATATGCAAATATCAAAGGGGCACGATAAGATCAGGTGATTGAACATAGAACATCAAGATGGTGACTACAGAACAGTCGCATTGGAGCTCAAACATGTAAAATATTAAATCCGCTCCAACAAGAAAAACGCGCACCCAGTGCAGCAACTCGAAGGAAAAAGGTACTCGGTTTAATCACACCATTCTACACGTCACCAAATCATCATTTTTCAATAAATGACAATGCCCCAAAAAAGGGTTTTCACAACATGAGCTTTCAAGAGGCTGCCTTAGCGCAGCTCAATATCCACCGAAACTGCCTCATCGTCGTCGGGAGGAGGCGATCAGCAGATGAGCAAGCTCCATCTCATCCATGCAAGCACAAAGTAGCTGGCCGTAAGACACAAATAATTGACCAACAGAAGTTGGGCAGCAATGCACCAAAGCGAGATTTTGAAGGCAATCCACCAAATAAAATTTCTGGCTGCATTCGAAGTCTCAACATGTGCGCCAATGTGAATATATAAATAACATATATATAGCAAAGACAGTCAGCAAATGAAATTTTAAACTCCAAGTCTACAATCTCATAAGCACTTGAGGAATCAGGATGCCATGGCAAGCAGAATGATCACATAAAATTACGAATGGGGGAAAAGAGAGAGATGAGTTCCATACGGTCGCTTTGGGCAGCCGAGTCAATGTGTATATCCCGAGGAGCAAGGGCGGGGAGACTTCACACAGTGAAAAAAAATAAAACAAAGAAAGAATCGGGGAAAAAAATCAAACAAAGAAAGAATCAGGAAGAAGGAAAGAAATCCCACTCACCATGCTCTGTCCTTGGGAATCGACGTGAATCAACGTGACTGGTCTTGTCATACCGACGAATGACCGATCAAATCCCGGCTGCACCGTGTAATGTCCTGAGACATGGATGATCGGCGGAGGAGGCGTTGGAGGCGGAGGCGGAGGAGGAGGAGTACGCGACATGATCAGCCTGCTGAAATGGACGCTTTCGAAGAGACGGGGAGCAAGAGAGATAGGGAGAGCGGGGAAGAGAGGCTGAGGAGTAGGGGTTTTTGTAGGGAGAGAGCGAGGGCAAGAGAGAGGAGCGTGTTTTATTCAAGTGGCGTTAGCTTGACCGTCCGATCTTGCCCACTTCCTCCAAGGGTTTGAACTAGACCGTGAGATCTGCTTCCTTCCATCCGCCCCGGGATTTTGAAACGCGGAACGACAATCGACCGAAATAGATGAACCACGGAGAAAAACCCCACTCACCATGATCAGTCTTCCGGGCGAATGACAATGGACAAAGGTATGTTAATTGAATCACGTTTTGCCAATTGTGTCTATCCAACTAATTTCAGCTTGAAATTATTGACGTCGACGCTTACCATTTTATATTGTATGGCTAACATAAAGTGGTCAATTTTTACTAATATTCTATTATTTTGATTATTTTGATCTTTTTTTTTTCTTTACTTTTTACTTACTTCCCTTCTTCCTCTAATCAATCATTGGGCCTTGACGATGGTTGAGATCTAGCCAAAGGTGAGTGCCAACGAGGTTGAGCCTTGCCCAACCATAACGAGGCCTGCCTGAGGTCGGTGAGGTCTCAGAGACTGGATAGAGGAGGAAGAAAACAAGAAAAAAAAGGGAAGAATAAAAAAATTGATCAAATGGACTTAATTTGCAAAATGTGAACAGGTTTAGGACCTACTTGGTACCATTAAAAAGATTAAACACTGATAGGTTTATCATTTTTTGGATAATTTTCCCGATGGATTATGGAGCCTTAGCTCATGTCATATATACAAAAGTCGGTCCATTCATATGTTGCATTAGATATAGGAATCTCTTTAAGTGAATTTATCTTGCGTTTTGAGTTGTATAATCTACCCCGTTTGAAATAAGCAGCCTCTTCACGCGCATAACACAAGGCTTTCGATATGCAATTTGAGAAATTAATCTTCTTTATGCGCATAAAAGGAGGCTATCCATACGCAATGAGAAATTAATCCACGCAAAGGCTTAAATACTCATATAGCACGATGCTTTCATCGGTTTTGATTCTTCTTTCCCTAATCATATAGCCCTAGAAAGTAATTAGGGATTTGTCCCAATAGAATCTTTACTTTCTTTTTTTTTCCGAGTAAAATTTTTGTGATGAATGTACTTTGGCTTTTTCTCGCACTATAATAGTTAAATATTTCACAATATATAGATTCTAACACATGAATCCGGTGATAAATTATTTATAAATTCTTAAAAGGTGAATATTATTTTAATTCTAGCAGAGAAGCAGAGAAGAAGAGATGAAGAGAAGAAAAAATTCGATTTTTGCTTTGGTTGAAACGAAAGTTATTGGGTTAATATAACCAAGCAGCTTTAAATTAATGCATTTGCGATAAATTTACCCCAAACTAATTTTTTTGACCAATGATACAAATGTGACAAATTTACTGTGAGCTAATTTTTTAAAGATAAAAAATTCTAAATCGACGCACTTATGACAAATTTATTCCTCGATAATTTCAATTACATTAGATCAATATCACAAAAGGCCATAGACAAACGTAAAGTAAAACCCCAAATTGGTACTCTAAGCAACTAACAAATATCACAATTCAGTAATTTGATGGATAAATTTAACCAATACAAACGGTCAATAATTTGCTTTCAACCTGTCTCAAATTCCAGGTATGGCTATCATACAACGACGACTCCCAAGTTCCACTCCATACTGTTCAACGACAACTCCCTCATTCATGCTTTCTGGACTCAGAAATTTTCCCCATGAAATATATTTAAGTGAGCGTTTTCAAGGTACAAGATCATGCTACGCAAATGTCGACCGCATTTCACAATCCCTTAGCAGCTATACCACGGCATGCGTAAAGATCAAAGGGGCACAATAAGATCACTTCAACACACTGGTGATTGAACATAGAACATCAAGACGGGATGGATCATCACGTACTTCATTCAAAGTGACTACAGAACAGTCGCATTGGAGCAAATCCGCTCCAACAAGAAAAACGCGCACCAAAGGCAAAGAACTCGAAGGAAAAGGAGCTATTAAAAATCCTCGGTACTCGGTTTAACCACACCATTCTACATGTCACCAAATCATCATTTTCCAATAAATGACAATGCCCAAAAAAGGGTTTTCACAACATGAGCTTCAAGAGGCTGCCTTAGCGCAGCTTAAAATCCATCGGAACTGCCTCATCGTCGTCGGGAGGAGGCTGATCAGCAGGACGAGCAAGCTCCACCTCATCCCTGCAAGCACAGTAGCAGGCCGTCAGACACAAATAATTAAGCAACAGGAAGTTGGGCAGCAATGCACTGCGCCAATATGAATATATAAATAACATATATAGCAAAGATAGTCAGCAAATGAAATTTTAAACTCCAAGCCTACAATCTCATAAGCACTTGAGGAATCAGGATGCCATGGCAAGCAGTTAAGATGATAATTTCCTAAATGATCACATAAAATTACAACAAACGGGGGAAAAGAGAGAGATGAGTTCCATACGGTTGCTGGGCAGCCGAGTCAATGTGTGTATCCCGAGGAGCAAGGGCAGGAGACTACACACAGTGAAAAAGGAAAAAAAAGAAAGAATCAGGAAAAAAATCAAAAAAAGAAAGAATCAGGAAAGAGGAAAAAAGCTCCAGAGCCGTCGATGCCTCCAAGAGCTCGCGAACGGCGGCGATCCACCGGCGACGATCGGCTGAAATAGACGAGCGAAAGAGGAGAAATCCCACTCACCGTGCTCTGTCCTTGCGAATCGACGTCCGACCGAGAAGATTTCCTCCTCGCCGATTTCGATTTGGAATCGACGTGAGTCAATCTGACCGGTCCCGTAAAACCGACGAGCGGTCGATCAAAACCTCGATGCACCGTGCAATCTCCTGAGACAACGACGACCGCCGGAGGAGGCCTGCCCGATCCTGTCATACCGACGAGCGATCGATCAAAACCCGGCTGCACCGTGCAATGTCCTGAGACATCGACGATCGGCGGAGGAGACGTGAGCGGTCCTGTTATACTGACGATCGGCCGATCAAAACCCGGCTGCACCGTGTACTGTCCTGGGACCTCGATGACCGGCGGAGGAGGCGTAAGAGGCGGAGGAGTACCACGCGGCATGATCAGTGCGATGAAGTGGACGCTTTCGAAGAGACGGGAGCAGGAGAGATAGGGAGAGCGGGGAAGAGAGGGTGAGGAGTAAGGTTTTTGTAGGGGAGGGGGCAAGGAGGGCGAGAGAGAGAGAGAGAGAGGAGCATTTTGAGAAAGTAATCCTTCTTTACACGCATAAAAGGAGGCTATCCATACGCAATGAGAAATAAATCCACGCAAAGGCTTAGATACTCAATATAGCACGGTGGTTTTATTGGTTTTGATTTTTCTTTCCCTAATCATATAGCCCTAAAAAGTAATTAGGGATGTGTCACGATAGACTCGTACTTTCCGTTTTTTTTCGGAGTTAAATTTTTTGATGAATGTGCTTTGGCTTTTTCTCGTACTATAATAGTTAAAAAATTTCACAATATATAGATTTTAAGACATGCATCTGGTTATAGTTTATTTATAAATTCTTAAAAGGTGAATATTATTTTAGTACTAGCAGAGAAGAAGAGATGAAGAGAAGAAAAAATTGATTTTTGATGTCGTTGAAGCGAAAGTAATTGGGTTAATATAACCAAAAAGCTTTAAATTAATACACTTAAGTTAAATTTATCCTGAACTAATTTTTTTGACCAGTGATACACATATAATATATTTATAGTAAACTAATTTTTTAATCATAAAAAATTTTAAATCGATATACTTATGACAAATTTATTCTTCGCTAGTTTCCTTTAAATTAGATCAATATCACAAAAAAACATAAACAAACGTAAGATAAAACTTTAAGCAACCGCCACATATCTCAACTAAGCAATTTGACGGATAGTGGTGCATTAGTTTGACCTTTTCTCGTGGTCAAAAAATTATTTCGAGGTAAATTTTTCACTATTCAATCCGTTGGGAACTTTTCGTGATATCACCCCGTCTAAGTTTGAGTTTTTTTTTTTTTCAAGTTTGATTTTAGTTATAATGTTTTTGCGTTTTTCCAAAATTTTTTTTTAATTTTTGCTAAAAAACCGTTTTGTCGAAACAGTGCCATAAAATTTTCACAGCCCGATTTTGCCCACCGGGAGTTTCATCGCGGAGCGACAGATGGAAATCTAGGGTTTTGCGGGATTCTCCTCTGCTCTCCTCTCCTATTCTCGTTGCATCTTCTTCAATGGCGATGGAGCAGATCACGGAGGGAGTCAACACAGCATCGCCCGACCGACGGCGACTCCTCCTCCGTCAAGAAGAACAACCGCATCCAGGTCACCAACACCAAGAAGCCCCTCTTCTTCTACGTCAACCTCGCCAAGGTACGATATATTTACCCCGAACTAATTTTTTGATCAATGAAACAAATGTGACAAATTTACTGTGAGCTAATTTTTTAAAGATCAAAAATTCTAAATCGACACACTTATGACAAATTTATTCTTCGATAATTTCAATTACATTAGATCAATATCACAAAATGCCATAGACAAACGTAAAGTAAAACCCGAAATTGGTACTCTAAGCAACTAACACATATCTCAATTCAGTAATTTGATGGATAAATTTAACCAAGATAAATGGTCAATAATTTGCTTTCAACCTGTCTCAAATTCCAGGTATGGCTATCATACAACGACGACTCCAAAGTTCCACTCCATACTATTCAACGATGACTCCCTTATTCATGCTTTCGGGACTGAGAAATTTTCCCCATGAAATATATTTAAGTGCGCGTTTTCAAGGTACAAGATCATGCTACGCAAATGTCGACCGCATTTCACAATCCCTTAGCAGCTATACCACGGCATGCGTAAAGATCAAAGGGGCACAATAAGATCACTTCAACACACTGGTGATTGAACATAGAACATCAAGACGGGATGGATCATCACGTACTTCATTCAAAGTGACTACAGAACAGTCGCATTGGAGCAAATCCGCTCCAACAAGAAAAACGCGCACCCAGTGCAGCAACTCAAAGGAAAAGGAGCTATTAAAAATCCTCGGTACTCGGTTTAATCACACCATTCTACACGTCACCAAATCATCATTTTCCAATAAATGACAATGCCCAAAAAAGGGTTTTCACAACATGAGCTTCAAGAGGCTGCCTTAGCGCAGCTTAATATCCATCGGAACCGCCTCATCGTCGTCGGGAGGAGGCTGATCAGGAGGACGAGCAAGCTCCACCTCATCCCCGCAAGCACGTAGCAGGCCGTCGACACAAATAATTAAGCAACAGGAAGTTGGGCAGCAATGCACTCGCGCCAATATGAATATATAAATAACATATATAGCAAAGATAGTCAGCAAATGAAATTTTAAACTCCAAGCCTACAATCTCATAAGCACTTGAGGAATCGTGGATGCCATGGCAAGCGTTAAGATGATAATTTCCTAAATGATCACATAAAATTACAACAAACGGGGAAAAGAGAGAGATGAGTTCCATACGGTTGCTGGGTAGCCGAGTCAATGTGTGTATCCCGAGGAGCAAGGGTAGGAGACTACACACAGTGAAAAAGGAAAAAAAAAGAATCAGGAAAAAAATCAAACAAAGAAAGAATCAGGAAAGAGGAAAAAAGCTCCAGGCCGAAACGGCATCGACCATCGCTGCCTCTAAGAGCTCGCGAACGGCTGCGATCCACCGGCGACGATCGGCTGAAATAGACGAGCGAAAGAGAAGAAATCCCACTTACCGTGCTCTGTCCTTGCGAATCGACGTGCGACCGAGAAGATTTCCTCCTCGCCGGTTTCGATTTGGAATCGAAGTGGGTCAATGTGACCGGTCCTGTAATACCGACGAGCGATCGATCAAAACCTGGTTCCACCGTGCAATCTCCTGAGACAACGACGATCGGCGGAGGAGGCCCGACCGATCCCGTCATACCGACGAGCGATTGATCAAAACCCGGCTGCACCGTGCAATGTCCTGAGACATCGACAATCGGCGGAGGAGGCCTGACCGATCCAGTTATATCGACGGACGACCGATCAAAACCCGGCTGCACCGTGTAATGTCCTGAGACATCGACGATCAGCGGAGGAGACGTGACCGGTCCTGTTATACTGACGATCGACCGATCAAAACTCGGCTGCACCGTTTAACATCCCGAGACATCGACGATTGGCGGAGGAGGCATAAGAGGCGGAGGCGGAGGAGTACGACGCGGCATGATCAGTGCGGTGAAATGGACGCTTTCGAAGAGACGGGAGCAAGAGAGATAGGGAGAGCGGGGAAGAGAGGGTGAGGAGTAGGGTTTTTTTAGGGGAGGGGGCAAGGAGGGCGAGAGGGCGAGAGAGAGAGAGAGAGAGAGAGAGAGAGAGAGAGAGAGAGGAGCATTTTTATTCAAGTGGCGTTAGCTTGACCGTCCGACCGATCCCGCTCACTCCCTCCAAGGGTTTGAACCCGGTCGGGTGGACCGTGAGATCTGCTTCCTTCCACGGAGAAAAACCCCACTCACCATGATCAGTCTTCCGGGCGAATGACAATGGATGGAGGTATGTTAATTGAATCGCGTTTTGTCAATTGTGTTTATCCAACTAGTTTCAGCTTGAAATTATTGACGTGGACGCTGACCATCGACCATCCGGCTAACATAAACATGGTCAATTTTTACTAATATTCTATTATTTTGATTTTTTTGATATTTTTCCTTTTCTTTACTTTTTACCTACTTTCCTTCTTCCTCTAATCAATCATTGGGCCTTGACGATGGTTGAGATGTGGCCGAAGGTGAGTGCCAATGAGGTTGAGCCTTGCCCAACCATAACGAGGCCTGGCTGAGGTCGGTGAGGTCTCAGAGACCGGATAGAGGAGGAAGAAAAGAAGAAAAAAAAAAAGGAAGAATAAAAAAATTGATCAAATGGACTTAATTTGCAAAATGTGAACAGGTTTAGGACCTAATTGGTACCATTAAAAAGATTAAACACCGATAGGTTTATCATTTTTTGGACAATTTTCCCGATGGATTATGGAGCCTTAGCTCGTGTCATATATACAAAAGTCGGTCCATTCATATGTCGCATTAGATACAGGAATCTCTTTAAGTGAATTTATCTCGCGTTTTGAGTTGTATAATCTACCCTGTTTGAAATAAGCAGCCTCTTCACGCGCATAAAACAATTGATCAAATGGACTTAATTTGCAAAATGTGAACAGGTTTAGGACCTAATTGGTACCATTAAAAAGAT
Organism: Eucalyptus decipiens; assembly: GCA_014182575.1. Classification (NCBI taxonomy): domain Eukaryota; kingdom Viridiplantae; phylum Streptophyta; class Magnoliopsida; order Myrtales; family Myrtaceae; genus Eucalyptus; species Eucalyptus decipiens. The sequence continues at coordinate 60,426,405 of CM024611.1, forward strand.
TAAACACCGATAGGTTTATCACTTTTTGGACAATTTTCCCGATGGATTATGGAGCCTTAGCTCATGTCATATATACAAAAGTCGGTCCATTCATATGTCGCATATGATACAGGAATCTCTTTAAGTGAATTTATCTCGTGTTTTGAGTTGTATAATCTACCCTGTTTGAAATAAGCAGCCTCTTCACGCGCATAACACAAGGCTTTCGATATGCAATATGAGAAATTAATCCTTCTTTACGCGCATAAAAGGAGGCTATCCATACGCAATGAGAAATTAATCCACGCAAAGGCTTAGATACTCATATAGCACGGTGGTTTCATCGGTTTTTATTCTTCTTTCCCTAATCATATAGCCCTAGAAAGTAATTGGGGATTTTTCCCGATAGAATCTTTACTTTCTGTTTTTTTCCGAGTAAAACTTTGGTGATGAACATACTTTGGCTTTTTCTCGCACTATAATAGTTAAAAATTTCACAATATATAGATTTTAACACATGAATCCGGTGATAAATTATTTATAAATTCTTAAAAGGTGAATATTATTTTAATTCTAGCAGAGAAGCAGAGAAGAAGAGATGAAGAGAAGAAAAAAAATTGATTTTTGCTTATGCTTTCGTTGAAGCGAAAGTAATTGGGTTAATATAACCAAACAGCTTTAAATTAATGCATTTGCAATAAATTTACCCCGAACTAATTTTTTGACCAATGATACAAATGCGACAAATTTACTGTGAGCTAATTTTTTAAAGATCGAAAATTCTAAATCGACACACTTATGACAAATTTATTCTTCGATAATTTCAATTACATTAGATCAATATCACAAAAGGCCATAGACAAACGTAAAGTAAAACCCCAAATCGGCACTCTAAGCAACTAACACATATCTCAATTCAGTAATTTGATGGATAAATTTAACCAAGACAAACGGTCAATAATTTGCTTTCAACCCTGTCTCAAATTCCAGGTATGGCTATCATACAACGACGACTCCCACGTTCCACTCCATACTGTTCAACGACGACTCCCTCATTCATGCTTTCCGGATTGAGAAATTTTCCCCATGGAATATATTTAAGTGAGCATTTTCAAGGTACAAGATCATGCCACGCAAATGTCGACCGCATTTCACAATCCCTTAGCAGCTATACCACGGCATGCGTAAAGATCAAAGGGGCACAATAAGATCACTTCAACACACTGGTGATTGAACATAGAACATCAAGACGGGATGGATCATCATGTACTTCATTCAAAGTGACTACAGAATAGTCGCATTGGAGCAAATCCGCTCCAACAAGAAAAACGCACACCCAGTGCAGCAACTCGAAGGAAAAGGAGCTATTAAAAATCCTCGGTGCTCGGTTTAATCACACCATTCTACACGTCGCCAAATCATCATTTTCCAATAAATGACAATGCCCAAAAAAGGGTTTTCACAGCACGAGCTTCAAGAGGCTGGCTTAGCGCAGGTCAATATCGAAACTGCCTCATCGTCGTCGGGAGGAGGCTGATCAGCAGTACGAGCAAGCTCCACCTCATCCCTGCAAGCACAGTAGCTGGCCGTCAGACACAAATAATTAAGCAACAGGAAGTTGGGCAGCAATGCACTGCGCCAATGTGAATATATAAATAACATATATAGCAAAGATAGTCAGCAAATGAAATTTTAAACTCCAAGTCTACAATCTCATGAGCACTTGAGGAATCAGAATGCCATGGCAAGCAGTTAAGATGATAATTTCCTAAATGATCACATAAAATTACAACAAACGGGGGAAAAGAGAGAGATGAGTTCCATACGGTTCTTGGCGGCCGAGTCAATGTGTGTATCCCGAGGAGCAAGGGCAGAGACTACACACGGTGAAAAAAAGGAAAAAAAGAAAGAATCAGGAAAAAATCAAACAAAGAAAGAATCGGGAAAGAGGAAAAAAGCTCTATGCCGAAACAGCATCGGTCGTCGCTGCCTCCAAGAGCTCGCGAACGGCGTCGATCCACCGGTGGCGATCGGCTGAAATAGACGAGCGAAAGAGGAGAAATCCCACTCACCGTGCTCTGTCCTTGCGAATCGACGTGCGACCGAGAAGATTTCCTCCTCGCTGATTTCGATTTGTCGACGTGCGACCGAGAAGATTTCCTCCTCGCCGATTTCGATTTGGAATCGATGTGAGTCATTGTGACTGGTCCTGTAAAACCGACGAGCGATCGATCAAAACCTCGTTGCACCGTGCAATCTCCTGAGACAAGGACGATCGGCGGAGGATGCCTGACCGATCCTGTCATACCGACGAGGGATCGATCAAAACCCAGCTGCACTGTGCAATGTCCTGAGACATCGACGATCGGCGGAGGAGATGTGAGCGGTCCTGTTATACTGACGATCGGCCGATCAAAACCCGGCTGCACCGTGTAATGTCCTGAGACTTCGATGATCGGCGGTGGAGGCGTATGAGGCGGAGGCGGAGGAGTACAACGCGGCATGATCAGTGCGGTGAAATGGACGCTTTCGAAGAGACGGGAGCAAGAGAGATAGGGATAGCGGGGAAGAGAGGGTGAGGAGTAGGGGTTTTTGTAGGGGAGGGGGCAAGGAGGGCGAGAGAGAGAGAGAGAGAGAGAGAGAGAGAGAGAGAGAGAGGGAGGAGCATTTTGAGAAAGTAATCCTTCTTTACGCGCATAAAAGGAGGCTATCCATACGCAATGAGAAATTAATCCACGCAAAGGCTTAGATACTCAATATAGCACGGTGGTTTTATTGGTTTTGATTTTTCTTTCCCTAATCATATAGCCCTAAAAAGTAATTAGGATGTGTCCCGATAGACTCTGTACTTTCCGTTTTTTCGGAGTTAAATTTTTGTGATGAATGTGCTTTGGCTTTTTCTCGTACTATAATAGTTAAAAAATTTCACAATATATAGATTTTAACACATGCATCTGGTTATAATTTATTTATAAATTCTTAAAAGGTGAATATTATTTTAATACTATCAGAGAAGAAGACATGAAGAGAAGAAAAAAAATTGATTTTTGCTTTTGCTTTCGTTGAAGCGAAAGTAATTGGGTTAATATAACCAAACAGCTTTAAATTAATGCATTTGCGATAAATTTACCCCGAACTAATTTTTGACCAATGATACAAATGCAACAAATTTACTGTGAGCTAATTTTTTTTAAGATCGAAAATTCTAAATCGACACACTTATGACAAATTTATTCTTCGATAATTTCCATTACATTAGATCAATATCACAAAAGGCCATAGACAAACGTAAAGTAAAACCCCAAATCGGTACTCTAAGCAACTAACACATCTCAATTCAGTAATTTGATGGATAAATTTAATCAAGACAAACGGTCAATAATTTGCTTTCAACCTGTCTCAAATTCCAGGTATGGTTATCATACAACGACGACTCCCACGTTCCACTCCATACTGTTCAACGACGACTCCCTCATTCATGCTTTCGGGACTGAGAAATTTTCCCCATGAAATATATTTAAGTGAGCGTTTTCAAGGTACAAGATCATGCTACGCAAATGTCGACCGCATTTCACAATCCCTTAGCAGCTATACCACGGCATGCGTAAAGATCAAAGGGGCACAATAAGATCACTTCAACACACTGGTGATTGAACATAGAACATCAAGACAGGATGGATCATCAAGTACTTCATTCAAAGTGACTACAGAACAGTCGCATTGGAGCTAATTCGCTCCAACAAGAAAAATGCACACCAAGTGCAGCAACTCGAAGGAAAAGGAGCTATTAAAAATCCTCGGCACTCGGTTTAATCACACCATTCTACATGTCACCAAATCATCATTTTCCAATAAATGACAATGCCCAAAAAAGGGTTTTCACAACATGAGCTTCAAGAGGCTGCCTTAGCGCAGCTCAATATCCATCGAAACTGCCTCATCGTCGTCGGGAGGAGGCTGATCAGCAGGATGAGCAAGCTCCACCTCATCCCTGCAAGCACAGTAGCTGGCCGTCAGACACAAATAATTAACCAACAGGAAGTTGGGCAGCAATGCATTGCGCCAATGTGAATATATAAATAACATATATAGCAAAGATAGTCAGCAAATGAAATTTTAAACTCCGAGTCTACAATCTCATGAGCACTTGAGGAATCAGGATGCCATGGCAAGCAGTTAAGATGATAATTTCCTAAATGATCACATAAAATTAGAACAAACGGGGGAAAAGAGAGAGATGAGTTCCATACGGTTTTCGGGCGGCCGAGTCAATGTGTGTATCCCGAGGAGCAAGGGTAGGAGACTACACACAGTGAAAAAGGAAAAAAAGAAAGAATCAGGAAAAAAAATCAAACAAAGAAAGAATCAGGAAAGAGGAAAAAAGCTCCGTGCCGAAACAAAGATCGACGGGTGCCGCCTCCAAGAGCTCGCGAACGGCTGCGATCCACCGGCGACGATCGGCTGAAATAGACGAGCGAAAGAGGAGAAATCCCACTCACCGTGCTCGTCCTTGCGAATCGACGTGCGACCGAGAAGATTTCCCTCTCGCCGATTTCGATTTGGAATCGAAGTGGGTCAATGTGACCGGTCCCGTAATACCGACGAGCGATCGATCAAAACCCGGTTCCACCATGCAATCTCCTGAGACAACGATGATCGGCGGAGGAGGCCCGACCAATCCCGTCATACCGACGAGCGATCGATCAAAACCCGGCTGTGTTAGGGAAATCCCTTATGATGTTTTGAAGATGACAAAATAAATCAAAGGCTACTAACATGTTTGATGGTTAAGTAATAGACCATGCAAATTATAGAACATGCAAAGGATATTGTCAAAGTGTGAAGACGACCAGAAGACTGAACGTAACTCATGTCCAAAGTATATTCGAAGATATCGAGACTTCGTGTCAAAGTCTGAAGACTGCCAGACTCAAGACTCAAAGTCTGAACACTGCCAGACTCAGATTGTAAAGTCTACAGACTCAGACTTTACATCCAGATTACGATGAATCGTAACTCAAGCCCAATCATACAACGGCTAGTGATCTGGTTTGGATTCCACATCAAGATTGATTTTATTGATTCAATCTATTTGATTGACGATTGGAACTTGAAGACAAGAACTTTCTATACGAAGAAGCTTTACTTATGGAAACCAATATTTCGTTTGTATGGGCGATCGGAATCAATTTGGGATTTTACCTTGTCACTCAACGGCTACCAAATCTTCTAGATACGGAGCTGTCCAATGGGTATATTGGAAGACGATTCTCCGGGATGCTGTCCAACGGGTAGTTTGGAAGTGGAGGAGTATTTAAGGAGATGAAGGACCGATGAGCAAGTAAGAGACGGAGCGTAGAATTTATAATTCCAAAGTCGAGCGACTTTCGATTATACACTTGTCTTTGGAGAGCTTAAACGTTTGTAATCGTGAGAGAAATACCAAGAGAGTGACTTAGTGAGATAGTGTGATCTACTAAGTGTTTGCACTCGGTTGTAATCTCTTGTTGATTGCATATTGGAATCCAGCCAAGGAGGTCTGTCATCGTGGGAGAGTGGACGTAGGCTTGGATTAAGCCGAACCACTATAAATCTTGTGTTTTTATTCTCTTCCCTAACTCCTTTATTTTATTCATACTAGCACTCTCAATTGGTATCAGAGCCAAGTGCTCGGTTTATAAAAGTGTTTTTACTTTTGAGCTAAAGATTCTTTATGGCTAGTATGTTGGCACCAGGACTTATGGAAGGGCAAAGCAACACAAGGCCACCATATTTCGATGGAAGAAAATACAAGCAGAATGGCCAGAAAAGAACAATGAAAGAAGATGATGTGCAAAGAAATATATGCTTGACGGCACATTCAGAATCTGAGTCTGACTCAAACATAACCTCATAATCAAAGTCCGATTGAGAACCGGACTTAATCCGATGAGAAAATCAAGGAAATAAAGGAAAAGAAGAAGTTGAAAGAATTGTGTGATTTAAAATATCTCCTGCGACAATTGGGAGAGAAATCAAATCCAAAAGAAAAGGAAAAGAATCGTGATCATCTCAAAAGGCAACAAATTGAGGGGGAGCTTTGATCAATTATGGAAAAATCTTTTTGGATTGATCGTGATCTTATTATGAATGAAAGGAAAGGTAAATGTGTCAGAATTTATCTAAAAATCCGGTTAGTGCATCTTTTATTACATTTTGTCATTAATAAATCTTGTATTGATATTATCATTTTATTATGACAAAAATGGTACGTGCAAATTATGATGCATCCGTGATTTTCATTGGATATTTCCTGATATATATGATCGAAGTGAGCTATATTGCATATCTTTAATATTCGACTTGTTTTATAAAAATGCTGATTTTTGGAGATTGTGATTCATGCAAGATATTGATTATCATTTTCTATGTGAATCTATTGTTATCGCTTTTTGATTATGACAAAAAGGGGGAGAAGATATGAATATGCATATGTGTTGATTGGTTGCATAATATTGAGCTGCGATTATTTTTCTATATATTGTTATGCTCAATTTATTTGCTATCTTATGATATCCTTTGATTTAAATTAATATTTTTAAAAGCATGTTTATAAATCTGCATATTCAGAGATTGTTTTGTCATCATCAAAAAGGGGGAGATTGTTAGGGAAATCCTTTATGATGTTTTGAAGATGACAAAATAAATCAAATGCTACTAACATGTTTGATGGTTAAGTAATAGACCATGCAAATTATAGAACATGCAAAGGATATTGTCAAAGTGTGAAGACGACCGGAAGATCGAACATAACTCATGTCCAAAGTATATTCGAAGATATCCGGACTTCGTGTCAAAGTCTCAAGACCGCCGACTCAAGACTCAAAGTCCGAAGACCGCAAGACTCAGATTATAAAACTTTGGTGATGAACGTACTTTGGCTTTTTCTCGCACTATAATAGTTAAAAATTTCACAATATATAGATTTTAACACATGAATCCGGTGATAAATTATTTATAAATTCTTAAAAGGTGAATATTATTTTAATTCTAGCAGAGAAGCGAGAGAAGAAGAGATGAAGAGAAGAAAAAAATTGATTTTTGCTTATGCTTTCTTTGAAGCGAAAGTAATTGGGTTAATATAACCAAACAGCTTTAAATTAATGCATTTGCGATAAATTTACCCCAAACTAATTTTTTGACCAATGATACAAATGCGACAAATTTACTGTGAGCTAATTTTTTAAAGATCGAAAATTCTAAATCGACACACTTATGACAAATTTATTCTTCGATAATTTCAATTACATTAGATCAATATCACAAAAGGCCATAGACAAACGTAAAGTAAAACCCCAAATCGGTACTCTAAGCAACTAACACATATCTCAATTCAGTTATTTGATGGATAAATTTAACCAAGACAAACGGTCAATAATTTGCTTTCAACCTGTCTCAAATTCCAGGTATGGCTATCATACAACGACAACTCCCATGTTCCACTCCATATTGTTCAACGACGACTCCCTCATTCATGCTTTCGGGACTGAGAAATTTTCCCCATGGAATATATTTAGGTGAGCGTTTTCAAGGTACAAGATCATGCTACGCAAATGTCGACCGCATTTCACAATCCCTTAGCAACTATACCACGGCATGCGTAAAGATCAAAGGGGCACAATAAGATCACTTCAACACACTGGTGATTGAACATAGAACATCAAGACGAGATGGATCATCACGTACTTCATTCAAAGTGACTACAGAACAGTCGCATTGGAGCAAATCCGCTCCAACAAGAAAAACGCGCACCTAGTGCAGCAACTCGAAGGAAAAGGAGCTATTAAAAATCCTCGGTGCTCGGTTTAATCACACCATTCTACACGTCGCCAAATCATCATTTTCCAATAAATGACAGTGCCCAAAAAAGGGTTTTCACAGCACGAGCTTCAAGAGGCTGGCTTAGCGCAGGTCAATATCGAAACTGCCTCATCGTCGTCGGGAGGAGGCTGATCAGTAGGACGAGCAAGCTCCACCTCATCCCTGCAAGCACAATAGCTGGCCGTCAGACACAAATAATTAACCAACAGGAAGTTGGGCAGCAATGCACTTAGCCAATGTGAATATATAAATAACATATATAGCAAAGATAGTCAGCAAATGAAATTTTAAACTCCGAGTCTACAATCTCATGAGCACTTGAGGAATCGGATGCCATGGCAAGCGTTAAGATGATAATTTCCTAAATGATCACATAAAATTACAACAAACGGGGAAAAGAGAGAGATGAGTTCCATACTCGTTGTTGGCGGGCAGCCGAGTCAATGTGTGTATCCCGAGGAGCAAGGGCAGGAGACTACACATAGTGAAAAAGGAAAAAAAAAAAAAGAAAGAATCAGGAAAAAAAATCAAACAAAGAAAGAATCAGGAAAGAGGAAAAAGCTTTATGCCGAAACAAAGCATCGGCCGTCGCGCCTCCAAGAGCTCGCGAACGGCGTCGATCCACCAGTGGCGATCGGCTGAAATAGACGAGCGAAAGAGGAGAAATCCCACTCACCGTGCTTTGTCCTTGCGAATCGACGTGCGACCGAGAAGATTTCCTCCTCGCCGATTTCGATTTGGAATCGACGTGAGTCATTGTGACCGGTCCTGTAAAACCAACGAGCGATCGATCAAAACCTCGTTGCACCGTGCAATCTCCTGAGACAAGGACGATCGGCGGAGGAGGCCTGACCGATCCTGTCATACCGACGAGCGATCGATCAAAACCCGGCTGCACTGTGCAATGTCCTGAGACATCGATGATCGGTGAAGGAGATGTGAGCGGTCCTGTTATACGGACGATCGGCCGATCAAAACCCGGCTGCACCATGTAATGTCCTGAGACTTCGATGATCGGCGGAGGAGGCGTATGAGGCGGAGGAGTACGACGCGGCATGATCAGTGCGATGAAATGGATGCTTTCGAAGAGACGGGAGCAAGAGAGATAGCGAGAGCGGGGAAGAGAGGGTGAGGAGTAGGGGTTTTTGTAGGGGAGGGGGCAAGGAGAGAGAGAGAGAGAGAGAGAGAGAGAGAGTGGAGCATTTTGAGAAAGTAATCCATCTTTACCCGCATAAAAGGAGGCTATCCATACGCAATGAGAAATTAATCCACGCAAAGGCTTAGATAGTCAATATAGCACGGTGGTTTTGTTGTTTTTGATTTTTCTTTCCCTAATCATATAGCCCTAAAAAGTAATTAGGGATGTGTCCTGATAGACTCTGTACTTTCCGTTTTTTTTTTAGTTAAATTTTTGTGATGAATGTGCTTTGGCTTTTTCTCGTACTATAATAGTTAAAAAATTTCACAATATATAGATTTTAACACAAGCATCTGGTTATAATTTAATTATAAATTCTTAAAAGGTGAATATTATTTTAGTACTAGCAGAGAAGAAGAGATGAAGAGAAGAAAAAATTGATTTTTGCTGTCATTGAAGCGAAAGTAATTGGGTTAATATAACCAAAAAGCTTTAAATTAATACACTTAAGTTAAATTTATCCTGAACTAATTTTTTTGACCAATGATACACATATAACAGATTTATAGTAAGCTAATTTTTTAATCATAAAAAGTTTTAAATCGATATACTTATGACAAATTTATTCTTCGCTAGTTTCCTTTAAATTAGATCAATATCACAAAAACGATAAACAAACGGAAGATAAAACTTTAAGCAACCGCCACATATCTCAACTAAGCAATTTGATGGATAGTGGTGCATTAGTTTGACCTTTTTCTCGTGGTCAAAAAATTATTTCGAGGTAAATTTTTCATGATTCAATCCATTTGGAACTTTTCGTGATATCACCCGTCTAAGTTTGAGGTTTTTTTCTTTTTTTTTCAAGTTTGAGTTTAATTATAATGTTTTTGCGTTTTTCCAATTTTTTTTTAATTTTTGCTAAAAAACCGTTTTGTCGAAACAGTGCCATAAAATTTTCACAGCCCGATTTTGCCCACCGGGAGTTTTCATCGCGGAGCGACAGAAGGAAATCTAGGGTTTTGCGGGTTTCTCCTCTGCTCTCCTCTCCTCTTCTGTTGCATCTTCTTCAATGGCGATGGAGCAGATCACGGAGGGAGTCAACAGCATCGCCCTGACCGACGGCGACTCCTCCTCCGTCAAGAAGAACAACCGCATCCAGGTCTCCAACACCAAGAAGCCCCTCTTCTTCTACGTCAACCTCGCCAAGGTACGCGCCCACGTCGGATCGAGAATCCGTGTGGATCGAACGAAATGCGGATTCTACTTGTGGTTTTTTTTTTTTTTTTTTTTTTTTTATCTTTTGGTTTCGTCGATGGGCCTGCTCGTGTTGTTTGAAGTTTGCCTGTTTTGCTTTAGAATGTGGGAAGATAGTTTCGTGGGTCGTGTTGTGTGGAGGCGTATATGTTAAAGTTCGGTTCTTTTTTGGTGGTTATTGATGAACATTTAGTCGGCGGTTTTGGTGATTGGTGTGGTTTTGTTTTTGTTGTGAATGCAGAGATATATGCAGCAGTACAATGAGGTGGAGCTTTCTGCTCTTGGGATGGGTATGGATTCTTATTCCTCGTTTTCCTTGTTTCGTTTCGCTTTCGATTCGTAGGTCTGTGTTTGTGGGTGTTGTGTTTCACGCTTTAAGAATGTGCATATGCCGATTAGAATCAGACGATAGTGTGTGCTTAAAGAGCGGTCTCCTCATGTCCAAATTGGAAATCTCAATGGCAGTGCTTGTATGCAAGTCCATTCTTCCTCTGTTTCTGTTTTGGCCTTCATTGTATTTGTAACTGAAAGTTCTAATGTGCAATGCCCTTTCTGGTTGCTTTTGGCAAAACCAATTGCGGGTATGCCTTGGGGTTTGTATAATTATGTAAAGCAGGCAACATAGTTCTCAGTTGTTGAGGAATTCATGTAGAGGATTGTTTGAGGATGTATCTGCTCAGGGTTTACAGTATCTAGGGGTTTTTGCGGTTGCCCTTGAACCTTCTTTTGGATGATTAGACTTGTCCTTATTGGACAGACTAAGGCCTGTAAGTATATGGTTTCTGTTGCTGGGCAAAACGATTCCCAATTCTGGCTTAGTTGGTGATGATTTTGAATTAAGTGTTGGTAATGCACGAGATTTGGCTAACTGGTGCACTGTTTAATTGCTCTGTATGTTCTTTTTGATTCTGAGAGGGGTTCACCTACCTGTCTGCTCATTGTGGCAATTTGCATTTTCAGTTTTTCATGCCATGGTTTTATATGTGCAGCTATTGCGACAGTGGTCACCATCGCGGAAATTCTGAAGAACAATGGATTTGCTGCTGAGAAGAGTATGTTTTTCTTTATGTTTTTCATAATATATGTTTGAAGCAGGTAATGTGCAACTTTATGAGGTAATTTGAATACACTTCTTGCAGAGATCACGACGTCAACTGTTGGTATCAAGGATGAATCAAGAGGGCGACCTGTCCAAAAGGCCAAGGTGAGTAAACATTAGTCTTCATGTGCGAGAGATAGCGAATTTTTGTCGATGATTTTACTTTTAATACTCATGTTGAGTTTGATAACCTAGGGGGATTATATACTGTGCAGATAGAGATATTGCTGGGGAAGTCAGAGAAGTTCGACGAGTTGATGGCAGCGGCTGCTGCAGAGCAGGCGGCTGCTGCTGCTGCAGAGCAGGCTGATGCTGGAGCCACTGAAGAGCAGGAGAGTTGAAAACTTGAAAGGGCGTCACCATTTACCATTTGCTTCGTGGTCTAGGACTAAACATGATCTGTAGAGTAGTCCCTGATTGAGTTTGTAGCCCTTGAAATTTTGTAGGAACGAGAATCAAGTCCAATCTGTTGTCCGTTTCTTTTTTCGATGAATTTCTCCTGTTGATGTCATGATTCGCATGCCGCGCAGATGCGAGACTGTGTACTTGGAAGTAATCATTCTGGGTTGTTGAAGAGGCATAGGATGTTGAAGAGGCTGTCATTCGACCAAGGGAGCATTCGCCGTTCATACTTGTCATTTTATCTTGGAAATTATAACTATAAGTTCCATCAAGGTTCTTGAACATGTTCCTAAAGATGATTCGTCAGAAAAAAAAGAGGTATTTTGGGCTGAAACTGGATAATGATCATCGCGAATCGAGTCGTTAGAGTGAATCTTTCATGAGAACGTTGTCAAAAAGTAGGTAAAAATTGAACTTTTATTGTTTGATGACCATTTTCTGAGAAAATTTTCCGAGGGCACATACTGTTTACCACTAGAGGAGACATATGAGGGTGGTGTTGTCATCCTTACCCTTTAAGCGTGTCATGGTGATTTTTTCAAGTGTCACTTATGAAACCTTTCAAGTACGCTTCAGCATAAATTTGCCCAAATTGATGGCAAATTCAATGTTATCTCCTTTTAGCTAAAAAGAAAAATCAACACTTCTGAAATGAAAATTCAATTACCCAATACTTGAAAAGAATCTCTCTTCTTTCTATTGTTAGTATTATTAGAAATCTCGATTGATATATTTACCTTAAATCAAATTTCGTCTCGCAAAAAAATTTCAAATCGACACATCAATTTATAAAAAATTCCAAATTAATTTTTCTCATTAAAAATTCAACATTGGTATTTTGATCTAAATCTATTGTCTATTGCCAATTGAGAATAGTTTTGCACTGAGGTAGTCGGTATAAGTTTTTTCTTTAAATTTTTAGGGTATCAGTTCCATCTGGGGTAAATATAAGTTGGGATATTTTGTAAGAAGAGAACTAAATTTTTGGTTAAATATGGATTAAGACATTAGGCGTTGAAACATCACCATCAAAATAATCAATAATAGAAAAAGAAGAAAAAGAAAAAAAGATGGAGATGGCAAACTAGCTCTTCCTCACGTCTCTTACAATCTCTTTAAATAGTCCGCCCTAAAACCCTCCCCACCCCCGGTCGTCTCCTTCCTCATCGAAAAACCCTAGAGGCGCTTGCTGCCCCCAAATTGGATCGATTTGCAGAGGCAATGGTAAAGCTTTTCGCTCCTTCGCACTTCGAATTCGCCTTCAGCAGCAGTGACGGATGCAGTAATATTCACTTCCCTCTCGTCGTCTACGTGTTGTTGTGGTTGTGCAGACAGGAGAAGCGGTGAACCCCAAGGCCTACCCCCTCGCGGACGCGCAGCTGAGCATCACCATCCTCGACCTCGTCCAGCAGGCCGCCAACTACAAGCAGCTCAAGAAGGGCGCCAACGAAGGTCCGTCGCGCGACGCTGCCTCTGTGTGTGTGTGTAATTGGTGTCCGCGCGTGTGCTTGAATCGATGTGTGATGTGTGTTATGCATTTTTGCGGTGTGGGTAGTGGTTGTTTTAGGGGCTTGACGAAGAAAGGTGGGTGCTTGCTTGGGTCTCAGCTACGTAGACCTTGTGTGTGTGTGTGTGTGTGTGTGTGCGCGCGCGTGTGAGAGAGAGATTGGTGTTCGCGCTTGTGCTTGAATCGATGTGCGATGTGTGTGTTATGCATTTTGGGGATGTGGGTAGTGGTTGTTTAGGGCTTGATGAAGAAAGGTGGGTGCTTGCTTGGGTTTCAGCTATGAAGACCTTGTGTGTGTGTGTGTGTGTGTGAGATTGGTGTTCGCACTTGTGCTTGAATTGATGTGCGATGTGTGTGTTATGTATTTTGGGAATGTGGGTAGTGGTTGTCTTTAGGGCTTGATGAAGAAAGGTGGGTGCTTGCTTGGGCTTCAGCTACAAAGGCCTTGCGCGCGTGTGTGTGTGTTGGGGTGCGCACGCGCGCGATTGGTGTTTGCGCTTGTGATTGAATCGATGTGCGATGTGTGTGTTGTGCATTTTGGGGATGTGGGTAGTGGTTGTTTTTAGGGCATGATGGAGAAATGTGGGTGCTTTGGTTTCAGCTACGAAGACCTTGAATAGGGGCATCTCCGAGTTCGTCGTGATGGCTGCCGACACCGAGCCGCTCGAGATCTTGCTCCATCTCCCACTGCTTGCAGAGGATAAGGTATGCTGAAGTCCGATGCTTTGTGCTGTTTTCCATTGCTGCCTGCTTTGTTTTTTAAGTTAAGTTGCGTGACAATAATGTGCGGCTTCACTTGCCAAAAAGACACGCGGTTTGCGCTTGGTTTATCTGATGTTTTAGTGAAAGATGGGGAACTTCTACTTGTTTGTAAAAGTGTCTCTTTGGGGTTTCAAAATGCGCATATCAAGTGAATCTGTGGTTTGTTTTGCTGTTCTGGGTTATGAAAGAAAGCCTCGTTTCAGATTTTACACAAGTCATGCTTTTGAATTTTTTTTTTCTTATCTTTTGTTTCCCAAGAGGAGGTCCTTGCTTTTTCTTTATTAATTTGCCGAGGGGAAAATTTCTGTGAGGATACCTTATGAATGTGCGCTTCTAAGCAACTAAAATGAGTATTTGATATCTGAGTCCTATGATGGGTTTGCATCTGAGGGATGGGTTAAATTTTTTATATTTTATTTATTATTTATTTATTTTTAAAGACTTGTAATTAGTCTGTGGCTTTGATTCTGGCCTGGAGATAACAGACTAACTCAACTTGGTTTCGCCGATTTTAACTTTTCCCAATCTGAACAATTACTGAATAATTGAAATTATTCAGTCTGCTGTCTACTTAAGAATGTGTGTGGAAAAACAGAATCTTTTACATGACAATGTAATAGTCTGTTCTGGTAGTCCTTGGAACCAGATCTTGTTCATAACTTGTGGGTTCTGTGGATTGGCAGTGTAGCTGCATGTTTGCGAAATTTGAATTCATTATTTAGATTATTGGCGTGTTAATTATGCGGGGGAATCAAGGTCTTCAAAATAAGAAATGCAGAAGAGATGAAGCTAGGTCATTGAACACTTGTCGACATTTATATGTAAAAAAAAAAACTTAACAGTCCCTGTACCACTAGATTTAGATTAAGAAAACAGTAAAAAGTGAAAGTCAATCCAAACGTGCCCTTAATCTATAGTGTGTAAAAAAGCATGAGAATCTAAAGTTATTTTCATCAATGGTGATTAATGTGAGAAATAATGGCTCCCAATAGGGTTTAGGGATTATTTATAATGGCTTAAAATGAATCCAGAATGTAAGCCCATAATCTATTTTAAGACCTCTTAATCTGAACCGTTGAACTTCATTAAAAGCCATGTAAATCACATATGAAATGACTTAAACTCGAAAAGGGCATAGTTGACTGATAAAATCAAGAAAAGAAGTAGTACCACTCCAGTGCGTGATTGAAATAGCTTAGAACTGACACGCCTAATTAAAATTCTTAAGTTTTTTCAATGCATTTGAATATTTTATAGCATAGAGGACTTCAACTTTGGAAAAGAGTTCCCTTTACCTTCGCCTCCACCTCCGCCTCCGCCTTTTCCTTAAAGACTGCTATTATTAAATTGCCAGCGCTTGGTGTGGAAGCGAATTATCTTAAGTTTTGGTTACCTTCTAATTCTTCAATTCAATGTTTGATAGGTAAGAATATGCAGCTTTATGATTTCCTTTTCTGAGATAACAAAAATGCTGTCTGCCAGTTGAAACATTTCTTCTTAATAAATCAGTATACACTGGTTTGCTACCATCTTGCCATGGCAAGTACAGATTCTTACCTTTTACATATCATGCAGAATGTGCCCTATGTCTTTGTCCCTTCAAAACAAGCACTTGGTCGAGCATGTGGAGTTACACGACCTGTCATTGCATGTTCAGTGACATCAAATGAGGGAAGCCAGTTGAAATCCCAAATCCAACAGCTCAAGGTATACCCTCTCATCAGATTTAATGCAATACAGGGGTTGTGATTGTAATCATCCTTTAAATGCAGTACGGACTCTTAGCTTTTCCCTGTGGAATTGCAGGATGCCATAGAGAAGCTATTAATCTGAAATACCACATCCTGCATGTTCGGTGTGATGGGCCTCTTTTTCTGCGCATATGCTCTTCAAGAGGCTTTGACTGAGGAATGTGCTAGCTTTAAAGTTTTCGTGTGCCGGCTTTATGAAGAGTTTTGGTCTTTGGAGTTTCTTCCCCTCCAGGTTCCATGTGCAAACAATTTGTATCTCAGTGGCTAATAGTAATCGTTGACATGGTGTAAGCTGATATTTTTAGTTGGGGTTGTGCTCTCTCTCTCTCTCTCTCTCTCTATATCACTCTCACTCTCACTCTCACGGGGGCTTGGCACGTTGGTAACCATGTTTGTTTATGTGCAAATTTGTGCCAATTGGGTGGAGAGGCATTTAGGATCTGGCCTTGGATTCACTCTGTGATGCTGAGAATTGATCGATAGCTTGAAGAGTATAATGCACCGTGCGATGGTAAGTTGTTAACCTCCAAAGGGGTGGCTGTTTTGCACCATGCGTCTGGTGAGGTTGCTTTGAAGCTGATGACCGCATTCCCCTTTTATCCTTACTTTAACAGAGTTGATAGGTTTTCTATGTGCTTCGAGCTGGGGCATTATTTTGCTACCTCTAGCTTGGTTTCGTGATAGCCTCGAGTTTCAGTGGGAAATTGGAGAGGTCTTTGTTGGGGCATATCATGTCCAGGAGAAAGGGGGATTGCCCCTTTTGTGATATAAATCCCGACGGCTATAATTTGCTCGATGCAATTTGGTTCAATTTCGGTTCGTAGGAGGGGACGAGTCTTAAGCAACGACTTCTAGTGAGCTAGTCTTGTTGGCTGATAGAGACTGACATGATACCTTCCGAACTTGATTGAAGCTCTCCGTCGGGGGGACAACCGGTACGATCAAGTGGCCGTATTTGCTTTTCAATCCATGTCCAAAAATCCATCGAGACTCGGGCTCATTTTAGTTGGTTCATGAAGTAAATAGGATATTTCTCACGTCTAGGATTTTAGTAACCTAAGGCGGGCTTCCTTATCATTTGAAGAAATTATCCTACAAAGCCTTGAAACTCAAATTTTGAGCTGGTGCACGAGAGATCAAAGGCAGTCAATTGTCGAGGTTGCGGATTCGACTTGAATCGAGTTTGAGCAATAAACCATGCGAGACCTACTTGCACCTTTACTTTTTTCGGGGCATGATAGTGGGAACCAATATACGAATATTTGACGTGATTGGAAAACGATGTAAAAATAATAAATATCTAAAGTAGTTGAATAGGCATCAACGAGTGGGCGTGCCGGAGTGGTTATCGGGCATGACTAGAAATCATGTGGGCTCTGCCCGCGCAGGTTCGAATCCTGCCGCTCACGCTTTTTCCCTCTTTTTCCCTTTTCTCCTTTTCTTTCTTTTCATGCTACGCTCAAGACTTTTTCCGTTCTTTTTTGCATGCTACAAACCGGATTAATCCATGGTCTGACTAATCAGTTCATTATGTCAAAGTTTGAACACAGCAGACTCACATTCGTGTTTCGATAAGTCATATAAAATATTTACTTTATTATGATTGACTCTGTTCATCACATCTTTCACAAAATGAGTTTATGTAATATCTTTTCAATTTAATAACTCAAAGAGATGAGGTTTTCTTTCTTTCTACGTGGTGAAAGTAGAGACTAAATCTCTAGTCCCAAGCAAAGACCAAGATGTCACCCCTCGTTTTGCTCTTTTTTTTTTTTTTTTTTTTTTTTGGTGGGGTTTGTTTTAGCCCTAATATAAATCGTTAGAAGCAAGTCCTTTAGCTCAAGAAATGATATGATCATTCAAGCTAGAATTCACCTGGCTCCAGCTCCTTAAAGAACTCTCTAATTGAGTATCTAATTGGTGACTTCGAGTATCAATGTAATGGAAGAGAACATCTGTCTCCAGCATATTCCATGTCATGATCGATTATGCTGAGGGAGGTTGTGACCCACCATTTCAGCTCTCCAAAAACCCAAAGGACTGAGTGTTGCATTGCCCATGATGCTTGACTTTCTACACCATCAAAATTGAGAAATCGATTACATTTTCTAATCATAGGCTCAAATCCACCTGTCATAAGTCTCTAATATATATATATATATATATATATAGTTCTTAAATTTATCACGAAAGTGTAATTAAATTTTAACACTTTAAGCCCTTCCATTAAATCGGTCCAACTTGACAAACGGAATATGTTATTAAATTTTAGGACTTGTTTGCACTAAATTGATAAGTTTTAGGATTTTACCAAAAAAATTAATAAGTTTTAGGATTTGATTATATTAATTTGAAAAATTTTAAGATTTGATTGAATTTTTTTCAAAATTTTAGGATTCAATCATACTTTTTATTTTTTTTTATTTTTTTATTTTATAAATTTTAGAACTTCTAATACACTTATTCAAGAGAAGAAATGATTTGTTGAGAGTGGCTCTCTACCAATATCTCTTCCAACTCTATACATAAATTGGTATGTGTCATGTGATATAGTCTTGCTAACAACGGCAAATCATGCCCGCTTGGATTTTTCACAAATTTGACCGTAAATGATGAATAAAGCACATGAAAACTTGATAAATGAGAATCGGTAAATATTTCTAGATTGAAGGGCGCCCAATAAATTTAGGATTTTTTTATTTGACTCAATCTCCTCCAAATTTACACGAAGATTTTGAACTTTGCTTTTCATTTGAGTCTAAAATCCATGTTCTTTATTGTTCACATAAGCGAATGGCTCTCATTTTCTGGGGACAAAACGCTTTGGAGGGCAATACTATGACTCGGTTGAACATTTATTGAAGGCTTCGTTATGCAAAAAATGATAAAGTACAGAATATAGAGAAGAGAAAAGACACGATAAATTTACATGATTCGATCCACATGACTTTACTTCATGAGTGAAGGAGAATGAGAAATTTTAGATAGAATTCCGAATGCACTGAAAAGTCAAAAACCTCTCAAAAGCCTGGCTTCACATATATACCTAATATCTCCCACAGGGAATATGTACACTGAAACCCTGATAGAAAATACTAAAAGGAACCATACTCGGGCCAAACATACCTCGTGAAAAAAAATCGGTCGGATCACGATAGATTCATTGAATCCGGTCATAAATGATTAAGCCAACACATAGAAAACTGATAAAACGTTTAGGATACGTTGGTTATTAATCCCTCTAGTCTTTGTAATATAAAAATTGCATTCCCTTCCCCAACAGAAGCCTTTGTGATTGCACTAGTACCTTCTGCATCAGATGAAACTTTTGTAGGCACAGACAACCGAGGGAAGAAACCCTCTAAAATGGCAATCGGAAGACCTAATCCTTGTTGATATCATTGTCTATGGAGCATTGCTTTACACATGTTCCGAGTTTCGAAAGGGAGACGCATGAAGTCGGCTTCTAAAACCAGAGCGTATTCTTCGATTCTGGAAGATTATACCTCTCTTTTCCAGCACAAGCATTGCCGTGACACCAAAATCATCAATAAATCTATGATCAATCCCACCGAAAAAAAAGTTGGCAACAAAAATATTCGACGACCTTACACAATTCAACCAACTTTATCAAGACAATGACGGTCGCAAAAGTTCCCAGATAGACAGAGAGAGGGACAAGGAATAGAAAAGGAAAAAGAGAACTTGCTCCGTTCTCCATGCATGGGGGCGATTTATATTTTATATCATTTGACATCAGTGAAAAAGTATGATTATAGTGGGAGAACGTATAGACATGCGTCCTTCAAATAGTTACATCCATGATTAACTACACCGCGAGAGAGGTTTTGGTGGGAAAACGAACAACGAAGAGATATCATTGTTATACGAGATTAAGAGCAGTATATAGAAAGGCAATCCATGATCTTGCTTTGTAAATGAATGGTCATGCAGAAATTTGTAGAACAGGAACTTGAAACGTAATGGTTTGGTGGGAGCATATATGCATGGCGAGATAATTGTTTTTTTCTTTTAATGTTGTAAAGTTACTTTACACAAAGTAATGGCAGTTATAGTATAGAAATGGTTAGGGCATGCTTTTGTTTCGAAATGCATATGTTTGATATTCATTGCGTTTTTTTTCCTGCTCATAACTCAAAGCCTTTTTAGAGAGAGTACAGTGCAGTTTCAACTGTATTTTCACAAATAGGAACAATCGTGTACACAGTGGCGAACATTCGATAGGGCGCTGGATGTACGGGAGACGGTAACGGATTGGAGAAAATATTGGGTGGTCCGGGACCTCCACGTCAGCGTGGTCCCCGGCCACTCACGAGCTGCCATGTGGAGGGGTGGGCCCACTTGGTGTCTTCTGCCTTCTTCCCATTCTCTCTCCTCTTCCTAGCCTGCCGACGCCCTCTCTCCTCCTAGCCTGCACGCACTGTCTCCTGTGCAGCGCATTTATTGCGGCTTAAACTTTTCTCTTTCCTTCTCAAACAAACGAAAGAGGAGCCCGTTCGTCTGTCCCTCTCCATTTCTTTCTTTCGAAATTTTGAATCTGAAATTTTCTCCCTCCGCGCTCTCGTTGCTGCTCCGCCGTGACTGCCGTCGCCGACGAACCACATTACGGCCGCCCCTACTCCGGTGCTCGCCGCTTCTCTCTTCGGGCTCGTTGCTGCTCCGTCGTTCGTTCCTGCGTTCCCGGGATCGCAGATGCAGCACGCGGAGGAGAAGCAGGCCTCTTCGTGCTCCCCTCAACGTCGGCGAGCGTCGCCCGCCGAGCGAGACCCCCACACACGGAAGGCTCGGAGGCGAGATTGCTGGAGAAGCTGGTGCCGTGCGCGAAACAGCTTGGTGCTGGGCTGCCTCGTGTTCGCGGGCTCCGCTACCTCGACCCGAACCGTTCTCTCCCCGTTCTCCGTTCCGTTGGGGAGAACAAAATTGCGGAGTGTTCAGAGGAAAACATAAAGGTTGAGCCCCTCCGCCTCCGCTGGTTGCTTCCATCGCCCCCACACCGACGCCAACACCGCCGACGCCGCCGACGCTCCTCCGCCTCCCTCTCGCGACTTCCGCTCTGCTCTCTCTCTCCCCCTCCGCGAAGTCGTGCCTCCGCCTCCCTCTCGAGACGTCCCCTCTGCTCTCTCTCTCTCTCTCCCCTCCGCGAAGTCGTGCCTCTCTTCCAGCGAAACGCAACGCCGACGTCCGCTCTGCACAACTTATATGCATGTCCTTTTTCAATGCTATTATTGTTCTGCGATTCGATGGTTCTTGTCCTTTGAGGCCTAGGACGAGTGGATTCTGGTTGAAATTCCACCTCTGAATAGTAGGATCATTGTCTGTAAATTGATCCAGACAGGTGGGAATTCGCCAACGAAGGCTTTCGGGGAGGGAAGAAGCACTTGCTCAAGAACATCAAGAGAAGAGGTAGAATCACCTAAAAAAAACAAAGACCCACAATTCCCGAGGATATTCAAACGACGGAGATGGATTTTCAAAGAACAGAGGTGGAATCCGAAATTCGGACACTCAAGGAAGATCAGGAGACACTGAAGTCGGAAATTCTCGAACTGAGGCAGCAACAGGAGTGTTCGCAGAGTGAAATCGGTGCTGTTGAAGAACGGATTCGGTGCGCGGAGTGCCGGCAACAGCAGATGTTCCTCTTCCTGGCCAAAGCAGTGAGGAACCCCCATTTTGTGGAGCGGCTGGTTCAGAAGAGGAAGCCAAACGGAGAGATTCAGGCGGGCAAATTCATCAAGAAAAGGAGGCTCCTCACGTCCGAGCCGGACCCCAACAGGTACGACTTTGAAGGGACCAATGACAACAAGTCCACTGCTTGTGGAGATGGCCAGAAAGGGATTTTATTGGAGTGTGTGGATCCGAAGCCGGATGGGTTTACAAATCCTTTGTCAAATGAGACTTTTACTGATGCACTCGAATTAAAGTTTAACAATGTGATGCTACACGAGGATGCGTCCACAATCTATGATTCAATTTCAGAGAAGCTGCTCGATGACAGTGGCCTGATCGCCGAAGGAGAGATCGGCGAAGAACTTGCTGTCACAGTAACATATACATGGAACTGGAGTACCTGATTGGGGAGCCGCGTGACTGGGGCAGGGTGAACGAACTCAAGGAGCAACCCGTGGCATTAATGCCTTCACCGGCTGTATGATCTTTTCTTGCCCTGCGAAGATGTACAGATGGGAGGTTCTCCCTTGGAAGGTTGAATTAGACTTTGCTCTTGAGTGCATGAGCTGGTTCCAGAAGTTGCAGGCTCAAAAATGTCTAGAAGTCCATTCTTCCAACCCGTGCATAAGCTGCTAGGTTCAAGTCAAGTCCATTAGTTACACAGCTCTGTTGCAGAGTTATATGTAAATTCCAGTGGTGATAGTACCTCTTAGATGTTAGCAAGTTCACTTAAGTCTTTACTTCTACAATACCACTAAGTTGCACAGCTCTGTTGAATTATATGACAGTACCTCACCATAGAGCAATGATCTTTTTACTAAGTTCCAATGGCGTCCGTTCAGTTTTGCCCGATCACATAGCCTAGATTTCAAGACTCAAGCTTTTCTGCGGATTTGAGGCTGAGATTTGTGGATGAGAAAGGAGTTCGATGCACTCACGCATGGAAGTGAGAGCATACCTAATAAGGGATTTGTCAACTAATTATTGCTTCCTAGCAATCTGGCAAAGCATATGATATTTCTGGGTCCATCCTCTTTCCCAATTGTTATCATTATTATACGCCCTTTAAAGGGCGGATGCTTTGGGTTCTCCCTGTAAACTTCCATCTAGATTTGCTAGCAAAGTGAAGCTGATGCAGCAGCAAGCCCTTCCAATTCAGGCATAAGGTTGCTTTCGAAGAGATCTCGTGTTACCAAAAGAGGCAAACCCGTTGATAATATATAATAAAAGATTGGTCCAATTTAGGTTAATGAAGTTCGGTCGATGCAATTTGCCCAGTGAGCGGTCCAGGCTGACAAACCATTGCACAAGCAGATTTAGATAGACTTGTGACACGATCCCTCTATAACGTTCTCACATTTCTCATACGTAAATGTTCTGCTTTTCACTATAAAGTATGCGCAGTTCAACGAAGTACACATAAAATAAGAAGTTCAACGAAGTACACATAAAATAAGATGAAAGTGATATTTACACCAAAGCAACCCCTTATCAAAACTAAATGCAGTCCATCTTTATACCAGTCGGAACGGTGAAATTACTAGACCTGAGTTGATTCGGACATAAGAGGAAGCTATCAAGACCAATGGATGAGTTAACTTTCCGAGTGCATCTCTCGTAACCGTGAAGATATAGCTTCTTAAATACCCGGTTACATCCGTAAAAAATTCATCGACCAGCCAAAAAGAAATGATTTACTATTAAGACAATCATCTGCATGTACGTATATCACTCCTCATCTATTTGCTGTGTAGATGAGTACTTACAAACAACGGCTATAAAGATACATCACATGGGAAAAATTGGAATATTGTACAATGAGAAAGATGTCTTTTGGCATCTTAAATCTCGCCAGATACCGCTGCTGGTCACTTGTCGTTAATTTACCATTAGGCTTCAGTAAACTCACTGAAGTCGACAATGAAGAAGACAATATACTAGACTTATCAGTCTCCTCTTTGTCTTGAGTATAAGCTTCAGTCATCTCTTCTTCAACTTATGCCTGGAGATTGAGGAAACACCCAGTAAGTCCCCTAAGCCAGTTAAGTCCAAGCTTTTGACCTATGCAGGTGACCCTAACTTAGAGCTGTGCTAGAAATCTGCAACGCCCAACCAACTGTTCTAACTCTAGAGATAAGCTAAACTCAATGCAAAAGGAGTATTACCTTTTTGGAGAGTGCTCTCATCCTATTCAGATGCTCCTCTTGGATTTTGAAAGGGGCTTCATTTAAATCCACATTTGCCCCTTGTTTACAAGCCAAATTCTCAATGCTTACCAAAGGATACTCAGAAGTTTCGTCTACTTGAGCAATATCCATTGCCACTTTAGCTTCTATTGGAAAAAGGATCTTAGCCAATGCAACTGACAAATGAAACATGGATTAGAATCACCATCAGACTTTCAAACAACATAAGAATAGGATACATCAAAAGTACCCGAAATTTCCTCACCTTGCTTTATTATAATGCCTTCATAATTAAAACCCAATGAAAACAGAAAAAGTAGTACTCTTCATTCATTTCCCATGCCTTATTAAGTGCTTGATGAACCTCATATCTTGTATGCTTTGTAATGAACCTTACCGGATTCATTCTTTCCATTATTAGCCTGCTCTCATAGACCGCACAAACTACATTGATCAACCAATTTCTAGGAAAAAGTAAGAGTAAGTGAACAAAGTATAACCTGACTATTGCTAATATCTTGCCTGCTTCTTAGCGGAGGGGCTCAACCTTTATGTTTTCCTCTGAACACTCCGCAATTTTGTTCTCCCCGCAACGGAACGGAGAACGGGGAGAGAACGGTTCGGGTCGAGGTGGCGGAGCCCGCGAACACGACGAGGCAGCCCAGCACCAAGCTGTTTCGCGCACGGCACCAGCTTCTCCAGCAATCTCGCCTCCGAGCCTTCCGTGTGTGGGGGTCTCGCTCGGCGGGCGACGCCGCCGACGTTGAGGGAGCTCGAAGAGGCCTCGCTTCTCCTCCGCGTGCTGCATCTGCGATCCCGGGAACGCAGGAACGAACGACGGAGCAGCAACGAGCCCGAAGAGAGAAGCGAGCGAGCACCGGAGTAGGGGCGGCCGTAATGTGGTTCGTCGGCGACGGCAGTCACGGCGGAGCAGCAACGAGAGCGTGGAGGGAGAAAATTTCAGATTCAAAATTTCGAAAGAAAGAAATGGAGAGGGACAGACGAACGGGCTCCTCTTTCGTTTGTTTGAGAAGGAAAGAGAAAAGTTTAAGCCGCAATAAATGCGCTGCACAGAGACAAAGTGCGTGCGGGCTAGGAGGAGAGAGGGCGTCGGCAGGCTAGGAAGAGGAGAGAGAATGGGAAGAAGGCAGAAGACACCAAGTGAGCCCACCCCTCCACATGGCAGCTCGTGAGTGGCCGGGGACCACGCTGACGTGGAGGTCCCGGACCACCCAATATTTTCTCAACGGATTGTGGTAAAAAGTCATGTTAATAGGCCCACTTCTTCCGTGCTTTAATTACCTACTGAAATGACGTTCACTCTGTTTAGAAATCTGGACAACTCTACTCAAGCCAACAGGCTTTAGGAGTGGGGCAGCGAGGGGACAATGACATCGAGCTGGTGGCGTTGGAACAACAATGTCGGGGGAAGAGATTGGGTTGGGCAACATCGGGGCCGGTGGGATCAGCTGGTTAGGTCGTCGGTCGCGGTGTCGTGGGATGGCAGCCACGGAGAGAGAGGGAAGGAAGGAGGAGGACGAGGGGCAGCGGGAAAATTACAAAAATCCCAAAGGCTTCTTTTCAAAATTTGACTTGTGTCTTAGATGCCTACTCAAGAAAATTACAAAAATCTTAAAGGCTCCTTTTCAAAATTTGACTCGTGTCTAAGATGCCTACTCCAAACTCGCTTAAAAAACCCTATTTGCTCAATTGTAAAGAAGATCTATTTAATAGGCTCTGGTGCCATTCAGTCCCCTATCTTCTTGCTCAAAGGGAGTGAGACCACCAAGAGCTAGTTTTAGCATGATCAGAATTAAGAAATAGGGTTGATATTACAAAAAACCTTAAATTGATACATTTGAGATAAATTTATTTCAAATTATTTTTTTGACCACAAAAAATTACAAACTAATATATCCTTGACAAATATTCCATTTGTTAGTTTTGTTAAATTTTATTGTTAAAATACTTAGTTGAATTACACATGATAGTTAACAAATGTAGTAATGTGAGGTTTTATCTTTCATATGTCATACGTATAATAGTTTGTGATTTTTCGTAATATTAATCTAATTTAATTGAAATTAATGGAGGGTAAATTTGTCACAGATGTATAAATATATAATTTTTGGTGGCCAAAAAATTATTTTGAGATAAATTTTTCATAGGTATATATAAGTTTAGGGTTTTTAGTATAAAAAATAAATTATTCTAGGATAAATTGCAGTTATATTAATTTGAGATTTTCGTGGTATTAACCCTAAGATATATTATGTTCATCTTCCAACTACCAATCGATATTATGTTCATCTTCCAACTACCAATCGCCATGTCATTGATGCATTTGACCCATGAAATTTTTTTTATTAGAGCTTGGAACGAGCCTAAAGCCGGCCTAACAAATTTCAGCCCAAACTATATTTTTAGGTGTTCGGCTAAAACTTAAATTTTGAGTGAAAAATATTTTCCACCATTCGTTAACTAATTTCTTTCTTTTTCTTTTTATTTTTTATTTTTATTTTTTCCTTTTCTCTTCCTTCTCCTTCCTCCTTCCTCCTCCTTCTTCCTCCTTCTTCTTCCTCCTCCTTCCTCCTTCCTCTGCCGCCGCACGCCTGATGATGGCGAGCCGACCAAGATCTGGTTGCCGATCCGGCGAGCCGGGCGGAGCTCAGCCGAGCTCGTCGGATCTCGGCGGTGGAGCTTGGGCTCCCGATCAAGGCGAGCCCGAGCTCCGCCGCCGATCCGGCGAGCTCGCGGCTCGCGGACCTCTAGCGGGGCTCGGGCCTCACCGGATCCGGGCGAGGCCGAGCTCCGCCCCAGCCGGCGAGGCTCCGCCGCCCGATCCGGCGAGGCCCGAGCTCGCCGAGCTCGGGCGAGCTGGGCTTCCACAGATCGGGCGAGGCGGAGCCTCGCCGGCCCGGGGCGGAGCTCGAGCTGGCTCGCGACCGCAGCCGGTCGCTGGTCGCCGGTGGCTGTTGGGGCCGGTCACCGGCGAAGCTAAGGAAGAAAAATGAAAAGGAAAGAAAGAAAAAAAAAAAAAGGCAGAAGAAGTTGTGGAAAATGTTTTCCACTTTTCGAAGTGGAAAACATTTTCCTTAGTTTTGAATGAAAAATTTACTGTTGATGGAAAATATTTTCCTTGAGTAGTTGATTTTCCGTGAAACGAACACCGGAAAATCCGGAAAACATTTTCCTGGAAGTTATTTTTCGTGAAACGAACGCAACATAAAAGTCAATAAAAGCAAAGCAAAATGGAGACCAACGTGCATGGGATGGTCGGCCAGGGGTGTGCGCAAAATTAAAGAAAGAAAAGGGAGGGGAAAAGTAAAACAAAATTTATAATTTTGCTCAACTTCATCCTAAGAATAATTGGTCAGCCAAGGCTAATTTCAACCTTAAGTTGCACAATTGAAGTCCAAAATAAGACAGTCTCCCTAACCCCCAAATTTCACTCAAATCCGAATTCCATTTCCTTTTTCTTGGTATCTGATTTTCTGAACAAACAAATCCAGTTAAGGTCAGATTTGTTAGCGGAAAAAGCCCAAACAACTTCCATTAACCAATTCACTTACACTAGATGTCAAAAATCTCTTCAAATCGGCCAATATGAATTTCTGTTCGTTTTTCGAATTGTCTAATTCGGTTTTCCGTAAAAATTCCGAACTCACCAGAAATTCCTCGAAAGGTGAGTCATCGTTCCTAGAATGACTTATGACACGACAGAACTTCCAATTTCTAAAATCGAATTCAAATTCGCGGTTATTTCCAATCAAATGTGCTTTTAGTGTGACCTTACCTACCGGGTAGCTTTTAGGAGTTTTTGGTGCAATTGACCCGTGGTCGATTTTCTTCAAACCACAGTGAACCCATTCGACACATTGGCAACTCTCGGTGGTCGCGAAAATCTCAAGGTTTCAAATACGGACACAAGGTATCCAAAACGACAGAAAATCGGTTTAGTGCCGATCGACGAGAATTTTGCACGGGTGGCATCACCCACACTTGATCACATATCTCAGTCGAATCGACCTATCTCCGGTCTTTGATCGATTTTGACAATGCCGAAATGACCCTTGCAAACTAGCATGGTCGAGCAGTTGATTCCTAGTCGAATTCTCAAGTCTATTGCGTTCAAAATCCCTTAATGTCTTCATCGGATATGCCAGTTATCTCATGAGTGGCCAACTCAAAGAAAGACAATATAGTTACGTTGACGAAAGGCCCATCTTAGGATGTCACAACTCTTTCCCTCTTATAAAAATTTCGTCCTCGAAATTTAAACATTTACCAATCCTTAAACAATAAGGTGGGGGTTATTGTCGTCTCATCGAGTCTCACTTTTCCCGATTCCTTTTCTAGTCCCGTGGCGTTGTCAGACCATTTTAACTTAGGAAACTATCTTGGTACACATGATCTAATCTTTCTGACTCGCAGTCTGCACTAGGCTTTCCACGTACGACACTTTGTTGTTCACTTCTGATTCTTCATGATTTAGCACAAGCGTCGAGCTAGGCTCATATGTCCTCAACCTCGACATGTGAAAGACGTTATGCATTTACGCCTACTTTGGTGACAATGCAAGACGATACGTTAGGATCCTGATTCTTTATCTAGAATCCCTAAGGAACCTACGTACCTCGGTCTTAGCTTTCCCTTCTTGTTGCAATGCAAGGTATTCTTCATTGGTGACACCTTTAGAAAGATGCAATCATCAATTTATAACTCCAAGGTTCTTCAATGCTCGACAATACAACTTTTCTGGCGGTTCCGAGTGGTCTTTACTCTGACACTAATCATGACAATTGCAATCACTGATTACTGAGCTGACCCTGGCCTGTGATCTTTCTTCATTTCACTTTCTTCTCACTACTGAAATTTTGCACACTCTGCTATGTAAACTCCAATAGGAACCATCCGAAGGCTTTGCCAAAACTGGGAATTTCTAGCTCAGATTTTAAATAAATTTTTCACTAGCACTCCAGGGAGATAGCTTTCTGACACACATACACATTTGTATGTCCATTCAAATCGAGATCTCTTCATACTATACTAAGGTGAATTGGCTCCATCTATTAGTCGACCACTATCCTCATTGGAATCTGTGCCTCTCTGATCTCTTGACAATTCTCCGCAAGGTCACTTGCAAAATACCTCCATTCCCACTCGGCACTCCCGAGTGATTGAAAAAGTCTTCCTGGTTTATATTACCAAACTTCCACTTGTCAATACCTTTGACATTTACAATTTTTCCGGTGATATCTACCTTTAGATCGGTTACCGACCGAGCTAATGTCGATTCTAACCTACTTTGAATTGTCTGATCAATTACTGCAAGTGCTATAGTGGATTTCTAACAAGGTCTCTTCCCTGAGTGCTACATTGTCAGGTACACCCAGTCACTCTCGGAACTTGAGAGTTCCGTCCTCAAAATCTTAAAGTCAGTCCCCCTCTTATCAGTATCCTCTTGCAGGATCTTCTAAACATTCCGGTCTGTCAATTGAGCGTCTGATTCTGACCTAAATATCCGGTTCAATATTGAGGGCGGCTATAAAATTCAAAAGGTAGCCTATCTCAAATTTGAAATCCGAATTTCGAATCCTTTTTAAGTAAGGTCCATACTTTAACCAATATATTCACCAATGAAGACTCTCGACTCAATGAATCATTGACTTCTTTCGTTCCTCCAGGGTGATACCAGATAGCACCATTCTAGTCCTACCAAAATTTTGATTCACGACACCGTTTCATATTCAACTTGTTGGGTCTCAACTGGCGGGACATGTATGCAACAATCTTCTCATGTTGTATTAGCATGCACCTAGTAATCTGTAAGACACTTCACTAAAGATCTCCTACTTTCCAGGACCAAATGGAATGATCAGCACAAATGCAGTAGCCAGTTCTTACTTAAGCTTTGGAAACTATCATCGCACTTGTCTATTCCTATAAATTTCTCTTCCTTCTTAAGAGGTCGAGTCCACGATGATACTGATGCTGAAAATCCTTCCTCAAATTCTCCGTAGTAATCCATATAATCCATACGGCTTCTAATCACTGACATTGTTGTCGGTCCTGGCCCACTAACAACTATTTCAATCTTGGCTGGTTCCATGGAGATTCCTTCACTTGAAATCCTGTGACCATTCTCAGTTGGCTCTCGTGATCCACTGCACTCAACAAATATACTAGAATATCCTTGATAGACACAACCATGAATTGAACTCGTTATTCCTTGAACACTTAGTTTGCTAAATCTATGATAGCAGCTGGAGTGTTCATCAGACTAAACGGTCTTACAATATTCTCGTAAAGACCGTCTCAAGTACTAAATACTAAATTCAATCCGTCATTCTTTTTGATCCTTAACTGATGGTGTCTTGTTCTGAAGTTGACATTTGAAAGTATCGACACTTTTTTAATTGGTCACATACTTCATTGATCTTCAGCCATGAACACTTGTTCTTGGTCATCACCTATCTGAGTGGACGATGGTTGATGCTTAATTGCAATGAATTATTATGCTTTCTCTCACGCACAAATTGATGTTTCCTACAGTGAGGCAAGAGTGGCTTTGTCTTGAGTGCTAGCTCGATCGCAAATTCCACCTCTTTTACTGACAACAGCCTGACAATTCTTGTGACGACCCCTCTAGGATTTCTTAGACCATTGAGATGCCCTCAATCTTTAGTTCTCTCATCTGTCTTATCAATGACACTCGCCAAGTAACTTGGCAATCTCCGTCTAACAAGCAGGTTGCTTTCAACCAATGAAATTAACGAAATCAAAGATTCTTACTCCCAATAAACTCGACACTTTCATGTGCTAATGGACTAAGCTGGATTACTCCATGATCATAATTCGATACCACCGGATGCTCCATGAGTCTACTCTACTTATGTGGCGTCAAAGTTACACCTCAACAACTAGTCAAGCACAACTATTGCTAGTGATTCCCCTCTTTTTAACTTTATTTCAACAAATTGAAATTCCACAGACTTAGTCCCAAAACTTTGCCGCACTACTTTAATAAATTTTTCTCAAGTACATTCTTCCTCTGATTGGTATAGGATCGGTTTTATTCCCCTTTCTTTCGCCATCTTAATGGCATTCTACCTAGGGTCGCGGCATTTGTGCTCCCTTGGATTCTCACTGACATTCATTCACCCGATGGCCGTGCTGGTCCTAACCAAAGTACGCTCTAGACTTACTAGGTTACTGAATTCATCCATGCTTCCCTCCACAAATTTGACACTCATCTGGTGAGTCTTTTATTTCCTGTCAGGTGCCAACTTACACTCTTTCTTGTACTGGAGACCTATCTAAAAAATCCCATGGTATGTTCTATGACGCACTTCTATTGATCCATCCTATTGACGGTGACAGCAGTAATCGTTGCCAAGGTTCCATCTGCCTGCGCAGAGAGTCCATAAACCAACGTTCGTGCTGGTGACACCTACCACAATTTCTTGTCTTTAGAAGACAGAAGACTGATTCATATCATCTTCCAAGGAAACAGCATGTCTCATTTTGTCTCGATGTTGACCTGACTATCCCACCATTCTCATTGGGTGGAATAGAATACTCTTCTCCCGGCATTAGTCTTTTCCCTGACCGATTTCCATTTTTGCCTGAGCTGAATCTTGACTCAGATACTGTAGTCTGGCCTTTAATCACCATTCCAGGTGAGACCTCAGCAAAGGTGGCAACAACAACAACTGATCCTAAGCTTCTTGGCTCATCCAATTCCCAAGGAACATTAGCGCTTGAACAATCCTGTCAAATCTAGGATCGCTCGGTGCTGCTACACTAGTACCAACCTGCGGTGGTACTTTTACTCTAGCGCTGGTTTGAACCTGCGCTTAACTCAAGCTGGCCTAAGCCATCGCTCTGCCACAACCACCTCGGGTACTGACATTTCTCAGCATTTTACTTGAGTCACAGAGGATACCGTCCTCTTACTAGGAGTTCTTAGTTCTGGATCACTCATACTACAGGCTCTTATAGATGCCTGTTTTTCAATTCCAACACTAGAATAGAATTCGAGTGACCCACAAACAAGCCACCAATTAGCTATTAATCACATGCACCAGTATGGAGTAAAGGTCATTCCTATTAACTATCCCATGACTCATCACACTTTATCACTCCAACCAATGACCATGCTCTGATACCACAAAAGGGGATGTCACGCCCCAATCCTTCGAGCACGCACACATCCCTTATCTTGGTTGATTTTAAAATGTGATATCCCAAGACTACGTATCGCCGACCCTTTCATTTTAATTTTATGCGCAAGCGGAAACGATCATGAAAATCCCTAGACAATAAAACAATTGAATAAGAAAGTATGACTCCAAATTTTTCACAACCCGAATAAACCTTTTATAAACAAACTTGTTTATTTATAACAACAGGCTGTTTACAAATCTATCATCTCCACAAGAGGTAATGGTTCTATGACTCACTAGCTGGACACATTGTCGATCCTTCGATCTCCACTTTCCCAGACTTCAGGGCTTCTAGTCCTTCGTGACCGCCATCTAGGGACTTGAAAATGGTGATTTAATAACCAGTGAGACAATATTTCAGCAAGTTCTACCCCCTAAGACCCGATTAGTAAACCAATATGCCATATGGGCTGCCTATGCACACACGGGTCAAAGGACTTACCTTAACCTCAAATTCAACCTACATATTAGCATGATTCATAATTGGCACCCAATCAATCACAACAGATCGAAATATTGATCAATCGACCGAGTCAATTACATGTCATTTGGACCATCTCTTTGTCGTTTCAATCAATACCATAAATTCCCCATGATGGAATATCTAGTCGTCGAGCCCATGTGCTTTCTCCAGGATGACGTATCAAGTCTTTGAGCCCACTTGCCTTCTCTAAGATGACCTACCTACTCATCGACCCACGTACATTATTCAAGGTGAGATATCTAGTCATCGAGCCTATGTGCATTCTCCCGGATGACGTATTAAGTCTCCGAGCCCACGTGCATTCTCTAAGGCGACCTCTTCGCCAAGATGACATACTTAAACATTGGGCCCACATGCATTCTCTTAGGCACTAGTTCACCAAGATTATGCATCAAATCACCGAGCCCACATTCTCTTTTAATGATGCCACACTCAAATCGTTGGGCCCACGTGCATTCTTTTAGGCACAAGTTCACCAAAGTGATGCATCAAATCACCGGGCTCATGTGCCCTTTTAACGATGCCATAATTAACCACCATTCTACTATCGATACTGACAATCGATACCAAATCATTTCTCATTCAAATAATCAAATCAACAATTTAGGAACACATGCTAAAAATTAACCATTAAATCAATTTGGCACGATTCGAAGCTCAAATAAATAAATGAATTGCAACATGACAATCAGCATAAAATTTCGGTCGTCGTAAATTATCTCTAGCCTAATTTCCGAAAAATAAATAAATAAATAAATAAATTTCGAAAATTAACAATTAAATACTAAAAATCAAATTTAGGCCCGTAATGCCTAATTGAAGCCCGATAAGGGTCGAGAAAAATCTTGAGATACGTTCAATAATTAATAGTACATGTCTACTTACTAATTGCATAATTCAATTGCGTAACATGCATTGTAATTATCTAATAATCACAAAATACACTCTAATCTAACCACCTAATTGCACTTAATTAAATCTAATCAAGCCTTAAGCATAATTAGCAAACTAAGAAAGCATTGTGCAAAGCGAAGATCGGATCACTACGGCGACGGCACGACAGCGGCTGAACTTGGGCTCGCGACGACACCACGAGCTTGGATCGGGCCTAAAGCCGGCCCAACAAATTTCAGCCCAAACTGAGATTTGTTCTTGAGTTGGATTGGGCTTGCTTCGCGGGCTTTGGCTCAGAACAAAAGCTGAAATTGTGAACTGGGCTTGCGACACTTGCTGGGCTTGACTGAAGATGGGTTGCTGTGCGGGCTCAAAGGAGCTGCTGGGCCTTGCTGGACTGAGCTTTGGTTGCTGAAGATGGGCTGAGCAAGGCTAAGGAAATTGGGCTAACTTGCATGGGCTTTGCTGCTGGGCCGAAATTGCTGCATGCTTCAATTGGGCTCCAACGTTGAAGAAGCTGGGGTGCTCCAGCGTGGAGAGGAAGCGGCAGCTTGCTTCGTGGAGATGAGCCCACGTGTGGAGTCAACCACCGAAGGCTGGCGTCGAAGACGTTGCTGTGGTGTTGACCAAGGGCGACGATGCTGGCAACTGGGAGACGCGTGGGTGATTCGGTGAGTGGAAATGCGGACTGAAGGGGAGGTGTAGCTGGCCGCGTGGACTGAACCTCGCTGGTGGAGAAGCGGACAAGGGAAGCAGCAGCTACTTCGGTTGGGGAACTCGTACGGACGAGTGGCAGCTTCTTCGTGGAGATGAGCCCACGTGAGGAGCAGAAGACGCCAGTTCGGTGGAGCCTGCTGGCGTGAGGAGGTCGGGCATGGCAGAAAAGGAGAGACAGGAAAAACGTGAAGGAGGGGTTCGTTGGCTTCGTGCGAAACAAACAAGAGAGAGAGAGAGGGAGTAAACAGAGAGTGTCGGCCAAGCCAAAACAAAGGAAATGCGGACTGAAGGGGAGGTGTAGCTGGCCGCGTGGACTGAACCTCGCTGGTGGAGAAGCGGACAAGGGAAGCAGCAGCTACTTCGGTTGGGGAACTCGTACGGACGAGTGGCAGCTTCTTCGTGGAGATGAGCCCACGTGAGGAGCAGAAGACGCCAGTTCGGTGGAGCCTGCTGGCGTGAGGAGGTCGGGCATGGCAGAAAAGGAGAGACAGGAAAAACGTGAAGGAGGGGTTCGTTGGCTTCGTGCGAAACAAACAAGAGAGAGAGAGAGAGGGAGTAAACAGAGAGTGTCGGCCAAGCCAAAACAAAGGAAGAGATAAGCTTGACTAGCAAAGTCAAGAAAATTGGAAGGGAAAAGGTACACGTGCATGGGATGGTCGGCCAGGGGGTGTGCGCAAAATTAAAGAAAGAAAAGGGAGGGGAAAAAGTAAAACAAAATTTATAATTTTGCTCAACTTCATCCTAAGAATAATTGGTCATCCAAGGCTAATTTCAACCTCAAGTTGCACAATTGAAGTCCAAAATAAGACAATCTCCCTAACCCCCAAATTTCACTCAAATCCGAATTCCATTTCCTTTTTCTTGGTATCCGATTTTCTGAACAAACAAATCCGGTTAAGGTCAGATTTTGTCGCGACCTAATTTTCGGGTGCAACACCTAAAACTAGGTTAATGGATTATTAAGCCTAGACTTAATTCGGGCTCTCCCAAAGCCCATACCAATTCGCGACTTAAGTTCAAGTTCTTAACATGCAATTTATTTTTTCATCAGGAGTCGCCACTATTCTATTTTTTGGTGGGTCGATTTGAAACCCAAGTAAAGTAACGGGAGTTTCACTTTACTCCTACGAACCATAGACTATGGGTACGGGGACTTGGTTACACTAGATTTCTCTAATGTCCTTTCGGTACCATTTTTTTATTTTCAAAAAAAGTTTTTGCAGGTAGCTTAAATTGGTTTTAAATCTATTTTCTTAACATGTGAGGTGATCATGCGGGTGCGCAATCCACTAATTTAACACCCAGATAAACAATAAATAAATTGCAAAAACTTACCTCAAAGTAACGAAAACATCTGTAATGTTAAGTTAAAAACCACATCAATAACCCTAGATATGGTTTCTAATTAACACGCAATTTCTTTTTTTGTTTTCACTTAATTAATGAAAATCATGCAATATGCAATGCAATATTAACTAAATGACCTAATTCTAATGTCATGCAATTTCTAATTAAATGGACCTAACAACAATCTCTAAATGACGTGCATTTCATGAACATATTTTTAATGACATGCAATGATATTTTTGTATTTTTTTTTATAAAAATTTGTAATTAAAATTACTAACAATAAAAATCTAACTAAGGTGAGATATTATCTATTTGAAGTTAGGAAATAAACTAATCTGAATCCTATCTCAACTTAGAAATTTATCTCGATATGCAATTTAATTCCAAGATATTATCTAACCTGGATTTCATCTAAACATGCATTCTAATATAATTAAAAAGGTATCTAACTATTCTATCATGCAATTCTATACAGGAAATCAAATCTAATCTACATGATATGCAAATGCAATTTTTTTGTATTTTTGGGATAAATAAAGCGATTAAAAGATAAGCGCCAAATCATTCACGGTCATCAAATATATTATCCATCGTCCGAATTTGGAAAGGATATCTAATCAAACTTGACTATTTTGCTAATAAAATCGATAAATTGATCTTAAGCCTTAAAAGATCAAGATATCAATTTTATTCCCGCGTGATCAATAATTCCATCTAAAGCCTTATAGGTGGAATCAAAGATTATATGCGGTTGCGAATTAGGAAATAAATCCTAATTAAAAGTTATGTTTATCACCCATGAATATGACATTAGATATTAATAGACACATATTAGGCAATAAAATACCGAAATGAAATTTGGATAAAATAATTACCTAATATTGCAAGAATTATTGCCACATTCGAGCTTGACGGAATCGGCTTGACAGATGACCGGGAATAGCTTGTGGGTGAGGCTCGGCACAGCGGATAGGTCTCGGGTCGGTGCACGCCATGGCAAGGATGGCGGGGCTTGGGGAACTCGCTTGGTGCGACAATATGGCGAAGGACCAGCACGGCAACTGATGAGGACGTCACTGGAAACTTGGCGATGAATTTGAATCAACGAGATTTGATATTTGTTCCCTGATCACTCTCCGTGAAGCCTGTTGGGATTTGTTAATACTCAAATGTGGGGTCTCTCCTTGGCGTTTTCTACAATGACGAGGATGTGGGTAGAACCTGAAAAAAAGAATTAAGAAAAGAATATTAGTGGAATGCAAATATTTGATGTTGATGAAGGATCGGCTTCCCCTTTCTTGTCCTTTTTTGCAAAAAGCTTCCTCTGTCTCTCTCGCCTTGGACCACTCCAGACAAAGAGCACCGCTTCAAAGGCTTCTCTTTTTTCTATGCTTTTGGTTGCTCTCTTTTCCTCTCTGGATCGTCTCTTAAGAAATGATTACGCGCCAATCGTGAATCTTCCGATGAAGTCGACCCAGACCAGCCACGAAATTTTAATCTCACTGCTTCGGTGATTGAACTTTGCCGAGGATTACTCGCTGGACTAAGAACTCGCCTGGAATTGCTGAGCATCGGGCTCATGACACGTCTGGACAGCAGCTTCGTCGTCAAGTTTGGAGTGATGCTGGCGGAGCACGGCGGTGCGTTGGTGGATGGCGAACTGAAAGCTGGAACAGTAGGCCAGAAATTGTTGGGCACCGGTAATTGCAGGAGCAACGTGCAAGTGGAAGTATGGCAGCAACAATGATGACTAATGGATCTTGGGAAGCGGTGATAGAGCAATCCCAAAGTTAGGACCGAAAGAGCAGATCTCGTCTCTCAACGTGGCCGTGTATTCAATATGTGTGGCCCTTTGTTCGGTATTGAATTGCTTGCGACCACAACATCAGAACAAAACAAAGTCAATACCGAAAATATGGAATGAATGACTTTAATAGGGAGAGAAACAACCCGGATTTATCACAGTGAAATCACTGGATGACAATCAGTACTTGGGTACACTGGCCACTTCGATGTCTTGCTGCTGGAATTATCATCGGAGATGTAGGAGTTTAATCTAGGCGAGAAACAAAAATAAAATCACTTTAGTTCGAATAGCAAATTGGAATCGCACACAATCAAACTTTAAAAAAAAAGGAAGCTCGACTTAGCTTTATGATTGTCGTCAATATCCATGACGCATGATGAATGTGGGATGTCGTCAAGAGGACTGCACCATCCAATAGACCAATCGGAGAATTCTTGAGATCATCTACCCTTTAGTCATCAAAAAATGAGCCTATCTTTTATTGTGATTCGGAACGATCTCTTTACATGGCATTTCCCGAGTTACCATTTCTTATCACATTAAATCAAATCTCTATGATTTGGCAATCGGCTTAATTCTTGCCCATTTTTCACTTGATTTCAAAATTGTTGCTTCATTTAATAAAATCCGGACATCCATCAATTCCATATTTCCTTGCATAATTCAATCAAATCAATTTCCCTCATTTTCATTTTTTTTTTCTTTTTATTTGTTCAAAATGCAATTTTATTTTTCCAAAATTAGGTGTCAACAGATTTGTCGGCGGAAAAAGCCCAAACAACTTCCACTAACCAATTCACTCACACCAGATGTCAAAAATTTCTTCAAATCGGCCAACTGAGTTTCGTTCGTTTTCGAATTGTCGGATTCGGTTTTCCTTAAAAATCCTGAACTTGTCAAAATTCCTCGAAAGGTGAGTCACCGTTCCTAGAATGACTTATGACACGACAGAACTTCCAGTTTCTGAAATCGAATTCAAATTCGCTGTTATTTCCAATCAAACGTGCTTTTAGTGTGACATTACCTATCGGGTAGCTTTTAGGAGTTTTTGGTGCAATTGACCCATGGTCGATTTTCTTCAAACCATAGCGAACCCATTCGACACATTGGCGACTCTCGGTGGTCGTGAAAATCTCAAGGTTTCAAATACGGACACAGAGTACCCAAAATGACAGAAAATCGATTTAATACCGATCGATGAAAATTTTGCAATCAAGTGGCATCACCTATACTTGATCACACATCTTAGTCGAATCGACCTATCTCTAGTCTTTGATCGATTTTAATAATGTCGAAATGACCCTTGCAGACTATCATGGTCGAGCAGTTAATTTCTAGTCGAATTCTCAAGTTTATTGCGTTCAAAATCCCTTAATGTCTTCATCGGATATGCCAGTTATCTCATGAGTGGCCAACTCAGAGAAAAATAATATAGTTACGTTGACAAAAGAACTATCTTATCCAATCGAAATGCGAATCTGAAATTCAGGATGTCACACCGTGTAATGAATATTTTTTTACTAGACAAGAGACTCTTTTACTATGAGAAGTATAACAGGTAAAAGAATAGACGAGGGAGATTTTACTAATTTTATTTTATTCAATGGTGCCTCACCGTACACTCTTCTTCTGCTCAAAATCATCAACATGAAAACCTTGTGATGTCCACGAAGACTTTTAAAAAAATAAATAAATACTTACACCTACAAAATAAAATAACACTTTTTATCCCTAAAATATACATAGTTTTCTACCAAATCATTGAAATTTTAATTTATTCTAATTAATTCTTGAAACTTGTCTAAATTTTCTGGTCAGGTCCATCTCCCATCAATCTCTGACTGAGCTAATGTGGCGATCGGAAGAAGTCGGAGGATGATATGGGAAAAGAAATTCGAGGATGATATGGGAAAAGAAATTCATACTGGATGGTCCTTAGAGGCACATTTTCTTTATATAATTTTTTTTTTTGAAGAAAAGTATTATTCACTTGTAAAAGTGTTAGTGAATACAAGTCTCTTGCATTAGAGCAAAGTAAATAAAAAAGAGCAGAAGGGGGATAGAAGACCCAGTTGCCAGATAACCTTCAAGAACGTTAGGCGTTAGCAACCCAATCGACAACTAAATTCATTTCCCTATTGCAACGGGCCAAGGAAAGGCCATCAAAACCTCTCAATAAGTCACGGGCTCGGGTGATAAGAGCACCCACTTCCCCACCTGGTTGATCTGCATTTAGATTGTGCTTAACGGTCATGATAAAATTTAAGATGGGATAAAATTTATTCTATTATGCGTTTGATATCTACTCAAGACGAGATAGAATTGGATATAAATGAAATATAGGCCAGATAAAAATTATCCCATGGATGAAATGTGATAATAATGAATATGATTTCTAATATTCATGATAGGAAAGTTTTTCTCAAATAAAAACTTCTTTAATTAACAAATTTAAAATTATATTTCAATATAAATAATATTTAAATTCTAATATAAGAAATTCAAAATAACAAAAAATATCTTTAATTTAATCTTATTTTTATTTATATATTTGAATTTAATTATATCTCATAATATAAAATTCAATATATTAATATATTATATTTATTAAGTATATTAGGTATTTTAGTATTTCGGGTATATTAATATAGTTTTCTATTAATAAAATTTTATTAGAGAATGATGGAAATGGAAGAAAGAAATAAAAATAAATTAAAATAAGAGTAGAATAAAAAAAAAAAATGGTTACGAGAGATTTTTACCATCTCTCGTCTGCAAAATTTGTGGTTAATTTATATTGATAATGTGTTTTAATCAAAAAATATATATGATACAATATGAATATATCCAATTTTTTATTACTGTAATCACCAAATAATGGATAAGATATAGTAAAATTCCATAGATTTTATATCCTATCTGACCATATTTAAAAATTCAAACGACTAAATGTAACCTTAGAATCTGCTAGGCAATCTCAACATAGTCGAATTCTATGCTCAAAGCCTGTTTAGAACGAAGAGAGAAAGATGCGGCCTTTGTCTAAAGCTATAGCATCCTCTTGCTTGACTGAGAATGCCTTCACCGATCTAGCGAATCCGTCTACCGGTCGTCCACCGGAGTCGTGGCAGACGCAACAAAAAGAGCCATCAATATTCACTTTCAAGGTTCCCGGACATGGACGGTTCCACTTTTCTGGTAATTGTTTTCTTTCAACTGCCATTTCCCACTTGCTAAAAAAAAAAAAAAAAAAAAAAAAAAAAAACTGCCGTTTCCCTATCTTTGTCCATCTTGTCGCATGGGTCGCTTTCCACAATGACTTTTTCGCGGAGGCAACACGTTTTCCACGCTATACTTTGTCAGGGTCCGACATGTCAACTTGAATTGACTAGTATTAGGCACTTCAGGGACCTGGCTAAAAAAATTATCCAAGTTAAAAAACTTGACTAAACATATTAAAAGAGAAAGGGTTTTAATTGGAGAACTACACAAGTCCGGTAATGAGAAATTGAAAAGAATAAATAAGAATTGCAGTTATGAGAAAGAAGTCTAGGTGGCTTGGGTCTCACAACATTGAAACTACAAATTTATAAGGAAACCGACGTCACAAATGCCATAACTCATATAACTCTCACTTGGGGTTCAAATCCCCACCTTCTCAGAAGGGATGGGATGGGGACGCGTACGTTTTAGGAGTGGGTTTCGACTCCCACGCCCGCAAGAGCGGGCAAAAGTCCGAGAGCGAGTGTAGTGTAGGAATAGAGTAGGACTAAAAAAAAAAAAAATATTATATATATATATATCTATATAACTTTCACTTTGTTGCCATAACTTTTTGAAAAATTCACTTGAATTTCACATGAAATTTATTGTAAACATGAGTAAAGTAGGATCGCTCTTAGGTTCTAAAAGTACTTCGTCTATTAAGGCTACATTTGATTCATGAAAAATTAATGATTTAAAAATTATTTGTCAAAAAACAATCGCTTGTGTCACTTACAAATATAAATCGTCCACGAAAATATTTAGACATAAGTTGTCGTCGATAATATAATTTTTTTTATTGGCTAATTATTTCAAGTGATATAAATAATTAGTTAAGGTAAACATTTTTGCTATTGTCAACAATTTATGTTTGAACATATTCGTGGATAATGAAAATATTTTTTTGTTCATTTATTTTTGTAAGCAATACAAACGATTATTTTAAAAAATATTTTTCAAATTATATATTATTTGCAAACGGATCCTAAGTGTCTAGTCCATCAAAATTTGACATTGCTTGGGCACTTCATTGATTCTTCGCTGGCAACTCTTATTAAACGTGCTCTTGGGCCACATTTCGTTCAATTAGGACCATAGATTCCAATCCCTACATGTTTCCTGTTCGAAAGAAATCAAGATGATGATTTGAAATTCATATTAAATAGAGTTTCTTAATAATTGTGAAATTAGATTACCTAGCTATAGTTGGTATTGAAATTCCACTTCCATATTTCTGTAATATCAAAATATAAAAA
Source organism: Eucalyptus decipiens (assembly GCA_014182575.1). NCBI lineage: Eukaryota > Viridiplantae > Streptophyta > Magnoliopsida > Myrtales > Myrtaceae > Eucalyptus > Eucalyptus decipiens. Next base: position 60,468,034 of record CM024611.1, read on the forward strand.
AACCAACTCCTTTGCCACCTGCTGTTGGTCGCCACTAATGCCGCTAACGATCACTGTTGGTGGTCATTGCCGCCGGTCCCTGATGGCCACTGCTGGTCTCTACCTAGTCACGGCATCAGTGCCAGTGCTTCACTCACTCGTCGGCATGCTCATCTTGATCATTCTGATAAACAAGTTTTGAATCATGTTTGCAATTCTAGTTTAAGTCGATATCTTGTTGGTCAAATCTGATCAATTATTCTTTGAGTCCATTAGTTATCATGCTTATTTTCCTTTAGTTGTAAATTATCATGATGTATGGATAAGTCTAATTTTATCTAATTCTAATTTCAAATATTGTGTTTTTCATTGATGAGTACTCTCTGTTCACTTGGGTTTTTTCCATGAAACTTAAATCTGAAGTACCTACAACTTAATTTTGCTTTCATTGTTTTAATTCCACAATGCCAAAATTTAGTTTTTACAAACTAGTGGGGGAGATGGATATACTAACAGTTCATTCCAAACATATTTATGTGAAGGGCTAATACCTTAAAAAACCCCAAACTGGTACACTTGTGACAAATTTACCCCAAACTATTTTTTTGACCATGAAAAACCCCAAACTGGTAAACTTGTGACAAATTTACCCCGACTGATTATAAAAAACCCTAAACTGGTACATTTATGACAAATTTACCCCAAACTAATTTATTCGACTGCAAAAAACCCTAAACTGGTAAATTTGTGACAAATATACCCTATACTAAATTGGATTAATACCACAAAAAAATCATAAAAATTGTAAACTGTGACAAACGGAACGTAAAATCCTACATTAGTATACTGGTTAACTGTCACGTGTCTTTTAACTTAATAATTTGAGAATAAAATTTAACAAAAACTAACACAGGGTAAATTTGTCACAAGTGTACCAGTTTGGGATAAATTTGTCAAAAGTATACCAGTCTGGGGTTTTTGGTGGTCAAAAAAATAGTTTGGGGTAAATTTGTCACAAGTGTACCAGTTTGGGGTTTTTTAGGGTATTATCCCTTATGTGAAAAATAGTATTATTCAATGATTTTCTTGTCTAGACACCCCAACTCAAAATGGTATCTTAGAATGCAAAATTGGACAATCAATCGAAATGTCTCGAAACCTTATTAATACATGCTCGTATGCCTCCTTCATATTGGGTTGATGCTCTTCTCGCTACTGTTTACATTATTAATCGGCTTTCCACTCTTGTCCTATTATGATATTTCTCCTTTCCACTTCTTATTGGGGTTCCAATTTGATTACTCGTTCATTTGGGTTTTTGGACGTGCTTGTTATCCTCTTCTTCCATCTCGTGTCTCCCATAAGTTGGCACCTCATTTTGTGCCATGTGTATGTTTTAGTTATGCGTCGAATCACAAAGGCTATCATTGCCTTGATCAATCAAGTGGTTGTGTTTTTATCAGTCATCATCTTCCCTTTTCTCTTCCAAGTTCAATAAGGAGAATCTTCCCTTCGTTCAAGGCAATAATAGCCTTTATGATTTGATGCATAACCCACCGTTCAACTCTAAGTCCCCTAACCCACTATTTTAGTTCAATCCCTTCGCCTTTTGTTTTCTTTAATTAATCTATTCTCCTTACCTCATTTGGCCCTTAAGCTCTTCATTTGCCTCTCTTCATTTCTCTAGCCCAACCTTCTATCCCATCTCTCTTCTCCTCTTGGCCTATTAAACCTACTTTCAATTCTTTTCGCCTTCATTGCCCCTCTTTCCAAACCCATTCACAGTATCCCAAACTGACTCCTTTCCCAACCAAATTCCTCCCACACCAGACCTGAAAATCATCTCTATCTAGCTCATCCACTTTCATTTGTTCTCTTCCCCTCATCCTATGCAGACTTGTATGGGCAATGACCGTCTCGTGGGATCAAATATTAGGTACCCTAAGAGTGCCATGCAAATTTCGCTCTAAACCAATCAGAGCATGACACCTATCTGTGTTAGGTCCACATTGTCCCACTCTCTTCCATCGTCCCTAGCCCACCTCTCTGCAAATGCTCTGATGCTCTCTCTCCTCTGCTCTCCTTTGTAGACCGTCTCTCTCCTCTCTCTCCTCTCTGTCTCTCTCCCCGCTCTCCGTTCCGTTGTGGGGAGAACAAAATTGTGGAGAGTTTAGAGGAAATCATAAAGGTTGAGCCCCTCCACCTTTGCTAGTTGCTTCCATCGCCCCCCACCTTGACACCGACACCGCCGACGCTCCTTCGCCTCCCGCTCGCGACGTCTGCTCTCTCTCTCTCTCTCTCCCCCCTTTGCGAAGTCACGCCTGTCTTCCAACGAAACGTGACATTGACAGCCCTCCACCTCTGCCTCCGCTAGTTGCCTCCGTCGCCCTCGACTCCGATGTCGACACCGATGCCGACATCCCTTCGCCTACCTCTCGCGACCTCCGCTCCGCTCTCTCCCTCTTTCCTTGGCGGAGCATCCTTATTGGCCAATCCCGACGCCGACGAACCCTTGCTTGCGTTTTGGCCTCCCTCTCCGCGAGCGAAGGTCGCTATGCTTGCTCTTTCTCTCTTTCCTTCACAAAGCGCCCCCTACTCCTGAAAGTGGACGATGCCGATGCCGTCGCCTTCGCAAGCCCCACTGATAGAGAGGAGAGAGATGGTTTGCAATTTTGTTCTCCCCGCAACAGAACGGAGAACGGGGAGAGAGATAGAGAGGAGAGAGAGGGTCTGTAGAGGAGAGTAGAGGAGAGAGAGCGTCAGAGCGAGAGACAGTCTGCAGAGGAGAGAGAGCATCAGAGCGTTTGCAGAGAGGTGGGCCGAGGACTATGGAAGAGAGAGTGGGACGACGTGGACCTGACATGGACGGATGTCATGCTCTGAATGGTTCAGAGCAAAATTTGTGTGGCCCTTTTAGGGTACCTAATATTTTCAAACAACGGTGGAGGTGCATAGAGACATCTACGTTGATGTTCGTGCAAGGACGGGGCGGTGATGGCTAACGTGTATGGACAACGACGGTGGGGGGCCATAGAGACAACGACATTGATGTTGGGCCTGGTCAAGACAATGGTTTTTAATGACTTAAGGTTTTTTTTCTAATTAAATTCCAATTACGCCCCCTCTCCCTTGTGAATTTCAGCCAAGATTATTGCATGGGGTTGGCTGAATTTTAGCTCATTTGCCGGCTCAATTAATATCAAACTTTGATCCTTTAAGGGCCTATTTTAATTAAGCTTGAAAGGGCTAGACACAACTCTATTAAAGCTCAATACCAAATTTTATTTAAAGTGATCATTTTAGTGCCGGTCGTTATTAAAAATAGACCACTTTAGTAGATTGAATTTTTTAAATAATATACCAAGTCATATAAATTTTTTAATTATAAATATCACGTATTATTTTTAGTCGGAATCTCTCATCGTTGGCACTTAAGTGATCTAACAAAAACTTTTGATATTAAAGTAAGTGTCGTACACAATTTTTGACACTTCTAATGTTCTTTTGCCTCCTTAAGTTGATAGTAATGCAATATACTTTCTCGTCAGAAAAATATTAAGTTGTTTGGAAAATCTTATAGAGATCAATGATGTTTATTTATTTACGCGAGCATAGAAGGAAAAAGAGGTGTCCTAGAAGATCAAATTTATTGAGAGATGATCAAATTCGCAGAGTTAGAACAGTTCGCACAATAGTGAGGTTGAATTTTGAGAGAGCTACCCCTATTTCCATGGCCGCATTCATGAGATAAACTTTTGTATAGTACACCTTGAATAACATGGTATATCAATTAGACCTCGAAATCAAATGAAAAAACGTCTTTTATGAAAATAAACGTTTGCCTTTTCTGTTCCCTATTCTACGTACCTGTCCATCATACCATGCTAAATCAAGAAAGCGGCCTATAAATACCCATCAAGAAGGTTCCGACGCTCACATAAAAGCCTCTGCCCTCTACTGTCATTCATCTACCTTTGTTCAGTCACCTAAATCAAGAAAGCAGCGGAAAAGAAATGTCTCTTCCGATTATGGCAATCTCATCTTCTTCTCCTGCTCAAGAATCAAGCCACGTCCCTAAACGCCGATCAGCAAATTTTCATCCAAGCATATGGAGGGATTATTTTCTCAAATATGCTTCTGACTCCAACTCGATGGTAACATTTGAGTTGTTCTTTTTCTTGGATTATATTCGGAAATTTTTTTCATCTGTATGTTTTCTAGAAGCTAAGGCCGTAGACAATGATAATCTTGAATGACTGGGCACCATCCCGCTGCATTTGAAAAAGAAAAAGAAAAGAAGTGCTAGTTGATTCGAAACTCCTTGCATATGTTTTTTTTTTTTTTTTTGGTAAAAGGTAAGAAATTATATTAGAGCTTTGGAATAGTATACAAAAATTGGCACCAAAAACTTCCACTCTAACTGCAACAGCAGAAAGAGTGAAAGGGAGCAAAGTAACAAGCCAAACAGGCAAAAAGCAAGAGAACCAAAGCTAAACAGCCCAAACCAAAGGCCAAGCGCCAAACGACAAACCCAGCAACCCTCAGAAATACAAAAGGGAAAGGGTCGAAGCACAGAGAGCCTAAGAGAAGGCTAGAAAGCAAAACAAGGCACATACTAGACGCTTAGGACGAACCAGGCGACTGAGCAAAAACCGAAGGGTCAAAACCCCAACCTTTCTGGAGTCTCTTGTTCTTTGGAGACGCGGGAACATTTCTGAAGGTAAGAGCTCGGTCCTTGACCGCCTTAATAAGGTGATTCTTTAAATCTGAGATCGCGAAGGATTCTCGATGGAAAATGATGCAATTCCTCTTTTTTTAAATCACATAGCACATAGCTGCAAAAGAGAACTGTGCAATACTATGATAAAAGTCCTTTCCGGCTAAGAACTTAAGCGCCCAAGAGATGGTATCCATCAAGTTCTACTCCTCCAAGGAAGGTTACACCTAGAAGCCCAGAAGTATGCAAGCGTAGCAGAGTTGTGACATTCAAAGAAAACGTGGTCAATTGAATCTAGTTGGGCATTGCAAAAAGCACAAACCGTGTAATCAATTCTACTATAAGAGAGGAGGAGCATTTGAGTGGGTAGGCGATTTTTAGTAATAAGCCAAAGAAGGAACTGGTATCGAGGAGCTATGGCACTATCCCAGACTAGAGAAGCCCATGGAACATAGTCTCTTTTCGCTCTAATGGTGCTCCAAGCAGAAGTAACCGAGAAAGAACCAGTTGGATCACACTTTGCCAAGAGAATTGATCAGGAGCCAAGGATAAATTCGGGAGGACAATGCCCCAACTATGGAGAAGAGATTTTAGCATGTATCAGGTAGGAGAAAACAGGTCCGCCACATCCGCATTGTTAGGGAGATTTATACTGTCCATAATAGAGGCCGGAATAAAAGTGTCTAAGAGGCCACAAGGAAGCCAATGGTCATGCCAAAGAGAAACCGAAAGCCCATTACTGATTTTCCAAAAGAAGGAGAGCCGAAAAAACCTTCTGAGTTGTAGTATTTTCTTCCACGCCCAAGAACAAAGAGAGGGGCAGGAAGAAATCCAGAAATTCACTTTCTTTAAGAAATTTGAATGCACCCAGTGGCACCGCAAGGATTCTTTATTGGTAAAGAGTATTCAAATATACTTAAGCATTGAAGCTTTGTTGCAATCCTTCAGTTTTCGAATGGCTAAACCACCTTCTTCTTTGGGAAGAGAAACATCATCCCAAGATACCTTAGCACCCCCCCGGCCCAAGGTAGTGCCCTTCCATAGGAATTGTCTCAAGATACGCTCAATGGTCATTAGAACCGAGGGCAAGGAGAAGACACTAGCCCACAAGGCTTGTATGGAGTGTAAAATTGATCTTATGAGCTGAAGCCTACTTGCAAAGGATAGAAAACGTTGAGCCCAAGATTGGACCCTGGCGGTTATGCGATCTATCAAGACAATGCAGTCTGCTTTGCGTAGTCTAGTAGAAATTATAGGCACACCCAGATAGCGGACCGGGAGTTTCCCTTCTTGAAAGCCAAATGTCAATAGAATTGTGTTCCGTAGGGATGAAGGCCGCCCGAGAGAAAGATCTCGCTCTTGTTCTTGTTCGGAAGAAGCCCACTCCTCGCATATGTTGATCCCGACATGATTCAAAATTTCTACGTGAACCTTATGGCATGCACATATGACTTAACAAATGTAGGAAGGATTTCTCCACTATTAAAAAATTAGTCATGATGGAATGATTTTAGGTAATTTCAGTTCACATTACATATTGCGGTCAATTGGGTCATAGGCAACCTAATAAATTTCTTGCATTCTTACAATTTATGCCCTCTAATTATTTTGTGAACTTTCTTGTAGAGTTCTCCTGCCAAATCAGATGATCGAATTGAGAAATTGAAAGGAGAAGTGAGGAACATGTTGACAGATGCTTTAAATAAACCTTCGCAAAAGTTGAACTTGATCGATCAAATCCAACGGTTAGGGATCGCCTACCATTTTGAAATCGAGATAAATCAGCAGCTTGAACAAATCCACGAAAGCTATTTTAATTTTCGCAACGGCGATGAGGACAGCCACATGCACACAACCGCCCTTCTCTTTCGATTGTTGCGGCAACAAGGTTACACAATTTCATGTGGTATGTAATGTTCTAATTCTCATTGATTTATTAGTTGGCCAAATTATGTTGTAGACAATAGTTTGATGGTCCATTTGATTGATTAGAGTGAACACATAGCATCGCTAACATGTTTAGTTCACTATAGTTTTTATTAGTTTATTAGTTTACCTTCTCTATATGATTCTCATATCTCGAGTTCTTCACAAATTTCTTGCTTTGAAAAGTGAATTGTGCTTTCTTCTATTTCCTCGGTTCAGCACGTCGTTTTTCCATCGATTCCAGTTGATCTATATGTTTGAACATGAATTTTTCATAGTATCTCATGAAAACATCTTTTCCCATGTTTCGTTTGGCCATTCAGAAATTTTTAACAAGTTCAAGGACAGCAATGGGAATTTCAACGAATCACTCATCGCCGATGTGCAGGGACTACTAAGTCTTTTTGAAGCTTGCCATACAATGTTTCATGGCGATGATGTTTTGAATGATGCACTTGCTTTTACTATAATTCACCTCAAGTCAATTGATGAAGGAAAAGCAAGCCCAAATCTCAAAAAACAAGTGGGTCATGCCCTAAACCAACCAATCCATAAGGGAATACCAAGGCTAGAGGTGAGGCGTTACGTTCCACTCTACCAAGAGGAGCCTTCACATAATGAAGTCCTGCTAGCCTTAGCTAAACTTGATTTCAACTTATTGCAAGAGCAACACCAAAAGGAACTCGGCAACCTTACAAGGTTAACTTCATGGTCACATGTCTGAAATGGCTAGGTGTGCTAAGAACACCCAATTGTTATAGTTTTATATGTGCAATTTTAAGTTATCCTGAACTAAAAGTCATTTGTATAATATACAAGGAGTGTTATTCTCTTTGGTTCATCGGTCTAAAAACTTTCTATGATCCTCCCAATGATGTGTTTGCCTTAAATAGGATTTGTTGGTGAACTATAGGTGGTGGAAGAATTTAGATGTACAAAGGAAGTTCCCATTTGCTAGAGATAGGCTCGTGGAGATATATCTCTGGATGTCAATGGTTTATTTTGAGCCGGACTATGAAGCTGCCAGGGAAATACTCACCAAAGTGGCCAGCATGGTTACCATTATGGACGACATATATGATGTCCATGGCACGTTGGAAGAACTAGGACTCTTCACAGAAGCAATTGAACGGTATAATTCACACTCAAATGCTTTTCTCAATTTACCAATTCTAAACTTTCTTGTTCAAATTTGACCAACTGTTTATTAGAGTAGAGTGTGATACTTTTTGAACTTGAACTCAGTTGGGACATCAATGCCAAAGAAGGATTACCAGAGTACATGCAAGCGTTTTACAAGGCAGTTCTTGATTTGTATGATGAAATTGGTTATGAGGTGACCAGAAAAGGACGATCTTACCAACTCTTCTATGCAAAAGAAGCGGTAAGCCATTTGAGGTTATATCAATCAAATGCAGTTTTTAGTCCATCCACCGGCAACAAAATGTTTAAGTCCACCAAACACTTTAAAACTTGAATATTGACGCAGCTTTATGTTTGAGGATGAATCTTCAGATGAAAAACCAAGTGAGAGCGTACTTCGCTGAAGCCAAATGGTTCCACCAAAACTACGTACCAACGATGGAGGAGTACATGCCCATTGCATTAGCAACCGCTGCTATTGAATTGCTATTGGTGACGTTGTTGCTGGGAATGGAAGATTTTGTAACAAAAGATGCTTTTGACTGGTTGTTATATGGCAACTCGAAGATGGTGAAGGCTGTGAAATTAGTTGGTCGACTCATGGATGACATCGCCGGACACAAGGTATAAGAAAGCTCTACTAGTGAACAACATTAACTTATCTAAATTTTGTCTAATAGATTTTATCAATAGGATTAAAAATAATAATTTTCGCAATAAATGTGTTTACAGTTTGAGCAAGAGAGAGGTCACGGGCCATCTTCAGTGGAGTGTTTCATGAAACAATACGAAGTTACGGAGGAAGAGGCTAAGGAGGAACTCCGTAAACAAGTGGCCGATGCATGGAAGGACATTAACGAAGGGTTGCGCTGTCCGACCATCGTCCCTAGGCCACTCCTTGTGCGAATTCTCAAGTTTGCACGAGCTATGCATGTGGTGTATAAAGATGAGATAGATATCTACACTCATGCTGGAACCAAGTTAGAAGAGCACGTGACTTCTCTATACGTCAATCCATTGCCAATGTGATGGTTTGGAAGAACAAGTTTAATTACCAAGCCATCGTAGATTGCATTAGACAATTTTCAAATCTGCTCTGTGTGTAATTTTAATTTCTGTGTCAACCCCTAAATATTACTCTTCTCTAGCTTGGGCGCTCCTTTTTTTCTGTGGATATCAAATGAAATAAAATAACGAGTCTGTAAAAATGTGATATTGGAATATACTAATGTTCTATACAATGAGTGGTTCAGTTTCTTGATAAACATCAAACATTTTTTCATATATGCTGATGACAGTCTTAGTATGGTGACCAGCACAGATTACAATATCTAACAGAAAGGTAGCCAAGTTTCATACATTCAGATAAATTACTTCATTTATTGGCCGCATATACTTGATCTTGCGATTCTACAATCACGATACCCTTGCTATATAAACTCTAACCTACTTTGCATGGTCCTTATCGTATTATACTTATCCATATCATCTTCAATGTAACTAAACAATCACATCTTATTTCAAAAAAGTATATTCTCTATTATACCATATCTTTTATAAAAAGGTTACGTAATCTTACCTTTTGTTCTACATGACGCAATCTATGCTCTACACTTGGGCCTGGCCCTCTATGGACTCAAGCTCTAGCATAAGGGATCTAGCTGCCCGGGCCGAGGCCCCTAGTGCCAAGCCCGGGACCCTAGTGCTAATGGCTAAGATCCCCAGAGCCTGGGCTTAGGCCTATTGAAGCCGAGCCCAAGTTCATCGAGGCTGGCCGTGGACCCTGGTGTTCGTGCACAAATCCCCAACGCTCTGGCCCTAGTTCATTGAAGTTGGGCATGGGACTCCGGTACCCATGCCTAAATACCGGATGCTGTTTTCAAATTTTCCCATTTTAGATAATGGTAAGCCTGTCTTCCAACAGAGCATTATGAGATACCCACCAAAACCAGAGAAACTATTAGAAAGCAATGTAGTACCAATTGCCCAATGCAATTTGTTTCCTATCATTTTTACTGTAAGTTCAAAATAAAACCCATCAATTTGGTCGTTGTTCATGTGCATCCCAATTCCCAAAACTTTAGCCTATCAAAATGATGTTTGTTCTAAAATAGATTCCAGCCTACATGAATCTGCCTCGCTTTTTCTGGGGAAAAGTGACCGTATGATGCTGTCTATGCTTCTGACCGACTGAATGGCTACCGGATGTATGAGCTGGTCGTGTTGACATTGACTTTGTTTTTCATTCCTAAGGTTAGGTCGACAGGGTCTTATTTAATAATGCAGCTGAGCTGACAAAATCTATTAAAGTTCCAGTTTTAGCTGACTAAGATAATAAATTCGGTCAACTAGTAGGGATCAGATGTTCAAATTTGACCGTGTGAACCCGATCCGGGATTTATTAAAGGAAAGTCCACAAATCAGCCGAAGCAGAATGTGTGAAAATCAACTTCCGCATTGATGTCGGCGAAGTTAATCAAAAGGGAAACTAAAGGTTTCTTTATATTTTTTTTGGGTTGAAATTTCTATGTTGAAGTCCGACCGTGCCCAAAAAATAAAGAAAGAAAAAAAGAGAAAAAAAAACAAAGTATTTAAAAAATAATAAAAAATTATTAAAATAATATGCACATTAGCGTCGACCATGGCTCGATATCCATGTTAGCGGTTTCTTGCCTAAATTGGCTAAATAGACTCAACTAGCAAAATATGTAAAGATTCATAACTAAATTGACATAATTTAAAAGTTTAAGACTGAATTAACACAAGTACAAATGATTCGGGACTTTTTGTTAACTTTTCTTAAGTTGGTAACAAAAACCCACTTATACAAGAACCCAACAGAGCTTCGCCTTTGATTTTTATCATGAATTTCCCTGAACTTGAGACTCCCTTTATTATTCCTCCAATTTGGAATGCTATGAAAGAGACTTCACCTCCAAAATATTAAGAATGAAAAAGGTAAAGTAACAACAATTATTGACAAAAAAAAAAGAGTAACAACAATTACTAGGTTGCAAGTAGAAAATCAGGCATGCTAGTTTGGAGAATTGTCTTTTCTATTGAGAAACATTTTCATATGTGAAGAAATAAACTTAGTTGATGAGCAATGAATGTGTACTTACAATTGCAAGTATTGGTTATTGGTTGGCGGGGCAAGAAGAAGGTTCAAGTATTTTATCCAAATGGAAAATATACTCTGATCGCAATCACGAATCATTCGCTTGAAAAGCTTGGAAGTTTAAGGTTCCTAAGGTTCCTAAGGCTTGAAATAACCTTTATTTTTTTTGTTTGTTTTTGTTTTTTGGTAAGGTAAGAATTCTATTAACTTTCAACCAAAACGTTGTACAACAACAGTAACAAGGCACCAACATGCACTCAATATGACAAACAAATCAAAGGAGTGAAAGTGTGCCGAGCTAAAAGGAACGGGAAAAGGGAAACTACAAAGCAGCAACCCTCAACATAGAAAATACAAAGGGCACACCCTCAGCAAAGGTAAATAAAATAGAAGCAAAAGCACGACTCAATCTGAGAAACTAGACGGGCTAAGTTTCTAGCTCTTCTGCAATCTTATGTTGGTAGGGGTATTAGGTATTGGAATTTTGTTTGTTAAAACAAAATAAATGCTTTTTACTTTGTCCCACATAGAAAAGGTGGGAGCAAGTGGGTCAGTTTAAAAATGCAGGATTTTCCTTTTGTGATTAAAGGAATGATTGGGTGGGGCTAGACCCCACCATACCCGCGTGCGGGTGTGCGATTATTTGGCGCCCTTAGCACTTAGCGAGCCCGCGGTTTAATTAGCATTAATCCCTTGCTATTTATTTAATTTTTTTTAATTTGAGAATTTTCGGAAATGAAATATAAATGAAAATTCGAAATTCTATTTAAATAATAATAATAATAATAATTCCGAATTTTATTTGTGTTTTTTCAAGACAACCTTTGAAAATTGCTTATTCGGTTTTAACTTTCCCGAAGGGTTGCAATTGTTCGTTTTCGACTTTTTCCGAAGAGTCGCATTTGTTTATCCAAACAATTTTCTAAAGACGTGTTTGTTCGCTATTTTACGAAGAGTTGCAAGATGGTTTCATATATATACTTGTCCTTTTTCGGAAAGGGAGTGTTGTCAATTTTCGAGTCTTCTTTTAGAAAACTGCAGCCAAAATTTTCGATTGTTTTCTTAGAGAGACCCTGGAGAAAGACTTGAATTGCTATCAAGTTTTCTCATCCGAGACTTTGTTGTATCCTGGAGGATTTTTGCCGGTGACCATTAGTAACGTTGTGAGGCAAATAAATCCTAAAAAAAAGTGATATCACGCCTCAAAGTCCGAGTTGTTTTACTCGATCCGATTTCATTGTTCTACCCAATTTCGAAGCCATATTTTTCCAACATTAGGTACCTAATGGAACGTCAAAGCCTTATCCCTAAAAACCTTGTCAAGGCGTTTCTTCATAGCCGGCACGAAGGGAATCTGATTATGGAAAATGATATTATTCCTTTCCTTCCAAATGGTATTACATAAGGCTCCAAAAGCGAACCGAGTGAGAGTGATGTGGAACGAATCTCCATATAATTACTTGATAGCCCATTGAAGGTTATCCATCCACGAACTATTCTGCCAAGCGAAATTACATCTAGAAGTCCAAAAAATAGCTAGATCCCCAATAGTACAACAGCCAAAGAAAAGGTGGTCGACGGAGTTAGGACGACAAGAACAAAAAGCACAATTTGCATAAGAGATTCTCCCGTAGCTACGTCACCTTTGTTGATGGTTTCTCCTATTGTCTTTCAAAGATAAGATGGTTTTCTTGGATTCTCCTCTACAAATTTTTGGGGCAGTCAATATCCATTCAATAAGTGTAGCTTTTCTTGAACTTTTTGACAATCAATTTACAAATGATTCGGAGGTCTGGAGCTTAATCAAGGATCTTATTATGTGTGTATCACTTTTACCCCAATTTCTCCTTTTCTTCGTGCCCGATAGTTTTCCATTTGAAATATGATTAACCATCTGTCTATGGCAACCAAATTAAAGGTTCTAGCTCTCAGAAGGTGCATCGGCATTACCTGGACTCTAGACTTCTCTAAGTGCTTGATATTAGAGAGGTTCACTCTTGAAAGGTGTGATAGTTTACCGAAAATTGACTATTCAATTGGAAGACTGAATTGTCTAATTGACTTGAATGTAAACAAACAGCTGGCATTTTGAAGAATTGCCAAAACAAATGGGAGGGCTACTGAAACTTAACCGCGTTTCTTTGGAAATTGGCATCTTGACGAAGTTGGATCAATCAACTATGAGAATCATAAGCTTTCGACACTCAACGTCTCAAGAATATCAATCAGCTAACTTCCTAACTCTATCGAACCGCTAGTGAAACTCGAGTCTCTCTCTAATTAGCACTAAGATCAGAGAGCTTCCTATCTCGTCGGAAAGCTTAAATCCCTGTGGGCATTGGATATTTTGGGTAAGATGAATCCTATATCAACTGAAAAAGGGTGGAAGTTACCTAGTGCTGTTGGAACGTTGGAGAATTTGAAGGGAAACATGCTGAGCTCTGTGAAGAGTAAGAAGGCAAAATTCCTAATTAAGTTGGACACTTGCTCTTGTTGAGAATCCTAAATTTTTCAGTCAGCATGCTTCCTCGCCTCCAAAAACTACTCTTAAGTAGATTTCAAAAGATTTAAGAGTTGCTGAAGCTTCCCACAAGCTTAATCAATTTATGTATTTAGCTACTGTTAGTCTCTAATCTTTCGAACTTGAGTAATTTGGAAGAATTGCTCCTTTCTGATGGCTCACAGATGGATAAGTTCTGATGCAGACTTCTGACTTATTGTGGATTGGGAGGTTATCCAAATTGAACAAGTTAGAACTGTGCCGCTAGAACAACTCTGCATCGCCTTCATAGTTAAGCTCCCTCTCTCACGGAATAACTTACTTTAGTCTGGACTTGCGACCTCGTGCAACTTCCGCCTTCCCTGTAGGAGTTGCAACTTGATAACTTCAACTCGACCAGATCACGATTGCCCAACTTGAGAAGTTTGTCGTTGCTAGCACTCTATGGCTCACAAGAGAAAGAAATACAGCTCCATTGGCTTCCACATTTCACAAACTTGACTGTGAAGTCGGTTAAGATATTAGAGAGAATGTCCACCCTATCAAGTTTAAAGAACGTGATTCAAGTCTGGGTGTGGAAATGCTCAAAGCTGGTCGACATTAAATTCCTTAGGGTGATAGAATCACAGCAGTACTTATCAATCAAAGATCGCCAGCATGCTGAAAAATTAGGTGCTAAAGTCACCAATAAAGCAGAGTCTTCGAGTGAGTTGACCTTCTGTGGGAAGAGAGTATTCATTCTATCAACCTTTCTAAAGAACCTAAGATTTGAACCCTTGAGTATTTCACCGCAATGTTTCAATCTACAGTTATCATGCCATACAGACTGAAAAAAAATACATATTGCACTTAATCACAATCTATTTTTGAAGGTCTAGATGAACTTGCTCCACCAAGAACATTTTCACATAGGTTCAAAGACATGCTTAGTGAGCACATGCATCTGAAACGGCAAGCTTTTGTAGCTTTTAAGCGGAAATTCTTTGAAGTTTGAAACAGAAAGAGCATGTAAAGGGTATTTCAGGATTCGTGGAGATGGAAAGACCAAGTCAAATCCATCATTTTGGTTTATTGAAGAGCAGACTGATGGCTTCAAAAGATAACTTTCAGTCTCCTTTTGATCATACTCAAAGGCAATTATAATTGAGGGACAAGTGTTCCAGAAACAAAAACTCATGTTTGCATATCAATGTCCTCTGCGCTGGGGATGTATTATCTATTTTTTTGAGGTAATCTTTATCCTAGTGCAGTAGGAATTGATTTCCATATGGTTCAGCTAACAAAGAGGATAAATATACTAGAAGTGTCAAAAGTTATATATGACGCTTACTTTAGTATCAAAAGTTTTCGCCAGCTCACTTGCATATTGGCATGGAGTTCTTTGAGTTGTGCATGGTGTGCGAAGGGTTGGAGTTAATTCTAGGGAGTTGTGATTTTCTAAATTTGTGACAAGACGCTAGGGTTTCTAGGAGGGGACTGTGCTCTGTTGGCACAGATGTTTATATCCTTAATTTTTCGAGGCTTTAGTCTTTTTACTGTTTCCCGCCAACACTACTTTAGGGTAAGCATTTCCTTGAACATTTCGGTGCATGGTTTTGTCGAGACAGTTGGCTTTTGCATTGCGAAACAAAAATTTTGTATCGAATGATGTTCCTCTGTTTCTTCCTTTCCCTTCCACCCTTCTTTGGTCTTCTAGTGGGGGATTCGACCTGTGTTGTCTTATTTTTGATTTTAGAAGCCTCTACCCTGTCATAATTGAGATGTGGCTAGTTCATCAAGTTCTTTAATTGATTTTGTAGGCTAAATACCTTGTTGTGTTGATTAGAAAATTTGTTCCGGCTCCATGCAGTCAAAGCCTTTGTGACCCGCTCCACTTTTGTAAGGAAACTGGGATATAACTGACAACATGAATTCCATGCTCGAGAGATAACTTCTTGGCACTCCTCATCCTCGTTCCAATAGCTCTCAAAAAGAAAGAATTTCTTTATGTGACGATAGCTTGCTGAAGTATAATAAGTATAGGGCTATGGTTAGACCCCACAGCTGGAAGTGCATACTTCCATAGTACACAGCACCCAATCCAATTTCTCTTTCACAAGCTCCTCTCCCTCTCTATTGTTCATCCATGTATGCTTACATCCATGGCTTTCAAGCTCAGTGAACTCACAATCATTAATAAAAGCTCCAAAGGACAACATCCGAGACTGGTGAGCAGGACATTTCCCCATTTTTTCCAAAGGATAAATGATCTCATTAAAATCACTTGCACATATCCATGGTAAACTGTTGCTAACATGTATCTGTCTAAGCTCATCCCACAAAATTTGATGCTGCTAATAGTTTGTAGGGGTGTGGATAAAAGTAATACTAATAGGTCTACCTCTCTTCCCTTGACAACCGCTAGTATGAAACAAGTATGGATTAGAAGAGAGAACCTGTAAATAAGCTGGCTCATTCCAAAACAACGCTAAACCACCAGCAAAACCAACTGGGTTGAGAATATGAGCATGTTGGAACTTTAAATTGTGCTAAACACGTTGAATCTTCACTTCAGGTTGCTTTGTTTCCATTAAAAAAACTACATCGAACTTATTTTTGGCCATAATGGCCTTTAGTGCTTAAATTGTTAGGGGATTGCCCAAACCTTGACAGTTCCAGGATAGTATTCTCATTTGTGTGTGGGTGGCTGTTTGGGGCCAGCCACCAAAGCCCGGACTTCTGCTTCGTCTGCTGTAAATATGGGGGTGTCCATGAGATGTGAATCGTTATGGTCCTCGATCGTCACATCTTTTATTTCATAAGGGTTGTATTTGCGTTGTTTTTTTGCCGAACCCAAAGTGGGTTTCGACCTGATGTTCTTGCCCCTCTTTGTTGCTTGAATATCCATCGACTCAGTTCGAATACCTTTCATTTTTGTGTCTGCACGTAGAAGTGTTGTATAAACAAGGGATGTATGTGCTGCTGAGTGCTGAAGAAGGTGATAATCAGCTTCGGCCATAAAGTCTTTGGATCCTAAACCTGCAATAACTGTGGTTGTTGCTGTAACCGTTGGTGGTGGGGGCAATAAGGGAACCGTAGGAAGCTGTGAATGTGGAGTTTTAGGTATGGCATCTTCTATTTGGTCTGACTTATCATGAATGTCATAAAATGTATGCCAATATGGACTATGTTCCTTTACTTCGGCACGGAGCCAGTGGCCATAGGCCATCTTCTCTTTGCCCTCATGTTTAGCCTTAGTATATGGTATGTCTTTCTAGTACGTTGCATAGTGACCAAGCTTGCCACAGGAATAGCAAAAGTGCGATAATCTTTCATAACGAAAGTCAAGCCATAAAGGTTTACTTGCTATCCTTATCAGCTTTCCCGTTTTCAGATGTTCTTTTAAATCTAATTCAACCCTAACTCAGCCTACTCTTGACGATGTTCCATCCTTCAAATCAATCTTAACTTCTAGTACTCGACCAACCTGCTGCACTGCCCTGATGAGCATCCGCTCAGAATACCATTCTAAAGGTAAGCCGGACACATGCACCCAAAAAACACATGTAGAGAAATCATAGCAAAGCAAGGAAGTGTTCGGAATCCAGGGTTTAGGGATAACGAGATTGCCCGAGAAAAGCCAAGGGCCACCTTCCTAAATTCTCTGTTTGTCAGCTTCAGAGTGAAATGTTGCAATGCATATCCCTTCCTCTTGCTGTAAAAAATCGACTAGATCAGTTCTCCAGGCTTTTTTTCAGTGTGTTTTGGAAGGCTGGAAAATTGATGGATGGATTGGAAAAGATTTTACCAACAAGGGATAATCTGCATTCCTCTAATTTTTCAGGCGAAGGTTCCTCATCCCAATCATCTATAATCTGTTCGGTGGTGAGGCGACCTAGGCTATTACAGAGAGCTGCAAGGTGAGATGAGTTTGTATTGTGTTCCGATGCCATCCAAGCTAACAGAACACATATTGGAATAGGTACGTGCTAAACCTTGTAAAAACCAGACATTGCGCCCCAATAGCCAATCCAGAGAATTGCGAGGCAAATTGAAGCGGAGACGATATGATATGGATAAAGACTACCCCTCGACTAATGAAATATCCACAATTGCAGGTCAAATTGATGACAATCAGAAACATGCAAGACGCAATGAAGAAACTCCAGTGCGAACTTGTCAGTGGAGACTGATGGGTGAATGGCGCAGAGAACCACGACCAATTTTCAAAGCGAGATGAAGGTTGAGATGGAGGAAGGTAGTGGATTGAAGAAGGCATTAGGGTTTAGGGAAACTACCAAAGGGTAGGGAGAGCTCTACATAGCGAGAGAATTGGTCCAAATTGAAGTCTTCATAAGTTCCGGTTATTTCACTTTGGAAAAGTTTGATTGCAACAATTTCATAGAAGTAGATTACTGCCCCCGTTCATGCAACTAGCGAAGTAGAAATCTACTAGACAATTATGAGCTTGTTCCCTTCGCATGCATGCATGAGGCCATTCCATTCAATGCATATACTTTCCTCCCTATCCAATGTATGCTCAATTTAAGAGCATGTGGCCCAATGTCATCTTCATGTGGTTAGGCCACGACTTGGTTCGCTCTCCTTAGGATTTTTTATGATACTACTTAGAAATAAAAATAATCCCCAAGGTGAATGTTTGCTAACCACTATGTTAATGATGTATTAGTTAAAATGATATCTGATGCAGTGACGGGATGAGTGAGAGTTGTTTTGAGTGATAATCGATGATGGGTGAGTGTATGGAGAATGAATGTTGATGGGTAATTGAGAAATGAGGGATGGAATAAGATTGGAGCCAAGGTGTACATGATGTGCCACTAGCTGGGGATTAAGATTGAGATAAACAAAGCTCACCACTAAGGCCTACAAAAATTACTAGCCCAAGATACACGACTTCAGGATTGAAAAAGCTCAACACCAAGGCCTATGTGAAACCACTAGCCAAAGGTACAATACTTCTTTGGTTCACCACCGAGGAAGAATCCACCTTCGAAGGATACAAAAACTAGGAGTAATTCACTCTCTAAAGATATTCGCTCATAAAAAGGAAAATCTCAATAATTCATGTACTCCAAATTCACTGTCTTACATTTAAGAATTCACCTTATTATATAGAGGGTTGATTACATAGGAAATAGACTAAACATTAAACACAAGAAACTATCTAATTAATTAAAGACATAGGAATTAGAAAAGCACGATAATGACCTAGGAACTAGACAATGCATTAAAACATTTAGAAACTTGAACTTTGACTCCTTGAAAACTACAACACACTTAAGACTCCCTAATGACACTTGATTAGATGCAAAGTAATTAAAATAGACTCTAAATTCGTTCGTCTCCTTGGGCAGTCTAATGGACATCTTTGAAGATCACCAAACAACAAAGGAAATTGTCTAGAACAATGTTCGATTATTAGATAGTCTATGAGCAGTCTTGGATTGACAATAACCTTATGTATCGATGTCTTGATACCCGATCGACCACTATGAATTAGGCAACTTGTCCATTGAAGCGACAACTTTTCTGCATAATCGACATCTTCCACTTGAATCAATTGATAAAGCTCAATTTTCCCGCATCAATCTCCCTAGGTTATTGAAGATTTGTCCTCAATTTTTTCATTGCTTCATTTCTAGGACGGCCTTTCCAACGAACTAGATAGTACATTAGCTTCATACAAACAAATTTATTCAAACCATGCTGAAAAGTTGAAAATATGTCAAATATATTTTGACAATTGATTAGCACTTTGAGAGAGAATGCTTTGAGGCATATAAAATGAAATTGGCAGGTAATGTCTATGGCCGCTATAATCATTCCCTCTTCATTTATAACCTCGGGATTTGCATCAACAAATTTATGTGGAGATTCATCATCCATAATATCATAGTTGCTTGATGACGTGTAGATGACCAATATCTCTCCTTCTTTACTTTGTTCTATGATCTGGTCTTGGTCATTCGATTCGGACTCTCATGGTATGAATCTTGTTGAGTCTCTTGAAGTTCCAAGTCAATCTTCTCAATTTCTTCAATGGTGATAACCTTCCGTTTAGGACAATCCACTTGTAGATGCCCATATTCGTAACACTTGAAGAACTTGCTATCTTCTTCACCATCCATTTCTTTTGGGAGCTCTTTAACAATCTCCAAGGGCTTTTTGATTTCTTTCTCTTGTTTTGAAAAATTCTCGACTTGGTTAGAAGAAGTACATTTTAAGAAATATGTACCTTTAGTTGAAGACTTAGCCAAAAATCTCTTGCCACCCTTTAGTCGTTTCTCTATGAGGTTGATGTCTCTCTCCATCTGTCGAAGTTTGAAGCATAGTAAACACTCTTGTGGTTATTGTGCTTGCCTCCTTAAATCTTACTTCTACATCTCGTAGGCTTCTTTCTCATGCTATAGGAGACTCAACGTATGACGTCCTGATTTTCGACCCTGTTTCGATTAAATGAAATGGGCTTTTCATTGACGCACCTATGATCCTTTTTTTCCGAGTTGATTACTCACGAGATAACTAATTTATCTGGTGAAGCCATTAAGGGATATAAACGCGACCAATTTGAGAATTCGACAAAAAATCGATTGCTCGACTGTGCTAATTGGCAAGGGTCAATATGACACCATTAAAATTGATTAGAGACCGGAGATAGGTTGATTTGACGAAAGCATGTAATTAAATTGTAGGTGATTCCACTTAATTGCAAAATTCACGTCGAATGGCACTAAACCGATTTTTCTGTAGATTCTGTACCCGGTGGCCATAATTGAAATATTGAGATTTTCACGACAACTAAGATTCCCCTATGAGTCGAAAATGCACAATGTGGATCGAAAATAATCGACCACGGGTCAAACGCGCTAAAAATTTCTAAAAGCTACCTGGTAGGTTAAGTCACGCTAAAATCACGTTTGGCTGAAATTAATCATGAAATTGAACTTAGTTTCAGGAATCAAAAGTTCTAGCGTGTCACGGTTTATTTTAGGGACGTTGACTCATCATTCGAAGAATTTTCGGCGAGCTCAAAATTTTAGCGGAAAATCAAAGTTTGGCAATTTAAATTCAAGAAATTCGGAGTGGCAAAATTGAGTGGATTTTTAGTCTCCAAAGTGAGTTAATTGGTGAAGGGAATGCAAGAAATTTGTGTGGACTGCTACCATGGCATGTGTGGCCATTGAATTGAAGTTGTTTGGTGTGAATTGAAGGTGGAACTAGTGAAATTCGTAAGGCTGTGGACTGCTGCTGTTTTGGCCTCCAAATTGAAGTCTTGTGGTGTGGAATTGTGAAGGATTGGCTTGTGGAGGAAGCTGGACATGGATAGCAGGGGCAAAGACTTTTGTGCGATTTCATCATTATAAAGATATTTCAAGTGGCTTCTAATTGGTTATAAGTTGGACTTCCCCTCCCTCTTGTCCCCTCTCCTCCCTCCTTGCTAGACCGCCCCCTCTTTGCAAAGCATCATCTTCTTTAGCTCTTCTCCTCCCTTATTCCTCCATTGTTGAAGCTACAAGCCCAGCTAGCCTAGTCGAACCAACCGCAAGCCACCGCCAGCCCGCTTATTGCACCGCTCGACCGCTTCGCACCGCTCAACCACTTCACTCTGTCCGTGCACTGTCCACGAGTCTTAGCCCGCATTCGCGTCCGCAAGCCTGTTCGAGCCACTTGCGTCCCGTTTAGTTGCGGCCAAAGCCGCTTGTTGCAAGCACCTCCACTTGCCACTCAGTCGCTCGAGTCCCCAATAGCCTCGGTTCGCCTATTCGTTCAACTTGTCGCCTCGACTAGCCACCGTAGTCCTTGGACCAGTTCAAAACAGAACCGAACTCACAGCTTGAGCTATGAGCTTTGGGGCCCGTTTTCAGTGTCTTCCCGGCCTCTCTTGGTGTCGTTGTAGACCCAAGTTGTAGTCGTCGTCGCGCCGCCGTCGCCGTGAACCGATTTTTAGGCTAAACCAGTGAGTTTAGCTCATAATCTCCAATTATGATGCTAATTACATTTAAAGGTGGATTAGTGGCTAACTAGTGGATTAGTTTAGGCCTAGATAGGATTAAGGGTTAATTTAGTTAGTGTAATTAGTTATTTAGTTAATTAGTTAGATTAATTAGGTGGTTAGATAGCTTAGATGACTACTCTAATTAATGTAATGTATTTATCCTAAGCTAGGTTAGTTAATTAGTCCAATTAGGTGGTTAGATTAGCTTAGGTAGATTAATTAGCGGTTTAATTTAATTATTTTGTAATTTATTTAATTATTTATTATTTAGCGGAAATTATACCGGGATAGTCGATTGTCAGGATTTCATGCTAATCGTCGTGGTGCAGTTGGTTTGTGTAATTGATAACTAATTTATGCAATTAGATGCTGAATGATGATTTTTGAATTGTTATTTCAAAAATAGGAAATTTTGGTATTTAATTAGAAAAATACCGGGTGTCGATTTTGACGCCAAAAAGTATTTTAAATACTATATCAAATCATGGAATTTTAAAATGTGAGAATATCGTGTTTTATGATTCAATCGGGGTCATGTGTCCACGCACAATTATTTTACCAGATGTTTTTAATATTAAGAAAATAGGTCAAGTACATTATTTGAAATTAAGGCATTTGAGTGCAAAGTACGATGTCTTTGGCCGAGATTGGATGTGCATGTGATCGCTATGAAAACCCGTCACCCGATAAAAGTCGGGTGGGCGATGCTTCTATATGGAATGCCCCACGTTAATGGATGCCGGATTGCGGTAGAGGCTGGACCGATACTACTTCGGGAATGTCGTCTAGATGTAGACGTTGCTGTGCTCGATGGGGCGAGACGACGCCCGGTCATGCCGGATGACCGCCAACTATTGAGTTGGCCGTGGCCATTGGGTCGTAACTAATTGGAACACACTTGGGTGATTGATATAACCGCGCCCGATTATGGGACAAAATTATGCGGCATGAATGAGATGTGTCATAACGATTTAGCCTTATAATCGGAACCCCTATGATTGAGCGATACATGATGAGATGTTCCAATCAATGTCTATGCTTGCTGTGTTTATATATGTTATATGAGTTGTACCGACGTGCCGAAGGTCTTGAGACGAGGTAAGTCTTATATGATGTGTGTATAGATTGCCTCTAGGTGAATTATTTTCCTAATCGAGGTTTAGGGTATAGACTTGCTAAGACATTGTCTCACCTCGTCGTAGTGTACAATTTTCAGGACCCTATATGGAGGTACGACAGGTATGATATGGGGTTCCGCAGGTGATGGATTTTGAGCACACCTTTTTCCCTATCCTTGGAACCACCCTAACCCAAGAGCTAGTTGAGTCCACGGTCTGGGTCGATGAGGGCCTACCCAGTTGGTACCTCACCAATTCATTGCATGGTTCATTGGCTTTCCTCAAGGGGGTAGGGAGGGTCCCCTACAAGGTTTTGACGGGCCTCCCGTTGGGATCGGGGAGTGGGAAGTAGGGCATCCCATGAATCTCGAGACTTTTGATGGTGTCATGGTGGACCTGAAGCCCATGGTTTTAGAGCCTAGAGTTTAGATATCTCAGTAGCTCCTTTTTGGTTTAGACTCGTGTGTATATAAACTCAGTTTGTTTATAAAATAAGTTTTGTGAAAATTGGTTGTCCTATTTTCCTATCCCATGTTTGATTGTTGTCTGGACATTGTTTATTTCGCTTCCGCATGTGCATAAATCGATTGGGTTGGCGATATGTCCTGGGAATGTTGCATTTTAGTTGATCACCAAGGGATTTGTGCGCTCTCGAGGTTCAAGGCGTGACACAACATTTGGTCTACGTTGATGATGGCCAAACATTTCTTTCTTTCTTTTATATTTTTTTTTTGGAATGTAGATATGAGAAAAGATGCAAGATAAGTAATGGAAGAAATCACTCAAAATGAGTTCAATCATTAGCTGTGATACCAACTTGACGTGGTTGCAGGATGGGTGAGTGTTGTTTTAAGTGATTATTGAAGATGAGTGAGCATATGGGGGATGAATGTTGATGGGTAATTGCAAAATGAATGATAGAAGATTCTCGGAACCAAGGTGTACAAGACGTGCCACTAGCTAAGGATCAAGATCGAGATAAACAAATCTCACGACCAATGCCTATAGAAATCACTAGCCAATGATACGAGACTTTGGGATTGAAGAAGCTGACCACCAAGGCCTATAGGAAAACCACCAGCCAAGAATACAGTGATTTTTTGGCTCACCACTCAGGAAAAATCCACATTCCAAGGATATAAAAACCAAGAATAATTTACTCTCAAAAGATATTCGCCTAGAGGAAAATGTCAAGTATTCATTTACTCAAAATTCATCTTCTTATATTTTAGAATTCGCCTCATTATATAGAGGATTATTACCTAGGAAATAGATTTTAGAATTTGCCTCATTATGTAGAGAGATTATTACCTAGGAAATAGACTAAACATTGAAGACATGGAAACTTCCCAACATTAATGTCATGGAAACTAGAAAACATAATAAAGACCTAGAAACTAGAAAATGCATTAAAACATCTAGAGACATCAACTTTGACTCTTTGTAACCTACAACACGCTTAAGACTTACTAATGACACTTGGCTAGATGCAAAGTAATTCAAATAGATTCTAAATTCGTTCTTCTCCTTGGGTAGCCCAATAGTCTTCTTCATAGATCGCCAAACAGCAGAGAAAATTGTCTAGAACAACCTTCAATATAGTCTTTTAGTAGTCTCGGATCAACAAAAAACTTAAGTATCAATGTCTCGATAGCCAATTGGCAACCATGAAATCAACAACTCATGCACCTAATCGACAACTCTCTTGCATAATTGACATCTTCATCTTGAATCAATTGACAAAGTAAAATGCTACTGCATCAATGTCAAAGGCTTCAATGTTTGTGGCAAGTTGAATCTCCCATGATGTAGCAAAAATCAAAATCCCCTTAATTTGCGATGAAATGTAGTGAGAAGCATGAATGTTGTAAGCTAATGCAAATTGACACACACGCGCGCGCACGCACACACATATATATTGCTAGGCATCAACAAATTAAAGGCGTCAATAGCTAGTCCCCAAGCAAAAACCATGTCTATCTAGTGTTAGTAAATCAAGCTCTGTTGAAATCCATCCATCTCTTATCTTCATCACCTTGATGTCCTAAAAGACATTTGGTTGTGGTCCATTTATCACATGCAGAGCACTGAATCGAAGTTTAAAGTCGAGTACGTTGCCTTGCCTCGCTTCAACGGGCGTCCATAAGATTTTTTTTGAAGTTGTTGCCCTTCATCTATAATCTCTAAATGCTTTATATTTTTATAAGATAAGTGCACCAAAAGTCCTAGAAGTTATTGGAAAAGTGATTGAGTTCGAAACATTTGAAAAGTGCAATCAAGTTTTAATATTTGTCAAATTATTTCAATCAAGTTGCTCTATCAGTTCTGTTCAGTTTGCCTCTTTTTTTGAAGGAAGAGGTGCTAATGAGGGTGCCATGTTGACCATTTTAGAAAAAAAAAATTAATGGAAGATTTGATTTTAAAATTTTAAAAAATTAAAATATGAAAGAAAAGGATGAAAAGAGGAAGAATAAAAAATAAGATAAGCCAAGAAGGATAGTGTTAGTTCCAATTTAGGTGGAGGGAGCTTGGCAACCACCACACATTGGTCGGGGGCCGACGATCCTCGCCAGACTTTGGTGGTTGGTGAAGCTAGTGTGGTTCTTGTGACATCCCAAATTTTCGCTTCTGTTTTCTATTGAATAAATCTAGCATTTCATTAACGTGCCCATAGGGCTATCCTCAGAGCTGATCACTCTTGAGATAATTAGACTATCTGGGGAAACCATTAAGGGTTTTAAGGCAAATAAACTTGAGAATTTGACTAGGAATCGGCTGTTCAACCGTGTTTATCTACCGAGATTATTACGACATAAACGTAAATTGATTAGAGATTAGAGAAAGGTCGGTTAGATTGAGATATGTGGCTAATCGTGGGTGACATCACTAAATTAGGAAATTCTCATCGATCGACACTAAACTGATTTTTATATCGTTTTGGTATCCTGTGTCCATATTTGAATCATCTAGATTTTCAATACAATCAAGAGTTGCCAATGTGTCAAGTGAGTTCATTGTGGCTAAAAAAAAATCGATTACAGGTTATTTGCACTAAAAATCTCTGAAAACTACCCCATAGTCTAGATCACGCAAAAAACGCGCCAAATAGAAATTAACCACGAATTCAAGTTCGATTTCAAAAATTGAAGATTCTGTCATATCACAATAAATTCTAGGAATATCGACTCAGTCTCGGAAGATTTTTCTGTCAACCGAGACTTTTCGGGAAAAAGTTGGTTTAGAACCATTTTTGTTCAGTTAAGGCCGATGATTATTTTTGGTCACAAAATTGAGATGCAAGATGGATATATGGGTGAGGAAAAATATCGATTTGATCGATGGATGATCAATTGAAATTATTAGGGCCAAATGAGGTTGATTTAAGGAAGAATCGATGTCCAATTGAGGCCATCCTCCCCCAAAATTCGTAGCTCCCCCTTCCCCCTAGCATTTTGGACCATTTGACATGTCCAAGAATGAGCATTGGTGGCTCAATAGCAGCCAAGGAGCAATGCATGGTCAATAATGGGTCAAATGGGACAAACTTGTGAAAGAATAAGCCAAGAGGGCCGCTCCACCCTTATCTCTCTCTATCCTCTCCCTCTCTCTCTCTTATCCATCGGCCAAGCTCTCTCCCCTCCTTCATTGTCTGTGCGAAGACGCCGCGAGCCGAGGAGCCACCACACGCCATCGCCGTTGCACACCATTGCCATTCCCGCGCCAAACCGACTCTATTTCTTCTGTTTTGCAGCCCCAACTAGCAAGCAAAAAAGTGGGTTTCTCAACATCGTCTAAGCTCGTTTTGAGGTGTTTGTGAACCTTGGATCCTAGGCTCACTTTGGAGAAAAGCGACCCTTCCGCTGTTCCCAACATTTCAATCCGAATGGATTGTTAAACGGGTGAGTTTAGCTCACCAATCCTTTATTAGTATGCTAATGATGCTTAGGGATTGATTAGATTTAATTAAGTGCAATTGGGTGGATAAATTAGATTAAAATAATTAAATTAAAGATTTACCTATACATGTTAGGCAAATGGTTAGTGTACTTAGTAAGTAGACAAATTCTATTATTTATTAAATGAGTCTCGGTAATTTTCCGGGCTCGTCTTGGCTTCTAATTAGGCATTACAAGCCTAAATTGAATTTATTGCTATTTAATATTTAATTTTCGAAATTATTTATTTATTTATTTATTTTCCGAAAATTCAACCGGGATGGTCGATGACTGGGATTTTATGCTGATTACCGTGGTGCGAGGCTTATTTATTTATTTATTTATTTATTTATTTATTTGAGTATTACTTTGTGCTGAATTGATTTATTGATTATATTATGATATTTTCCTAAATTAAATAATTTTGAAAATTAATTGAAAAATAACGGGCAACGGTCGACAGTGCCAAAGAAATATTTTGGTAGACTATAGAAAATGGTGGGATTTATGGAAAGAAAATTGTTAAACTTTGGTTAAGGCCAACCGTGTACCCACACATGACATTTTATCGGAAAGGATAAAAAAATGGTTATTTGATTGTTTGCTTGGAATGGCATGTATACCGGCTCGGTGACTATACAGGTTATCTTAAGACAATACATTATGATATACCAGCTCGATAATTTTACAGATCATCTTGAGACAGTACGATATAATTAATTGTGTGTATACTAGCTCGATGACTCTACAGAGCATCTTGAGACAGAACGGTATGATCTACTGGCTTGGTGACTCTATAGATTATCTTGAGACAGTACGGTATGATATACCGGCTCGATAATTCTATAGGTCATCTTGAGATAGTACGGTATGATATTGATATACCGGCTTGATGACTCTTTTTGTCATCTCGAGACAGGACGGTATGATTTTGGTAGCTCGATGACCCTATATGTCATATGGAGATAGGATAATATACTATCTATATATCACCAAGGGTGAATAGTCTTGAATGATGATTAGACTTATAGATAGTATGGAATGGGCCGACCAAGAAATGGTCGTGATGACATGTAATCGATTAGGTCGATCGATCGATAGTTCGATCCCAATTGATTAGGTGATGTGATGTAATGTGTTCGTGTATATCTAATATATATATTGAATTATAGGAAGGAACTGAGGCCAATGTAGGTCCTTTGACTCGTATTATGCTTAGACAGCCTAAGGTGTATTGGTTTCCTAATCAGGTCTTAGGGAGTAAAACTTGCTAAAACGTAGTCTCATCCTGGTTGTGGGACAACATTTCAAGTCCCTAGATGTAGCAAACCTGGATTTTGAAGATCTCGGAAGTCCAGTGCAGTCTGCTAAAAGCTCCAGTTGGAGTATGGAGGATGATGAGGAGGAGGACGAGGACCCTTGTTTGTGGAACCCCCATCCTTGTTTGTAGACCTTGTTTCTGAACTTGTTTAAGTTGAATCTGACTTAGTAGTCTGCCTTATATGTGTGTGTGCACTAGTTTGCAATGTATATAAGTGTGGTTGTTTTTGAAAGTTCGGAATTTAATCCTACTTTCCTATCCTATTGCTTTATTGTCTAGGGATTTTATATGCTTCCGCATGGGTATTAAAATGAAAGGATTGGCGATGCGTCCTGGGACTTCGCTATTTAATCGACTAAGGTGAGGGATGGGTGCGTGCCCGAGGATCGGGGCATGACAGCTCTTGCTACCACCTTTACATACTAAAGAAAAAAATAAAGTAAGAACGTGTGAGGATAGGCAAGGTGGCAGCCCTCGCCACTTGTCGATAAGCACCTTGCCGCTAGCTACCCTTGCTCCTCCAACAATGATGGCCGTGACCCTTACTCAGATCTCCAGCCAAGGGGCAACTCTCACTCATATATGAGGTGATGGTCATAGCCCGAGACATCGAAGAAGATCGAAGAAGGTAGTGGTGCTCGACCGGAAGGTAGGGGACCTCTGATGATTGGCGGATTTGGGTGAGGAATAGAGATTTGGTTGCCATGGGAGCTAGAGAACCACCATTAGTTATGGCCGCAAAAACAAAGTAGCCAAATGCAAAAATTGATGGAGGCAAATTTGCTCCTCGAAAATCTTTTTTTTTTTTTTTTTGGTGTTTCTTCTTCTTCTTCTTTTTTCAGATTTTTATCTCTCTTAAATTTTGGAAATAATTTTTTATTTATTAATTGCAACATAGACTAGTTGGCTTTTAATATCTCTTAATATTTTTTTTCTAAAATGGATGATGTGACAACCACATCAACGCCTCTCTCTTTGAATAAAAATAAAAAACCATATAAGTTTTTTCCGTTAGCCATATTGGAAGGAGAGAGACTTAATTGCACCATTTTAAAAAGTTTTAGATTTATGCTGATTCATTCTTAATGTAACCATTCCTCTTCATATTTTTTTTTTCACCATTGAATTATGTAAACAATAGATAAATAAAGAAAATGAAGAAATTATATCAGAAAAAATAAATTTAAAATTTGATGAATATATTAATAAAACTAATAAGATATTCTAAGGGGAAAAAACACAAATTAGTAAAAAGGAAAAGATTCTGAATAACAAGAAGGTCAAATTACGAAGCTGACTATTCATCATGTGTTTTTTAATGGTTTATTAACACAAAAATGATTGATCAATCCATTATATTTAAAAAATTGACTATAGATTCGATGTACCCTTTCCTTTTAAAATTTTATAAATATTTTCATTAATTAACCCTTTAAATATACTTAATGAGCAAATTTTTGTTTTTATTTTACATATTCTATTATTGAGGCATTTTCTCTATATCGGATAGACTTTTGTAAAGCTCCACCGATGAAGGTATTATACGCAAGTAAAATTGGTAACTTACTAATGGATGCTTGCTTTCATGATGGTAAGTATGAAATCTAGTGGAGTAAAAGTTCAATACTAAGCATGTGTCAACCTATTTAGGAAGTTGCCACTGGAAACAAAATTTTACTGGTGAAATTAACAAATTACCTGCAAAATTAGTGGTCCGCTTTTTTTTTTTTTGGCCGAAAATAAAGCCTCTCATTCATTTGCGAAGAAACTCCAAATCAATCATTACAGTTTCGAACACAAAATATTCCGTAAAAACCTCGGAGGGTTAATGGAGTTACTTACATGATATGTAATTAATCAACTTCGATTGAAAAAGTAAATTATTAATGTCACCAAATGGACCACTTGTAAAACATTAGAGCAATTGGCAAAAATCATTATTTTAGATATGTGTCGATACTGTCGACCCGAGTGCAATAGATTTGGTTTAAGCGAAGAACGAATTGTCACCTGTCTTCAACGACGGGACTTATCGAGGGGGTGGGGGACTAAGGCTCCGTTCATTTCGAGGAAAATAATTTCCAAAAAATGTTTTCCGGATTTTCCGGCGTTCGTTTCATAGAAAATGAATTTCTTGGAAAAAATGTTTTCCATCGAAGGAAAAAAAAGTATTCTAAAGTAGTGGAAAATGTTTTTCACTTTTGAAAAGTAGAAAATATTTTTCTCACTTGATCTCTCTTATCTCACACATTTATAAATCATCACTTCCTCCTCCCCTTTCTTCTTCTTCTTTTCATTTTTTATTCGAATTATTTTTTAATTTTCTTTTTCTTTTTTAGTTCGAATTATTTTTAATTTTCTTTTTCTTTTCTTTGTTTCCCATCTTCTTCTTTCTTGACTAGTCATCGGACCGGGTGAACCTCAAGCTCGTCGATCTCAAACTCATGCTTGTCGATCTAGTAAGCCTTATTGACGCTCTCGCTTGCCAATGGGAGTGGAAAATATTTTCCTTCGAACACCGGAAAATATTTTCCGACACATTTTCAAGTTTTAGTCGAACACTAGAAAAGATTGTCATTTTCCTGAAAAATGACTTCTGGAAAAATATTTTCCGGAAATTGCCTATTTTCCGCAAAACGAATGGACCCTAGGAGAGAATAGAAAATTCTATTGCGAACCCCAGTTTCAATTTAAAGGTTGAAGTAGTTCCACTCAAGGAGCACACATACTTCAGCTGACATGGCTTCAATAGTACTAGGAATCCTCCTACTACTTGTTCCGCTTCCGCTTTCCGTGAAAGCTCAGACCCTCGGCAATGTAACCATGGGATCCTCATTAATAGCGAATGACAAGACCTCTTCTTGGCTGTCCCCGTCGGGCGAATTTGCCTTCGGGTACCGGGAAATGGGAAGAGGAGCTCATTTGTTGCCGATACGGTTTGAGAAGACAGAGTACAAAACCGTAGTCCGGTCGGCTAACGGGGATAATCTAGCACCCGAAGGTTTGAAAGTCCGGTTGATCGCCTGACCAAGCGGTGGTTGTGGACTGGAAGGGAGTGAGGTGTGGTCCACGACGGTCGTTGGCACAACATATGCAGCGAGAATAACGTCGGCGGTGGGGGACGTTCAGCCAACCCGACCGATACGACACGCCTACGCAACAATTAGACCTTTGGACTAAAGTTTAAGCTCGCTACTCGAAATGAATTACTCCTTTGGGAGATTCCACTTCATACTCCAACCGAGCCGGTCATCTTAGATGCTTACTGGATTAGCAATGCCCTGGGTATCGCCTACCAGTTTGATATTCAATCAAAGTGGTCAGGTCTACATCGTCACGGCTAGGAATGGAACGGTACTCAATATCGTCACCTCAAACACCATCCCCTGGTGGATTTTAGCAAAGAGAAATCCTTGAATATGACGGGGTCTTCAGGCAGTATGTCCAACCTAAGATGGTAAATTCAAGTTCCGGCTAGGCAATGGGCTGGCCAACGGTCTCTTCCCCACTCCCTTCAGATATATGCATGAGGATCACATGGTCCTGGAACTTGTGGCTTCAACGGCTATTGTACTCTTGGAGACAATCGAGATTCAAAGGCCCCGATGCCCTTTGCGCACCTAGATACACTATGTTAGATTCGATGAACGAGATGAACAAATGCGGACGGGACTTCGTATCACGAGTTGTGATGGAAGTAGGCTTGAAGAGGACTAGTTTGCTTTGCATGACATGCTCAATACAGATTGGCCACGGTCGATTACGAACTTAGCAAGTCACAAAGGCGAGGACTGGGTGCCGAGAGGCTTGCTTGGCTGATTGTTTTGTGCGATCCTTTGTTTTTCGAGATGGAAATTGTTGGAAAAAGAAGATCCCTCTATTCAGTGGTAGGTTGGATCCAAGTGTGGGTGGAAAAGCTCTGATCAAGGTCAGGATAGGTAATTTGGCTTTGACATCTCCAGGAAATAGCCAGAAGAAGAACAAGAACTCAACTTTGGTGATCATCGGACCAGTGTTGTTGCATAATTATGTGTTTTTGAACTTGCTTTTTATGATATCCTGATTTTCCACTTATATTTTCAATTGAATGAATCGGGTCTTTTATTGACGTGCCTATAGTTTTTTTTTCTCTGAGTTGGCCACTCACGAGATAACTAGTCTATCAGGTGAAGCCATTAAAGAATCTAAACGCAATAGACTTGAGAATTCGACTAGAAATTGATTGCTCGACCGCGCTAATATGCAAGGGTCATTATGGCACTGTCAAAATCGATCAGAGACCGGAGATAAGTCGATTCAATAGAGATATGTGATTAGTGTGTGGGTGATTCCACCTAATTGCAAAATTTCTGTCGAATGGCACTAGATAGATTTTTTTGTCATTTTCGTACTCTGTGTCTGTATTTGAAATCTCGAGATTTTCACGACAACCGAGAGTCGCCAATGTGTCGAAGATGTATAATGTGGCACGAAAATAATCGGCCACGGGTCAATTGCATTAAAAATTCCTAAAAGCTACCCGGTAAGTTAAGTCACATTAAAATCGCATCAGATTGAAATTAACTGTGGAATTGAACTCGATTTCAGAAATTGAAAGTTCTGTCATGTTACAATTCATTTTAGGAACGTTGACTCATCTTCCGAAGAATTTTCAGCGATTTTGAGATTTTTACAGAAAATCAATTCGACTATTCGGAAAAGAACGAAAATTCGGATGGGCCAAATTGAAGGGATTTTTGGCCTCCAAAGTGAACTGCTTGGTGAAAGGAAATTGTAGAAATTGTGTGAGTTTTTCTTCAACAAAATTGGACATCAAATTAGGGAATTTGGTGAAGGAATTGAAGCTATATTGAAGGAAATTCGGAGCCTTGAAGGGGGCTGCAAAATTGGGCTTCAAATTGGTTTATTTGTGGAAATAAAATGCAAGAAAGTATTAGGGGACCATAGGATAAGCTTGAAGACTTCTTGGACCTTGCATTAATGAGTTTGAGATATTTAATCTCGACTTTTCTCCCCCTTTTCCCATCTTCTCGAGCAAGCTAGCTTGGCCGACTCCCCTCCACGGCTCTCTTTCATTTTCACTTTTTGTTTCCGCTTTCCCTCATTCTTCCTTCGAAGCAGCCCATCCCCACGATCATCTCTCTCTCTCCCTCACGCTTGCAGCTTCATCTTCTTTCATCTTGTTTCCTTCGAAGACACCTGCTGCGCCACCTTGCTTGTCCCCTCTGCCACCAAAGCCACCTCCACCTTTGCTTGTCCCCTTGCCGCCTGTCCTCCACCATCGTGTGTCTTCATCGGTCCAACCCAGCAAATCCACTCCCTAGCTGTTGACCGCAGTGCCGCCTCATCCAACGCCTCGCCTTCACGCCCGCCGGCCTCCTTCGATCGAAGCGGCCCCACGCGGATCCAGTGCTTCTCCCTTCATCCATGACGCCACCCACCAGCGAATTCGGTCCAGCTCGTGAGCTTCCTACGCCGGTTTCAACCCGGTCCAAGCTTCCCTCGGCCTCTCCGTGAGCCCAAGTCTTGGCTGCCATCACGCCACCGTCGCCATGAACCAGTTTTCGTGCTAAACTGGTGAGTTGCATCTAATCCCTAATTAGTAGGGTAATGACACTTAGAAGTGGATTAGTTGACTATTTGGTGGGTTAGTTAAGTTAATTAAGCTTAGGATGATTTAGTTAGAGTAAGTATTTAGTTAGTTAGTTAGTTCAATTAGAATAGTTAGGTGGATTTAGTTAGGAATTAGTTGGATTATATAATTAGTGTAATTAGATTTATTTAAGTAGAATGGTTAGATTTATATGTTAGTTCGAGTAATTAGCCCGGTTAGTTTAGGTTGATTTAATTAAGTGCTTTAATTTATTTATTTTGTAATTTATTTAATTACCGGTAATTTATTTAATTATCAATTATTTTCTGAAAAATTAGACTGGGATAATCGGTGATCGGAATTTTGTACTGATTGCAATGGTGTGCTTAATTTATGCAATTAAGTGTTAAATTGTGCACATTAAGTGGTGATTGTAATTTTGAGTATTTAATTCAAAATTTGGAAATTTCGGTAATTATTCAGAAAATCCCAAGTGTTGGACTTTAACACCGAAAATGATTTTATATACTATATAAAAAAATTGGATTTTAAATTGAAAGATATCACTTTTTCTAGATCGAGTTGACCATGTACCCACACACGACTATTTTTATCGTGTATTTTTAATATAAAGAAAATAGGCCAGATTCACTATTTTAATTGAGGCATTTGAGTATAATGTATGGTGTCCTGGGCTGAAATTGAATGGTCGTGTGTTGGTTAAGAGAACTCATCCCAAGCATTTATGCTGGACGTTACCCACTTAATGGGATTTGAGTCGCAGTAAATTCTGGACTTATGCTCCTTTGGGAAAGCTGTCTTTGAGAGATGAAGCCGTGCTCAATGGTGGTGAGACGATGCCTAGCTACGCCATTAGACCGCCGAACTTGGGAGTAGGCCGTACCCTCGAGGGGCGAAATTATCAATTGGAACGCATGATTAATTGAGTTAGATGCACCTAATTATGAGACAAAACTATGTGGCCCGGTATGGAACGTGTTATAACGGTTTGGCCCTATAATCGAGACCCTTGTGCTTGTTTGAGAAATGCATGATGGTGTTCTAATTGATTGGGTATGAATATTGCATATGTCTATGATATAAACTGTGTTGACATGTATGAAGGATTTGAGACGAGGTAAGTCTCTATGGTTGTGTAGTTGTGTGGTTAGGATGCTTCTAGACGTATTACCCTCCTAATCAGGGTTTAGAGGGTGAACTCACTGAGATTTATATCTTACTCCGTCCTGGGCTCAATTCTTTTCAAGGCTGTAGAGTGGAGGACCTAGAGCCGAGCTGAGGGGATCCGTGGTGTAGGTCACATAGGACAACTCTTTTTGAGAGTCAGTCTTTTGAAATCTTTTGGATAAAGACTTTTGTACATGACTCAGTATATTTATAAAAGCATGTTTGTTTGTGAATGTGTTGTCCTGCTTTTCTATCTCGAGATGGTTACTATCAAGGGATTTATTGTTCGCTTCCGCATGTGCAATAAAATAAAAGAGTCGGCGACTCGTCTTGGGAAGTTGCAAAATTTTTATCAACCACAGAGGGATGGGCACGCGTTTGAGGATCGGGGCGTGATACTTTTACTCCTCATTAGCTATTTAACTTATAAAAGCTTCCGATCCAGAGATTCTAAATTTTCATGACCAGTCTAGATCAACCAAGCCACAGCCATGCCAACCTTCACCTATCAGGAGCTTCAAGAAGCAACATATGGATTCAAAGAACCGGGTAGGGGTACTTTTGGAACAGTGTACAAAGGTATTCTCGGATCCGAGGATACAAACTTTGTGGCAGTAAAATTGTTGGCAACAAGGACTAGAGAAAGCAAAAAGGAGTTTGAAAGTGAAGTGAGCGCAATTGGCCAAACTAACCACAAGAACTTAGTGCATTTACTTGGATTCTGCAATGAGGTTCAACACCGATTACTAGTGTATGAATTCATAAGCAACGGTAGTACGGCAGATTTTCTTTTCGACTCTTCAAGGCCTAGCTAGTGCAAAAGAATAGAAATTGCCTGTGGTGTTGCGAGGGGCCTCTCTTGCTTGCATGAGGGTTGCACCAGGCATATAATCCACTGCAACATCAAGTCACAAAATATTCTTATTGATGGCTCTCTTGCTGCAAAAATATCAGACTTCAGATTAGCTAAGTTCTTGATGGCTAACCAAACACAAACCACCACTGGTGTGAAGGAACCGGAGGTTATTGAGTGCCAGAATGGTTCAGGAATATGCATATTTCTGCCAAAGTAGACGTTTACAGCTTTGGCATTTTGTTGCTTGAGCTCATCTGCTGCAGAAAGAACCATAAGCCAGAAGCCAAAAGTGAAGCTCAAAGTGTATTGGTCACGACTGCTACCATGACAGGAATCTACTTGTGCTAGTGGAGAGTGATGAGGAGGCATTAAGAGACATGAAAATGGTGAGAAGATTTGTGATGACGGCACTGTGGTGCATCCAGGAACACCCAGATTTTAGGCCAACCATGAAGAAAATCACTCAGATGCTGGAAGGAGATGTTGAAGTCTCAGCCCCCAGATCCAAGCTCGTTTATTAGTTCAATATGATTTAGATTATTTAGACAACTAGTATCTGTAATAATGAAAAGTATCTGTATGGTTCATAAGTGCACCTACGCCAGAATAAACATTGTCATAATATGTTCACGTAAATCCAGTTTCAATCAGCTAGATCTTCCTAAAGTTTGAAATTCACTAGCATGTTGGCAATTGTTGGCAAAATTATTTTAAATCTCTTAGGAATTCTTCGTGGATCGTATTCCATTGTGTTGCAGGTAAAACTAATGTGACCCCATCAATGCATTTCCATCGACCATTTTGCTTCATCAAAATTGCATTCGATGCCTTAAAAGAGTATCTTAACCTCTTCGAAGCAAAACAGATCTTATCTGCTAAATTTGAATGGTGAGAAACCATATGAAGCTTGCTGATCTTCAAGTCGAGGATCAGTACCCTGAACTCCTAAATTCAGAAGGTCCGCTGCTTTTTTTATTCACGCAGAAGGGACTTTCACTTCCTTTTGGCAACCAACTTCTTATAGACCAAAGAAATCACAGTCCGCAAATCACGTAGTTGGAAGCATAATCAAACAAAGTTTCTTCTCGGTTGATCTGTTGAGAAATTGCGAGAAGTGACAAAAGAAAGAAAATACTCTAAGCATACATATGACTTTCCAAATGGTCATTAAAGATCTTGTATAAACCACTCAGCAAGCTACTGTTAATGCCATTGGACAATGGAAAGACCCAGAAGATCCAAATCTAGCATCAATTTGCATCAGAAGCTTAAAGGGTTCGATTTCATAGTTCTTTTTGTCAGTTATGGGGTCTGCCAGCTTATTTGCTATCGTTCTAATGTCATTTTTATTCACAAAAAGGGACGATATTTGGGTCAAGGTCTTCGTCTTTTGTTTGTTTCACTTGAACAGTCTGCTTGCGCCAATTTTATAGAAGTAGATGAATGCCCTTAATGCACCTGGTGAAGCAAAAAAAAAAAAAAAAAAAAAAATCGGATATGATAAAAGGTTTAAGAGGAAGGGAGAAGCATGACGGTTAGTTGCTAAGGGTTAACAAATTAAATCCCTAATTTTATGAAAAATGTTTCAAAAATTATAATAGTAAAAAATTTTACTGTCTATGGTGAGGGCCCAAGCAAGAGCCATGTCTATCCAGCCTAATTCGTGCGTAAATCAAGCTCCATTCAAGTTCATCCATCTCTAACCTACATCACCTTGACGTCCTAAGACATATACAGACTGTTTACAGAGCATATTGAAATTTAAAGTTGAATATATTAGTTTTCCTCGCTCCAACAGGTGTCCATAAGATTTTTATTAAGTTATTGACTTAATACTTCATCGATCCTCTATAAACTCTAAATGCTCTATATTTTTATGGTATTAGTATACTACATGTCCTAAAACCTATTATACAAATGCATCGAATTCTCAAACTTTCAAAAAGTGAAATCTTGCTTAAAATTTTTCAAATAGGTTCACTCAAGTTCCTCTGTTTACATCCATTTCATTTGGCTATATACTACTTTTTTTACCATTTTTTTAAAGAAAGAAGTGTTGATGAAGTTGCTACATAGACATTAAAAAAAAAAAGGGGAAAAAAAGAAGGAAAGAAACTGATTTCGAGATTTTATAAAAATAGAAAATTGAAATAAAAAATTGGAAAAAAAGGAAGAATCAAACATAAGACAAGCTGAGAAGAATAGCAGCAGTTCCCGTAAAGGTGGTGGCGGCTCGGTGACCACCCATGCATCGGCGAGGGGCCGACATCCCTCACCGGACTTAGGTAAGCTAGTGCGACCCTTGCCACCACCTTTGCATACTTACAAAAAGGATAAAAATTAAATAAGCGTGTGCGAGACAAGGGAGCCAGGCAAGGTGGCATCCCTTGTCACTTGCTGAGAAGGACCTTGTCGTTGGCTACTCTCGCTCCTCCAGTAATTACGGCTTTGACCCCTGGTCAAATCTACGACAAGAGGATGACCCTTGCACAGATCGGAGACGATGTTCATTGCCCACATTGTCAAAGAAGATCGAAGAAGGAAGTAGTGTTCGGCCGCGAGGTGGTTAATCTCTAGCGAATGGAGGACTTGAGCAAGAATAGAGATCTCGTTACCATGGCAACTTAGGAAACAGCACCAGCTATGGCTATAAAAAGAAGTGGTCAAATGCAAAAATCGATGGAGACTATTCTCGAGAATGATTTTCTCTTTAATTTTTCTTTTTTACAATTGATTATATTTTGATTGCAACATACAACATTCAGCTTTCAATATCTTTTAATATTTTTAGGAAAAATTTTAAATAAGAACTTGAAGTGCTCTCATTTTCTCAAATAAAGGCTTAAAGTGGATTTTATTTCAAACAATCACTTTTTAAAAAAAGAAGATCCGAAGTAGTTATAGCTATTTCAAATAAGGGCATAACCTCGTCGATTCGTCATCAAAATATTAAGGTCGATCATGGGCTAAATTTTAGTTAAATTATATTTAAAAAATTAAACAATAATTAAAAAATTACTGCCCCATCACCGGTGGGATGGTGGCAATGGTCAACGACCATTTACTATATCTAGATGAGGGTCACTAGCCCTTATGTAGGTTTGGTAGCCCTTCTGTAGATCTGGTCAGCAAGAGTCGCTGGTCCTTGCCAAGGTGCTAGAAATTCCATCATCCATCATGGTTGCCCCATCGATGATAGGGCAATAGCCATAGGCAAAGGGCCTATGTGTTTCCTTTTTTTTTTCTTTTTTTTTTTTATCAAGTTTTAGTTTTTCTATAGAAAAAGAAAATGAAAAAATGAAAAACATTAAAAGACGAAAATGCGCTTGAGTAGTCGGTGAGGTCAAGCCCTTCTTTAAGATCGATATATAGCCACTTTAAATCTTTATTTGACACAATGTTTATTTGGGCTCTTGTTTGAAAGATAAGTACACTTTGAATTCTAATTTAAAACAACGTTTACTTCAATGAAAAAGACATGTCAAAACCAAATTGAACAGAATAAACAAAGCGAATTGATAAATGCGGAGTTATGTTTATCCATCGTTGATGTAGCCGTTCCTCTCCAAGCTTCACAAGGCTCATTGCAGTCCAAAGCATCAGATCACCACACCGCCATGGGTCACATCCTCTGAGCGCATGCTCGATGCGGGACGGCACAACAAATTTCCACGTGCATACGCGCATTGAAACATTCAATTTCCTCAAAGTGACTTGTAATCGCTTTGATTCTTGTGTTTTGGTCAAAATAACATTTTCAATTCACAAAGTCTCCTCCTCCAAACCTAAAAGATCTTTCGGTCATAGTCTTCTGAATTCGTCTGCTTCTCCCTAGGAAAGACTTGCCTTATTATAAATTTGATAAGCTTGGCGCTACCGGTCGACGGGAATATCACGAAGTACGCCTACTCCAATCATATTTCCGTGCACGGCACTTTTCAGCAATATCATGTAACTTGTTGGCCCAAGTTCCAACTGTTAATGTTAGCAATTTTGCCAGCGATAAATGCAAAGAGTAATCATCCCCTTTCTTAGGAATTTATTGCTCAAAATAAAAGCTTAGTAGTGAAATTAATGGCTTGCCGACATAGATCACTTTATAAGATAGTAAGTTAGTGGCGAAGTAAGGAACTTACCAACTTCAAGCAGAACATATCTTACCACTCAAAATAAAAACTTAGCAGTGAAATTAATAACTTAAGAAATTTAACTGATAAATTACCAATTTGGGTCTTGCTAAGAGTTGGTAAGTTGATTACAAAGTGAGGAATTTGCCTTTGGAAATATAACATTGGTTATTAACTTGCTATGGAAATCACCAAGGTAGGCCCGCTTTTAGTATAGTAAGTTGCCAAAATTTTGAGAGATTTGCTAACACCAAATTCAATCCTAAATTGTAAGCTTCCACCATAAAAGTTAGTAAGTACCAATGAAATTAGCAACATGTCTGCTCTCTCTTAGGGTAGTAAGTCTCCCATGAAGTATGAAGTTTATCAAAGGTCTTACTCAGTGAAAAGTTTATTAACTTATTTTGGAGGTTGTTGTTGTCTTTGGAGATTACCAGTACAATTAAGGACTATAAAAGCAGTAATTTACAAACTTAAGCTTGATTCCATCTAGATGATAAAATCATTATTTTGTTGGTTAGTTACTAATTAATTGAAGGGGCCCAATTGTAAAGCTCTAAAAATCCATATTGTATTTTGTTGATAATTTACCGGTCAATGCAGGCTCACTAAAACATCTACCGGTGGATATTAGACTTGAGAAAGGTACGCTTTTTGTTCGTAAATTATAAATTATTTCGACTGGAGAAAGAACACTGCCAATCAACTTTTACAAGAAACTTGTAAATGTGAACAATAACATATAAAAGAATCGAGAAAAATAATTTGATTAAACAATAACTACAAGAAAAAAATAAATATCGATGAGAATATGAAAAAGTAACCTTTAAAAAAAATGATGAATGTATGATACAACTAATAAGGTATCTAAAGAGAAAGAAACATAATTAAGCAAAAAGGAAAATGCCTCAATGACAATAACGTTGACCAAGCTCCTAATAAAATAATACTTTTGGTGGTCCTTGCTGATACACACACCATTCCGAATCATTATTTACGAGAGAGAGAGACTCGAATTCTATAAACAACGCTGGTCTTCATCCTTGAGGCCGCAATAGCTCAAGTTTCCATCTCATATGGCTTCAGGGATGCTCGGAATCCTTCTGCTGCTTGTTACGCTTCCACTTTCTGTCAAGGCTCAGGCCAACGGCAACCTCACCTTGGGCTCCTCGCTAACGGCAGATGACCAGAACTCTTCCTGGCTGTCGCAGTCGGGCGAGTTCGCCTTCAGGTTCCGGCCAATGGGACAAGGAGTTCATTTGTTGGCAATATGGTTCGAGAAGATAGAGGAGAAGACCATCGTCTGGTCGGCGAATGGCGATAATCTAGCGCCAGAAGGTTCGAAGATCCAGTTGACCACCGACGGCCAACTGATGCTTGTCGACCCAAATGGAACAGAGTTGTGGTCTCCTAGCCCGACCGTCACTGGTGGAGCGTATGCGGCCATGCTTGACACAGGGAACTTTGTCCTAGTTAGCCAGAACTATGTCAACTTGTGGGAGACGTTTAGCCAGCCGACCGACACAATGCTGCCTACGCAACGGTTAGATCAAGGGACTAAAGTTAACGCTCGCTACTCCGAAATGAATTACTCCACCGGGAGATTCCACTTCATGCTGGGAGACGACGGAAATCTTGAATTCTATGCCACTCCTATCCCATGGGATGCCTCAGATACTTATTGGGTCAGCAACACCGTAGGCAGCGGCTCTGGATTGATGTTCAATCAAAGTGGTCAGGTCTACCTCACGGCTAGGAATGGAACAGTGCTCAAACTCATCACCTCAGGCACAATCCCGACCAGCGAATTTTACCAAGGAGCGATCCTTGAATATGACGGGGTCTTCAAGCAATATGTATACCCTAAGACGGCAAAGTCAAGTTCACTACCCAGTAACTCAGCCAAGTCAAGTTAAATATAATTTACGACTCATCTATGACTCAACAAGAACAAAAAATAAAAATAAAATAACAATTGCTAATCCAATCTCTTGAAAGATTTCAAACTACTCAGCTAATTAGGAGGCCTCTAGTAGTACAAAAGGCAAAAGAACACCCCCTCCACTGCCTTGTAGCTTTCTTGTTTCGGCTCCCCTCCACTCTGCTTGCTGTTGCAATTAGAGTGTAAGTTTTGGCGCCGTCTGTTGTTCTTTTATCCAAGCTATAAAATTCTTCACCTCTACCAAAAAAAAAAAAAGGTAAAAGAACACCCCAAGTATCACAACTTGGCAAAGAGGGACATATAAATGCCAAAACATCCAAAAGTTAAAGTAATACTTAAAAAAAAAGGACACTCAAGTGCTAACTCCAACTACGTTTGCAGGAAATCTGATGTGACATTATTTTATTAATAAAATTGGTCTACATCTTGGAAATGGAGAGTATGACCGTCTTTTTGAATTTCACAGAGATTTTTGGTTAATCAATGGGTGGTTCTATGGATGCTATGGTCGTGAGTTCTCGTGAGCTGAAAAATGTGAGAGAAAGTGAGCAAGCAATTGAGTGAGAGTGTGGGTTCTTGTGAGAGATGGATGGATAATGAAATTCTGTAGGCATTGGTGGCGAATCGGTGAGTTAAAGAGAGAGACCAAGTGAGCAATCAAGAGAGAGAATATAAAAACCCTAATTGGCCCCTCCTCAAGAATGCACGAAACCCTAGCCAAGATCGGGAAAGCTCAACCCCAATCGATCTGGCTCAAAGATCTTCGAGAATTCGAGGAGGAGGAGAAGGGTAATTGTTGCTGAGGAGGCAGTAAAGGTGGAGGATGAGGTCTTCCTCGTTTTGCAGCCCGCTCGGAAGGGTGCGCCACTGGCCCTCACCCTCACGGCTGATGTAGCCGGCGAAGAGCTTGTCCATCTCAAGCATCTAGGGCCCACTCTTCAGCCCCACCTTACTATAGCATGGGGTCTTCGTGTTGTCTATGTGGACCATGACAAAATGACATCATTTAGCATCGTCTTGCGTAGTCTATGTGGACGATGTGACGTCACTCACCTTGTATATGTGGATTTTTTTTTTTTCAGAAATGCCACATCATTTAAAATTCTTGCCAAAAAAAAAAACCATGTCAATTACTTGGCTGAAAATCCTCGTTGTTGGCACTTAAGTGTTTATATCTTCTCTGACTTTGATACTTAAGTGTATTTTTTGAAAGTTTTGTCATTTATTTGTTTCCCGTGCCAAGCTGTGGCATTGGAGGTGTTCTTTTAACCAGTACAAAAGATAGGTCTATGTTAAATGATCCTACACTTGAATTGTTTTATCTTTTCTTCAAACTAGCACTTGGCTTCATTCTTTAGCTCATATAAATAACCTATAACTCTCTAAACTAGACATTTCCTCCTTCAAA
The DNA here is from genome assembly GCA_014182575.1 of Eucalyptus decipiens. Classification (NCBI taxonomy): domain Eukaryota; kingdom Viridiplantae; phylum Streptophyta; class Magnoliopsida; order Myrtales; family Myrtaceae; genus Eucalyptus; species Eucalyptus decipiens. Next base: position 60,510,904 of record CM024611.1, read on the forward strand.
AGTGTAACGTGTACCATCGCTGCAGCGGGAATGTCATCATTGCATGCGCACAACGAACGTGTTAACTATATTATAACTAGGTGGGTCGTGTCCAATTTGGATTGTGTTAAAAGTGATTTTATTCAAATTGATCCATTTAAATCAATTGATCAATTTTATGTAATACAATTTTAGCAACTCAAACCCAACCCAACCCAACCCAACCCAACCCATATATCAATAAAAAGATGTCCATATTCATACCAAAACATTGAACCTACTTTAAGATCTTCATAAGAATATGCCATTTGGATAGATTTTTTTATCAAATTGGAAAAATAAATTAACTAAATAAAATTTGTTAGTTAATAAAAGAAAAACATTAAAAAAACCTGAACATTGAAATGCACATAAAGAACTGGAAGAATATTTATGTGTTGTGAGAAATTATACAAGGAAGTTACCAAAATAATCCTAAATCTAAGGTATTTGTGCCAATTAATCCTAAATCTTTTAATTTTTCCAATTTAATCATAACCTTCTAACGATTTGCCAATTTAGTCGTTTTAGCCAATTTAACTGGAAATCAGTAACGTGGACGTCAACCGTCCTGTGTAGCATAGTTGGCGAATGACAACAGACGCTGATATGGATAATTTTATTTTTTGAATAATATTCTGAATTTTTTTTATTTTCCTTTTCCTTTTCCTTATTCATTCATTATTTTTTTTTTTTAAAGTCTGGCGAGGGTCACCGACTGACCACAAGTGAGGGCCAAAGACTCTCGCCGGCTTGTAAAAGTTGTTCTAACATCATAGAAAAAAAGAAAAGAAAGAAAGAAAAAGAAAAGAAAAGTATATAATATAATATAATAAAAAATTGTAAAAAATTAAGAACATTTTTTAAAAAATAAAAAAATTATAAAAATTATTCTAACATCACCAACTCCACCCAACACATTGCGTGCTTTATTCACTACTAGAACACCGGTAAAAAGTTCTTTATTTTTCATATGGATTTGAAACAGGTTACATATCAAACCATTTAAGATAGTAAATTGTTAAAATTTATTTCTTGAACCCACTTAAGCCCATTTTAAAAACATAAAACAACACATTTTTAACCTACACCATCAAATATGAGTTAAAATACGATTTTTTTTTTTTTACCCATTTGGCCGCCTCTAATGACAACCATGTTCAAAAATAATTCCACATGCAATATAATCATCTTCACATTTTATTCCAAGCCGGGAAAAACACCACACGATAAACACCATTCCGTAGATGAATGGGGTCAATGGAGCAAAGAGACACAAATTATTAGAATACATACATGAATATAGAGCAAAAGGCACGCAATACCCTAAAAAATCTACGCCGGCTTTCTTGTCGTTAAAATATCTCTTATTGCTTGATAATGGAATTTATAGACTCTTTATATACATGTGATATCCTTCCATTTAGTAGCTTAAGCTACTTTTAACTTGGATTGCACACGAGATGGAGGTTTTAATACATGTGGTCTTCTGAAGTGGAAAATTGTCCAAAAAAATCCTAAACTTATTTCATTTTTGTCAATTCAGTTATAAATTTTTTAATTTTGCCAATCCAATCCTATACATTTTTATTTCTTGCCAATTCAATCCGTCCGGCCAATTTTGACTGGAAATTGCTGACATGGATGGCCAGCACTGACGTGACACTTTTTTAAATAATATTTCATAATATTTTGAATTTTTATGGTTTTTTCTTTTTTACTTTTTAGGGGGGTTTGGTGCATGCTAAATGGATATTAGCTATCTCACATCGCTTGGGAGAAGCCCTATGGCCTATTTTATAACTCTTTGCGGTAGCCATAAATTTAAAAACATAAAAAAAATTATTAAAATATCATTTAAAAAAGTGTCACATTAGCGCCGATTGTCCACATTAGCAATTTCATATCAAAATTGACTAGATGGACTTAATTGGCAATAAATGAAAATGTTTAAGATTAAATTGGCAAAATGTGAAAAATTTTAGGACTGAAATGACAAAATTGAAAAGTTTAGGACTGAATTGGCAAAAGTGTAATAGGTTTTAGACTATTTGGACAATTTCCCTATTCCGGAGCTTGTGACAATGCAATTCTTGTTAGAAAAATCTTATAATATGTCGCGAGCTCCCCTAACTGTAAACCATCTAGAGTTTAACTAATAAATTATTAAGTTCAAACCTAATTCATGCTCTCTTAAACCTGTACCAACTTACAACTTAAGTTCAAGTTGTTAACAAGCAAGATTGATTTATTTCGAAATCACCACTAATCAATTTTTTATGGATCGATTAGAAACCCATGTAAAGTATGGGAGTATATTTTACTTTTATGAACCGGAGATTAAATGGATTCAGGAACTTGTTTATACTAGATTATTTTAATGCTCTTTTGGTGCCTTTTCTCTTCTATCAAAAAAAAAGTTTGTCAAGCAATTTAGATTGATTTTAATCCCATCGAAGCATGGGAGGGTATTTTACTTTTATGAATCAGAGATTAAATGGATTCATGGACTTTTTTATACTAGATTATTTTAACGCTCTTTCGGTACATTTTCTCTTTTATTAAAAAAAAATGTTTGTCGGGCAATTTGGATTAATTTTAACCCCATTGAAGCAAAGCAATTTGCAACTATGTTAATTAAAGCAATATTTAAACCAAAATATGGTTTCCAATTACCATATAATTTCAATTAATTCTTTTTGAGAATTTATTTTTTGTCATGCCCCAATCCTCGAGCGTGCGCCCATCCCTCACTAGTTGATTAAATAGCAACGTCTCGGAACGCATCACCAACCCTCTCATTTTAATACGCATGCATAAGCATATAAAATCCCCAGATAATAAGATAATGGGATAGGAAAGTAGGGCCAATTTTTCACAAAATACATTTTTATAAACACCCAGGTATATACACAAAGGTTTACAAAATGGATTAGCTCCCAACAAAAGAGAATTGTCCTACGACTAGCTAGCCAGATAAAATTGCCGATTCTTCGGGCTTCACTTTTCAAACTCCGGGGCTTCTAGTCCTTCACCAATACCATCTAAGGACCTGAAAATAGTTATACAATAACTAGTGAGATAATGCTTCAGCAAGTTATACACCATAAGACCCGATTAGGAAGCGAATACAGCAAGTTATACACCATAAGACTTGTTGACACATAATCTTGGCAAATCTAGGAAAATAAGGAAAATAAAAATTGCATCGGAACAAATAAAAGGAAAAAAATGAAAAAAATGGAGGAAATTGATTTGATTGATTATGCATGGAAATTTGAAATTTTGATGAGTATTCGGATTTCGTTAAATACAAAAGCAATTTAAAAATCAAGTGAATAAGAGGCAAGAATTTTGCAAAATGAAAGAAATCTGAGCAGAATCAAGCTGATTGTGAAATTATGCTCTGATTTGCAGTTTTGATTTAATGTGACAGAAGATGGAAACTCGAAAAATGCCATACAAAGCGGCCGTTCAGAATTAGTATAAAAGAGAGTTTCATTTTTCGTAATTAGGGCAGATTTTTCGAAAATTGAGAGCAAAAAATTTGAGAAAAATTGGTGCAAAACTTCGTGGAAGAATTCAAAAGAGGGAGTAGTCGAAGTCAACGGGGCTTGCCGAGAAAAGACAAAAACGGAAGAGGGTACAGAGAGAAAAGGGGAGAGATGACGTAAGAGCAGAGGGAGAAAAAAAAAAAAAGCAAAATAAAGTCACTGTTCATCTTCCTCCTTTGCACCCGCCGCATGTGTCTCCCATCGCCGCCGTGCCTCGTACCCGCGACCGCTGCTGCCTAGCCCGACGCCGGAGCTCCGAAGGTCGCCGCTCCGACCTCGCCGCGCCACCGCCCGCCGCCTCGCCCGAGCACCGACACCTCGACTCGCTCACCCGACCCCCGCACCACCGTTTGGAGCCCGACGCCGCTGCACCTCGCAACTTGCGACACACCCGTCGCCAATTTCGGTCCGTTGCTCGCCACCGCCTCAGCATCCCGCTCGGCCCCGTCACGCCCACCAGACTCTGCTTGTGCGCCCAACGTGAGCACCCGAGCACCTTCAGCCCCCTCGTCTTGGCAATCAAAAATTGTGGGTTGCGTTTCCTTCACGTCCAAGTACTAGCAAAGTTGAACTTTGCTTCTTGCTCCTTGAAGGCTCCAGTAACAATTATACTATTATTTTAATATGTGCCCATTCATTCCTTCATGCGTACACTTGCTGCCCACATCCAGACTTCATGCATAATGGACTTCCTGTTTTTATATTAGGTGTTGACTCCAACACTCTCCCTCAACACCTAATACTCTTCTTCTATATCATTTGATATTCATCTTCTTCAGTTGCCGAGGCAACTGTGACTTCCAACTGAGCTTTGCGAAGCTCGGATTTCATCAATGCCATTTCACTTTGCATATCAGTCTCTTTTTCCTTCTCATGGAGCTTCTTCTCTACAATCTTCCATTTGTTTTTGCCCCCGGGGATGTTTTCTCTCGGGCAACATTTATTGAGCCTTTGCAATTTCTTGAGCTCGTCACTAGGAGCTTCTCCTGCTCCCTTTCTTTGAGCTTGAGCTTCTTGTCCTTTGCTTTAGCATTTCATCTTTCTCTTTCAACATCTCCCGCATCTCTTGCAGTTCCTTCTCACGATTGCTTGTTGAAGCTGCTTCTTGCTTCTTCGAGCTTGCCCATGGCTTGCTCTTCTTTGGGGATATCTCAATGGCTATCACATCATCTGCCTTGATGATACCGGTGGCTACAGGCTCTTCTTGCTCCTCTGCTACAACAATTGCTTGGAGACTCAATTCTTCTTTACTATGGTTCTTCTTCTTGGTAAAAGTGGTAGCATACCTGCTTGAACCAACAAACTCTGGCAAAGTGACCAACTTTGCCACAAATGTAACACCGTTTGCTATACCTTTTGTTATCTTTGTCACAATCTCGATGTGCTCTCCCTGGTTGAGTGCTCCTCGCTATTGGTCGCCTTTGCCATTCACTATGACTTTTCCACCGTTTGCCATTCCTGATGCCGACATCATTTCTCCATTGGCTCTTGAAACCTCTTTTATTTCTAGAGAGAGTACGTGCATCATCCACGATACATGCTAGCACCACATCTTCGTCATCATTGATGATATGTGCATGTTCCGTCACCTATGCTTAACATTCGGATTTGTAATGTCCGAATTTATTGCACTTGAAACACCTGACTTTTGATTTGTCACGTGTTTTATATCTTCTGGTGAAATTTGAATTTCCACCCCTATCTCGGGTACCTCCACGACCTTGTCCACCTAGATAATCTCCTTGATTTGACTGAACAACCTGACTCTGCAATACTTGCTCGGGATACGAACCGATGGACTTTTGATTCATTCTTTGCTCATGCAAGCATAATGAACCCATCAACCGCTCCAATGTCATGGTTGATATATCCTGGCCTTCTTCGATCGCCGCAACAACGTCGTCAAACCTTTCAGTCAAAGACCTCAAGAGTTTTTCTACGACTCGTACATCTTGGAGTTCTTCACCATTAACCCTCAGTTGGTTAACGATGGTTTGTACACGATCAAAGTAAGCCGAGACAGATTCAGAGTCATTCATGTGTAAAGACTCAAAATCTCCTCGAAGTGTTTGGAGCCGCACCCGCTTGACACGATCATCGCCTTTGTAGGATTTTTGCAATATATCCCACACTTCTTTCACAGTCTCCGCGCTCGATATTTTCTCAAATATCGTCTCCTCCACGGCTTGAAAAATCGTAAATAATGCTTTATGATCTTTCTTCTGAGTTTCCACCAATAAATCTTTCTCCGTCTTTCTTAAAGCATCGAATGCTTCGGCATCGGCCACTTCGATGTAGCCGTTCTCCACTAGGTTCCACAAATCTTGGGATTTGAAAAGAACCTTCATATGGACGGACCAGTTGTTGTAATTCTTTCCGTTCAACTTTGGGAGTAGCAGTTGAACAAAGTTGGTGGAAGCCATTGCTAGCTTTGAGTTCACGGTCCTTGATCGACTGCTCTAGGTTCTCGGTCTCCAGCTACTGGTTTTGATACTCCGGTTCCTGACCTCCTAGGCTCTGACACTCCAATCCTTGCCCTGCTCTGGATTCACGATCCCTGACCGCTAGCTCTAACACAGTCCCTAGCCGACTAGCTCTGATACAAATTGTTGGAACCAAAAAGATTTGGAGGGAGAGAGTACACACACTAAGAGAGATTATAACACAATATGCCTTGTAAAGGCTTAATGGAGTACACACATAAGCTTTGCTAAGCTTAAAACTCCCTCTAAAATCTCACTCTCTCACTGTCTCTCTCCCTCCAAATCCTTTTCGTTCCAACACCTCGCCGCCTGCAATAGCTGCCGTTGTGACGCTCGCCCGCGCTTCCGCCTCCTTCGCGCCGACGCCGCGCCGCAACCGCCCGAGGCCTCCTGCCGTCCTTGCGGCGCCCACCGTTTGAAGCCCGCGACCCGACGACCGCGGTCCGCAATCCGCGCCCCTAGCTCCATCGCCCCTCCTTTGCCGCGAAGTTGCCGCCACTACCAAGCCGAGATCCGACGCTCATGGCTCCCGTCGCCGCCTTGGCTTCGTCGGAGCTCCAACCGCGACGCCCGCGGACCTCCAATCAGCCACCCTTGGCCGGGCCCCACGGCTGCCAAGCCTAATTTTAAAAAAAAAGAAAAGAAAAAAAGTAAACACATTAGGTAATTTTCTTTAGTTTATTTTATTTATTTTATTTTACTTTTATCTTGTCTTTTAGTATAATTAGTCTTTAGTATATGATTGGAAATTCAACATATCACTTGATTCGCAACCGCATCTGAGTTTTTCATTTCATCTATAAGGTTTTAGATGAAATAATTAATCAAGTGGGAATAAAATCGATATTTTGATCTTTAAGGCTTAAGATCAATTTATCGATTTTAGTAGCGAAAAATAAATGTTGATCTGAATGATGTGTGATATCCTTGGTTTGGCTTGTCATGATCGCTTTGTTTATCTTGAAATGTGTTTGGGTTATAATATTGCATGTTTTAAGGTTTACATATTTAGAATAGGAATCTTATTTTGAATTTTAAAATCAAAAATCAAAAAAATCAAATCAATCAATTTAGGTTGCTAGATTTTTAATTGGGATTGCATGTTTAATTATTTGGCAATTATTAATTTCGAAATTAATCAAAAACAAAAAAATCATCATATACATGTCATGTAGTGTTAAAGCATATTTTGCACGTCATTGCATATTATGATTAAATTGCACTTAGTTTAATTCTAGATAATATTTTTTTCTTAATTTGTTATAAGTTTAGGTATTTTCTAGGTATATTGCATTTTAGGATTATTTAGGTTAAGATAATGTTTTAGTTTAAATTAGGATTTGGCTCAACCTAATTCCTGATATAAATTAAATAGGATCTTAATCTAATTAGGTAATTTTCACATTTCACCAAATTTAGAATTTCATGAAAAATACAAAAAAATGTCTTAGAAAAAAATTAGTTCTATTCCCTAGGATAGATTGCATTTTTAGGAAAAATAAAAAATGTCATTGCATGTCATTAAAAATATATTCATGAAATGCACGTCATTTAGAGATTGTTGTTAGGTCCATTTAATTAGAAATTCAATGTCGTTAGAATTAGGTCATTTAGTTAATATTGCATTGCATATTGCATGATTTTCATTAATTAATTGAAAACAAAAAAGAAATTGCATGTTAATTAGAAACCATATCTAGGCCGTTGATGATGGATTTTAATTTAACATTGCAGATGTTTTCGTAGCTTTAAGGTAAGTTTTTGCAATTTATTTATTATTTATCTAGGTGTTAAATTGGTAGATTGCGCACCTACATAATCACCTCATATGTTAGGGAGATAAATTTAAAATCCAGTTAAGCTACCTGCAAAACTCATTTTTCAAAATAAAAGAATGGTACCGAAAGGACATTAAAGAAATCTAGTATAACCAAGTCCCCGTATCCATAAAAGAATGGTTGAACATAAGTTGCATTAACCTCCACTACAGGTTCTTTATCCTTCCTGGTTGAAACTCTCCCATACGAGTGGTGGTTTGATCGGGACGCCCATCCATCACGCAATGCTACTTCAATTCGCTCGCCAACAGGGATTAGCTGATTGAATGACTCAGCAGTCGATCCTAACATCTGATTTCGATATTCAGGCGGGAGTGTCTTCATGAACAAATCCATCAGATCCTTTTCTGTCGACTCCGGAGTAATTTGAGTGGCTACAGCCCTCCATCTCGTGACATATGCCTTGAAAGATTCCGACCTCTTCTTCTCAGTGCGAAGCAAATCTTCTCGAGGTGGAGTGACATCAATATTATACTTATATTGCTTGAAGAAGGCATCAGTCAAATCCTCCCAAGTCTCCAGCAGATTAATCTTCTTCATGATGTACCATTGCAACGCCGGTCCTGTCAGGCTTGCTTGAAATTGTTGAATCATCAAGGGGATGTTATCAACATATTGGGTCATCCTAACCACATAAGTCTGCAGATGGATCTTCGGGCAAGAGGTGCCATCATACTTTTCAAAGTCTGGCATTTTGAACTTCTTTGGCATCTTGATTTTTGCATAATGGGATAGATCAATTGGGCCTTGGATAAATGAACCCTGCAGCTGCTTGAGTTTCTCTTCGATTTTTTCCATGCGTTTTTCTTGTTCTGTCTTTGGTACAGCCGAGTGTATCACTTGTACCTCCTTATCAACAACAATTTGAGGCACGTCAGTAATTTTCTCCTTGGAAGCACCATCAGAGGTTGATGTCCCAATTGCGAACGTATTCTTGCCTTTATCTTTCGGATCAGTCGTAGGAGTATGTTGTGGTAACACCACTTCAACTTGCGGAGCTGGCGGGGCAGTGTTTGCCTAGAGAGAATCAATTTGCTTGGAGAGCTGCTCAAGAACATTTAAGACTTGCTTCATCTCCAATTCGAGAACAGCGATGCGAGTTTGTTCAGCAACACGTGTTTGCTCGGTGTTATCAGCCATTGTTGCTCTGGAATGAGTACGGATTGGTGATCTTAGGTGAGCCGTGTTGTCACCTATCAAAATAATACAGTAAGTATCATAACAAATGAGATTGGACCATGACAACGGTCAATCGCTTATTTTATTAAGTGAAATCAAATTCCATAGACATCAACTTAAAATGCTAACATAACTCCCTAGGAAATTAAATTCCTAAAACATCAATCTAAGAAATTGAAATAATATCATAAAGCCAGAATTAAACTCCTAAATCTAGCGACTCTTTTCTATATACAATTGGGAGATCACAGTCTTTCGAAGCATCTTGTTCTGTCGAACCAACTCAGAAATATGAGCTTCTTTCCTTTCCACCGTTTCTTCAAGATTTTCAATTTATGCTTTACGAGTGGGCTTCATGGTCACTTTAGGTATCACGGGAAGTAGAGCTTGAGGGATCTTGTGATGGTGGATATAATAATCCGAGGCATGAAAAACCCTCTCTTTTCCTTTCAATCTTCTAGGCACCACTATCTTTTCGGGATGGCATTCCTTCCATGCATTTTCAAGATGCTCGATCTCATCGAGGTATTTGTGATCCTTGTGCACGAAGCGGGCTTGAAACAGATCCACTCGGAGAGGAGGTGGGATATCTTGGAGCACTCGATATTGGCGGGCCACTCTATAAGGATAGTAAGATGTCGCACCAGTAATTCCCATCAGTGGAATTGGATTATCTGTCTTGTGAGAGAAACGAACCACGCTAACATGGAACCATTTAGCATACCATAGGAAGCCCTCGAGATTTGGATTTTTAAGAAAAGTCACCCAATCGGAAAATGATTTTCCGGTATACTTTTTCTCTAAGATTGAAAATCTCTTTATTGGGTAACTAGAATTATCAATTTCACCTCGACGCATGAAATGACCAAACTCCTTCATGTGAGAAAGAAACCAAATCTGTAAAAGCTCAGAGAGGCATTCATGATTTTTCTCCATTTTGTTTAAAACGGTTGAGGGACAAAAATGTCTCAGCTAAAATCATGTTTATAAAGTTCATGCCGGCGCATCTTGTCTAACCACCCATGCAATCGAGGGATCAATAGAATTTTTTCGATGAGGAAATATTATAAGTCCAAAGAATGCTAAAATGAATATCCTACCCTTTTGGCGCATTGAAGACTGATTTAAAAAATGATTAACCAAAAAGGAGAAAGGGCATGCATTACAATTAGCTTTCAAAACTTTCTTAACCTCATCAGTTTTAATTCTTAGAAATTGAGATAAAATTAATGTGGGTTCCATACCAAGAGGTGGCCTAACAAGTTCAGTCTCAAGGGGCATTCCTATGATGACGCTATACTCTTCCAGTGTTGGAGTTAGCTCATTCTTACCAAAGATAAATGTAGCCGTCTCGGGACACCAAAAGTGCGATACAGCTTGCAAAACACCACTATGGACTCCGATATCCAAAAGGGGGATGAGCCGTCCCAGTATCGACTCCACATAATCTTGACCTTCTTTACTTAAATTGTTCCACCATCCTCTGAGCTCAATCTTGGGAGTTGGAATGAATTGAACATCGGATCTCCCCATTGAATATAGATTAAAACCTAACGATTGACCTTTTGTCATGAACTAAAAGAAAGTGCAATAAAGAAAATAGATTGCATAGTATAAGGTAGGGATACTTACTTCACTGAGAAAAATGGCAACCACATAGACAGACGCATGAAATGTGGGGCTCGATTTTTTATCTAGAAGGCTTAACAAAATGAAGCTAAGAGGATGATCTGACCGTTGCAGTCTCGCATTAACGTGTCAGGTCCCCCCTAACTCCGACTCAGTCAAATGGAATGTCTAATAATCACGCAATCTCGCAGATATGGACAAACACATTCGACACCATGAAGAACTTTCGGGGAAGAGAAGGTCAACCTCTATATAGTGGTCTTCCTTTAGAGGAGGTATCATTCTCAACACCATCCTAAAAATCCTATCGCAGCCCAGGTCCGACAGCAGGTCGTGTGTGCTATAGTGTAGTGCTAAAAACAATAAAACATGCATGACAGTTTAATTGCAAACAACACTTCTATAGTTTAAATTCAACCATTCATCCTTAACTCCAACCTGCAAAACAAGGGTTAGCAAAGACTACTCCCCTTATACCTCCCATCTGCAAGAACATTTAACACTTTATGTTAGGAGCATACCTTGTTTCCATGCTGCCAAACAAAATATTTTTTTCTAAAAAAAAAATAGGCTTATGTCCACTATGAGTTTTAACTCTGTCCCCAGCGGAGTTGCCAAGCTATCACGACCTTCTTGAATTTTTTTAAGGGTGAATTACCTAAAGAAGGCTAATGGATTACTAAGTCCGAAGACTTGGCGCGGACCCTCCCAAGTCCTACCAATCGTGACTTAATGTTAAGAAATTAACTCATTTAAACATACAATTATACTCAATTTGGAGCCGCCACTAATCAATTAGGGTTGATTAGAAACCCAAATAAAGTATGGGAGAATACTTTATTTTTGCGAACCAGAGATTCAATAAGTCCGCGGGCATGATTACGCTAGATTAGTCTAACGCCATTTCGGTACCTTTTATTTTTTAAAAAATATTTTGCAAACAATGTTGATTAATTTTAATCTAAGCTACTAACATGCAAATGGTGGTCATGCAGGTGCACAATCAATAAAGTAACATTCAATGAAAAAAATTAACAAAAGTGCATGCCCTAAACATGATTTCTAAATGACCGGACACCTAATTTTTCTTTTTTCTTTTTTTAAAAAAATGTTAATTATATGCAATCTTGATCTAAATTTAATATGCATAGATTTTACTTTAATGATATGAAAATGCAATTCATATGGCCTAACTAGAACTATCACTATATGTATGCAATCTTATTTATATAATCCTAAATATGCATGTGTTTCATGACATGGGATGAATGACATAATAATTCTATATGCATGTTCTTTTTGTGATTTTTTTAATGATTTTTTTTTTTTTTTTTACACATATGCAACCTATATTAAACAATGATGATATGAAATTGGATTAATTATGAACTAACCTATTAATTTAACATTGCAGATGTTTTCGTAGCTTTAAGGTAAGTTTTTGCAATTTATTTATTATTTATCTGGGTGTTAAATTGGTAGATTGCGCACCTGCATAATCACCTCATATGTTAGGGAGATAAATTTAAAATCAAGTTAAGCTACCTACAAAAATCATTTTTCAAAATAAAAGAAAGGTACCGAAAGGACATTAGAGAAATCTAGTATAACCAAGTTCCTGTATCCATAGTCTTTGGTTCGTAGGAGTAAAGTAAAACTCTCATTACTTTACTTGGGTTTCTAATCGACCCACCAAAAATAGATTAGTGGCGACTCATAGATAAAGTCTATATACATGTTAAGAACTTGAACTTAAGTCGCGAATTGGTATGGGCTTGGAAGAGCCCTGATTGAGTCTAGGCTTAATAATCCATTAGCCAAATTTTAAGTGGTTCACATCCCAAAATTTAGGTCACGACAAGACCCAATTAGGAAGTGAATACGCACTAAGGGCTGCCTAAGCACAATCACGAGTCAAATAACTTACCTTGGCTTCAGTTCCTTCCTATAATTCAAAACAATCATAATCTCATCAAGTCACATCAATACATCAAATCCAAGATGTCATATGGGGGCTTAATAATCCATTAGCCAAATTTTAAGTGGTTCACACCCGAAATTTAGGTCGCGACAAGACCCGATTAGGAAGCGAATACGCCCTAAGGGTTGCCTAAGCACAATCACGAGTCAAATAACTTACATTGGCCTCAGTTCCTTCCTGTAATTCAACACAATTCATAATCTCATCGAGTCACATCAATACATCAAATCCAAGATGACATCTGGGGTCTCATCCTCAAAAGACATCTTGAAAGGTGAGGGGGACCACAACGGTTATAAAGCAAGCCAGAGGGTTTCGCCTAAGCAATGTGGGACAGCTAAGATTTCTTTAGCATGCACCCGGATCCACCTTAACCTAGCTCTGATGCCAACCTAGGGGTCTCAGCCTCAAAAGACATCTTGAGAGGAGAGAGGGACCGCAACAGTTATAAAGCAAGCTAGAGAGCTTTTTCCAAGCGATGTGGGACAGCTAAGATTCCTTTAGCATGTCACCGAACCCACGTGCATTATCCAAGATGACATATCTAGTTACCGAGCCAATATAATATAATGTTCTTTCTCCAAGATGACAGACTGAGTTATTGAGCTGAACTAATATAATATCTTTCTCTGAGATGACGTACCAAGTCATTGAACCAACATAATGTGCGTCTTTCTCCGAGATGACGTACTAAGCCATCGAGCCGACGTTCATTCTCCAACAATTTCTCACTTTCTATTATACCCGATAAAATAGCCATGTGTGGGTACATAGTTGGCCTTAGTTAAAATATAATAATTTCATTTCCATAAATCCCACTATTTTATACAGTCCATCAAAATATTTTTGGCATTGAATTTGGAATATATCCTAAAATCACAATTCACACCAAATCAGTACAAATTCGAGTTCAATTAAATAAACAGATCACATCATCACAATCAACATAAAATTCTGGTCACCGACTATCCTAGTCTAATTTCTGGAAAATAAATAATTAATAAAATAATTACGGAAAATAATTATTAAATGCAATAAATGCATACTTAGGCGCGTAATATCTAATTATATGCCAGAACAAGCCCGGAAAATTTTCAAGACTCGTTAAATAAATGCTATAGTCTATTTACTCGCTAATTGTACTAACTATCTACCTAACATGCATCGGCAAATAATTAAATTCACTAATCTAATCTAACTAACTATCTAATCCATGCTTAACCTAAACTAATCAACCCTTAAGCATCATTAACCTATTAAACGAGGATTGGTGAGTTAAACTCACATGATTAATGATCGGCTCGGATCAAAACGACGGCGTCATGGTGAGGAAAGACAACCTCCAAAGTGGGACTACCAAGTGGGGCCGGGACGGGCCCGAAAATAGGTCTTAATGTCCACAAACCCCCACTAGAAAAAGCCTCTAAAATTGGGCCCAAAGAGCTGCAATGGTGGCTGGTTCGGGCATGGCTCGAGACTAGGTTCGGCAGCCGCCGGTGGTGGTGTGGGCCGTGATTGAAACAGCCATGAACCGGCCAAGTTTAGTCGACTGAACTTGCTGAAATGGGCTGCTGAATGGGCTTTGAATATGGGCCAACTTGGATGAGTGGTGAAGCGGTGACAGCCGAAGGAGATTGGTGGGGTTTGGTGGGGCAGAAACATGCAGGAAAAATAAAAATAAGGAGAAGCAGCAAGCTTGGCAGGGCGCACGTGAAGAAGAAATGGACGAAAGGGGATGGGCCAGTGATGTCTTCGACCGAACCAGCAAGAAAGAAAAATAAACAAACAAGAATAGTTGAGTCGATGGCAGCTGGCAAAAGAAGTTTGACTGAATGAGACAAGGAGGGGGTCGTCGAAGCCAGCGGCTAGAGAAAGATCAAAGAAGGAACAAAACAGAAATTAAAGATAAGATTGCAGGCATGGTCGGCTGCGAGCAAAAGAAAAAGAGAATAAGAGAGAGAGAGAAATGCACGTACACGGATAAGCAGAATGAGGGGGCCATTCGTCAACATTCAAGCAAAAAGGGAAGACCACGCTTTCTTAGAGAACCGTTGACTAGGGAAATGAAATACGTGAGGGAGAGAGAGCGGTTGCCCCCGGGGGGGGGGGTGGCAAGAAAATTAAAAGAAAACTTCTTAATTCTGTCTAAATTTGGTCCTACAAATTCCCAAATAGAAAGTTTAGTCTTCATTTGCTTATTTTCATTATAATTCTCCCAAAATAACAAGTCTTGGATAGCAAAAATGGCCGTTCCTTTCAATTCCGAATTTTACTTCTTCTTTCTCTTTGAATTCGATTTCTTGAACAAACTTCTTCTATTAAGGTTTGATTTGTTGCAAAAAAAGCCCACGAAATTCTCTATTACTAATTCACTCACACCAGATGCCAAAAATCTCTTCAAATTGGCAAATCCGAATTTCCGTTCATTTTCTAAATTGTCCAAATCCATTTTCCGTAAAAATCCCGAACTTGCCAGAAATTCCTCAAAAGGTGAGTTAACGTTCCTATAATGACTCGCGACACGACAGAACTTTCAATTTCTAAAATCAAATTCAAATTCACGGTTAATTTCAATCTGACGTGATTTTAGCATGACCTAGCCTACCGAGTAACTTTTAGGAATTTTGTGTGCAATTGACCCGTGGTCAATTTTCTTTGAGTCACATGTACCTTTTCGACACATTGACGACTCTCGGTTGTCATGAAAATCTCAAGGATTTAAATATGGACACAGGGTACCAAAACGATAGAAAAATCAGTTTAGTGTCGGTCTACGAGAATTTTCTAATTTAGTGGAGTCATCCACGTTTAGCCATAAATCTCAGTCGAACTGACCTATCTCTAATCCCTAATCGATTTTTAACTGTGCCGTAATGACCTTTAAAGATAAGCACAGTCGAGTAGCCGATTCATGGTTGAATTCCCAAGTCTATTGCGTTAAAATCCCTTAATGGTTTAAATGGATATGCCAGTTATCTCATGAGTAGCCAACTTAGAGAAAAACACTATAGGCACGTTGATGAAAGGCCCAACTTATTTAATCAAAATCGGAACCTGAAAATCGGGATGTCACATTTTTAATGAATGCTAAATTATGTTATTCTAACCTAAGGTAAACATACATGATGTACTAATTTTTTTTGTTTGTATGATGTACTATTTTAAGGACATATGGCATCACCTAATTCGACATGTCATGCAATTCTATGTTAAATGACCTAAACATAACATAGTATTGATGACGTGATATGACAACATGCCACAATGACATGACATGATAACATGGCATGATGACATGGTAATAGTATAATGATGTGGCATGATGGACACGTATGAATGACATGGCATATGACATGGAATTTATGATATCTAATCTTATATGACAAGCATGTAATGTTTTTTTCTTATTAAAATTTGTAATTAAAATTAATCAAAATTAATTATCTAAAGTAAGATATCATCCAATTTAAATTAGAAAGTAATCTTGGTTAAATCCTATCCTAACTAGGAATCTTCTAGAAACTATTCAGTATGCAATCCTATGTAAAATCATTTCCTATTGGGAAATCTTATCTAATGCTTATCCTAATCTATCATGCAATTTTTTTGGTATTTTTCTAATAGGAATTAATCAAATAGGATAAACACCCAATCGCACCAGATCAACATCAAATCAAACAAGATAATCATGAGGATTAAAAAATAAGCACAAAATCGCCAAAGACGATTTGCTTAATGCTTATCAACTCAAAGTCTTGGATAGCAAAAACGGCCGTTCCTTTCAATTCCCACATAGAAAGTTTAGCCTTCATTTTGTCCAAATTTGGTCCTACAGATTCCCATGTAGAAAGTTTAGACTTCATTTGCTTAATTGCACTATAATTCTCCCAAAATAACAAGTCTTGGATAGCAAAAATGGCCGTTCCTTTCAATTCCGAATTTTACTTCTTCTTTTTCTTGGAATTCGATTTCTTGAACAAACTTCTTTGATTGAGGTTTGATTTGTTGCGGAAAAAGCCCACGAAATTCTCTGTCACTAATTCACTCACACTAGATGCCAAAAATCTCTTCAAATTGGCCAATCCGAATTTCCGTTCATTTTCCGAATTGTCCAAATCGATTTTCCATAAAAATCCCAAACTCGCCTGAAATTCCTCAAAAGGTGAGTCAACGTTCCTCTAATGACTTATGACATGACAGGACTTTCAATTTCTGAAATCAAATTCAAATTCACGGTTAATTTCAATCTGGCGTGATTTTAGCATGACCTAGCCTACCGAGTAACTTTTAGGAATTTTGTGTGCAATTGACCCGTGGAAAAATTTTCTTTGAGCCACATGTACCTTTTCGACACATTGACGACTTTCAGTGGTCATGAAAATCTAAAGGATTTAAATATGGACACAGGGTACCAAAACGATAGAAAAATCAGTTTAGTGTCGGTCTACGGGAATTTTCCAATTTAGTGGAGTCATCCACGTTTAGCCATACATCTCATTCGAATTGACCTATCTCTAATCCCTAATCGATTTTTAACTGTGCCGTAATGACCTTTAAAGATGAACTGTGCCGTAATGACCTTTAAAGATGAGCACAGTTGAGTAGCCGATTTCTGGTCGGATTCCCAAGTTTATTGCGTTAAAATCCCTTAATGGTTTAAACGGATAGGCCAATTATCTCATGTGTACCCAACTTAGAGAAAAACACTATAGGTGTGTTGATGAAAGACCCAACTTATCTAATCAAATTCGAAACCTGAAAATCAAGATGTCACATTTTTAGTGAACGCTAAATTATGTTATTCTAACCTAAGGTAAACATGCATGATGTACTAATTTTTTTGTACGTATGATGTACTATTTTAAGGACATATGACATCACCTAATTCTAACATGTCATGCAATTCTATGTTAAATGACCTAAACAAGCAATCACTAAATAACATAGTATTGATGACGTGGCATGACAACATGCCACAATGACATGACATGGTAACGTTGCATGATGACATGGTATAGTATACTGATGTGGAACGTAATGTTTTTTCTTATTAAAATTTGTAATTAAATTTAATCAAAATAAATTATCTAAAGTAAGATATCATCCAATTTAAATTAGAAAGTAATCTTGGTTAAATCCTAGGGATAATGTCACAAATTGTCCCTATACTATTACTTAATGTGCAATTTCGTCCCTAAACTTTCGATCGGCTCAATTTGGTCCCTGCACTATTGATAAATGCCCGATTTGGTCCCTGAATTTTCGATCGGCTTAATTTAGTCCCTAAACTATTGATAAATGTCCGATTTAGTCCTTCGTTACTATTTTTCCTTTTTTTTTCTTTTTTTTTTTTGCTTATAGTAACGAAATTGAAATTTAAAAAAAAATAATGAAAAAAATAGCAAAAAAAATAGTAACGAAAAAAAAAGAAAAGAAACCCTAGCGAGTACTGTTCATCTTCCTCACAGAAGTAGCCTTGCTCGCACCGGCCACTGCGCCGGCAGACCTCGACCGCGCCGGTGACCCACGAGCCCTCGCTCCATCGCCGCTCTACCGGTCTTGCCCACCGCCCGTCGACCTTGCAATGCCTCGGCCCGCGACCTCCACGTCCCTGCCGCACCTCAACGCCCGCCCGACGACCAGCGACGACCCGACACTTCGCTACCTCACCGAGCCAATCCTTGCTGCCGCGACCTAGCACTCGACGTCCCCCGCTCCAGCCCGTGCCGACCTGTGACGCCATCGTTGTCCCAATCTTGCTGCTCGAGTGTCCGACGCTGGCAGATTCGAGAGCCCCGCAACAGCCACGACCTGAACGCCCTTGCTCGCCTTCGCTCGATGCTCAACCATTGCCATGCTGCTGTCCCAACTGCGACCCGACGCCGCCGGAGCCCACACCGCCGCTACTCGCCTCTCCCCGATGGCCGATAGCAAGCCTCGCGCCCGCGACGCCCTTGTCGGTGCTCGCCATGCCGGAGTCCCTCATCGGTGTCAACCCTCACTTTCCCGCGCCGGACGTGCTGCTCGCCGTGCCCTCGCCAGCCACTCCCTCGCCGGAGTTTCGAACCGGCCAAGATTTCTTTTATTCGGCAAGTTTATTTTATTTTATTTTATTTTATTTGAGATATTTTCCCATGCATAATTGGCCGGTGCGGGCAAGGTTGCTTCCGCGAGGAAGATGAACAGTACTCGCTAGGGTTTCTTTTTTTTCTTTTTCTTTTCGTTACTATTTTTTTTTTCATTATTTTTTTTCTTTTTTCAATTTTGTTACTATAAGCAAATAAAAAAAAAGAAGGAAAAATTGTAACGAATGACTAAATCGGACATTTATCAATAATTGAGGGACCAAATATAGCCGATAAAAAATTCAGGGACCAAATCGTGCATTTATTAATAGTTCGGGGACCAAATTGATCCGATCAAAAGTTTATGGACGAAATTGCACATTAAGTAATAGTATAAGGACCATTTGTGACATTTTCCATAAATCCTATCCTAACTAGGAATCTTCTAGAAACTATTCAGTTTGCAATCCTATGCAAAATCCTATCCCTCTTGGGAAATCTTATCTAATCTTATTTTAATCTATCATGCAATTTTTTGGTATTTTTCTAATAGGAATTAGTCAAACAGGATAAACACCCAATTGCATAAGATCAACATCAAATCAAATAAGATAATATGAGGATTAAAAAATAAGCACGAAATCACCAAAGATATCCAATCAACTCAAATTTGGTAGCAAATAAAAATCAAACCTAATCTTAGGTCTTAAGATAAAGTTATTACATTTTGCCACGCAATCCATAACCCTATCTCAAGCCTTAGAGATTGAGTTACTGATTAAATGCATGTTGTTTATTAGGAAGTAATCCTAATTGAGGATATGCATATCAACAAATTAGGTAACACGATATTTTAATCAAATCGGATGAGATTTTTACATAAATTTGAAGGACAAAAATGCTTAGTTGACCGTCCTCCATCAAGTGATGGAGTGATGGTCAACTAATGACCGCTCATTTTGTGATTCACCTGGTTTCATCTCACCCAATTTTTTTTTTTTTTTAGGTTTTTTTTAATTGCAAGCTTAAATTGAGAGATAAAATCTTAAGAGATTTGGATCAATGGGGTAAATTTTCTTTTTACTTATTCATTATTCTTATTTTGTTTTTATTTTGTTTTTACTTCATTTGTTTGATGCGTAATTGATATCACTAGTCTTAATTTTAAGTTACCGGAGAGTCATTCTAAAGCAATTTGATTTTGGCAAAAGGACTGTGAAGCCAATAATGATTTTGTTATTAATTGCGAAGCCAACGTTTCAAGTGTTTTTTTTTTTTTCATTTTTTAAATTTAACAGATCTATGTAATGACATTAACAATTTCTTTCAATAAATGATAATATTTGTTAGTTGTAATTATTTATATTTAGTATCTAATTTTTTTTTTATTATATTGATGAAAATTGATTGTGTGGGCCGTCTTAGGATTTTATCTCTCAATTTAAACTTGCAATAAAAATAGAAAAAATAATTGGGTGAGATGAAATCGATTAAAATACAAAATGAGCAGTCATCAATTAATCGTCACTCTTCCAGTTGACGGTGGATGATTAGCTAAGCCAGACTCAATTTGAAGATTTGACTTCCAAATTCGAATGGATGGATTGCGAGAATCGCGGTGGCTAGCAGTGCAAGGAGAGGGCTGACGTGTATGGACGACGACGGTGGGGGGCCATAGAGACCGCGACATTGATGTTCGGCCTTGCCAAGACAATGCGCTTTAATGACTTAAGGTTTTTTCTAATTAAATTCTAATGGCTGAATTAATCTTAACTTAGGCCAATTAGGCCCCCTCTCCCTTGTGAATTTCAGCCAAGATTATTGCATGGGTTGGCTGAATTTTAGCTCATTTGCCGGCTCAATTAATATCAAACTTTGATCCTTTAAGGGCCTATTTTAATTAAGCTTGAAAGGGCTAATCACAACTCTGTTAAAGCTCAATGTCCTCATTTTCCTTGTGATTTTCGGCCACTACCTCTCCTTGGGCTGCCGAATTCTGCTTCTTGATGGGTCTTAATCCAGATAATTCAACTAAGCTCAGAACCTCAAATCTCTATAGGTCCAATTTAAATGCAATTTTATGAGCTTATCTATTTGTCATGAAAAATGCCCCTAAAAAATATATTCGATATTTTTTTTTAGGGGTTGGGTTAGTCCATAATTCTTCTATATAAATTATTCTTAAATGATTAACCAAAATTTAGGTGTCAATATTATATACATGTGGTCTTCCTTAAGCGAGAGAAGGACATTAGAAGTGCTAAAAATTGTGCACGGTACTCACTTTAGTACAAAATATTTTTTTTGGATCACTCAAGTGCCGTTTTTTTTTTAAAAGACGATCATTTAAGTGCCATTTCTAATCTGGGTTGCCGAAAATCCAATGTGGCCATAGTTTATTAATTTCTTAGTCCTACATGGCTTGCCGGCATCAATTAGTACATAATACCTAAATGACGTCATCTAATAATTGTAAATAGTGATTATTTAAGTGTCAAATTTTATTTAAAGTGATCATTTTAGTTCCAGTCGTTATTAAAAAGAGACCAATTCAGTAGATTGAATTTTTTAAATAATATGCCAAGTCATATAAATTTTTTAATTATAAATATCACGTATTATTTGTAACTGGAATTTCTCGTCGTTGGCACTTAAGTGATCTAACAAAACAATTTGATATTAAAGTAAGTGCCATACACAATTTTTGACACTTCTAATGTTCTTTTGCCTCCTTAAGTTGGTAGTAATGCAATATACTTTCTTATCAGAAAAATATTAAGTTGTTTGGAAAATCTTATAGAGATCAATGATGTTTATTTATTTACGCGAGCGTAGAAGGAAAAAGAGGTGTCCTAGAAGATCAAATTTAGTTAGAGATGATCAAATTCCCAGAGTTAGAACAGTTCGCACAATAGTGAGGTTGAATTTTGAAAGAGCTACCACTATTACCATGGTCGCATTCATGAGATAAACTTTTGTATAGTACACCTTGAATAACATGGTATATCAATTAGACCTCAAAATTAAATGAAAGAACGTCTTTGGTGAAAATAAACGTTTGCCTTTTCTGTTCCCTATTCTACCTACCTGTCCATCACGCTAAATCAAGAAAGCAGCCTATAAATACCCATCAAGAAGGTACCGACACTCACAGAAAAGCCTCTGCCCTATACTGTCATTCATCTACCTTTGTTCAGTCACCTAAATCAAGAAGGTAGCGGAAAAGAAATGTCTCTTCCGATTATGGCAATCTCATCTTCTTCTCCAGCTCAAGATTCAAGTCACGTCCCTGAACGCCGATCAGCAAATTTTCATCCAAGTATATGGAGGGATTATTTTCTCAAATATGCTTCTGACTCCAACTCGATGGTAGCATTTGAGTTGTTCTTTTTCGTGCATTATATTCGGAATTTTTTTTCATCTTTATGTTCTCTAAAAGCTAAGGCCGTAGACAATGATAATCTTGAATGATTGGGCACCATCCTACAGCATTTGAAAAAGAAAAGGAAAAGAAATGTTGATTCGAAACTCCACGCATATGTTGATCCTTACATGATTCAAAATTTCTACGTGAACCTTGTGGCATGCACATATGACTTAACAAATGTAGGAAGGATTTATCCACTATTAAAAAAATTAGTCATGATGGAATGATTTTTAGGTAATTTCAGTTCACATTAAATATCGTGGTCAATTAGGTCGTAGGCAACCTAATATATTTCTTGCATTCTTACAATTTATGTCATCTAATTATTTTTCAACTTTCTTGTAGAGTTCTCCTGCCAAATCAGATGATCAAATTGAGAAATTGAAAGGAGAAGTGAGGAAGATGTTGATAGATGCTATGGATAAACCTTCACAAAAGTTGAACTTGATCGATCAAACCCAACGTGTAGGAATTGCCTACCATTTTAAAATTGAGATAAATCAGCAGCTTGAACAAATCCACGAAAGCTGTTTTAATTTTCACAACAGCGACAAGGACAGCCACCTACACACAACCGCTCTTCTCTTTCGATTGTTGCGACAAGAAGGTTACACAATTTCATGTGGTATGTAATGTTCTAATTCTCATTGATTGATCAGTTGGCCAAATTATGTCCTAGACAATAGTTTGATAGCCCATTTGATTGATTAGAGTGAACACATAATATCACTAACATGTTTAGTTCACTATAGTTTTTATTTGTTTGTTAGTTTACTTTCTCTACATGATTCTCATACCTTGTGTTCTTCACAAAAATTTCCTGCTTTGAAAGGTGAATAGTGCCTTCTTCTATTTCCTCGGTTTAATACGTCATTTTTCCGTCGATTCCAATTGATCTATATGTTGAACATGAATTTTTCATAGTATCTCATGATAACATCTTTTCCCACGTTTTGTTTGGTCATTCAGAAATTTTTAACAAGTTCAAGGACAGCAATGGGAATTTCAACGAATCACTCATCGCCGATGTGCAGGGATTACTAAGTCTTTTTGAAGCTTGCCATACAAGGTTTCATGGCGATGATGTTTTGAATGATGCACTTGCTTTTACTATGACTCACCTCAAGTCAATTGATGAAGGAAAAGCAAGCCCTAACCTCAAAAAACAAGTGAGTCATGCCCTAAATCAACCAATCCACATGGGAATACCAAGGCTAGAGGCAAGGCAGTACATTCCACTCTACCAAGAGAAGCCTTCGCATAATGAAGTCTTGCTAGCCTTAGCTAAACTCGATTTCAACTTATTGCAAGAACAACACCAGAAGGAACTCGGCAACCTTACAAGGTTAACTTCATGATAGCATGTCTGAAATAGCTAGATGTGCTAAGAACACCCAATCGTCATAGATTGATTCGTACAATTTCAAGTTATCCTAAATTGAAAATCATTTGTAAAATCTACAAGGAGTGTTATTATCTTTGGTTCATTGGTCTAAATACTTTCTATAATTCTCTCAATGAAGTGTATAGAAAGTATTTGCCTTAAACAGGATTTGTTGATGAACCACAGGTGGTGGAAGAATTTAGATATAGAAAGGAAGTTCCCATTTGCTAGAGATAGGCTGGTGGAGATGTATCTTTGGATGTCAATAGTTTATTTTGAGTCAGACTATGAAGCCGCCAGGGAAATACTCACCAAAGTGGCCAGCATGGTTTCCATTATCGATCACATCTATGATGTCAATGGCACGTTGGAAGAACTAGGACTCTTCACAGAAGCAATTGAAAGGTATAATTCGCACTCAAATGCTTTTCTCAATTTACCAATTCTAAACTTGTTCAAATTTGATCAATTGTTTATTAGAGTCGAGTGTGATACTTTTTGAACTCTGAACTTAGTTGGGACGTCAATGCCAAAGAAGGATTACCAGAGTACATGCAAGCGTGTTACAAGACAGTTCTTGATTTGTATGATGAAATTGGTTATGAGGTGACTAGCAAAGGACAATCATACCGACTCTTCTATGCAAAAGAAGCAGTAAGCCATTTAAAGTTATATCAATCAATTGCAGTTTTTATCCCGTCCACTGGCAACAAAATATTTAAGTCCACCAAACACTTTAAAGCTTGAATATTGACGTAGTTTTATGTTTGAGGATAAATCCTTAGATGAAAAACCTAGTGAGAGCGTACTTCGCTGAAGCCAAATGCTTCCACCTAAACCACGTACCGACGATGGAGGAGTACATGCCCATTGCATTAACATCCGCTGCTGTTGAGTTGCTATTGGTGACGTCGTTGCTGGGAATGGAAGATTTTGTAACAAAAGATGCTTTTGACTGGTTGTTATACGGCAACTCGAAGATGGTGAAGGCTGTAAAATTAGTTGGTCGGCTCATGGATGACATCGCCGGACACAAGGTATATGAAAGCTCTACTAGTGAACAGCATTGACTTATCTAAATTTTGTCTATTAGATTTTATCAATAGGATAAAAAATAATTTCCACAAGATATGTGTTTACAGTTTGAGCAAGAGAGAGGTCATGGGCCATCTTCAGTGGAGTGTTTCATGAAACAATACAAAGTTACAGAGGAAGAGGCTAAGGTGGAACTCCGTAAACAAGTGGCCGATGCATGGAAGGACATTAACGAAGGGTTGTGCTGTCCGGACATCGTCCCCAGGCCACTCGTTGTGCGAATTCTCAACTTTGTACGAGCTATGCATGTGATGTACAAAGATGAGATAGATATCTACACTCATGCTGGAACCAAGTTCAAAGAGTACGTGACTTCTCTGTACGTCAATCCATTGCCGATGTGATGGTTTGGAAGAACAAGTCTAATTACCAAGCCATCGTAGATTGCTTTAGACAGTTTTCGAATCTGCTGTGTGTGTAATTTAAATTCTGTTTCAACCCCTAAATATTACTCTTCTCTAGCCTGAGAGCTCCTTTTTTGTGAATTTTGAATGAAATAAAATAAGGAGTTGTAAAAATGTGATATTGGAATATACTAATGTTCTATACAATGAGCGGTTCGGTTTCTTCATAAATATCAAATATTTTTTCATATATGCTTATGACAGTCCTAGTATAGTGACCAGCACAAATTACAATATCTAACAGAAAGCTAGCCAAGTTTCATATGTTCAGACAAATTACTTCATTTGTCGGCCGCATATACCTGATCTTGCGATTATACAATCACTATACCCTTGCGATATAAACTTTAACCTACTTTGCATGGTCCTAATCATATTATAATTATCCATATCATCTTCAACGTTACTAAACAATCATGTCTTTATCTCAAAAAATTCTATTCTCTATCATACCATTTCTTTTAGAAGAAGGTTACGTAATCTTACATTTTATTCCACGCAATGCAGTCTATGCTCTGCGCCCGAGCCCAGCCCTCTATGGACTCAAGCTATGGCATAAGGGACTTGGGTGCCTGGGCCTAGGCCCCTAGTACCAAATCGGGGACCATGGTGCTAATGGCTAAATCCCCAGAGCCCAGGCTTAGGCCTATTGAGGCCGAGCCCAAGTTCATTGAGGCTGGCCCTGGACCCTAGTGTCCGTGCAGTGCACAAATCCCCGATGCTTTGGCCCTAGTTCATTGAAGTCGGGCATGGGACTCCGATACCCATCAAAACTAGAGAAACTATTAGAAAGCAATGTAGTACCAATTGTCCAATGCAATTTGTTTCCCATCAATTCTAGTGTAAGTTCAAAATAAAACCCACCAATTTGGTCGTTGTTCATATGCATCCCAATTCCCAAAACTTTAACCTATCAAAATGATGTTTGTTCTCAGATAGATTCCAGCCTACATGAATCTGCCTCGCTATTTTTGGGGAAAAGCAACTATATGATAGTGTATACGCTTTTGACCGACTGATAGGCCACCGGATGTATGAACTAGTCGTGTTGACATTGATTTTGTTTCTCATTCCTGAGGTTAGGGCGATAGCGTGACATTCGGAATTTCCATATTTATAATTATGTACTATTCAGAAATTCGTGTTATAATAATGATACTTAGATTTTGAGTTAAGTATTATTTGCCTTAATATTTGGACAAGTATGTGGAGACCTTAATCGAATTCGTAAATTTTGTAGGACGCGGCCAGTAATTTTCATGAACTTAAATTGTCTTGGATTCGACGTGTGAATCGAATTATGTGTGTGTTAATAATAGAAAGGTATTAATTAAATTATCATAGTCTTACTAATTCATGGTTATTATTAATCGCATAAGTTTTAGTTAATTAATAATAATATTATTGAATAATTTGTGTTAATAGTACTAGAAGAAGGAGAGTACGTTCTGCTCGTTACATTTTCCATTGCAAAATTTATCAGTTAAAATTAGAAGTGCTACACGTTATTGAACAAAAGTTTGCATGGCCATGTGTTCTTAAAACATAATATTTTGTGGTTAAATTCTTTTTCACTAAAACTAAGTATGAATTATTGCCAAGGATTTTGCAAATGCTAAATATGACGCACTCATTATCTGTATTAGCTATTAGGGCTTTTAGGGTGCCATGCGCTTTGCTTGCTCCCACGTTCACTACTATCTCTTGGAACAAGTGCTCCTCTCGATGAAATTCTTCGTTGACAAAGTTCAACAACATCTCTACTTGTTGTAACCTAAATGAGAATACTAGTGAGAGACCTCTGAAAAAAAAATGCGTCTTTCTAAGATCTTTCGATGTTAGGTTCACAATTTAATGATAAAAATGAATGTCTTTATGGAATTGCTATCCATCAATTTAGAGTTATTCGTGCAAAGTTGCAAACCTAATGTTCTAGGGCTTGATGGGACAGTCATCTAGTCATCTAGCCACATGATAGTTATTATTCATTTTAGTGTCGTATGAGACATGTTGGTTCGAGGGTTTAGTTATGCACGAGGAAATTATAAGGTCCCTATAACTTTATCTCGATTTCATGGTTCAATTGACAAGGCCATTTCCTATGAGGCCGCCCCATAGGATTAGTATTATATATCTTGGGTGGTCTTAAGCCTCTCTCACCCTAAAAGCTAACTTAAAAGGTGAAACTTTTCTTCATACTTATAAGCCGACCATAGGCCCCAATAATTTGTAACTTGTGACTATTGGATCTAAACTTATTGGCAACGTAGGCTCTAATACTAGTGTTAGATTTTTTGGGTCTCTTTCACCCCAAAAGTTAACTCAAAGAGTAAGATTTTCCCTCACACTATCAACTCCTTTCTTCACAACTAATGTGAGACAGCCTTAACAATATATAGGCTACATAAATTTGGATTTAGCTCATAATCTTCCATTTATTTCTGGATTTTGCGTTGTAAATGTTTAGCGATGTTCACCTAAAAGAGAGCCTCTTGTTATAATTTTTTTTCCCTTGAAAGCTGGGTAATCAGGACAGATATTATTATTATTATTATTATTATTATTATTATTATTATTATTATTATTATTATTATTATTATTGGTGGAAAACCCATCAATCAAGATTGATAGAAGGAATTGGGCCAAAAATTCAGCCCCAATAGTCGGGTACGAAAATCACCTGGAAATGAAAATTTCTCTCTCCAATTAAACCACTAAAATAGAAATCTAAAGCCTGAGCGAAAATGAGGCTGATTTTCCTTTAACTCAATTTATATAACAACGATCAAATTCTACCCAAAATTACAAGAAACGAAGTAAACTTGTGACATCTTAGGTTTTCAACCCTGTTTTCTGCTGAATAAATCGGGCATTTCATTGACGCGTTCATAGAGCTGTTCTTAGAGTTGATCACTCTCGAGATAACTATACTATCTGGGGAAGCCATTAAGAAATTTTAATGCAATAGACTTGAGAATTCGATCAGAAATCGGCTACTCGACCGTGTTTATCTTTAGAGGTCATTACGGCACAGATATAAATCGATTTGAGATTAGTGATACGTCGTTCGGCGAGATGTGTGACTAATCGTGGGTGACACCACTAAATTGGAAAATTCTCATTGGGCAACACTAAACTGATTTTCTTATTGTTTTGGTACCCTTTGTCCGTATTTGAATCATCGAGATTTTCACGACAACCGAAAGTCGTCAATGTGTCAAGTGGGGTGGGTTCATTGTGACTCAAAGAAAATCGACCACGGGTCATTTGCACTAAATTTTTTTGAAAATTACCCGGTAGCCTAGGTCACGCTAAACACGCGTCGAATGGAAATTAACCATGAATTCGAGTCCGATTCCAGAAAGTGAAGATTCTGTCATGTCACAATAAATTCTAGGAACGTCGACTCAGTCTTAGAAGATTTTTCAGAGATTCCGAGATTTTTACGGAAAATCATTTTGAATGTTGTGGAAAATTAACGGAAATTCGTACGGGCCGAATTTAAGGGAGTTTTGACT
Source organism: Eucalyptus decipiens (assembly GCA_014182575.1). Classification (NCBI taxonomy): domain Eukaryota; kingdom Viridiplantae; phylum Streptophyta; class Magnoliopsida; order Myrtales; family Myrtaceae; genus Eucalyptus; species Eucalyptus decipiens. Next base: position 60,539,479 of record CM024611.1, read on the forward strand.
TTCAAGCCGAGCTATTTGGCGATGGGCACCTGCAGCAATGGTATAGGCTTTTTCTTCAAGGAAATTAGACATCAAATTTGGGGAATTTTTAAAGAAATTGAAGCTCAAAATCTAGTAGGGCTACATATTTTTGGCATCAAAATAGGTAATTTGGTGGATATTACAAGCTAGAAAGTATTCTGAGACATTAGATATTTGTGTGGGCTTTAGGGGGACCAAGCTTTAATTGAATCAAGATATTTAGAGGGACATTGCATTCAATTAGATGGATAAAGATGTTTTTTTTTTTGTCAGTCCTACTCTATTCCTACTCTACACTCACTCGATACTTTTTCGCCTCGCTTACTGCAAAAAGCATGGGAGTCAAAACCCACTCCTGAAACTTACACGTCTCCACCCCCATCCCCCTGGGAAGATGGATAAAGATGCTGGACTTCAAGCTTTTCAATCTTGCCGAGCACTCCTCCAGCTGCGATCCATCATCAAACGTCGGTCTCCCCTTTCCCCAGAACCGAAACAAGCTGCCTTGTTTTTATTTTTTGGTTTTCATCCGAAACTCAGCTCTCACCCCGCCGAAATTCTCAAACTCCAGCTCTCTCTGTTGACCATCCACCGAAGAAATCTTCACTCGTCCGCAAGCCTTGCTTCCTTCCGTCGCCAGCTACACCGAAGCGAAGACCACCGAACTCTTCAAGGCCAGCGAAGCAACTCCACCGACCCCCATCTCTTTCTCCATCTCACGCCCACGCGTCCAAGCCCCCATCTTCTTCAACAACCGAAGCCACGAAGCTGCAGCGCCACACGTCCTCAGCGTCGTCGCCCTCGGTCAGCAAACGAACCAGCATAAGCCCTCCGTTGACCCGCCTTCTCCCTCACGCTGGCAGCACCGAACGAAGCAGCTCCCCATCTTGTTGACCCCGTAAATCCTACTGACTCAACCGCTCCATCCCGCTGCCGCCCCACCGAGTCTCCATCGTCCTCAGTCAACTCCAGCGCATCTTGAAGACCAACGACTTCTCCAGCTGCCGCGCGTCTTCAGTCCAGCGAGCTTGAGTCAATAAAACGGCGGTTTGTTGACCCAGCAAGGCCATTCGAGCTTCAGCCCATCCAGGTACGTGGCTTCAAGCGGCCAACGAAGACCAGCAAAATTTCCGCAGCTGCCCGTGTCGTCCATTGCTCCACCGAAGCCACGCATCCAGTCAACACCAGCTGATCCCCTGCCCGTGTGTTGACTCCAGCAAGCGGCCGAAGCTGCTCTCTCCTTCGATCTTGCCGCGCGTCTTCAGTTCATCCAGCCTTTGGGCCCGGTTCAGCACCTGCTTCTTTGTTCGGCCCGTTAATTCCAGCTGCAGCCCATGTGAGATTCAGCCTTTGAAGCCCGTGGACCCAGCGAATTCTTGAAGCCCAGTCGCAGCAAGCCCAGTTCAATATTCAGCTTTAGGTCCAGCCCATTCGAAGCCAAGCTGTGGCCCACGAATTCATTTTCAGCCCAGCAGCCCAACCTCGGTTCAGTTATTTGAAGCCCAAGCCCGTCAACCAAGCCCAGAAATTTATGTGGGCTTGCAAGACCTGTTGGGCCCAGTCCAAGTGTCAGCCGACGCCGCCGAAAATTTGGATTTCGACCACTGTCGTGGTGATCCGGTCTTTGCAAATCAAGTAAGTTTTGCTCACTAATGCTTTCTTAGTTTTCTAATGATGCTTAAGGGTTTGTTAGATTTAATTAAGTGCAATTACGTGGTTATATTAGTTTAGAACAATTAAATTAGTGACTTAATGATGCATGTTAGGTGGTTAGACATAGTCATTAGCAAGTAGAGAGCTCCTAATATTTACTGAATGCATCTCAGGATTTTTCATGATCCGTCTTGGGCTTCAATTAGGCAATACGGGCATAAATTGGATTTTTAGTAATTATTTATTAATTTTCGAAATTATTTATTTAATTATTTATTTTCCGGAAATTAGGCAAGGATAGCCAACGACCGGAATTTTATACTGATTGTCATAGTGTAGTCCATTTATTTAATTGAGCTTTATTTTGTGTTGAATTGAATTATTTGTGAAATTGAGAATTATTTGTGAAATTGAGAATTATTCTTTAATTGAATAATCTTTGGTTATTAATTGAAAAATAACCAGACAACGGTTGATAATGCCAAAAAAATGTTTCGGTGGACTATAGAAAATGGTGGGAATTATGGAAAGGAAGAGTATGGTATTTTGGCTAAGGCCGACCGTGTACCCACAAACGATAAATTTTTATTGGGTATCGTTAATACGAGGGAAATAAGCCAATTTTTATTTTGATTGAAGATTCTAAGTGTGAAGCACACAGTCTTTGGCCGAGAGTAATTAATCATGTGAGGATTATTAGTCACATTGAGCAGACTATTGAAATATGAAATGATGTATGATTGGTGTGTGACAATGTGGAATAGGACATGGAAACCACCAAAATTAGAATCGGTTGTGCTCGTTGAGTTGTAATTCAGTATTTCCACCAAAGTATGGTTGTGTCCACTGGACCGTATTCTATCATCGAATTTAGGATGTTGTACACGCTGAGCCGTAATTCAATATTAATCGCCGAAGATTTAGTAAGCAATGCCCACTAACTCGTAATTCAGCATTACAGCCAAAGTTTTAGTAGGCCGTGCTCGTTGAGCCGTAATTCAGCGTTGGGATTGAATATTCAAGATGACTGTGTAGGCTGTGCTCACTGAGCCGTAATTCAGCAGTGAATTTGAGTAAATGAGATGAGCCGACCAAGAAAGGGGCGAGATGAGATGTAATCGACTAAGTTGATTGATCATTGATTCGATCTGATTGATGTGATGTGATCGTGTATATTTGATATATATACTGACTTGTAGGAAGAAACTGAGACCAAGATAAGTCCTCTGACCCGTACGTGCATAGATAGCCCAGTTAGCGTATTGGTTTACTAATCGAGTTTTAGGGGGTAGAACTCGCTAAGACATGATCTCAATGGTTATTCTATAACCATTTCAGGACCCTAATGAAGAGCCTGAGGAGGAGGAACCTGAGGAGAAGAACCCTGATGTGAAACCCGAGGAGGAGGAAGATTTTGAATAAGAGAATAATCCTGAGGAGGATCCTGAGTACGACCTGAATGAGGATTGAGATTCCATCCTCTTTTGTGAACCTTGTATATGTGTGAATAGAGTGAGACTAGAAAGTTGTGAATAGTTTTGTGAAGCACTTGAGTTATGCTCTGTATAAAAGTATGGTTGCGAATTTCAATATGAAAAATGTGGCTTTGTTTTTCTATCACATTGTTTTATTGTTTAGGGATTTATAACTGCTTCCACATATACTATTAAAAACGAAAGGGTCGGCAATACATAGTCCTGGAATATCGCATTTTAAAATCGACCAAGTAAAAGGATGTGTGCGTGCCTGAGGATCGGGGCGTGACATCCCATTTAAGTGGTATCAGAGCAAAGTTTAGAGATTTGAGTGATAAAGAGCGTTGACCATGGGATAGTTGATAGTAAAGGCCTTTAAATTCATGCTGGTGCAAGTTAATTCCAACCCGACACAGTTTTGTTCTTCACTATGCACATTGCACATTGTCATGATCGATCGTCTTCATGAGTTGCATGCGCTAAAGCTTCATTTAAGCATCGTGGAGGGCCCATAAATTACAATTTGCAAAACAGCAAATATCCAAGAAAAGAAACTCTTAGTTTGTTGATATATGTAGACAATAATATCATGGCATAGACATTTCAATCCTGCACAAGAAAAGTAACACTCAGTTTGGTTTTTGACCATTCTATTCATCGGTTGCACCCGAGGTCATCAGATAGATTTTTCAGACGAAGCTTGTGGGCAAACCTTCTTCTGAGCTTGAAGCATGCAGTCAGCTAAGATAGCTAGTTCAACTATAAGAACATCCTCTTTGAAAAAATTATGATTATCGAGAACAAGTTGATAGCAAAAGTAACTAATCTCTACAAAGAACAATTTGCATTTTTCAAAAGCAATTTGTATTTGCCAAGAACAATTTGCATTTATCAAGAACGGCTCGGATTTCTTGAGAACAAGTTATATTTAACCAATCATAACCTCATTTCTCCAAAAGTAACATTATTTTTAGTAATAATAAAGCTCAAGAACTAGTGGCAAATTTTATTTGTTTTTGTAAACTTTCCCATTTCCGGTAGAACTTCAAATGAACTTTTCACTCGATAAGGTAGAGCTATAATTAGTAATCTACATTGTTATTAGAACAAATGAGAAAGATGAAAACTTATAATTAGTAAGAACAACTTTATATATCAAAAACAACCTGTGGTGAGTAAGAACAACTTGTATATGCTAAAAAAGACTAGTATTTACCAGGAATGACTTGTATTTATTATGAACTCCAGCATTTGGTAAGAACAACTAGGGTTTAAAGAGCACAAGTTATATTTACCACAATAGCTAGTGATATTTGTGATAAAGCTCATGAACTCGTTGTAAACCATACATATTGATAGGATTTTTCCCATTTAAAGTAAAATTAATTTTAAAATAATAATTTTAATCAATAAATCGTAATTATAGGTTGTTAACTTAATAGTGGGCCTGGCTGCACGTGGGCCTGCCTAAAGCATATCTGTGTGGGCCTAGACAAGGGCCTGTATTAATTAGGTCCTACCCAGCCCGCAAACTACTATGAAATATTTTGTTAATGAGGGGGCTCGGGCCAGGCCCGGCTTGACCCAGGCTCTGCCCATTGATAAGCTCTTATCAGTAATGATGCTAAATTACTTTTCGGTGGTAAATGAGAAAAAGCGAACTTTTGTGTTTGCAAAGATAAGTTACTTTCGCTAATAAAACCAACTTATATATACGAAGCAACTTTCATTTCCCAAGGACGATTAGCATTTAGCACGCATCAATTCCTTTACCCCCATCATGACTTCTTTGACCATAAATTAGATCTTCAACCACAAAATCAGTAACATTTACCGGGTAATGAATATTTTTCACCAGACAAGAGACTCTTTTACTATGAGAAGGGAAACTTTTATAACAGGTAAAATAATAGACGAGGGAGATTTTACTCATTTTATTTTATTCAATGGCGCCTCACCGTAGAGACTCTTTTTCTGCTCAAAATCATCAACATCAAAACCTTGTGATGTCCACGAAGAATTAAAAAAATACTTACACGTACAAAATCAAATAACAAATTTTATCCCTAATATATACATATTTTTCTACCAAATTAGTGAAATTTTAATTTATTCTAATTAATTCTTGAAACTTGTCTAAATTTTCTGGTTAGGTCCATCTCCCATCAATCTCGACTGAGCTGATGTGGCGATCGGAAGAAGTCGGAGGATGATATGGAAAAAGAAATTCATACTGGATGGCCCTTAGAGGCACATTTTCTTTATATAATGGTTTTTTTTTTTCTTTTTGTGGAACAAAAGTATCATTCACTTATAAAAGTTTTAGTGAATAGAAGTCTCTCGCATTACAAAGTAAATAAAAAAGAGCAGAACAGGGATACAAGACCCAGTTGCCAGATAACCTTCAAGAGTGTTAGACCTTAGCAACCCAATTGACAACTAAATTCGTTTCCTTATTACAACGGGCCAAGGAAAGGCCAGCAAAACCTCTCAATAAGTCACGGGCTCGGGTGATATAAGAGCACCCACTTCCCAACCTAGTTGATCTACATTTAGATTGCACTTAACGGTCATTATAAAATTTAAGATGGGATAAAATTTGTTCTATTTTGCGTTTGATACCCGCTCAAAACAAGATAGAATTAGATATAAATGGGATATAGGCTGGATAAAATTATCCCATAGGAAAATGGGATAATAATGAATATGATTTCTAATATTCATAATAAGAAATTTTTTTTTAAATTAAAAATTAATTTAATTAAAAAATTAAAATTATATTTCAGTATAAATAATATTTGAATTCTAATATTAGAAATTAAAAAATAAAAAATAATTTTTTTAAATTTAATCTTATTTTTATTTATATATTCGAATTTAATTCTATTTCATAATATAAATTTCAATATATTAATATATATTTATTACGTATATTAGGTATTTTAGTATTTCATGTATATTAGTACAGTTTTCTATTAATAAAATTTTATTAAAGAATGATGGAAATGGAAGAAAGAAATAAAAAACAAATTAAAATAGGAGAGGAAAATAAAATAAAATAAAAATAAAAATAAATTTGGTTACGAGAGATTTTTACTATCTTCGTCTGCAAAATTTGTGGTTAATTTATATTGATAAGAAATTTTAACCAAATAATATATATGATATAATGTGAATATATCCAACTTTATTACTGTGATTACCAAACAATAGATAAGATAGAATAAAATTCGATGGATTTTATATCCTATCTTACCCTACTTAGAAATTTAGACGATCAAACATAACCTTAGAGTCTGTTGCACAATCTCAACATAGTCGAATTCTATGCTCAAAGCCTGTTTAGAACGAAGAGAGAGAAAGATGCGGGCTTTGTCTAATGCTACAGCTTCCACTTGCTTGACTGAGAATGCCTCCACCGATTTAGCGAATCCGTCTACCAGTCGTCCACCGGAGTCGTGGAAGAAGCAACAAAAAGAGCCATCAAAATTCTCTTTCAAGGTTCCCGGACGTGGAGGTTTCCACTTCCCTGGTAATCGTTCTCTTTCAACTGTCGTTTCCCAATCTTTGTCCATCTTGTTGCATGGGTCGCTTTCCACTTTGTCACGGTCCGACATGTCAACTTGAATTGACTAGATTGGGCGCTAGAGGGACCTGGCTAAAAAAATTATTCAATTAAAAAAACTTGACTAAACATATTAAAAGAGAAAGGGTTTTAATTGGAAAACTACACAAATCCGGTAATGAGAAAAAGGATTTTTCATATAAAGAGAAGAATAAATAAGAATTGCAGTTATGAGAGAGAAGTCTAGGTGGCTTGGGTCTCACAGCATTAAAACTATAAATTTATAAGGAAACCGTCGTCACAAATGCCATAACTCATATAACTCTCACTTTGTTGCCATAACTTTGAGAAAAATTCACTTGAATTTCACATGAAATTTATTGTAAACATGAGTAAAGTAGGATCACTCTTAGGTTCTAAAAGTACTTTGTCTATTAAGGCTACCTTTGTTTCGTGAAAAATTAATGATTTGAAAATTATTTGTCAAAAAACAATCGCGTGTGTCGCTTACAAATATGAATCGTCCACGAAAATATTGGACGATTCATATTTAGACATATGTTGTCATCGATAATAGAAATTTTTTTATTGGCTAATTATTTCAAGTGATATAAACAATTATTTAAGGAAAATGTTTTTTCTATTGTCAACAATTTATGTTTGAACATATTTGTGGATAATGAAAATATTTTTTGCACATTTATTTTTGTAAGCAATAGAAATGATTATTTTTAAAAAAATATTTTTCAAATTATTTATTTTTCGCAGACGGATCCTAAGTGTCTAGTCCATCAAAATTTGACATTGCTCGGGCACTTCATTGATTCTTCACTGGCAACTCTTATAAAACGTGCTCTTGGGCCACATTTCGTTCCATCAGGACCGTAGATTCCAATCCCTACATTTGAAAGAAATCAAGATGATGATTTGAAATTCATATGAAATAGAGTTTCTTAATAATTGTGAAATTAGATTACCTAGCTATAGTTGGTATTCAAATTTCACTTCCATATTTCTGTAATATCAAAATATAAAAAAACCAACTCCTTTGCCACCGCCGTTGGTCGCCACTAATGCCGCTAACGATCACTGTTGGTGGTCATTGCCGCCGGTCCCTAATGGCCACTGCTGGTCTCTACCTAGTCACGGCATCAGTGCCAGTGCTTCACTCAGTCATCAGCATGCTCGTCTCGATCATCCTAATAAACAAGTTTTGAGTCATGTCTGCAATTCTAGTCTAAGTCGATATCTTGTGGCCAAATCTGATCAATTATTCTTTGAGTCCATTAGTTATCATGCATATTTTCCTTTAGTTGTAAATTATTATGATGTATGGATAAGTCTAATTTTGTCTAATTCTAATTTCAAATATTGTGTTTTTCATTAATGACTACTCTCTGTTCACTTGGGTTTTTCCCATGAAAATTAAATCTGAAGTACCTACAACTTTCATTGCTTTCATTGTTTTAATTCCGCAATGCCAAAATTTAGTTTTTACAAACTAGTGGGGGAGATGGATATACTAATACTTCATTCCAAACATATTTACACGAAAATAGTATTATTCAATGATTTTCTTGTCTAGACACCCCAACTCAAAATGGTATGTTAGAACGCAAAATCGGACACTCAATTGAAATGTCTCGAAACCTTATTAATACATGCTCCTATGCCTCTTTCATATTGGGTTGATGCTCTTCTCGCTACTATTTACATTATTAATCGGCTTTCCACTCTTGTCCTATCATGATATTTCTCCTTTCCACTTCTTATTGGGGTTCCAATTTGATTACTTGTTTTTTTGGGTTTTTGGACGTGCTTGTTATCCTTTTCTTCCATCTCGTCTCCCATAAGCTAGCACCTCATTTGTGACATGTGTATGTTCTAGTTATGCGTCGAATCACAAAGGCTATCATTACCTTGATCAGTCAAGTGGTTGTGTTTTTATCGGTCATCATCTTCCCTTTTCTCTTCCAAGTTTAATAAGGAGAATCTTCCCTTCGTTCAAGGCAATGATAGCCTTTATGATTCGACGTATAACCCACCATTCAACTCTAAGTCTCATAACCCATTATTCTAGTTCAATCCCTTCGCCTTTTGTTTTCTTTAATTAGTCTATTCTTCTTACCTCCTTTGGCCCTTAAGCTCTTCATTTGCCTCTCTCTATTTCTCTGGCCCAACCTTCTATCCCATCTCTCTTCTCCTTTTCGCCTACTAAACCTACTTTCAATTATTTTTGCCTTCATTGCCCCTCTTTTCCAAACCCATCTCCACATGATCCCAAACCGACTCCTTTCCCAACCAAATTCCTCCCACACCAGACCTGAAAATCATCTCTATCTAGCTCCTCCACTTTCATTTGTTCTCTTCCCCTCATCCTATGCAAACTAGTGCCTTATCAAGAATTTCTAAATTCAGAAAATGTCTAACCTTTTTCACTCTTTTCATGAAGAGACATTGACTTGGTACTTGAGACCATTCTTGACCCATATTGGAAAGTGGCCTGGGTAGATGAATTTAATGCCATGGTCATTCACATATGGGATTTTATACTACTTGATCTTGTTACTAGTCACTTGGTTGTAAATGAATTTTTAAGGTTAAAGAAAAATTTGATGGAACTATTGGACATTTTAAAGTTTGCATCGTGGCATGAGGATTCAAACAACATGTTGAATTGGACAATGATTAGACTTTTAGCCCGGTTGTTAAATCCACTATAATTCGAGTTGTTTTCTCCATTGCAATTTTCCTGGGATGAATCATATGTCAATTTGATGTTATGAATGCCTTTTTGCACAACATCCTTTATGTGGAAGTTTATAGGCGCCAACCTTCCACTTTCTCTCATATTAAGTTCTTGCATCAAAAGTCTTGTCTTCAAAAAGCCATTTATAGCTTAAAGCAAGCACCATGGGCATGATTCTTTCACTTCAGTATTTTTTTTTTTTTTTTTTAATCTTTAGGTTTCATAGCGAGTAAGATTTGTTGGAGAAAACATTTTCAAGTGATTTTGATGATATCCAAACCATTGTATATTAATTATTATGTTGTTTGCAAATGTTTGGATTAAAGGACTACGCAACATCCATGGTGTGATCCATTGGGAAGAGGTTTGCAGATATCCTGTTATAACAAACAACACCAATCAACCTAAAGGATCAGGTACTTATAATGTTTATGTTGAGGTAGTAAAGATCGGATTGATGGTGATGTAACAACAAAGTATATCAAATGATGTTCATTGGGTTAGCTAAAGAGTCGTTGAAAGATCTAAATTTGCATAGCAGCAAAATCAAAATAAAGCATGTAGTAGATTAGTTAGAGTGTTTGACAGGTTAGTCAGAGACTTTAGTGAGAACACAACAATAGTTGTTATTTTTGGTTAGTCTGTAGAAGTTCTAGGAAAGAAGCTGTATAGGCAGTACCTTCGTGGATAGTAGCTCAACAGTCACCTATTTCTCTAAACCAAGCTCAATAGATAGATTGTAGAAGAGTAAAAGAAAAAATTTTGAGAAACCAAATGAGAGTGCACTATATAAAAGATCAAGTAGCTTATATACTGTTATTTTCAACTGAAAGCTTTCTGTCTTACTGTTTTGATTATCATGCTATTTAACAATTGTACTACGGATTAAGTGTCACGCCCCAACCCTCAGGCACGCACACATCCCTTACTTTTGGTCGATTTTAAAATGCGATATCCCAAGACTATGTATCGCCGACCCTTTCTTTTATATATGCATATGCGGAAGCAGTTATAATTCCCCGGACAATAAAACAATGGGATAGAAAAGCAGGCCATACATTTTTCATACTGAAAATTCACAACTACAACTTTTTACATGCAAACAAGGATTGACAAGACAGGACGGGATCTTAATCCTCATCCGGGTCGTACTCGGGGTTATCCTCGGGGTCCTCCGCCACGTACTCCTCTTCGGGTTCCTCATCAGGGACCTCCTCATCAGATTCATGCTCCTTAGGCTCCTCATCTAGGTCCTGAAATGGTTATTCAATAACCACTGAGACCACGTCTCAGCAAGTTCTACCTCCTAAGACCCGATTAATAAACTAATACACCTTAGGGCTGCCTACGCATAACATGAGTCAGAGGACATACCTTAGCCTCAGATTCCACCTGCATATTAGTACAGATCGAATAGGCACGCAAGTAAGCACATCACAGATTGAAGCATCGATCTAATCGACTTAGTCGATTTCACATCAGGAAGACCACTCACGATCATCTCCCTTCAATCATTCAATTCACAACATCAAACCAAAGCGACGAATCACATCAAGACACTCTCAGATCGAATCATCGATCAATCGACCTAGTCAAATCATTTCTAGGTCATTCATCCAACACCAAGCAATTCCTTAGATTTAGTGGCTTTACGGTCCCACCCGACCCTCTCGAGAACTAGTGGCTTTACGGTCCCACCCGACCCTCTCGAGATCTAGTGGCTTTATGGTCCCACCCGACCCTCTCGAGAACTAGTGGCTTTACGGTCCCACCCGACCCTCTCAAGATGCCATACTATGTCACCGAGCCACGTGCATTCTCCAGGAAGACATACCGAGTCTCCGAGCCACGTGCATTCTCTAAGGCTCCCTTTTCGCCAAGATGACATATCTAATCACCGAGCCACGTGTCTTTCCCAGGTGACATTCCAATTCACCGGGCCACATGTATCCTCAAGGTGATTTACCAACTCACTTTCGATACTAACAGCCGATATCCGACCAATTCTCAATCACAATGCCAAAATTGCGTTATTTAATAACATACTTAAAATTGCACCATTAAATCAATTCGACACGAATTAAAGCTCAAATAAATAAACGGACTGCTCCACGACAATCAGCACGAAATTTCGGTCACCGGCCATCCCTGTTGAATTTCCGGAAAATAAATAATGAAATAATTAATTTCGAAAATTAAATAAATAAATACAATAAATTCAATTTAGCACAATATAAAACTCAATTAAATAAACGGGCTGCGCCATGATCATCAGCATAAAATCCCGGTCACTGGCCATCCCAGGTTGAATTTAGGAAAATAAATAATTAAATAATTAATTTCGAAAATTAATATTTAATTCCTAAAAATACCACCTAGGCCCGATTTGCTTAATTAACACCCGATAAGGGACGGGAAAAATCCCAAGAAGCATCCAATAAATACTACAAGCAATTCTCTATCTAATTACACTAATCACACCACTAATATGCAAAGCAATTAACTAATAATCACTAATCAATTCTAATCTAACAACCTAATTACACTTAATTAACACTAATCAACCTTTAAGCGTAATTAGCGCACTAAGAAGGCATTAGTGAGTAAAACTCACTTGATAAGCGCGAAGACCGGATCACCACACGGTGACGCGACGGCGGCCGAATTCCAAAATTTCGGCGACGTCGATGCACCACTGGGCCAGGCCCAAAGATCTTGCCCCGCGGGCTTGGGCTTCAAAAGAACTTGCTGGACTTCACGGGACTATGGGCTGAACTGAACTGAACCAACTTGGGCCGAGCTGAAATGCAGGAGCAGATGGGCTGAAGATACGGCCCAAAGAAGCTGCTGGCCGTGGGCTGAATTCAATTGGGTCTTCTGAATCGGGCCCAAATCGCTGGGGATTGGGCTGGAAATGCTCTTGCAGATGGACTGAAGGCGCGCGGACGAAGAAGCAGCTTGCTGGCGTTGATCTTCTGCTCATGAAGCCGAACTGGCCGATTCGGTCAACACCCGACCGAAGGGCAGCAAGATTGACTTGCTTTGTGGAGGCGAGAAGAAAAATTGGTGGGGCAGGTGTTGGCGTCCAGCTGCTGGAGGAGATACGAAGCTGCTGCAGTTTCTTCGTGCGTTACTCGGTTGAAGACACATGCAGCTCCAGCTTTGCTGACTTCGTGAGACCTTGCTGTTGGCAACAGGAAGAAGTGGAGATGCTGGCAGCTGGCGTCGAGCAGGGGAATTGGACGCTGAAGGAGAGAGAACAGTTGCTGGCGGTGGAATTCTGGCGTGGGGTCACGTGAGCTTCGGTCAACAAAAGCCTCGGTGATAGATGTGGCTTCTGCTGGTGACTTCGCTGCCAGTTCGGTGAAGAATCCGATGGAACCGTCTTCGCTGGCGGGGAAGAACGCGCAGCACGGAGTCAACAATCGGTAGGGGAAATTGCAAATTGACTGAGGAAGCATGAACGTGGAGAAGCAGCTGTTGGTAGAGCTTCGGTGGATTGAAGCCGCATGGGCTTCGGTGGTCAACAATCGGTGAAGACAGCTCCTTTCATTGACCGACACAAGTGGAGGCGTGGACGTGTTGCGCTGCAAGGGGCTTCAGCTTTCAAGGGAAGGAGCTGCCGGTTTGTCCATGAAAAATGAAAATGAGGCCAGAACAGAGAGGAGGAAGTCGAGAGAGGGAGAAGGGAGATGGACGGTGGTGTCAGGGTGAGGAAGAGAAGAGATAGAGATGAGGAAGAGGTCGGGGCCTCTTGGCTTGATATTTTCTTCAAAAAATATCTCCAAGACTTAGTCTTGGTCATGTATAATTCCTTGGCTACCAATAGTCCACCAAAACACATCCCATGACTTCTCTTTTTGGTCCATTTGGCTAGGGAGGGGAGGGACACACGAAATTGCAAGTATAAGGCACCAATTGGTTACTCAATCTTACTCCGTTTATCCTCATTTAATCTTCATAATTTAAATTGACGCCTCTATACTTCAATTGACATTTTTCCTCACTCATGCACCCATCATGCATCTCAATTTCATAATCCCCGGCTTCAACTAAACGAAAATGGCCCTATTTATCCAGTCGAATTTAGAACCAGAAAATCTGGATGTCACATTAAGTGTATAGGTATAGAGCACCAATTGAGTCCAGATAGTGTGATCTATCACATGAAGAATCAATGCTAGCCGGTTGTAACTTTCAAAACAAATTGTTAATAGAATCCAACCCATTTTGAGGCTGTTAGTCTGAAGAGTGGATGCATTTCATATTCTTATATATCTCACTATGTCCCACTATATTTCATCTTCTTATATATATTGGCATACGGTTAGTGAGTGTTTGCTTAAAAATTAGGCCGATTTAATTTTATTTGGTAATTAGCTAATTTCGGCGAAAGATCATTAAAGTTTGAAAACAACCTATTTACCCCATTCTAGGTTGTATTGTTGATCTCAACAAGGTTGATCCGTTGTCATTCATCTATGCTTCTTCTCGAGGTTGTTTGTATCTTTTGTTGTATGTTGATGATATCCTTGTTAACAGTGATAATCCTCATTTATTATGGTCTTTGATTACTTAACTCTCACAGGAATTTGCTATGAAACATCTTGTACCACTTCACTATTTTCTTGGCATTGAGGCTTATCATTACTCTGATGGTACGCTTTTATCTCAACCTAAGCATGTTAATGAATTTTTGCGTAAGTTTGACCATGTTAAGGTCAAGTCTTTATCTACTCCCTTAATCTCGAATGCTTCATTGTCTGCTAACAATTGTTAGCTTCTCACTTTTCCGATGTTGTATTGATTGATGGTTGGTGCTCTTTAATGTGTTCGTGACTAGACTTGATGTTAGTATTGTCGTGAACATGGCAAGACAATTCAAGCATTAACCTAGATTAACTCATTTCCAAAACATATATATCAGTATTTAGTTGGCACGTCCACCCATGGATTGCTCATTGAGACGTGTTCTCCCAATTCATTGACTACTTATATGGATGCAAACCAGGTTGGGTGCTTAACTACTCAACGTTCTACCTCTGCTTTTTGTGTTTTTCTAGGCACCGGTCTTGTTTCATAGAGTACCAAGAAGCAACCTGCCATAGGCCGTTCTAGTATAGAGATTGAATATCGCATTTTGTTCACCGTGTTGTTGAGATTATTTGGATTCGTCATTTACTTGGTGAGCTTGGAGTCCTTCTTTTTAATCTTCTCGCAATTTATTGTGACAACATCTTTGTCGCATATCTTTCTCTCAATCCAATGTTTCATGAAGGTACAAAGCACATTGAGTTAGATTTTCACTTTGTTCGAGAGTGGGATGTTTTCGGCGATCTATATGCTTGTAATGTGCCTATAGGGGACCAACTGGTAGACATCTTCACCAAGGAACTACCTAGTCCGCATCACGCATCATTGAGATTCAATCTCTCAATTGTCACACCTAATTCGAATTGAGGGGGTGTAATAAATTGTAATTTATAAGTATTATAAGGTCTTTTTGTAATTATGTTTTAATATGTACCCTTACCCTAATTAGTTACTCCTATGAACATATATTGTACAATTCTAATTGGGTTGAGCCACCATAAACGCTTTATCTTATTTTCTCTCTAACTCTAAACGTTAATACACATCTCAATGATAAGGGAATCGTTCTCCAAATTTGATAATGGTATTTTTTTATTATATATATTTGCTCAATTTCTCATGAATTGCTTGGTCATAGCAATTGGGCTATGATTGAGAAAGCACAACTCTGAGCTTGTGGTCATTCTAGCTGCTGCTTCTTCTTCTTACTCCTCTACATTAGGTTGAAATAGAGTCAATTCCAAAAAGAACATAACTTGCTATTTCCTTTATACTATTTTTGTTGACGCTTTGTTGAATTTCCTTAATTTGGGTTCATGGGCTGTGCAAAGTATGATTGGTTGTGTTATTTCTGGCTTTTTGTCTTGAGAATTTTCTTGTTATATGTTTGTTGATCTAGTGATTGATTTCTCCTCTCTCGAAGATTTTGTGTTGTGCGAAACCGTATTAATGCTCTTGCACACTCCCTCAATCTCTCTTTGCATGTAGCATTCAGCGGGCAATGTATGAGATTTTGTGAGATTACTATTAATTATTCTAAAATCTTAAACTATTAGATAAAGACATGATTTAATATTTAAGTGTTCTATCATGATGGAGGCAAGCGCCCAGTTGCTTGCACCCCGGTAGTAGTTGGGCATCACTACCAGCTTCCACTGCCAAGTTGCTCGTTACCTTGACCTTCCCCATCCCCCTGGCTCTCTCTCTTAGCCTTGATGTGGATGGGCATATTTGGATTTTAGTTTAATAGTTTG
Source organism: Eucalyptus decipiens (assembly GCA_014182575.1). Lineage (NCBI taxonomy): Eukaryota > Viridiplantae > Streptophyta > Magnoliopsida > Myrtales > Myrtaceae > Eucalyptus > Eucalyptus decipiens. Next base: position 60,555,289 of record CM024611.1, read on the forward strand.
ATAGAATGACTAACTTGAATAAATAAACAAGTAGTTTAAAGACTTAATTGCTCAAAAAAAAGTTAAGGGGCGACAAAAGCAAAATCATGTACAATGACAGCCAATGGCATTGAACCTTACTTTACATTGGGATAAGAAATAAGTTGACAACAGAAGTTGACCCCAATGAGTACATATATGATAGAATTAACATCTTGATTAATATCCAAAAAGACTAGGTTTATACAAAGTACTAATCGTTATGCAAAAAGACCAAGATTATCCTAATATTTAGAAAAAGTATTGTACAGTTTAATCAATTGCTAGTTGGGACATTCCAAGGAATGCAATTCTAGCTTCACCTACCACACTGACACCATGCAAGATAGCCAGCTATCCAAGAACGAACTAGATAATAATGACTGATTCATAAATTAAATTAAAATTAAGGTTATGTTTGTTTCGTAAAAAATAAATTATTCGGAAATATTTTCCTAAAATTAATCGCCTAAATCACTTGAAATACTTGGTCAATGAAAATGTTTATATTATAAAAAATAATTCATGTCTAAACATTATTGTAAATGATAAAATTATTTTTCTTTCATTCATTTTTGTTAAGATATTTGTTATCACTTTTAGGAAATTATTTTCCAAATCATTTATTTTTCGCAAAGCAAATAGAGCCTAATACAAGTGCTCTCACATTCAAACAACTATGATTGACTAAAAAATAAATCATAGACAACTAAATGGTTAATGCTTGTAGTTTTTACTGTGAAAATGGGTCGACAAGTAAGCAATCATTTTAACAGAATATTATTTGCCAAAAATTATGAATAGCAAAAGTAAATTGGATTACAACATGCCATTAATTTTAGAAATGGAATCCTCCTTGAAATGGAAAAAACTATGCGCATAAGATGACTACTATAATCCAATTGCACTTAATTTGTGGTTATTAGGGGTGAGCACGGTTCCCGGGTAGAACCGGGAACCGGAGAACCACTCCTTGGAGGGTCTGCAGTTCGGTTCCCGGTTCCCTTTTTCTAGGAACCGGAACCGGAACCGGTCAAAATTAATAAAAAAGAAAAACCCTAGCCCCTCACTTCCCCCAACGGATTTCCCTCCCTTTCCGCCGATTCCCCCTTCTCCTTTCTTTTTCTCTCTCTTTCTTTTCTCCCATTTTTCCTCCTCATGTCACTTCCTGCCCCCAACTTTTTCTTTTCTTTCTCTCTCCTCTTTCCCCCTCTCGGCCGAACCCCCTTCTTCTCCTTTTCTTCTTCTTCTTCTTCTTCTTCTTCTTCTTCTTCCTTCCTTCCTTCCTCTTCTTGCTGCTGCTGCTTCACCCACCATCGCACCGCCGCCCCACTCCCTACTCACCACCACCTCTTTGCCACCGAACCACCACCACCCATCTCTCGTCTGACGAGCCGTTTCGCCGTTGAGCCCGACGAGCTGTCGCGCCGTCCGCGTCGCCCCTCGACGCCTCTCGGCCCCTTGACGCTGCTCAACCCCCTCGACCCCCTCGACGCCCTTGACGCTTGCTCGGCCCCTCGATGCCCCCTCGACGCCGCTTGGTCCCTCGAAGCCGCTCGTTCCCTCGACGCCGCACGGCCCCCTCAACGACCGCTCAACCCCTTCAACACCGCCCAACGTCCCTTGATACTACTCGCTGCCCTCGACACCGAAGACACTCTCCTTCTGCAGCTTCAATTGTAGGTCTAATCTCTTGTTGTTTATGCTCTTAACTGTTAGATCTAATCTAACATTTTAGCTTCTTTATTTGGTCGATTTCTGAGATGTGAGTGTCATGCTTGTGTGCCCTATCCAAGTACATACATAGTGAGGGAAGGGAATTTGTGGGAGTTGTGTCACGTAGGTTCTTCCGTATCCTAAAATAAGACCAAGATGGCTGTTCTGGGATCTTCATCTTGCTGTTCAGTGGCTATTGTTGGGGCTGTTCTTGTTCTGGTTTTGAATGGGGCTGATTTGTGCAATGGAGGGAAGACCAGCGCTTCCGTTGTGGTTTTTGATTTGGTTTTATTTTGGCGCGAGTCTTTAGGTACATATTACCCAAGGAGATCTTGTGGGAAAATGAGTGATTGTGTCATGGGTGACTCCGGATGAACACAGGTCCGGTGCGGTGCGTTATTGGAGTGAAAACAGCAAGCACAAGAAAAGGCAAAGGGCAAAGTCAATCATTATAAGTTCTACAATTATACTTCTGGTTACATCCACCATTGCACCCTGAAAAACTTGATGATAAATTTCTAAATTCCTCCAGAAATATTAATTTTTGGTGCCTGGTCTGCAAAATTTGGTAAATGTAAGCGATGTTTATTCCGTTTACTTGCAGTACACACTAAATACTATTATGAAGTTGGAATTGGACACACGGTCCAATAGTTCTAGTTCATTACTCCTCCAGAGGTTGGCCTTGATGTTCCATATACTTTCGGTCTCATAGGAAAAGTAAATCATATTGTCATGCATAGATAGTCAATGACTCAAAGTAGCTTCAAAAGCTCATTCCTGTGTATGTACTATGAGTCTTTGCAAAATCATTTAGTTTTGATAATCATTTTCATCAGTAAGTCGCAGCAAATTTAGTTCTGCTAGTAATTTACATGCATCCATGGTTCTACTTCTTTCTATGCTCAGCATGCCGATGACCATTGTAGGGGATCTTGGTCAGACTTTTGATTCAAACCGAACACTCGCCCATTATGAGCATAATCCACAGAAAGGACAGACTATGTATGTTGGAGACTTGTCATATGCGGATGATTATCCCAACCACGACAATGTGAGGTGGGATACATGGGGAAGGTTTGTCGAAAGAAGTGTAGGTTGTCTCATATTTGATATTGCTAGTGCTAGTACCTAGAGGGGGGTGAATAGGTATATAAACGATTTTTCTTGATAGACGCACAATTTAGACAGTTAAGGAATTGCAACAAATAACAATCAATCGTAAGACTCAGTGAATGAAAGAGAGAATTAAACACGCGGTTTATAGTGGTTCGGCTTGATTCAAGCCTACGTCCACTCTTCTGCACTGACAGCCAATCGGCTGGATTCCACTATGAACAAAGAGATGTTACAGCGTTGATCTTCCTTGATTTATGGGTGTAGATGAACTACCACACTCACTCAAGGTATCACCAAGTATAGACACTCTCTGTGTATACAATTTCGCTCAGACTGTATCGACTAATAATCAAGGTGTGGCATCCCAAAATTCAAGTAATCCTCTAGAGAAATTAAAGCCTATAATTAGGTAATGAAATTACCTATGGTTTATGTGTTAGCCATTAGTTTTCTTAAGGCTAGGTGTTATTGTGCTTGTGTTTATGAATTTTGAATTTAGGACTATAGGATAAATTAATAATCTATGCTTGGCCGTGCACTTTATAAATTAAATTTCAATAAATGAAATGTCATAAGACTTTGGCCATGTGGAAAATTTAAAGTTAAAAATATTTATAAAAGAAATTGAATTCAGCCGTGCATGAGGGACATGCACACCCATGCGGAAAAGGAGGAATCGTCCGCGCTCAAAAGCTGCCCAAACCTCCCTCCATTTGGTCGACACCCTAGTCAACCATGAGAGGAAAATTTCTGACCACTGATGCCACGTTGCTTTCTGGTGGTCGGCCAGCAAATTGGGATTAAGAAAAGAATTAATTAAATGGCTGAAGACACGTTGCAAGAGAGGAGCAAGGTGTCGAAGGAAAAGAAGCATGATGGACACGTACGGATCCAGCTGCCCTTCATGCGGCCAAACCATGGAAAAACTCCTTAAGTTGACTGGTTTTAAGTAAAAACCAGCGGCCATGGTAAATGGTAATCGAGAAGCAAGGCCAGAGGAGGCCACGTTGCTTCGTGTGGGGCAACCAGCGAAGGCCAAGAAAACCCAGCTGGAGACACGTTTCTTCCACCTGTCCTCCATGCATGCATCCACCGAATATCCCCCTCTTTGTTGGCTGGTTTTAGCAAAACCAGCAGCTAATCTGCTCGTGTAAGAGAGAAAAAGGGAGTGACCGAGCAGAACCGAGAGTGAGATGCGAGAGAGGAGCGGCCGAGAGAGAAAGGAGGAGGAGGTGCCGCCGTGTGCTCGCCGTTCGACCGCCTAGTCCGACCACCATACGCCGCCGTTTGTTCATCTTAGAGGCAAGTGGGGGTCTATGACTTCTCTTGCATGTTGTTTTTGGTGTTTGCATGTTAGGTTTTAGGGGCGTTTTGGGCGAAATACCAAGCAAGGGTTGCATGTGTTCATGTTATGTGGCTGTTTCCGTTCGGTTTGTGGTAGACAGTTTCTTATTCGAGCTTGCATGTGTATTTGGAGTGTGATTTTGGCTTCGGTGTCTTCATGAAAGTTGAAGCTAACATCTTGAGGTATGACATACTCGAATTTCATGGAAAACGAAGGTGATATGAGGGGTCAAAAGTTATATTACACGGAGACTTCAGATCTGCGAATTTCTTACTGACCTCTTGACGATTTCTTGGTTGCATGTTGATTTCTGTTGGAGATCTCACCTTTTTGTCTTCATGAAAGTTGTAGGTAACATCCTAAACTACAACATACTCAAATTTTAGGAGAAAAAAATGAGTATAGCCTAGTTTATCGGCTAGATCTTTGAGATGTTTGGTTCTGTTGAAGTATACCGAGATACCCGAGACTTCAAGGACTTAAAAGAGGATCATACTTTGGTTATTTAACCTAGATCTCTTCATGAAACTTGTAAAGGACACACTGATACATAACATACTCAAATTTCAGAAGAAACGAAAGAGATTTGATGGGTCAAACCTAAGTTTTTCGGTGATGTACGTTCTGGACGAAACGGTAGAGGTTCCAGAAGCTTCATGGAGTTGTATAAATTAACCTATAAAGAATTTGGCTTAGTGTTCTTCACGAAAAATGCACGAAAATGTGTTGGCTATCACCCTGTAAAATTTGGGAATTTTCGGAGGTCATATGAGTATTTTAATTGAATAAATTCGAAAACTGTGCAATCTGGCCATGATCCGAATATTATGTGCTAAATTGTGGAATTATGTGAAAATCAATTTGGCCATGAATTTTATATGAATTTGTCATCCTATTGGTTGTTTAATGATTTTTTGAATATTGTGATTTTGGGAAAAATCATAAATATGGAATTTAATAATTATTTATGAAAATAAATAAATATAATAAAATAATATTAAAATAATAAAAAATAATAATGGATTATTTTATTAGTCATAAATTCCATTGAATTTATTATGCATTGTTGCATGTATGACATGACATTGGTGTATGAATGATCATGAATTGTGATGCATGTGCGAGTCATATGCCATGTGATAGTGAGATTAAAAAGGGTGATGAATGTGAATTGAGATGCAAGTGTGAATTCCATGTCAAGTGTGATTTGTTTGATGCCATGCCAATTGCCATGTTAAATTGAGATTTAAAATACTGGTGAACATGGATAATGGTAAAATGAGGAGATGGTTGTGGTGGGTGATGATATCACGGTGGCCTAGTGGCATAATTCCGAGAGATTCCCCGGGAGTGTCGGGATGCCGGTGGTATACGGTACGTAATTCCAGGGAGGCCTGGTGGTATGTCGGTACATAATTCCGGAAGCCCTGTCGGAGGTCTTTGCCCGAAGGGAATGCCTCGCGATGCCGGGATTTGGGTGCGAGATGCCCGGCTAGAAGGGTAAAGGCCGGAAGTCCCTCGTCGGAGGTTTTTGCCCGAAGGGAGGTTCCTCGTGATGCTAGTTGGGATGCGAGATGCCCGGAATGTGGGGGCCGGAAGCCCGGTGGCCATGAGATGGCTGGGATCTTGGGATCCCCTGTCGGAGGTTTCTGCCCGAAGGGAGGATGATGATGATGGTGAATTTGATGATTTGAGAAAATATAATGTGTGATCAATTGATAAGTAAAAGTGGAAATTGATCTATGATATGAAATGCATGGTGATGCATGGCTAATGATGATATGGTATGATATGCATGATGAGATGCATGATGATGATAATGATATGTGATGTGATGTGATGTGATGATCACCCATGGTATGATATGCATGATGAGATGCATGATGATGATAATGATATGTGATGTGATATGATGATCACCCATGGCATGATATGCATGATGATGATGATGATATGTGATGTGATGTGATGTGATATGATGATCACCCATGGCATGATATGCATGATGATATGCATGATGATGATGATGATATGTGATGTGATATGATGATCACCCATGGTATGATATGCATGATGGTATGCATGATGATGGTGATGATATGTGATGTGATGATGTCATGATAAGGATGACATGTATGATATAATGATGCCATATGATGATATGATATGCATGATGATAAGGCATGATGATGCATGATAGTATTGCGCATGGCTGCAAGGTAAGTTACGCCCGCAATGCATGTATGATTTGTATGATGCGTTGAGTTGTTATTGGATTCCTTTACCTGCTGAGTGGTTGTACTCACCCCTTCGGGGACCAACATTTCAGATTAGTAGATGGATTGAGCGGTTGGATATGACCGCGAGGAGAAGGATAGCAAAGGAGGGAACTTTTGGACGCCGACACGGGTCGATGGACCTTAAGCATACGATTGTGGGAGGAGATGTCGGTCATCTTTAGAAGTATAGAGAACTATGGCATTTTGATGTACCGGCTAAAGATGTCCATCTACTCTATGTAAATAAACGTGTTCGGCTTTTACTTATAAATGCTTAGTAGGTGTGCATCGATTTTTGAATGTAGGGAAGGGGATTGTTGGATATGCTTCCGTTATGTAAATTGCGCAAGGGACCGTTAATAAAAAAATGTAAACCCCCATGGTTGTATGGACCCGCTGCAACTAAAAATGGTATCAGAGTGACTTGTTATTTGGGAAAGAAAAAAAAAACGAAAAGCGAGCTGTGGTGACCAAAGCGGATCGGGGGCCGTCGAGGGGTGTCACATAAGGTGCTTCAGATTCTGGAATTTCTCTATCGATCACACTACTAAAACAACTAGAACGTCTTCCTTTTATACTCCTTTATGCCATCATACCCGTTGGCACTTACCAAAGGAATTCCTCCAATCTACCCGTTGGACGGAATCAATCAAGAAGATCATTCGAGCTATTAAAGGAATCTGACGATAGCACATCAATCCTGTTCGCCCATACAATCAGGATCTAGGTTTCCATGAATAGAACCTTCCAAGAATACTTCGTCGATCATCGGATCTTCAATTGATCTAGATACGAATAAAAGAATCCGTTATATTTATCCAGCCAAAAGATCTTCTCCGAGGATGAAATCCTTAATCATTTTCTTCAGATTTGGATTTCCTTCGACACTGAATCAGATAGACTGTCAATGAGAATAATTTTGAGTCTTAAGTCTTGAGTCTTGATTCTTGAGTCTTGAGTTCTGAGTCTTGAGTACTGAGTTTGGGGTACTGAGTCTGGTGATCAGAAAGTCTTCAGACAATCTGCAAATATCCAGACTAGACTGATAGAAACGTTTTGTCAGCTTCAAAATCTTCTAGAACGATTTCTCCAACAATCTCCCCCTTTTTGATGATGACAAAACTTTCCTGTAGATTTGAACAACCTTGACCCGCAAAAACATTTCTCAAGCAATATGGCTATCTCATAAAGATTAATAAAACAACTAGACTCTGCATCCACAGAAAATTGATTAGACTTTCATGAGTAATACCATATAACAACACTCGATATAAATGCCAACAGTCAAGCATCACAATCCACAGCCAAAATCAGTCCATACTCAAGTTCACACAAGTCATACTCAAAACATACTTAAAAACTTAAAACCTCACAACCACAAAAACAAATTTAAAATCAAGGTTTGAAAAAGTTGGTTGGTTCAAATTTCTTCTCCCCCTTTTTGTCATCAGTAAAAAGGTGAGAAAAGAGTCAGTCCGCTTGGGAATGCGCACGATCGGAAATCTCCCATGGATGTACTATTCCTTCGAGCCTTTTCAAGTCTTCCCTGAATTGAGCTACCTCCTCTCCTTTGGCATTGGCTTGAAGTCAGAGCGAGGTCTTTCATTCTGTCCTCCAGGGTGACTGAAGATGCTTGTCCAGCATTCTTGATCGCTTGAATCTCATAGTCCAGAGCATAGATTTGGCCCCGCATTTCCAGAAGAATATCAAGAATACGATGAAAATCTGCTGAATTGTTTGTCTGCATACTAGCATTTACTTTCTCAGATGGAGTGAATGCAGACGATGGCGCTTCTGTATAACCTTACAGATTTGATGATGTATCATGTTCTTCTTCAGGCAATTGAGAAGCCTGAACCTCTTCCGGAGCAGCATGAGGTGAGGATTTTTCTTGCTCCCCAACTCCCCCTGTCTCTAGGATATCAAAATCTTGCTCGCCAACTCCCCCTGTCTCTAAGACATCAAGATGGGAGGAGTGATGATCATGCTCTTCAGTTTCCTTCTCTCCAGATCCAGCAGTAGACTTTTCTTTCTCTTCTTCTCCTTCTTCTTCATCTTCTTTTTCTTTCTCTCTCTGTTCTTCTTCTTCTTTTTGCTTCGACTGAAGTTCCGTTGATCGAGATACAGAACGTCTAGTCCTTACCAGTGCAGGAATATAAAGATCTTCCTCTTCTTCTTCATCCTCCAAGATGATAGATCTTCTCTTTTTGGATGGAGCACCAATGGGCTCCTTTCCTTTTCTCTTTGATGCAGAAGAGAGTGGAGTTTTCACCTTGAACTTGGCCATTTCCTTGCTAAGTTCGTTCAGACGCATCTTCGTCAACATATTCAAACCTACCACCATTTTATCGCACGATCGAACACAGAGAGTGTGTGGCGGTTCAATATTCATGTGTCTGAAGATCTTTGTCACAAGATTTGGGTAAGGCAATTGTCCCTTGTTCTTCGACATTGCTCGTACATATGGAAGAGAATAGCATGAGGGAGAGAGAACTTCTTCCCCGAGTTGATTGCATACATCAATTGTGCTTCCGAATTAGATACATCAGTCTTAGATGTAGACTTTGGCCTGATGCAATTGATCACAATTTTGTGCAGCACAATATTGATGGCACTCATCTTCGAGTAGGTAATTTTCCCTTTTGTATCTCTGTTTTTGACAAGCTCCAGAGTAGCACGAGCAATCGAGACTTTGATTGGTTGATAACGTCCTCGTTCAACACCAATTATGTCCGCTAGCATGTCCACATCTATCACATAGTCCGATCTCGAACACTGAATGATATTCTATTCGCATCTAGAAAAGCGAGATTCGAATAGAAATATGCGATCAAGTGTGCATAACCATCGTGGTATCGGTGCAAACTGCTCAAGTTGAAGCAAGTTTGAACTTTTCTCTTAAGTTCACATTAATAGCATCCAGGAAATCAAAATCAACACTTCTGGGGTTTATCACCCCTCGTTTTAACAGTCTGAAGAACAGGTTCTCCTGTTCCTTCGATTTAAACAATTCCATCTTCTTTCCCTTCACCTTTGCAATAATGCCCATTCTCGGTTGAAAATCACTAAACATTTTATCATCTTCGTTCCCCTCAATGGGATTCGATCCTCCAACACGAGGGTCACTTGGAATGTTCGCAGGTGCCTCTTCAGCCTTTCCTTTGGGAGCAATTCCCAATTCCTCCATTCGCTTCAAAAATTTGTACTCATTCCCATAATTCTTATCTTTAAGGAAACCATCTATATAATTCAGAGGAGAACCAGAAGCTTTCAACGCACGATAGAGCTTGTAAATAAAATAGGGTTTTTGAGCTCTCACAGGTTCAACGTCCTCTAGTATTACTTCCTCCTGATGATGACCCGCATCTTGTGGGGTAGATGGTGAGTGATGAGGTGGAGAAGAAACATGACTCTGTTGCTGTCCCGACAAATCATCTTCCTCGGTGAGATCAAAGTGCGTAGGTCCCTCCTTCATTCTCTGTGGACCCCTGCTTGCGATCCTTGACGACTTTCTCGAAGAAGACATATTTTCTTGTCAATGAAAGATTCCTTCACTCGCTTTCCCAAGGAAAAATGACAACTTTCTCGAGTATGAATACAGGGTTGAGAGAAGAATGCCTTTTAGGGTTTTGAGAATTGAGTAAAAAGAGAAAACTGTGTATATATAACTCAGTTTTGAAAAGGAAATAGCAATCGATACGAAGAAAAGTGAACAGTCGTCTTTCTTTTAAAAATAATAACTGCCATTTTAAAAGAGATTATCCCTTTTTGAAAAGGCATGTTTCTAATTTTTTATTTACGGAAATTAAAGATGGTATCATCAATTATAACTGAATGAATGATCGTACCTTTTTGAGATAAAGAAATAACTTACAGTCTATACAATGAAGGTCTGAGTTTAAGAATTCAGAGTCTGAGGGTTAGAGTCTGATTGATAAGAAATGTAGATTCTTCAGACTTTAACCTCTTCAAGCTTCAAAATGTTGAGTCTTGTACGGATAAAATCGAATTGATTTTTCTCCAAAGGCTTTGTGAATATATCCGCTAGTTGACTTTTCGAATCAACAAATTGAATGGAGATTTCTCCATTTTGAATATGATCTCTAATGAAATGATGTCGAATCTCTATATGCTTTGCTCTTGAATGAGGGATTGGATTTTTGGTGAGATTGATTGCGCTGGTGTTGTCACATCTGATTTCTGTGCATGAGTCTTCAATCCCAAAGTCTTGTAGCTGTTGTTTTATCCATAGAATTTGCGAACAGCAGCTTCCAAGAGCTACATACTCTGCTTCTGTTGTAGAGAGAGCTACAGTGCTCTGTTTCCTTGAGAACCAAGACACTATCCTGCTTCCAAGTAACTGGCAAGTTCCTGAAGTACTATTTCTATCGACTCTGCAACCGGCCAGATCAACGTCTGAATATCCCAGAAGATTGAAGTCTCCCTCCTTAGGATACCATAGACCGATGCTTGAAGACGAGGCAACGTATTTAATAACACGTTTTGCAGCCTTGAGATGAGATTCTCTAGGATCCGATTGAAACCTAGCACGAGATGCAAACACTCAACAAAATGTCGGGTCTAGAGGAGTAAGATAAAGAAGTGAACCGATGATGCTTCCGTACAGCTTTTGATCAACTTTCTTCCCTTCTTCATCTTTGTCTATTTTCAACGAACTTGACATTGGTATATCAGTCTTTTTGCAATTTTCCAATCCAAACCTTTTGACAAGATCATTAGCATATTTTTCTTGACAGATGAAAGTTCCTTCCTTCAATTGCTTTACTTGAAGACCAAGAAAGAATGTTAATTCTCCCATCATACTCATTTCAAATTCATCCCGCATAGACTTTGAAAATTTCTTGCCTGAGACTTTCATTAGGGGATCCAAATATGATATCATCCACATATATTTGAACAAGTAAAAAACTTTTGTTTTCCTTTTTAATAAATAAAGTAGTATCAACTTTACCTTTGGCAAAACCATTCTTTAATAAGAACTTACTTAGTACGTCGTACCAAGCTCGAGGTGCTCGCTTTAAACCATACAGAGCCTTTTCACCGAAGGCGAGTCGGCTTCTTTGGGTCTTCAAACCCGGAGGTTGTTCCACGTAAACTTCCTCATGGATAAATCCATTTAGGAAAGCGCTTTTGACGTCCATTTGGAATAACCTGAAATTTTTATAACAAGCAAACACAAGTAATAGACGAATAGCTTCTAACCTTGCCACAGGAGCGTAAGTCTCATCATAGTCTATGCCTTCTTCTTACGTATATCATTTTGCCACGAGTCTTGCTTTGTTTCGTACGACTTTTCCTTTTTCATTCATCTTGTTTCTGAACACCCATTTGGTTCCGATAACAGTTTTACCTTTTGGTTTAGATGTCAGATCCCAGACGTCATTAATGTTGAACTGTCTGAGCTCTTCTTGCATGGCTTCAATCCAGCTTTCATCAGATAGAGCTTCTTCTATGCTTTTTGGTTTTACGTCTAGGAGGTAGATATATCCATGTCTTCAACCTTTGAAAGACTGAGTAGAGTCTTTACTGATTCCAGAACATGTTCCTTCTTGGAAGAAAATCTTGAATCCAGTATCACATAGTTGACTAATGCTGAGAAGATTGTAATTGAGTCCTTCTACTAGAGAAACATTGTTTATTGTGAGATTTCCAATTTTGACAGTTCCAAATCCCACAATATTTCCTTTGCTGTTTCCTCCAAATGAAACTTTTCCTCCATTCACTTGAATAAGCTTTAAGAAGCAATTTGAGTCTCCTGTCATGTGTCTTGAACATCCGCTGTCAAGATACCATTTTACTTTTTTTCTTGACGGAGACCTGCATTCAAAAGAGAGTCTCATACTTTCTTTGGTACCCAAATTTTCTTGGGTCCTTTGCTGTTAGTAGAATAAACATTATAAGGCCATGCTTTCTTAACAAGCTTCCAAATCATAGGACACTCTTTTTAAAAGTGATCCTTACTGTTACACTTTGAACATCTTAGAGCATTTCGACCTATAGATTTTACAAAAACTTTATTGAAATGATTTTTGTAAGCCTCTTTCGATGGTCTTTTCTTAATTCTTTCTTTTACTTTAGGAAAATCAATCAAGGGAATTGTTTCGCTGTCATACCTAGACCGAGACTTATTGAAATAAGGTCTTTGAACCGAAAGAACTTTTTCAAGTTTTTCAGATCCTATAGAAAATTTCCTTGAAATATTTGATAAGTCAGTTTTTAGAAAAGTATTTTCTTTTAAGAGATTATCTTCTTTTTTTTTCTTTGAGAGTCGAAACATTCAAGTCTAAACTTTTGATTCTTTCTTCTAAAATGTTTTCTTTTTGTTTTAAAGCTAAGTTTTCCTTTTTAGTTCGGAAACTCTTTTGAGAGAAGTCTTAAGACTAAAACACAGTTCATCAATATATTTAGAGACTTTGACAGGAATTTTAAAATCACTTACCTCAAATTCACCTGTGTCGAGTCCGATCCAGAATCCGAGTCCGAGTCGATTGTGCCATCGGACTGATTGGCATATTCATCATCACTTTCTTCACACTCGTATCACTCCAAGTTTCGGCTTTGAGTGCTTTTCGAAACTTTTCAGCTTTTCCTTTCTTCTTCTTTGAAGAGGACGGTTGGGTCTTATGTGTCCCTTTTTCTTGCATTCGAAACAAACTACATCTTTGTTCGGTTCCTCATCATCAACGAGACTTGGATTGCTATCTTTGAAAACTTTGTTTCTTGGAGTTGAACCTTCTTCCTTTCCTATTCAGTTTTCTGAATCTTCTTATCATATGAGCAAGCTCCTCATCGTCCGGATCATCTTGAGAATCTGCATCATCGAATCATCATTTGATTTTAATGTAATGGATTTCTTACCTCTTGGATCTTCGTCTTCATTAATTCGTTCCACTTCATAAGATCGAAGAGTTCCAATCAGCTCATCGACGAGATAGTGGCATAATTCTTTGCGTCTCTCTTATTGAAGTCTTTATATGATTCCAATCCTTAGAGAGCCCACGCAGAGCTTGTTCACTTTCATGGGATCGAGATTTTTGTCCTTGGTTCTCAAGACCATTGACAATATCGTAAAACGACTAAACATGTCGGTTATAGGTTCTCTGGTTTCATTTTGAAGGATTCATATTGACCAAGGAGAATGTTGATTCTGGTCTCCTTCACTCGGTCTGTTCCTTCATAGGTGATGTGTAATCTGTCCCATACTTCTTTTCTGTAACACAAGAAGATATTCTGTTATATTCAGTTGGTGACAAAGCACAATATAAATAGTAAATTGCTTTTGCATCGAGTGCTGTCTCTTATTTATTTCTTCCGAGTCATTCCTTTGGTCTCAATTGTTTCTTTTCCTCTTTCGTAGATGCAGCGGTAGGAGTGATCCCTTTTCCACAACGTCCCATTCCGGAGGATCCTTTGATCGTAGAAAGGCTTTCATTTTGTTCTTCCAGATGTTGTAATCCTTTCCATCAAAGTAGGGAGGTGCGGTATTGCTTTGCCCTTCCATCAGCCTGGTGCCAGCATACTAGCCATGGATCTTTTACTCTGAAGTAAAACATTTCAAATAAAGTAAGAACACGAGCTCTTATACCAATTGATATTGCTAGTGCTAGTACCTAGAGGGGGGTGAATAGGTATATAAACGATTTTTCTTGATAGACGCACAATACTTAGACAGTTAAGGAATTGCAACAAATAACAATCAATCGTAAGACTCGGTGAATGAAAGAGAGAATTAAACACACGGTTTATAGTGGTTCGGCTTGATTCAAGCCTACGTCCACTCTTCGCACCGACATGCCAATCGGCTGGATTCCACTATGAACAAAGAGATGTTACGGCGTTGATCTTCCTTGATTTCTGGGTGTAGATGAACTATTACACTCACTCAAGGTATCACCAAGTATAGACACTCTCTGTATACAATTTCGCTCAGACTGTATCGACTAATAATCAAGGTGCTTCAGATTCTGGAATTTCTCTATCGATCACACTACTAAAACAACTAGAACGTCTTCCTTTTATACTCCTTTATGCCATCATACCCGTTGGCACTTACCAAAGGAATTCCTCCAATCTACCCGTTGGACGGAATCAATCAAGAAGATCATTCGAGCTATTAAAGGAATCGACGATAGCCCATCAATCATGTTCGCCCATACAATCGGGATCTAGGTTTCCATGAATAGAACCTTCCAAGAATACTTCGTCGATCATCGGATCTTCAATTGATCTAGATACGAATCAAAGAATCCGTTATATTTATCCAGCCAAAAGATCTTCTCCGAGAGGATGAAATCCTTAATCATTTTCTTCATATTTGGATTTCCTTCGACACTGAATCAGATAGACTGTCAATGAGAATAATTTTGAGTCTTAAGTCTTGAGTCTTGATTCTTGAGTCTTGAGTTCTGAGTCTTGAGTGCGAGTGCGGGGTGCGAGTCTGGTGATCAGAAAGTCTTCAAACAATCTGCAAAAATCCAGATTAAACTGATAGAAACGTTTTGTCAGCTTCAAAATCTTCTAGAACGATTTCTCCAACAATATTCGCTGCATTGTTGACGGTTACCTTCTTATCATGATTTGCAAAAGGTGGGAGACAACCATTGGACTGGGCATTGCAGGTGAAGATTTCTCTAGGAGTGGCTAAAGGCATTGCTCATATCCATTCAGCCAGAGGCGGGAGGTTTATCCATGGCAACATATCTTGAAGGTTGCATCTCAGAGTTTGGCCTGACTCCTCTGATCCGCACTCCTACAGTGCCTCCTAGAACTAGAAGTGCAGGTTATCGGGCTCCCGAAGTCATGAAAACTCCGGAAGCCACACAAAAATTAGACATCTACAGTTTTGGAGTACTGCTCCTTGAAGGATTGTCAAGGTGTCGGACCCCGTTATGTTGACTTCAAACTATTTTTTTTGTGTTAATCATGATTTGAAGGATAAGCTAAAAAAAAAGTGAGGATTAAGAGGTATAAGATTGTTTATTATTGCTGCGTTAATTTTCGTTTTTTAAAACTAAAAATGAAAAAAAAAAGCTGTTAGAACCTGGAACCGACCCTGGAACCTGTGACGGGTAGGTTCCAGGTTCCAAAAAATGAGGAACCTATATCCGAGGGTAGGTTCCAGGTTCCAGGCGGAACCGAACCCGAACCTGGAACCGCTCACCCCTAGTGGTTATGTAGAGAGTTAACACAAATACTAGCCTTAAAAAAAAGAAAAGGAAAAGCAAAATTTTATCCCAAAGACATTGGTTGGGTTGAGCAATGTTGTGGCATGTAATGCATGTTGCACTAACCAGTAACTCAACCAAGTCAAGTTAAATATAATTTACAACCCATCTATGACTCCACAAGAACCAAAAAAAGTTGCTAATCCAATTTGTTTAAAGATTTCAAACTACTTAGCTAATTTAGGAGGCCTCTAGTAGTACAAAAGGAAAAAGAACACTTCAAGTGTCACAACTTGGCAGGGAGGGATATATAAGTACCAAAACATCCAAAAGGTACATTTAAGTAACACTTTAAAAAAAAAAAAACACTTAAGTGCTAACTCCAACTACGTTTGCAGGAAATCCGATGTGACATTATTTTATTAATAAAATCGGTCTACATCTTGGAAATGGAGAGTAGGACCTTCTTTTTGAATTTCGCAGAGATTTTTGGTTAATTAGTGGGTGGTTTTATGGATGCTATGGTTGTGAGTTCTCATGAGCTGAAAAATGTGAGAGAAAGTGAGCAAGCAATTGAGTGAGAGTGTGGGTTCTTGTGAGAGATGGATGGATAATGAAATTCTATAGGCATTGGTGGCGAATTGGAGTAGAAGAGAGAGACCAAGTAAGCGATCAAGAGAGAGAACATCAGAACCCTAATTGGCCCACAAGAATGCATGAAACCCTAGGCAGGATTGAAAAAGCTCAACCCCGATCGATCTGGCTCGATGATCTTCAAGAATTCGAGGAGGAGGCAAAGGGTAATTGTTGCTGAGGAGGTAGTAAAGGTGGAGGATGAGGTCCTCCTCGTTGCAGCCCGCTCGGGAAGAGTGCGCCACCGGCCCTCGCCCTCACAGTTGATGTAGCCGGCGAAGAGCTTGTCCATCTCAAGCATCTAGGGCCCCTTCTTCAGCCCCACCTTACTATAGCATGGGGTCTTCGCGTTGTCTATGTCAACCATGACAAAACGAGATCATTTAGCATCGTCTCACATAGACTATGTGGATGGCGTAATGTCATTCACCTTTTATACGTAGATATATATTTTTTTTTAAAGAAATGCCACACCATTTAAATTCTTGCCGAAAAAAACCACGTCAATTGCTTGGCTGAAAATCCTTGTTATTGGCACTTAAGTGTTTATTTCTTCTATGCTTTTGATACTTAGGTGTATTTTTTGGAGGTTTTGTCACTTATTTGTTTCCCGTGCCAAGTTGTGGCATTGGAGGTGTTCTTCTGATCTGACTAGTACAAAAGATAGGTCTATGTTAAATGATCCTACACTTGAATTGTTTTATCTTATTCTTCAAACTAGCGCTTGGCTTCATTTTTTAGCTCATATAAATAACCTATAACTCTCTAAACTAGACTTTTCCTCCTTCAAAAGTATAATGTGTGCCATCGCTACAGCGGGAATGCCATCATTGCATGCACGCAACAAACGTGTTAACTATATTATAACTAGGTGGGTCATGTCCAGTTTGGGTTGGGTTAAAAATGATTTATTCAAATTGATCCATTTAAATCTATTAACCAATTTTATGTATTACAATTTTAGCAACCCAAACCCAACCCAACCCAACCCATATATCAATAAAAAATGTCCATATTCAAACCAAAAAATTTAACCTACTTTATGATCTTCATAAGAATATGCCACTTGGATAGATTTTTTTTTATCAAATTAGAAAAATAAATTAACTATAATAAATAAAAGAAAAAACATTAAAAAGAAACCCGAACATTGAAATGCACATAAAGGACTGGAAGAGTATTTATGTGTTATGAGAAAAGATACAAAGAAATTACCAAAAAGATCCTAAATCTAATGTATTTGTGCCAATTAGTCCTAAACCTTTTAATTTTGCCAATTTAGTTATAACCTTCTAACGATTTACCAATTTAGTCGTTCTAGCTAATTTAACCGGAAATTAGTAATGTGGACGTCAACTATCCTACGTGGCATAGTTGGCACATGACAACGGATGCTGATATGGATAATTTTAATTTTTTTAACAAATTTTTGAATTTGTTTTATTTTTTTCCTTTTCCTTTTCCTTATTCGTTCGTTACTTTTTTTTTTTTTTAAAAAGTCTAGCGAGGGTCGCCGCCCGACCACAAGTGAGGGCCAACAACTCTCACTGGCTTGTAAAAATTGTTCTAACATCATAGAAAAAAAAAAAAAGAAAGAAAGAAAAAGAAAAACATAATATAATATAATATAATATAATAAAAAATTGTAAAAAATTAAGAACATTTTTAACACACTAAAAAAATTATAAAAATTATTCTAACATCTCCAACTCCACCCAACACATTGCGTGCTTTATTCACTACTAGAACACCGGTAAAAAGTTCTTTAATTTTCATCTGGATTTGAAACAGGTCACGTATCAAACCATTTAAGATCCAGTAAATTGTTAAACATTTATTTCTTGAACTCACTTAAGCCCATTTTAAAAACATAAAAGAACACATTTTTAACCTGCACCATCAATTATGAGTTAAATTACGAGTTTTTTTTAACCCATTTGGTCACCTCTAATGACAACCATGTTCTAATTCCACATGCAATATTATCATCTTCACATTTTATTCCAAGCCGGGAAAAACACCACACGATAAACGCCATTCCGTACATGAATGGGGTCACTGGAGCAAAGAGACACAAATGATTAGAATACTTACATTAATATAGAGCAAAAGGCATGCGATACCCTAACAAATCTACACCAACTTTCTTCTTGTTAAAATATCTCTCATTGCTTGATAATGGAATTTATACTCTTCATATACATGTGATATCCTTCCATTTAGTAGCTTAAGCTACTTTTAACCCGGATTGCACACGAGATGGAGGTTTTATAATATTATATACATGTGGTCTTCTTGGAGCGGAAAATTGTCCAAAAAAATCGTAAACCTATTTAATAGTCTAAAATGTCATGTTTTGTAATAACAATAAACAACCAAAGAAGGAGCAATCCACCTCATGATCTCACACATATGCTCTCAGCATGCCACAAGTCCACCATATCACTAAATACACCTTATTCAGCAAGCACAACATTAAGAACAACTATAAAGTCATAACTGGTCCTAATTGGCAGAAACTGGGCCACTCGTGCATTTCCAAGTTTAAATCCAGAAACATAATCAAATAAACTCAGAAAATTCTCAAATTTGAATATGTTATAAAAGACATCTAAAAAAACATTTTTCATGAAGATACTATGACCCAAATCCTTCTACACTGAGAGCAGTAAATTGCTCAATTCGAGACCAAAATTGGGTCTGTTTCCAGAAATCACGTTTTCCAAAATCAGTTTGGTTCGAGATCCAAAATATGTCCGTTTGATCTGGAATTTGACTATATTAAACTAAAAGATATATGAAAAAATTTTTGTGAAGAAATCCTTTTTGAAAATCGAAACCTAAGGGTTCATAAAAAGCCTTTGAACACCAAAATGTCACTAGTTCCAGCACCATTCGAGATTCTGTTTGCGAATGATGAAGCCGAAATCTCATTCATGAAATCCCTAAAAAAATTGAGTAAAATATATATCATAATTGAAGATGTCTAGAACGTTTTTTTATTTTTTATTTTTTTTTATGAAGGAAGTAACCTCAAAATCGTAACAAAGTTGGATTCACAAAAATGACAAACGGCGAGGGTCCAGTGAACTGATTTGAATTTTAGCTAATCCAACTTACTTAGTACTAATCCTTCTTAGCACTAATCTAACTAAGGTAATTAACACTAATCTAACCCCTTAAGTGCAATGAACAACCTAATCAAGAATTAGAGAGTTAACTCATTGGATTAGCGAGAAAACGCGTCCTCGGTGGTGTGAGATGGTGAGAATTTGTGGGACATGAGGTGGGATGGAGACGTGCGACAGTATGAGATGGTGAGAAGAAGAAGTGGGATGAAGTGGCGATGATGGAGGGGGGAACGATGGGGTTGGCGGCAAGCGGGAGAGAAGAAGAAATGCGTGAGGAGTTGTGGCAGCAAAATAAAAGGAGAAAATGGAGAAGATAAGGCTGAGAGGAAATGGGTAGAAGGTGGTCCGCTACAGCTGTGAGGGGAGAGACGTGCGTGAGAGGTAAAGGGGGAGGGGTTCACGTACGCAAGGGGGGAAAGGAATTTGGGTTAGTGCCAGGTATCGAATTGACCTTAATTTGATTAGTGCCGTTCAACGCAAATTTTGCAATCAGGTGGAATCACCCACCATTCAATTGTGTGCTTCCGTCAAATCGACCTATATCCAATCCTTAATCACTTATAACGGTGTTGTATTGACCATTGCCGATTATCACGGTCGAGTAGTCGATTTCTGATCGAATTCTCAAGTCTGTCGCATATATATTCCTTAACGGCTTCATTTGATAGATTGGTGAATTCATGAGGGGCCCATCTCAGAGTAAAATGACCATAAGCGCGTTGACGAAATGCCCATTTCATTTTATCGGGACAGGGTCAAAATTTAGGATGTCACATTTATCTCTCAATTTAAACTTGCAATAAAAAAAGAAAAAAAAAAGAAAAATTGGGTGAGATGAAGTCTATTAAGAGAAAAAAATGAGTAGTCATTAATTAATCGTCACTCTTTTGCTTGATGGTGGACAATTAGCTAAGCCAGACTCAATTTGAAGATTTGACATCCAAATTCGAATGGATGGATTGCAAGAATCGCGGTGGCCGGTAGTGCAAGGATAGGGCCGTGATGGCTGACGTGTATGGACAACGATGGTGGGGGTGCTGTCTGACGGTGGGGCTGCATAGAGATAGCTACATTAATATTCGTGCAAGGACGAGGC
Organism: Eucalyptus decipiens; assembly: GCA_014182575.1. NCBI lineage: Eukaryota > Viridiplantae > Streptophyta > Magnoliopsida > Myrtales > Myrtaceae > Eucalyptus > Eucalyptus decipiens. Next base: position 60,575,811 of record CM024611.1, read on the forward strand.
GGTGATGGCTGACGTGTATGGACAACGCGGAGGGGGGCCATAGAGACCGTGCCATTAATGTTCGGCCTTGCCAAGACAACGGGCTTTAATGACTTAAGGTTTATTCTAACTAAATTCTAATGGGCTGAATTAATCTTAACTTAGACCAATTAGAACCCCTCTCCCTTGTGAATTTCAGCCAAGATTATTGCATGGGTTGGCTGAACTTTAGCTCATTTGCCGGCTCAATTAATATCAAACTTTGATCCTTTAAATTTAACATGATCCCCTGATGACAAAGATGAAACCTTTCAACTAAAATTGGACACAGAAACCAAACCCCAGCCACTCTCCACATCCCTTAAAGAATCATGCACCATACCAAAAGACTCAATAATTCTTCCACTCGTCGGGACTCACTTGGACATTCAGCAAAAGAGCAACAGAATCACAACAAGTCAAAATCAAGCACCGATATAAGCAGAACAAGACAAGCACAACTACTTTAGAAATCAACGTTAGAGAGAGAGAGAATGATTATTTACCTTTGAAAATTCGTCGCTTTCGTAAATTTTCGATGAGAATCGGAAAGCTATTGAGGATAAGGCTTCAACGTCGATACTTTGGAAACAGAGAGTCATTTGTGGGTGAATGACGGAGAAAGAAAAAAAGCGTAGGGTTTTATGTTTCGGATAAAAGAAATCCTATCCGACCTTATACCAATCCCCCATTGGATTTTTTTATCTGGTTTATATCCCGTGTATATCCGACCTTATCCTATCCTAGACAACTACCAAACACGGGATATGATAAAACATATCCTATCCTGGTTTTTATCCGATCGACCAAATGCAGCCTTAAGGGTCTACTTTAATTAAGCTTGAAAGGGCTAAACACAACCCTGTTAAAGCTCAATGCCAAATTTTATTTAAAGTGATCATTTTAGTGCCAGTCGTTATTAAAAAGAGACCACTTCAGTAGATTGAATTTTTCAAATAATATGCCAAGCCATATAAATTTTTAGTTAAAAATATCACGATTTTATTTTTATCCGGAATTTCTCATCTTGGCACTAAAGTGATTTAACAAAAACTTTTCAAATTAAAGTAAGAGTCGTATATAATTTTTGACACTTGTAATGTCCTTTTACCTCCTTAAGTTGGTAGTAATGCAATATACTTTCTTGTCAGAAAATATTAAGTTGTATGGAAAATCTTATAGAGATCAATGATGTTTATTTATTTACGTGAGCGTAGAAAGAAAAAGAGGTGTCCTAGAAGATCAAATTTAGTGAGGGATGATCAAATTCACAGAGTTAGAACAGTTCGCACAATAGTGAGGTTGAATTTTGAGAGAGCTACCCCTACTTCCATGGCCGCATTCATGAGATAAACTTTTGTATAGTACACCTTGAATAACATGCTATATCAATTAGACCTCGAAATTCAATGAAAATACTTCTTTTGTGAAAATAAGCGTACTTAGCCCTTTGAAATTTTTCTCCCTTAATTTTATCCACCGGCCGCGGTGGCTACACTGGATAAGACTCAGCTGATCCTCAACGAAGAGGTGAAGGGTTAAAAACCCAGGGGAGGCGCTAGGTGTATTAAGTGTGACTCAGGGATGGTGGGTACTCCTGCTTAAGTGTCACTTGGGGGCTTATGACGCGGCTGTCGGCTGCAAGCCGGTTCCTCCAATACCAAAAAAAAAAAAAAATAATAATAATAATGTTTGGCTTTTCTGTTCCCTGTTCTACGTACCTGTCCATCATACCATGCTAAATCAAGAAAGCAGCCTATATATACCCATCAAGAAGGTTCCGGTACTCACAGAAAAGCCTCTGCCCTCTACTGTCATTCATCTTCCTTTGTTCAGTCACCTAAATCAAGAAAGCAGCGGAAAAGAAATGTCTCTTCCGATTATGGCAATCTCATCTTCTTCTCCTGCTCAAGAAACAAGCCACGTCCCTGAACGCCGATCAGCAAATTTTCATCCAAGCATATGGAGGGATTATTTTCTGAAATATGCTTCTGACTCCAACTCGATGGTAGCATTTGAGTTGTTCTTTTTCTTGGATTATATTCGGAAATTTATTTCATCTTTATGTTTTCTAGAAGCTAAGGTCATAGACAATGATAATCTTGAATGACTGGGCACCATCCCGCTGCATTTGAAAAATATAAAGAAAATAAGTGCTAGTTGATTCCAAACTCCTCGCATATGTTGATCCTTACATGATTCTTTAAATTTAACATGATCCCCTGATGACAAAGATGAAACCTTTCAACTAAAATTGGACCGAGAAACCAAACCCCAGCCACTCTCCACATCCCTTAAAGAATCATGCACCATACCAAAAGACTCAATAATTCTTCCACTCGTCGGGACTCACTTGGACATTCAGAAAAAGAGCAACACAATCACAACATGTCCAAATCAAGCACCGATATAAGCAGAATAAAACAAGCACAACTACTTTAGAAATCAACGTTAGAGAGAGAGAGAATGATTATTTACCTTTGAAAATTCGTCGCTTTCGTAAAATTTCGATGAGAATCGGAATCTATTGAGGATAAGGCTTCAACGTCGATACTTTGGAAACAGAGAGTCATTTGTGGGTGAATGACGGAGAAAGAAAAAAAGCGTAGGGTTTTATGTTTCGGATAAAAGAAATCCTATCCGACCTTATACCAATCCCCCATCGGATTTTTTTATCTGGTTTATATTCCGTGTATATCCGACCTTATCCTATCCTAGACAACTACCAAACACGGGATATGATAAAACATATCCTATCCTGGTTTTTATCCGATCGACCAAATGTAGCCTTAAGGGTCTATTTTAATTAAGCTTGAAAGGGCTAAACACAACCCTGTTAAAGCTCAATGCCAAATTTTATTTAAAGTGATCATTTTAGTGCCGGTCGTTATTAAAAAGAGACCACTTCAGTAGATTGAATTTTTCAAATAATATGCCAAGCCATAGAAATTTTTAATTAAAAATATCACGTTTTTATTTTTATCCGGAATTTCTCATCTTGGCACTAAAGTGATTTAACAAAAACTTTTGATATTATAGTAAGAGTCGTATATAATTTTTGACACTTGTAATGTCATTTTACCTCCTTAAGTTGGTAGTAATGCAATATACTTTCTCGTCAGAAAATATTAAGTTGTATGGAAAATCTTATAGAGATCAATGATGTTTATTTATTTACGTGAGCGTAGAAAGAAAAAGAGGTGTCCTAGAAGATCAAATTTAGTGAGGGATTATCAAATTCACGAGTTAGAACAGTTCGCACAATAGTGAGGTTGAATTTTGAGAGAGCTACCCCTACTTCCATGGCCGCATTCATGAGATAAACTTTTGTATAGTACACCTTGAATAACATGGTATATCAATTAGACCTCGAAATTCAATGAAAATACTTCTTTTGTGAAAATAAGCGTACTTAGCCCTTTGAAATTTTTCTCCCTTAATTTTATCCACCGGCCGCGGTGGCTACACCGGATAAGACTCGCGATCCTCAACGAAGAGGTGAAGGGTTAAAAACCCGTGGGAGGCGCTAGGTGTATTAAGTGTGACTCGGGGATGGTGGGTTCTCCCCGCTTAAGTGTCACTTGGGGGCTTATGACGCGGCTGTCGGCTGCAAGCCGGTTCCTCCAATACCAAAAAAAAAAAAAAATAATAATAATAATAATGTTTGGCTTTTCGTTCCCTGTTCTACGTACCTGTCCATCATACCATGCTAAATCAAGAAAGCAGCCTATATATACCGATCAAGAAGGTTCCGGTACTCACGAAAAGCCTCTGCCCTCTCTGTCATTCATCTTCCTTTGTTCAGTCACCTAAATCAAGAAAGCAGCGGAAAAGAAATGTCTCTTCCGATTATGGCAATCTCATCTTCGTCTCCTGCTCAAGAAACAAGCCACGTCCCTGAACGCCGATCAGCAAATTTTCATCCAAGCATATGGAGGGATTATTTTCTGAAATATGCTTCTGACTCCAACTCGATGGTAGCATTTGAGTTGTTCTTTTTCTTGGATTATATTCGGAAATTTCTTTCATCTTTATGTTTTCTAGAAGCTAAGGTCATAGACAATGATAATCTTGAATGACTGGGCACCATCCCGCTGCATTTGAAAAATATAAAGAAAATAAGTGCTAGTTGATTCCAAACTCCTCGCATATGTTGATCCTTACATGATTCTTTAAATTTAACATGATCCCCCGATGACAAAGATGAAACCTTTCAACTAAAATTGGACCGAGAAACCAAACCCCAGCCACTCTCCACATCCCTTAAAGAATCATGCACCATACCAAAAGACTCAATAATTCTTCCACTCGTCGGGACTCACTTGGACATTCAGAAAAAAGAGCAACACAATCACAACATGTCCAAATCAAGCACCGATATAAGCAGAATAAAACAAGCACAACTACTTTAGAAATCAACGTTAGAGAGAGAGAGAATGATTATTTACCTTTGAAAATTCGTCGCTTTCGTAAAATTTCGATGAGAATCGGAATCTATTGAGGATAAGGCTTCAACGTCGATACTTTGGAAACAGAGAGTCATTTGTGGGTGAATGACGGAGAAAGAAAAAAGCGTAGGGTTTTATGTTTCGGATAAAAGAAATCCTATCCGACCTTATACCAATCCCCCATCGGATTTTTTTATCTGGTTTATATTCCGTGTATATCCGACCTTATCCTATCCTAGACAACTACCAAACACGGGATATGATAAAACATATCCTATCCTGGTTTTTATCCGATCGACCAAATGTAGCCTTAAGGGTCTATTTTAATTAAGCTTGAAAGGGCTAAACACAACCCTGTTAAAGCTCAATGCCAAATTTTATTTAAAGTGATCATTTTAGTGCCGGTCGTTATTAAAAAGAGACCACTTGAGTAGATTGAATTTTTCAAATAATATGCCAAGCCATAGAAATTTTTAATTAAAAATATCACGTTTTTATTTTTATCCGAATTTCTCATCTTGGCACTAAAGTGATTTAACAAAAACTTTTGATATTATAGTAAGAGTCGTATATAATTTTTGACACTTGTAATGTCATTTTACCTCCTTAAGTTGGTAGTAATGCAATATACTTTTCGTCAGAAAATATTAAGTTGTATGGAAAATCTTATAGAGATCAATGATGTTTATTTATTTACGTGAGCGTAGAAAGAAAAAGAGGTGTCCTAGAAGATCAAATTTAGTGAGGGATTATCAAATTCACAGAGTTAGAACAGTTCGCACAATAGTGAGGTTGAATTTTGAGAGAGCTACCCCTACTTCCATGGCCGCATTCATGAGATAAACTTTTGTATAGTACACCTTGAATAACATGGTATATCAATTAGACCTCGAAATTCAATGAAAATACTTCTTTTGTGAAAATAAGCGTACTTAGCCCTTTGAAATTTTTCTCCCTTAATTTTATCCACCGGCCGCGGTGGCTACACTGGATAAGACTCTGCGATCCTCAACGAAGAGGTGAAGGGTTAAAAACCCGGGGAGGCGCTAGGTGTATTAAGTGTGACTCGGGGATGGTGGGTTCTCCCGCTAAGTGTCACTTGGGGGCTTATGACGCGGCTGTCGGCTGCAAGCCGGTTCCTCCAATACCAAAAAAAAAAAATAATAATAATAATAATAATGTTTGGCTTTTCTGTTCCCTGTTCTACGTACCTGTCCATCATACCATGCTAAATCAAGAAAGCAGCCTATATATACCGATCAAGAAGGTTCCGGTACTCACGTAAAAGCCTCTCGCCCTCTACTTGTCATTCATCTTCCTTTGTTCATCACCTAAATCAAGAAAGCAGCGGAAAAGAAATGTCTCTTCCGATTATGGCAATCTCATCTTCGTCTCCCGCTCAAGAAACAAGCCACGTCCCCGAACGCCGATCAGCAAATTTTCATCCAAGCATATGGAGGGATTATTTTCTGAAATATGCTTCTGACTCCAACTCGATGGTAGCATTTGAGTTGTTCTTTTTCTTGGATTATATTCGGAAATTTCTTTCATCTTTATGTTTTCTAGAAGCTAAGGTCATAGACAATGATAATCTTGAATGACTGGGCACCATCCCGCTGCATTTGAAAAATATAAAGAAAATAAGTGCTAGTTGATTCCAAACTCCTCGCATATGTTGATCCTTACATGATTCTTTAAATTTAACATGATCCCCGATGACAAAGATGAAACCTTTCAACTAAAATTGGACCGAGAAACCAAACCCCAGCCACTCTCCACATCCCTTAAAGAATCATGCACCATACCAAAAGACTCAATAATTCTTCCACTCGTCGGGACTCACTTGGACATTCAGAAAAAAGAGCAACACAATCACAACATGTCCAAATCAAGCACCGATATAAGCAGAATAAAACAAGCACAACTACTTTAGAAATCAACGTTAGAGAGAGAGAGAATGATTATTTACCTTTGAAAATTCGTCGCTTTCGTAAAATTTCGATGAGAATCGGAATCTATTGAGGATAAGGCTTCAACGTCGATACTTTGGAAACAGAGAGTCATTTGTGGGTGAATGACGGAGAAAGAAAAAAGCGTAGGGTTTTATGTTTCGGATAAAAGAAATCCTATCCGACCTTATACCAATCCCCATCGGATTTTTTTATCTGGTTTATATTCCGTGTATATCCGACCTTATCCTATCCTAGACAACTACCAAACACGGGATATGATAAAACATATCCTATCCTGGTTTTTATCCGATCGACCAAATGTAGCCTTAAGGGTCTATTTTAATTAAGCTTGAAAGGGCTAAACACAACCCTGTTAAAGCTCAATGCCAAATTTTATTTAAAGTGATCATTTTAGTGCCAGTCGTTATTAAAAAGAGACCACTTCAGTAGATTGAATTTTTCAAATAATATGCCAAGCCATAGAAATTTTTAATTAAAAATATCACGTTTTTATTTTTATCCGGAATTTCTCATCTTGGCACTAAAGTGATTTAACAAAAACTTTTGATATTATAGTAAGAGTCGTATATAATTTTTGACACTTGTAATGTCATTTTACCTCCTTAAGTTGGTAGTAATGCAATATACTTTTCGTCAGAAAATATTAAGTTGTATGGAAAATCTTATAGAGATCAATGATGTTTATTTATTTACGTGAGCGTAGAAAGAAAAAGAGGTGTCCTAGAAGATCAAATTTAGTGAGGGATTATCAAATTCACAGAGTTAGAACAGTTCGCACAATAGTGAGGTTGAATTTTGAGAGAGCTACCCCTACTTCCATGGCCGCATTCATGAGATAAACTTTTGTATAGTACACCTTGAATAACATGGTATATCAATTAGACCTCGAAATTCAATGAAAATACTTCTTTTGTGAAAATAAGCGTACTTAGCCCTTTGAAATTTTTCTCCCTTAATTTTATCCACCGGCCGCGGTGGCTACACCGGATAAGACTCGCTGATCCTCAACGAAGAGGTGAAGGGTTAAAAACCCAGGGGAGGCGCTAGGTGTATTAAGTGTGACTCGGGGATGGTGGGTTCTCCGCTAAGTGTCACTTGGGGCTTATGACGCGGCTGTCGGCTGCAAGCCGGTTCCTCCAATACCAAAAAAAAAAAATAATAATAATAATAATAATGTTTGGCTTTTCTGTTCCCTGTTCTACGTACCTGTCCATCATACCATGCTAAATCAAGAAAGCAGCCTATATATACCGATCAAGAAGGTTCCGGTACTCACGTAAAAGCCTCTGCCCTCTACTGTCATTCATCTTCCTTTGTTCAGTCACCTAAATCAAGAAAGCAGCGGAAAAGAAATGTCTCTTCCGATTATGGCAATCTCATCTTCTTCTCCTGCTCAAGAAACAAGCCACGTCCCCGAACGCCGATCAGCAAATTTTCATCCAAGCATATGGAGGGATTATTTTCTGAAATATGCTTCTGACTCCAACTCGATGGTAGCATTTGAGTTGTTCTTTTTCTTGGATTATATTCGGAAATTTCTTTCATCTTTATGTTTTCTAGAAGCTAAGGTCATAGACAATGATAATCTTGAATGACTGGGCACCATCCCGCTGCATTTGAAAAATATAAAGAAAATAAGTGCTAGTTGATTCCAAACTCCTCGCATATGTTGATCCTTACATGATTCTTTAAATTTAACATGATCCCCGATGACAAAGATGAAACCTTTCAACTAAAATTGGACCGAGAAACCAAACCCCAGCCACTCTCCACATCCCTTAAAGAATCATGCACCATACCAAAAGACTCAATAATTCTTCCACTCGTCGGGACTCACTTGGACATTCAGAAAAAAGAGCAACACAATCACAACACGTCAAAATCAAGCACCGATATAAGGAGAATAAGACAAGCACAACTACTTTAGAAATTAACGTTAGAGAGAGAGAGAGAGAATGATTATTTACCTTTGAAAATTCGTCGCTTTCATAAAATTCCGATGAGAATCGGAAAGCTATTGAGGATAAGGCTTCAACGTCGATACTTTGGAAACAGAGAGTCATTTGTGGGTGAATGACGGAGAAAGAAAAAAAGCGTAGGGTTTTATGTTTCGGATAAAAGAAATCCTATCCGACCTTATTCCACTCCCCCATCGGATTTTTTTATCCTGTTTATATCCCGTGTATATCCGACCTTATCCTATCCTAGACAGCTACCAAACACGGGATATGATAAAACATATCCTATCCTGGTTTTTATCCGATCGACCAAATGCAGCCTTAAGGGTCTATTTTAATTAAGCTTGAAAGGGCTAAACACAACCCCGTTAAAGCTCAATGCCAAATTTTATTTAAAGTGATCATTTTAGTGCCGTCGTTATTAAAAAGAGTCCACTTCAGTAGATTGAATTTTTCAAATAATATGCCAAGCCATATAAATTTTTAATTATAAATATCACGTATTTATTTTTATCGGGAATTTCTCATCTTGGCACTAAAGTGATTTAACAAAAACTTTTGATATTAAAGTAAGAGTCGTATATAATTTTTGACACTTGTAATGTCCTTTTACCTCCTTAAGTTGGTAGTAATGCAATATACTTTCGTCAGAAAAATATTAAGTTGTATGGAAAATCTTATAGAGATCAATGATGTTTATTTATTTACGCGAGCGTAGAAAGAAAAAGAGGTGTCCTAGAAGATCAAATTTAGTGAGAGATGATCAAATTCACAGAGTTAGAACAGTTCGCACAATAGTGAGGTTGAATTTTGAGAGAGCTACCCCTACTTCCATGGCCGCATTCATGAGATAAACTTTTGTATAGTACACCTTGAATAACATGGTATATCAATTAGACCTCGAAATTCAATGAAAATACTTCTTTTGTGAAAATAAGCGTACTTAGCCCTTTGAAATTTTTCTCCCTTAATTTTATCCACCGGCCGCGGTGGCTACACTGGATAAGACTCTGCTGATCCTCAACGAAGAGGTGAAGGGTTAAAAACCCAGGGGAGGCGCTAGGTGTATTAAGTGTGACTCAGGGATGGTGGGTCCTCCTGCTTAAGTGTCACTTGGGGGCTTATGACGCGGCTGTCGGCTGCAAGCCGGTTCATCCAATACCAAAAAAAAATAATAATAATAATAATGTTTGGCTTTTCTGTTCCCTGTTCTACGTACCTGTCCATCATACCATGCTAAATCAAGAAAGCAGCCTATATATACCGATCAAGAAGGTTCCGGTACTCACAGAAAAGCCTCTGCCCTCTACTGTCATTCATCTTCCTTTGTTCAGTCACCTAAATCAAGAAAGCAGCGGAAAAGAAATGTCTCTTCCGATTATGGCAATCTCATCTTCTTCTCCCGCTCAAGAAACAAGCCACGTCCCCGAACGCCGATCAGCAAATTTTCATCCAAGCATATGGAGGGATTATTTTCTGAAATATGCTTCGACTCCAACTCGATGGTAGCATTAGAGTTGTTCTTTTTCTTGGATTATATTCGGAAATTTATTTCATCTTTATGTTTTCTAGAAGCTAAGGTCATAGACAATGATAATCTTGAATGACTGGGCACCATCCCGCTGCATTTGAAAAATATAAAGAAAATAAGTGCTAGTTGATTCCAAACTCCTCGCATATGTTGATCCTTACATGATTCTTTAAATTTAACATGATCCCCTGATGACAAAGATGAAACCTTTCAACTAAAATTGGACCGAGAAACCAAACCCCAGCCACTCTCCACATCCCTTAAAGAATCATGCACCATACCAAAAGACTCAATAATTCTTCCACTCGTCGGGACTCACTTGGACATTCAGAAAAAAGAGCAACACAATCACAACATGTCAAAATCAAGCATCGATATAAGCAGAATAGGACAAGCACAACTACTTTAGAAATCAACGTTAGAGAGAGAGAGAATGATTATTTACCTTTGAAAATTCGTCGCTTTCGTAAAATTTCAATGAGAATCGGAAAGCTATTGAGGATAAGGCTTCAACGTCGATACTTTGGAAACAGAGAGTCATTTGTGGGTGAATGACGGAGAAAGAAAAAAAGCGTAGGGTTTTATGTTTCGGATAAAAGAAATCCTATCCGACCTTATACCAATCCCCCATCGGATTTTTTATATGGTTTATATCCCGTGTATGTCCGACCTTATCCTATCCTAGACAACTACCAAACACGGGATATGATAAAACATATCCTATCCTGGTTTTTATCCGATCGACCAAATGCAGCCTTAAGGGTCTATTTTAATTAAGCTTGAAAGGGCTAAACACAACCCTGTTAAAGCTCAATGCCAAATTTTATTTAAAGTGATCATTTTAGTGCTAGTCATTATTAAAAAGAGACCACTTCAGTAGATTGAATTTTTCAAATAATATGCCAAGCCATATAAATTGTTAATTATAAATATCACGTATTTATTTTTATCCGGAATTTCTCATCTTGGCACTAAAGTGATTTAACAAAAACTTTTGATATTAAAGTAAGAGTCGTATATAATTTTTGACACTTGTAATGTCCTTTTACCTCCTTAAGTTGGTAGTAATGCAATATACTTTCTCGTCAGAAAAATATTAAGTTGTATGGAAAATCTTATAGAGATCAATGATGTTTATTTATTTACGTAAGCGTAGAAAGAAAAAGAGGTGTCCTAGAAGATCAAATTTAGTGAGGGATGATCAAATTCACAGAGTTAGAACAGTTCGCACAATAGTGAGGTTGAATTTTGAGAGAGCTACCCCTACTTCCATGGCCGCATTCATAAGATAAACTTTTGTATAGTACACCTTGAATAACATGGTATATCAATTAGATCTCGAAATTAAATGAAAAAACTTCTTTTTTTGAAAATAAGCGTACTTAGCCCTTTTAAATTTTTCTCCCTTAATTTTAACCACCGGCGGCGGTGGCTCCACTGGATAAGACTCTGCTGATCCTCAACGAAGAGGTGAAGGGTTAAAAACCCAGGGGAGGCGCTAGGTGTATTAAGTGTGACACTGGATAAGACTCTGCTGATCCTGCTTAAGTGTCACTTTGGGGCTTATGACGCGGCTGTCGGCTGCAAGCCCTTCCTCCAATACAAAAAAAAAAAAAAAAAAAACGTTTGGCTTTTCTGTTCCCTATTCTACGTATGTCCATCATACCATGCTAAATCAAGAAAGCAGCCTATAAATACCCATCAAGAAAGTTCCGGTACTCACAGAAAAGCCTCTGCCCTCTACTGTCATTCATCTTCCTTTGTTCAGTCACCTAAATCAAGAAAGCAGCGGAAAAGAAATGTCTCTTCCGATTATGGCAATCTCATCTTCTTCTCCTGCTCAAGAAACAAGCCACGTCCCTGAACGCCGATCAGCAAATTTTCATCCAAGCATATGGAGGGATTATTTTCTCAAATATGCTTCGACTCCAACTCGATGGTAGCATTTGAGTTGTTCTTTTTCTTGGATTATATTCGGAAATTTTTTTCATCTTTATGTTTTCTAGAAGCTAAGGCCGTAGACAATGATAATCTTGAATGACTGGGCACCATCCCGCTGCATTTGAAAAAGAAAAAGAAAAGAAGAGCTAGTTGATTCGAAACTCCTCGCATATGTTGATCCTTACATGATTCAAAATTTCTACGTGAACCTTATGGCATGCACATATGACTTAACAAATGTAGGAAGGGTTTCTCCACTATTAAAAAAGTTAGTCATGATGGAATGATTTTTAGGTAATTTCAGTTCACATTACATATCGCGGTCAATTGGGTCATAGGCAACCTAATAAATTTCTTGCATTCTTACAATTTATGCCCTCTAATTATTTTGTGAACTTTCTTGTAGAGTTCTCCTGCCAAATCAGATGATCGAATTGAGAAATTGAAAGGAGAAGTGAGGAAGATGTTGACAGATGCTTTAGATAAACCTTCGCAAAAGTTGAACTTGATCGATCAAATCCAACGGTTAGGATCGCCTACCATTTTGAAATCGAGATAAATCAGCAGCTTGAACAAATCCACGAAAGCTATTTTAATTTTCGCAATGGCGATGAGGACAGCCACATGCACACAACCGCCCTTCTCTTTCGATTGTTGCGGCAACAAGGTTACACAATTTCATGTGGTATGTAATGTTCTAATTCTCATTGATTGATTAGTTGGCCAAATTATGTTGTAGACAATAGTTTGATGGTCCATTTGATTGATTAGAGTGAACACATAGCACGCTAACATGTTTAGTTCACTATAGTTTTTATTAGTTTATTAGTTTACCTTCTCTATATGATTCTCATATCTCGAGTTCTTCACAAATTTCTTGCTTTGAAAAGTGAATTGTGCTTTCTTCTATTTCCTCGGTTTAGTACGTCGTTTTTCCATCAATTCCAGTTGATCTATATGTTTGAACATGAATTTTTCATAGTATCTCATGAAAACATCTTTTCCCATGTTTCGTTTGGCCATTCAGAAATTTTTAACAAGTTCAAGGACAGCAATGGGAATTTCAACGAATCACTCATCGCCGATGTGCAGGGACTGCTAAGTCTTTTGAAGCTTGCCATACAATGTTTCATGGCGATGATGTTTTGAATGATGCACTTGCTTTTACTATAATTCACCTCAAGTCAATTGATGAAGGAAAAGCAAGCCCAAATCTCAAAAAACAAGTGAGTCATGCCCTAAACCAACCAATCCACAAGGGAATACCAAGGCTAGAGGTGAGGCGTTACGTTCCACTCTACCAAGAGGAACCTTCACATGATGAAGTTCTGCTAGCCTTAGCTAAACTCGATTTCAACTTATTGCAAGAGCAACACCAAAAGGAACTCAGCAACCTTACAAGGTTAACTTCATGGTCACATGTCTGAAATAGCTAGGTGTGCTAAGAACACCCAATTCTTATATTTTTATTCATGCAATATTAAGTTATCCAGAACTAAAAATCATTTGTATAATTTACAAGGAGTGTTATTTTCTTTGGTTTATCAGTCTAAATACTTTCTATGATCCTCTCAATGATGTGTTTGCCTTAAATAGGATTTGTTGGTGAACTATAGGTGGTGGAAGAATTTAGATGTACAAAGAAAGTTCCCATTTGCCAGAGATAGGCTCGTGGAGATGTATCTCTGGGCGTCTATGGTTTATTTTGAGCCGGACTATGAAGCCGCCAGGGAAATACTCACCAAAGTGGCCAGCATGGTTTCCATTATGGACGACATCTATGATGTCCATGGCACGTTGGAAGAACTAGGACTCTTCACAGAAGCAATTGAACGGTATAATTCGCACTCAAATGCGTTTCTCAATTTACCAACTTGTTCAAATTTGATCAACTGTTTATTAGAGTCGGGTGTGATAATTTTTGAACTTGAACTCAGTTGGGACATCAATGCCAAAGAAGGATTACCAGAGTACATGCAAGCGTGTTACAAGGCAGTTCTTAATTTGTATGATGAAATTGGTTATGAGGTGACCAGAAAAGGACGATCGTACCAACTCTTCTATGCAAAAGAAGCGGTAAGCCATTTGAGGTTATATCAATCAAATGCAGTTTTTACTCCATCCACCGGCAACAAAATATTTGAGTCCACCAAATACTTTAAATCTTGAATATTGACATAGCTCTATGTTTGAGGATGAATCCTCAGATGAAAAACCAAGTGAGAGCGTACTTTGCCGAAGCCAAATGGTTCCACCAAAACTACGTACCCACGATGGAGGAGTACATGCCCATTGCGTTAGCAACCATTGGTGTTGAATTGCTATTGGTGACGTTGTTGCTGGGAATGGAAGATTTTGTAACAAAAGATGCTTTTGACTGGCTGTTATACGGCAACTCGAAGATGGTGAAGGCTGTGAAATTAGTCAGTCGACTCATGGATGACATCGCCGGATACAAGGTATAAGAAAGCTCTACTAGTGAACAACATTAACTTATCTAAATTTTGTCTAATAAATTTTATCAATAGGATTAAAAAATAATTTCCGCAATATATGTGTTTACAGTTTGAGCAAGAGAGAGGTCATGGGTCATCTTCAGTGGAGTGTTTCATGAAACAATACAAAGTTACAGAGGAAGAGGCTAAGGTGGAACTCCGTAAACAAGTGGCCGATGCATGGAAGGACATTAACAAAGGGTTGTGCTGTCCGGCCATCGTCCCCAAGCCACTCCTTGTGCGAATTCTCAACTTTGTACGAGCTATGCATGTGATGTACAAAGATGAGATAGATATCTTCACTCATGCTGGAACCAAGTTAAAAGAGCACGTGACTTCTCTGTACGTCAATCCATTGCCAATGTGATGGTTTGGAAGAACAGGTTTAATTACCAAGCCATCGTAGATTGCATTAGACAGTTTTCGAATCTGCTCTGTGTGTAATTTAAATTCTGTGTCAACCCCTAAATATTACTCTTCTCTAGCTTGAGCGCTCCTTTTTTTTTTCTGTGGATATCGAATGAAATAAAATAACGAGTCTGCAAAAATGTGATATTGGAATATACTAAAGTTCTATACAATGAGTGGTTCAGTTTCTTGATAAATATCAAACATTTTTTCATATATGCTGATGACAGTCTTAGTATGGTGACCAGCACAGATTACAATATCTAACAGAAAGGTAGCCAAGTTTCATACATTCAGACAAATTACTTCATTTATTGGCCGCATATACCTGATCTTGCGATTCTACAATCACGATACCCTTGCTATATAAACTTTAACCTACTTTGCATGGTCCTTATCGTATTATACTTATCCATATCATCTTCAATGTAACTAAACAAGCACGTCTTATTTCAAAAAAGTATATTCTCTATTATACCATATCTTTTACAAAATGGTTAGTTATCTTTCCTTTTGTTCTACATGACGCAATCTACGCTCTACGCTTGGGCCTGGCCCTCTATGGACTCAATCTCTAGCATAAGGGATCTAGGTGCCCGGGCCGAGGCTCCTAGTGCCAAGCCCGGGACCCTAGTGCTAATGGCTAGATCCCCAGAGCCTGGGCTTAGGCCTATTGAAGCCGAGCCCAAGTTCATCGAGGCTGGCCGTGGACCCTGGTGTTCGTGCACAAATCCCCAACACTCTAGCCCTAGTTCATTGAAGTCGGGAATGGGACTCCGGTACCCATGCCTAAATACCGGATGCTGTTTTCAAATTTTCCCATTTTAGATAATGTTAAGCCTATCTTCCAACAGAGCATGATGAGATACCCAACAAAACCAGAGAAACTATTAGAAAGCAATGTAGTACCGATTGCCCGATGCAATTTGTTTCCTATCATTTTTAGTGTAAGTTCAAAATAAAACCCATGAATTTGGTCGTTGTTCATATGCATCCCAATTCCCAAAACTTTAGCCTATCAAAATGATGTTTGTTCTCAAATAGATTCCAGCCTACATGAATCTACCTCGCTTTTTCTGGGTAAAAGTGACTATATGATGCTGTCCATGCTTCTGACCGACTGAATGGCTACCGGATGTATGAGCTGGTCGTGTTGACATTCACTTTGTTTCTCATTCCTGCGGGATAAGTACACTAATGGTGCCATAAGTTGTGTACGGTGCTCACTTTGGTGCCAAAAGTTTCCGTCGGATCACTTAAGTGCCAAATCGGAGGAAAAACGATCACTTTGGTGCCACCGGCGAGAAATTTTGGCCAAAATAAATACGTGGCCTTTATATTTAAAAAAAAAATCGACGTGGCTTAAGATTGTCCACGGTGGATAGCATAAAACGACGCCGTTGTCCTTTCTTCGTAAGAAACGACGTCGTTTCTTGCCATCCATCGTGGATTCACATAAGAAACGACGCCGCCTTGCTCCATAGCAAAAAATGACGTCGTTGCAGAGGGAGTAAAATAGAGTTCGTATACGGTTCTCCTCGACGCCGTCCGTAGCTTGCTCACCCACCGCCGTTCGCTCACCCGCCGTCACTCACCCGCCGTCGCTCGCCCAGCGTCGCTCGGCCATCGCTATAGTTGCACCATTGTTCACGATTGTTCAGGTTTGTCATGTTCTTTACGTGGATCAATTTTGCGAAAAATTTAGGGTTCCGAATGGCAAGTTAGGGCACGGAGGGCAAATTGAGGGCTCGGCTCAGGGGGAAAGTAGTGGGAAAAGTGGTGGGATGTCACTTTTATGGGGATGGAATAGAAAAATTGATTCTTCCATCGTTCGTTCGCTTTCTGTTGTGGGGACCGAATAGAAAAACAGGGTGCTGAGGGGCTTGACTCGGATGGAAACAGTGGTGGGACCGAATTTGTTTATTTAATTAATTGGACTGCTTTTGTTGGGGGACCGAATGTGAATGTGATGAAATTGAAAAATGGGTGGTGGAGACCTCACTTTGTTTATTTAATTCGGTTTCTTTTGTTTCTGTAAATGCACCGAATTGGGGAGATTTTAGTCGCATTTGTTCCTTGACAACAAAACGACAAGAACCTGCATGTAAAGTTGCCGATTCTGTCACGTGTTTCCAACAAAACGACAATAACTCTTTTTCTTTTTTTCCATTGGGTGCAGCATCGACATGGACGCAAATCAGGTAGGCGTCATTGTTTGCTATGGTGGAGAGTTTGTTATTGGCATTGAAGATTGGGAATATAGTGGTGGAAATGAAGGTACTATTTATGTCAATGTTTGGAAGCCATCATATGTTGATTTTATGAGGGATTTGGTATATTTTTTACGATGCAAAGTGCAAAAACTACATTACTGTGTTCCTAGGAAATAATTGAAGGATGGGTTGAGATTTTTTAATGACAATAATGGTATTAAGGATATCATTTACCATTATCTTCACGGTGAAGAAGCTAAGGTATATGTTGAGTATTATAGTGAGGTTGAGGATGTGGATGAGGATGAGGATGGGGATGAGCAGACCACCACTGAAGGAGGAGAAGTGATGGATCCTGTTCAAGCAAGTAATCAGGTTAGGGATGAGTTTAGGTTAGATGGAGGGCAAAATGATAGGGAGATAAGTCATATTGATAGAGATGAACAAAGAGGGAGATGTCCTGAAATCTTGGATGAAGACTTCATTGGTTGTAGTAAATTTCCCAAGTGACTAAGATGATGATGAACTCGTACAGTCAAGACAAAAGCAAAGGGAATTTCTGAGAAAAAAACTTGCAGCTTCAGCAAGAAGGCCCGAGTCAGTAAATAGAAGTGAAGATGAAGAAAGCTGTGGCAATGAAGTTGCTGGTTCCGAAAATGAGCTTGACAATGATGATGAAGAACCTGCTCCTCGAAGAAAAAGTAAGTACCCTTGTTATGATCCGATTGTTGATAAACCTGTTTTGTCGGTGGGCATGAGATTTGATGATGCTAAACAGTTCAAGGAAGCTATTGTAAAGAACTCAATTGGTGAACAGAGGAGCGTTAAATTCATTAGAAACACGAAGGAGTTTGTGAGAGCTAAGTGCTCACAAGCTAATTGTTCGTGGAAACTCTATGCCGCGCTTAGTAAGAATGGGTCATTCCAGATTAGGTCCTTTCAGGAGGAGCATACTTGTCCAACTATCTTTAACAATAAAAGGGTAACAAGTGTGTGGTTATCAAAGCATTTTTTCAATACTATCAAAGCAATGCCCGAGATCAAGAGTCCTCAATTTCAACAGTTAGTGAAGGAGCAAGTGGGGGTTAATGTGTCGAGGAATCAATGTAAGAGAGCGAAGATGAGGGTGATGAAGATATTGATGGGTGGGTATAAGGAAGAATATGCGCAGGTATGGGATTATGCTGGTGAATGTATGTTTCAAAACCCATCTAGTAGGGTATATGTAGAGGTTGTGGAGAGGCCACTCCCTGATCTTGGGCCTAGATTTGATAGATTTTATGTCTGTTTTGATGCATGCAAACGGGGCTTCTTGGCTGGTTGTAGAAGAGTTATAGGATTGGATGGATGCTTTCTAAAGGGTTTATGCAAGGGGGAGTTGTTGGCTGCTGTGGGGAGAGATGCCAATAATCAAATGTTCCCGATAGCTTGGGTAGTGGTAAAGATAGAGAACAAGGATATTTGGTCCTGGTTCCTAAAAAAATTAATGGCTGACCTTGAGATAACCGATGGGGGAGGATGGGCATTCATGAGCGACCAACAGAAGGTAATTTCATTGTCAATTATAATATACTCCTTTTTAAAATTTTTCACTTGCATATTTTTCTTGACTTGTATTTATTGGTTTGAATTTTTGTAGGGACTTATTCCTGCATTGGCTGAATTGATGCCACATGCTGAGCATAGAATGTGCGCGAGGCACATATATGCAAACTGGTCAAGGAACTTCAAAGGAGATAGGCTGCAGAAGCAGTTATGGCAGATAGCAAAGAGTACGAATATGGCTGATTTCAGATTAGCCAAACAAGGATTGTTGCAGTTGACAAAGGACGGTTTTGATGCACTCTTCCATACAGAAGCTAAGCACTGGTGTCGAGCCTTCTTCAATGAAGAGTTCAAATGCGATATCATTGATAACAACCTCAGTGAAGCTTTCAATGGTAGAATTTTAGAGGCCAGGTGCAAACCAATCATCAGCATGCTTGATGATATTCGAGTTATGGTTATGACTAGACTGCATAGGCAAAGAGATGAGGCTACAAAATGGAGTAGAGATCGTGGCCCTAGGATTGTGAAGAGATTGGATGCAAATATTGCTGCTAGTAGGTTCGCCATCCGGTTTGGAATGGAGATAATGGATATGAGATTATTCAAAATCAGGATAAGTATGTTGTCAACCTGGATAGAAGAAAGTGTTCATGCCGAGCCTGGCAACTGAATGGAATTCCATGTGTCCATGCCATTTGTGCTATTCAGATGAAGCAAGAAAAGCCAGATGATTACCTACATGATTGGTACAAAAAAAGCTCATACCTTGCTTCATACCAATTCATGATGCAGCCTATCCGAAGCAGCAAATTTTAGGAGCCAACAAATCATGAAAGTCCTATACCTTTACTGCTGAAGAAGCAAATAGGAAGGCCAAAAAAGAGACGAAGAATGCCGCAAGAAGAGGCATCAGGTCAAATGATGAGTAGGACTGGATCAAAGATGAAATGCTCCTATTGCAGCAAGGAAGGGCACAATAAGAAAGGTTGTGAGCTGAAAAAGCAGCATCAACAGCAAGATGTAATGGCTGATTCAGTGCTAGGGACAGGGCCTACTGAAGAAACTCTTGTTGGGCCTATTGAAGGGAGGACATAAGGCCCTGCTGTAATTCCTACTGAAGGGCAAACAGAAAGCCATGTTGTAAGGTAAGTATCCTCTTGGTCTTAGTAACTTTACAGTTCTTATTCGATAGTACTGTTGGTCATAATCCTAATATAGTACATTGTTGTAAGGCCTACTAAAGGGCCAAAAAAAGGCCATGTTGTAGGCTCAAGTGCAGGGATAGGGACTGGAATGGGCAGGACAACAACAACAACAACTGAGTCCACTATTGAGCAAACAAGAAAAAAATGTCCTGTAAGTTGTACATCGCTGTGTTTGGTCTTTTATAGGCTAAAATTTACATTTGTTATGTGTTTCTCAAGTCAGAAGACGAGCAACTGCACAAGTTGCAGAGGTTGCTACAAGGATTATTGCTGCTGAAAATGATGCACCACAACGAACAAGAGGGGCTCTTGGGAAAAGATTAAGGCAATATGGTTATGGGATTTACACAGATGAACGTACTAGAATGACCATTTTGAATGTAAGATTTATAGGCCTCATGCATTTAATTTGTTGTATTTCAATTCATTTGGTTGACAATATCACTATGTTTTTGTAGCCTGGGAGAACTTCGGAGGTACTTCTCTCTCAAGGTGGGCCAACTCAAGAATCAAGGGCGCAGCCAAAGAAGAGTGCTCCAAAGAAGAAGACATCGGGTACAGCTGCGAAACAGCCATCCAAAAAGAACCAAGCACCAGTTCCATCTCAACCAACGATTTGGAGCAGTAGTGATGATATGGACCAACACATGACACGTGGTAGAACAAAAATAGCCGCCGTCAAAAACAACGACAAGGAAAAGGAGGTGATAGAAAGCCCAACTAAAGAACCTGCACAACCAGTTCGAAAGAGTGCTCGGATTATGAATCAATTCAAAGCTCCAAGAGGAAAAGGAGATCAAGGTGTTGTCAATATTGACTGATGGGAGGGAGGGTGCTAGACATGGTATCTTTTTATGTGATGCTGGACATGATTTTTTTCATGTGATGCTGGACATGGTCTTTTTCTTGTTTTCTTCTTTTTTTAGGAGTGTGCTGGATTGATGGTAGTTGTTGCCTGCAATGCCATTGTTTTTTTTTTTTTTTAAGAGAGTGTTGAACTCTCGATGCTTGGGGAGTGAAGTTAGACATGTTTTTCTTTTCTTTTGTAAACAATCAATCAATGTTAATGGCAAGTACTGGAATGACTATTCATTTGCCCTTGTGTTGGTTTCGGCTAGAATGCTAGCAAGTTAGTTATGCTACTGTTGCTGTATATTTTATTTTTACTGTTACTGCAATGTTGCTGTTGCTGCACTATTGCTGTTGCTGCACTATTGATGTCAGTATTGTTGGTTAAAGTTGTGAATTATAATGAATTTGTTGCTGTCAGCATTGCTGCACTGTTACTGTGCTGCATTGTTGCTGATTATATGTGTTGCTACAAGAACACTTTGGGTGCTGGTACATCTTGTTGCATCTGGGCTGGTGTAAGAAAATGCTCCAGCAACTCAACTGGTGCAAGAACAAGGTGCAAGAACAAAGTGCATTTGGAATGTGACGTTTGGCACTAACATGTTCTTTTTTAAAAAACTTGTGCAATGTAAGTGATCACTTTGTAATCGCAACTGGCGCTTAAATGATCACTTTCATAAAAACTTGGCACTTAAATGATCACTTTCATAAAAACTCGGTACTCAAGTGATCACTATTTACAACTTATGACACTGAAATGGTCAATCGTGAATTTGCCACCATCCTTTAATTTCGGCCATGGTTTGCAATTGCAGCAAACCAACAAACCAGCAAACTAGCAAACCAGCAAACCAGCGAACCAGCGAACTATTACCAAATAAAAAATGCAGCAAACCATCATAAAATAAAACAATGCAGCAAACCATCATCAAATAAAAAAATGCAGCAAACCATTACCAAACAGAAAAATGCAGCAAACCATTACTAAAAGCTTTCAATGCAGCAAACCATTATATTTGAAGCAAAAACTAACCAAAACAAACATTGACAATACACAACTAAACAACAAAACTTTTAAGTGCTCACAAGTAATGCATTCCAAGTCCAACCTTGCATTTCTACCCATAGATTACAACAACAAAACATTCTGCTCCATACAAAAATTGCAGCAAACCAAAAAACACATTTTACTTATAAACAATCCAATACAAGTGCTTATTCCACGTCTTCGACTATGGTAGACATACAAACTTCTTCTCATTACTCACTTTACATTTGAATAAACTACCCAAGAGAATAAGAACACAATCAACGTTCGATAAAAGTTTCTTTCGATTTTCAGCCTTGAAACCTCCCTCTTCAACTGGTCCACCAAAGATGTTAAACCCTTCATTTGAGCTTGCATTGAGTCGACATCCTCCAACTGGTCCATTAACATAGGTGGAGGTTGATTTCGACCTTCAAGTAACTCCAATATCACCTCTGTCGCTCTATCAGAGAATTTTCTATCAATCCATTTGAAATATTGGCACTTCGAGCCTTCTCTATATCTGCCACACCCATGGAATCTTCTCCCGGGATTCAACCGAGTCCAAGATGTTCTTCTTGGACTCGGTAACCCACAATAACAGTAATACTCACCATCTAATTCACTTTTCTTATAGGAATGTGAGCCGCTGCTGAAGCTTTTGTCCTCCATTTGCAAGAGCGAGCTGATAACTTTGGGAGAAAATCAAAGTATGTACTCGAAATGATCGAATTGGGGATTTAGGGTTTTCAACTTCCGGTTCTAATCGAAATTGGGGATTTAGGGTTTCTTATTTGGGGAAAAACGGTAAACGGCATCGTTTTGTTCTTTGTATGCTGATTGTATTCTCCGGCGATCCACGTCGACGTCAAAAATTAATAAAAAACTGCCATGTCGGATTTCTGGCCAACCAAATCGGCGATGGCACCAAAGTGATCATTTTTCAAAATTTTTGGCACTTAAGTGATCCGACGGAAACTTTTGGCACCAAAGTGAGCGCCATACACAACTTATGACACCATTAGTGTACTTATCCCCATTCCTGTGGTTAGGTCGACGGGTTTTATTTAATAATGCGGTTGAGCTGGCAAAATCTATTAAAGTTCCAGTTTTAGCGATCGAGATAATAAATTCGGTCAACTAGTAGGGATCAGATGTTCAAATTTGACCGTGTGAACCCAATCCGAGATTTATTAAAGGAAAGTCCATAAATAAACCGAAGCAGAATGTGTGAAAATCAACTTCCGCATTGATGTCGGCGAAGTTAATCAAAAGGGAAACTAAAGGTTTCTTTATATTTTTTTGGGTTGAAATTTCCATGTTGAAGTCCGACCGTGCCAAAAAATAAAGAAAGAAAAAACAATAGAAAAAAACCAAATAAAGGTATTTAAAAATAAAAAATTATTAAGATAATATTCACATTAGCGTCAACCATGGCTCAATATCCATGTCAGCGATTTCTTGCCTAAATTGGCTAAATAAACTCAACTAGCAAAATATGTAAAGATTCATGACTAAATTAACATAATTTAAAAGTTTAAAACTAAATTAACACAAGTACAAATTAAGTTGGTAACAAAAACCCACTTATACAAGAACCCAACATGAGCTTCGCCTTTGATTTTTATCATAAATTTCCCTGGAACTTGAGACTCCCGTTATTATTCCTCCAATTTGGAAGGATATGAAAGAGACTTCACCTCCAAAATATTACGAATGAAAGAGGTAAAGTAACAACAATTATTGACCAAAAAAAAAAGAGCCACAACAATTATTAGGTTGCAAGTAGAAAATCAGGCATGCTAGTTTGGAGAATTGTCTTTTCTATTGAGAAACGTTTTCATATGTGAAGAAATAAACTTAGTTGATGAGTAATGAATGTGTACTTACAATTGCAAGTATTGGTTAATGGTTAGCGGAGCAAGAAGAAGGTTCAAGTATTTGATCCAAATGGAAAATATACTCCGATCATGATCACGAATCAATGGCTTGAAAGGCTTGGAAGTTTAAGGTTCCTAAGGTTATGTAACGTCACCTTTGTTGATGGTTTCTCTTATTGTCTTTCAAAGATAAGATGGTTTTCTTGGATTCTCCTCTACAAATTTTTGGGGCGGTCAATATCCATTCAATGAGTGTAGCTTTTCTTGAACTTTCTGACAATCAATTTACAGATGATTCGGAGGTCTGCAGCTTAATCAAGGCATCTTATTATGTGTGTATCACTTTTACCCCAATTTCTCCTTGTCTTTGTGCCTGATAGTTTTCCATTTGAAATATGATTGACCATTTGTCGATGGCAGTCAAATTAAAGGTTCTAGCTCTCAAAAGGTGCATCGGCATTAGCTGGACTCTAGACTTCTCTAAGTGCTTGATATTAGAGAGGTTCACTCTTGAAAGGTGTGATAGTTTACCGAAAATTGACTGTTCAATTGGAAGACTGAATTGCCTAATTAACTTGAATGTAAACAACAACTTGCGTTTTGAAGAATTGCCTAAAGAAATGGGAGGGCTACTGAAACTTAACCACCTCTCTTTGGAAATTGTCATCTTGATGAAGTTGGATCAATCAAACATGAGAATCATAAGCTTTCGACCCTCAACGTCTCAAGAATATCAATCAGCTAATTGCCTAACTCTATCGAACCGCTAGTGAAACTCGAGTCTCTCTCTAATTAGCACTAAGATCAGAGAGCTTCCTATCTCCATCAAAAAGCTTAAATCCTTGAGGGCATTGGATTTTTTGGGTAAGATGAATCCTATATCAACTGAAAAAGGGTGGAAGTTACCTAGTGCTATTGGAACATTGGAGAATTTGAAGGGAAACATGCTGAGCTCTGTGAAGAGTAAGAAGGCAAAATTCCTAATTAAGTTGGACACTTGCTCTTGTTGAGAATCCTAACGAATAGACACCATGCCGAGCTCAGTCAGCATGCTTCCTCGCCTCCAAAAACTACACTTAAATAGATTTCCAGAGATTTAAGAGTTGCTGAAGCTTCCCACAAGCTTAATCGGTTTATGTATTTAGCTACCGTTATTCTCTAATCTTTCGAACTTGAGTAATTTGGAAGAATTGCTCCTTTCTGATGGCTCTGCACACATAGATGGATAAGATCTGATGCAGACTTCTGACTTATTGTGGATTGGGAGGTTATCCAAATTGAACAAGCTAGAACTGTGCTGCTAGAACAACTCTGCATCGCCTTCATAGTTAAGCTCCCTCTCTCACGGAAGAACTTACTTTAGTTTGGACTTGCGACCTTATGCAGCTTCCGCCTTCCCTGTAGGGTTGCAACTTGATAACTTCAACTCGACCAGATCACTATTGTCCAACTTGAGAAGTTTGTCTTTGCTAGCACTCTATGGATCACAAGTGAAAGAAATACAACTCCATTGGCTTCCACATTTCACAAACTTGACTGTGACATCGGTTAAGATTTTAGAGAGAATGTCCACCCTATCAACTTTAAAGAACGTGATTCGAGTTTGGGTGTGGAAATGCTCAAAGCTGGTCGACATTAAATTCCCTGGTGTGATAGAATCACAGCAGTACTTATGAATCAAAGATCGGCGGCATGCTGAAAAATTAGGTGCTAAAGTCACCAATAAATCAAAGTCTTCGAGTGAGTTGACCTTCTGTGGGAAGAGAGTGTTCATTCTATCAACCTTTCTAAAGAACCTAAGAATTGAACCCTCGAGTATTTCCGCAATGTTTCAATCTACTGTTATCATGCCATAAAGACTGAAAAAAAGAAAAAAGAAAAATACATATTGTGCTTAATCACAATCTATTTTTGAAAGTCTAGATAAACTTGCTCCACCAAGAACATTTTCACATAGGTTCAAAGACATGCTTAGTGAGCATATGCATCTGAAACGGCAAACTTTTGTAGCTTTTAAGCGGAAATTCTTTAAAGTTTGAAATAGAAAGAGCATGTAAAGGTTATTTTAGGATTTGTGGAGATGGAAGACCAGGTCAAATCCATCATTTTGGTTTATTGAAGAGCAGACTGATGGCTTCAAAAGATAACTTTCAGTCTCCTTTTGATCATACTCAAAAGGCAACTATAATTGAGGGACAAGTGTTCCAGAAATAAAAACTCATGTTTGCATATCAATGTCCTCTGCGCTGGGGATGTATTATCTATTTTTTTGAGGTAATCTTTATCCTAGTGCAGTAGGAATTGATTTCCATATGGTTCAGCTAACAAAAATGATAAGTACATTAAAAGCGCCAAAAGTTATGTATGACGCTCACTTTAGTATCAAAAGTTTTCACCAACTCACTTGTATATTGGCATGGAGTTCTTTGAGTCGTGCGTGGTGTGGGAAGGCTTGGAGTTAATTCTAGGGAGTTGTGACTTTCTAAATTTGTGACAAGATGCTAGGGTTTCTGGGAGGGGACTGTGCTCTGTTGGCACTAATGTTTGTATCCTTAATTTTTCGAGGCTTTAGTCTTCTTACTGTTTCCCACTGACGCTGCTTTAGGATAAGCGTTTCCTTGAACATTTCGGTCCATGGTTTTGTCGAGACAGTTGGCTTTTGCATTGCGAAACAAAAATTTTGTACCTAATGATGTTCCTCTGTTTCTTCCTTTCCCTTCCCCCCTTCTTTGGTCTTCTAGTGGGGGATTCGACCTGTGTTGCCTTTTTGGGAACTAATGTTCTGTTTTAGTCTTGAACATCAGCTGTTTATTTTGTTAGTCTGATGCACATGGGAAGCTACCGTATATTCTTCCTTTGGTCATGGGAAAGCTATCGTGTTGGCAGAAAGTGGCAGTGTTGTCATTTTTGAATTAGTAATGCTGCAATATAAGCAAATTCCTAAAATTGATCCCCCAAACGCACATGCATATAAAGGATTTGTGTGTACATTTTTGCCATTGTTGAATACCCTAGGGTTTGCATTGAGATATAGTGTGGAGTCAAAGGTTCCTTAAATAACTACAGAAATATTCTAACCAATCATAAATTTTTTCCTTTGTGCCGTTACCTATGATTTGCATTAACATCTGATGTCTGTTTATTTTATAAAAAAAATTGCTGTAAACTGAGTTGTCCATTGAAGCTTAATTGTGTAACGGTTATTTTCATGAAGTTCTACCATGTAATGGAATTTGAATTGTTGCTTTTTCATAATAAAAAGCCCAAAGGTGTATTGATTCGGAAGTTTTGGATGGAAGTGATTTGTGATTTTCTCATCATTTTCGCAAGGGTGTTACTTCTAATTATCTTCTATTACATCAAGTGGGATTATCATGCTGACTCTATTCTTATAAAATTCTCGAGCTAGATGAATTGGGTTGATGTCTCTTTCCTATCTTTTGATTTTTAGTTGGGGGAGAAGAGTGAAAGCGAAAGGGGAATTTTTGTTTTTTTTTTGTTTTTTTGTTTTTTGGGTGGTGTTGGGGGCGCGGGGAGGATTAATATTCTTGCGGTAATGTTGAGGATTTTGTAGTTTCTTTCAATGACTACTTAGAAAGCATGTCTTCAACTCTTTTAGGTGCAAAACTAACTACAATATTGGTCCTTTCAATATAACCGTATAAGCATTCCCATCATGCGAAAAAACTACTTGGTTGATGTGAAATCATTTGGACTGACACATCTGGAGTCCACATGCGTGTGGCTTCGGTACTTTCCCTTGATGGAGATTTTGTCAGTTCTTTATGACATCTTTAGCTATTCCTTTCAATTACGTGGCCTATAGTACTAAGGAGAGGGGTTTTCTTGGTGCATTATTTGAAGAGCCATTGTCATTTTTGAATTTCAATGTTTGAAGTTGGAAAATGGAATTGGGGAAGAATTGATTTGTACCTACTAGGATGAGCTTTTCTTAGTTCATAGAAGTACTAAGGAAATGGATGGATTTTTGGATGTTACAAGGGACGTCAAAAAGGGGATCCTATCAACTTGTTCCGACCTAGGATAATAAGCTCATGAGCTTGGTCTTACTTCACCATCCAGAAACGAAAGAGGACTTCCATCTCCAAGTTGAACTCAGATGTAGCTCGCCTCTTTTTGGGTGTAAAGCAATGGCAAACCAAAATACCCAACAAGCATTAGCTCTCCCTGAAAAGGAGGTGATCCAGTTGCACAAGGCCTTATTGGAAAACTCAGGGTCAAATTTTTTATTTTATTTTTTTATCAAAGAAGTCTTCATTTCATTTCAAATAGATAATATAGAGGAACAACCCAAATGGGTTTCGGAACAAAGAACATCCAAAAGAGATTGAGGGGGACTAGAGGCCCAATTTTGGGATAGAAACTGTTGTAATCGAGCTTTAGCAACCCAATTTGTGGCTTTATTTAGTTCCCTCAGAACATGGGCCAAGTTTAAAAAAGGACTTGAAGCTAGAATGGCCTGGCCTTGTTGGACAACTTCACTTACTTCCCACGAGGGTGAATCTAACCCTAAGAGGAACGATTCCGAGACGAGATGAATAGAAGAAGGAAGCATGCGGCTATAGCTTGCGTTGTCACGCCCCGAACCTCGAGCGCACGCACATCCCTCTGTGGTCGATAAAATTTTGTGACTTCCCAAGACGAGTCGTGGACCCTTTCATTTTAAGCACATGCGGAAGTGAAACAAAAACCCCTGAAAACAAACAGCATGTGATAGAAAAGTAAGGCAACATTTCACAAAAGCAGACTCTTATAAACAACGAGCTTTAGGTACAAAACGAGTCTTGTCAAAAGTCTACAAAAGACCGGTTCTTAAAAAGGAACTGTTCTATGACATACTAGTCGGACACATATGTTGATCCTTCAAACTCCACCTCTAAAGACTCTGGGGCTTCGGTCTTCCACGATCACCATCTAAGGACTTGAAAATGGTTATACAATAACCAGTGAGACAATGTCTCAGCAAGTCCACCCCCTAAACCCTTATTAGGAAGAAAATACACCCAAAAGGCTGTTTAAGCACACTCAAGAGTCAGAGGGCTTATCTTCACCTTAGTTCCTTCCTACAAGTTAATTCAATAAACAATCATCGAATCACATCATCACATCAATGAAGAATTCAAATCGAATAATCAATCAATCGATTCAGTCGATTACATGTCAACGAGACCATTCCTTGGTCGTCTCAATTACTCAATCCCAATGCTGAATTATGGCTCAACGAGTACGGCTTACACAGTCATCTCAAATACTCGACTCCAACATTAAATTATGGCTCAACTAGCACGGCCTACTAAAAATTTGGCAATAACGCTAAATTACAGCTCAGCAGGCCTGGCTTACTAATTCTTTGATGGTTAATGCTGAATTATAGCTCAGCGGGCACAACCGATTCCAAATTTGGTGGTAATGCTGAATTACGGCTTAGCGTGCACAACCGATTCCAAGTTTAGTAGTAATGCTGAATTACGGCTCAGCGAGCACAACCTATATTAGGTGGTTTTCTTGACCTAACTCACAACAACATGCCCAACAACTCTCAATAATCAACTTATCGCGACTATGAATTCTTACACGATCAAATACCTACCTTAACAATTTTTGGGATAAAAACCCACCATTGCCAATCACACTTAAATTGCACAGTCTAACAATCAATTGCATAAACTAATTGCATCATGACAATCAGCACGAAATTCCGATCATTGACTTTGTACCAGTCTAATTTCTGGAAATATTAAATAATTAAATAAATTATAAAATAATTAAATAAATTGCAATTAAATAAAGAAATAAATTGCGATTAATTAAACTGAACTATTAAATTAACCTAACTATGTAGGCACTGATCGATTAGGTCAACCTTAGCCTTCTTCAAATAGCCAAAACACAAAAACTCCCTTTTAAAACTAAACTTGGTACTTTTTTTTTTTTTTTTAAACTCTTCGAAATAAATTTGTACAGGGTCCCGTATTTGAAATTAACCCGCCAAAATTTGCACGCACCTCATATAAAATCTCATCATTTTATTGAGCACATAAAACTTGGCGTCCAAATCTGACACATCATTTATTTTCTATTTAATAGTCTAAGATATCACCTTTTGCAATAATACTAAACAACCAATATAGAGCAATCTTTCTCATGACCTCACACATAAGTTCTCAGCATGCCACAAGTCCACCACATCACTAAATACACCTTATTTAGTAAGCATAGCATCAAGAACAACCACAAAACCATAACCGGTCATAATTGGCAGAAACAGAGCCACTCGTGCATCTCCAAGTTTAAATCTAGAAACTTAATCAAACGACTTTGGAAAATTCCCAAATTTTAATATGTTGTAAGAGACATAAAAAACATTTTTCATGAAGACAAAAACTAGGTTCGTTTCCAAAAAGTCTATCTTCTGAAATCAGTTTGGTTCGAGATCCAAAATATGTCTGTTTGATCTAAAATTTGAGTATGTTAAATTAGAAGATGTGACAAACAACTTTTGTTAATGATTTATTTTGAAATTCAAACCCTAAGAGTTGATAAAGCCCTTAGAATCCTCAAATGTTACAAATTCCAACACAGTCTGAGACTCTATTTACAAATGATGGAACTGATATCTCATTCTTTTAAATCTATAAAAATATTGAAAAATATATATGTTGTAGCTGAGGATGTCTAAAAAATTTCTCAAGAAGACATCAACCTCAAATTCACAACACATTTTAGTCCAAAAATGGCAAATGGCAAGGGTCCAAGAATCAGTTCTGAAGAATAGCCATTGATTTTGACTAAACCATCCTCAATGATGCTAATTTCACTAATTGGATTAACACTAATCCATTCTAAGACTAATCTAACAATTCTAGATTATCACTAATCCATACCTAAGCTAATTTAAACAACCCTTAAGTATAATTAACCTTATAAGCAAGGTTTAATGAGCAAACTCACTGGTTTAGTGGTTCGGTGAGTCCACGGTGACAACGACGTGATGGTGAGCGGAAGACAAGCCCACGGTGACACCTAACGAGGTTCGAAAGGGTCTTAAAAAGGTCTTTGAAGACTCCAAAACCTTGTTGTCTTCAACTTCTGTTCTTGGACTGAACTAACTGGAACCGACGGTGGAAAGGGTTGAAAAAGGCCAAGCGAGTGAGAAGAGGCAACGGCGGGACTCCGGTGGAGGTCTAGCGGTGTACGGTGATGGTGGCACTGCTGGATGGAGACCAAAGCTTGCTGGAACGGCGGTGCCCAAGCGTTGGACGAGTGAACTAGCGCATGAGGGCGAGTGGACCAGTGGCTAGCTTCGGCTGGCTTGCGATAGCATTCCGATGGGTGTGCGAGCAAGGGGGAGCTTTGGCTGGCTTGCTAGTTGACTCCTCTAATTTTCCAAGCTTTCTCTGAGCCTCAACAATGGAGAAAGCTGCTGGTTGAAGGAGAAAGAGGGAGAGATAAGGGGACAAGGGGGCCACCAAGCTTCTATCCTCATCTATTGGTTCCCTTGACCATTCTCTACCATCAGTTGCCTTCTATGGACCAAATTCAGCCACCAAGGCTCCTCTTTGCACTCTTGAAATGGTCCAAAAGCCATAGGTGGTGGGAGGCTACGAATTTTACAAGATTTCCTTTAAAATTGGACACGAATTGGTTCTCAAATCAATTCAATTCGGCTTCCATAAATCCGGTCGTCGAGTTCTCGATCAAATTGGTATTTTTCCTTACCAACTAATCCCACTTGCATCCCAATTACGCGATAAAAAATGGTCCCCGAAAATTTCTAAACAAAAACGACTTTACCTCAACTTTTTCCCAAGAAATCTCGGTTTACAGAAAAATCTTCGGAAGGCGAGTCGACATTCCTAAAATGATTTGTGAAATGACGGAACTTTAAATCGAATTCAAATTCACAGTTTATTTCAATTAAATGTGATTTTAGCGTGACCTAGGCTAACGGATAGCTTTCAGAAATTTTTAATACAATTGACCCGTGGTTGATTTTCTTCGAGTCACACTGTACCACTCCAACACATCGGTAACTCTCGGTGGTCGTGAAAATCTTAAGGTTTCAATTGCAGGTACGGGGTACCAAAAACGATAGAAAATCGATCTAGTGTTAATCGACGAGAATTTTGCAATTAGATTGAATTACCTACACTTTGATCACACATCTCAGTCGAATCGACCTATTCCTGATCTCTGATTGATTTTGACAATGCCGTAATGATCATTACAAACTAGCACGGTCGAGTAGTCGATTTCTGATCGAGTTTTTAAGTCTATTACATTAAAATCTCTTAATGACTTCCCTAGATAGTCTTGTTATTTCATGGGTGATCAGTTCTGAGAATAGCACTATAAGCATATCAATGAAAGACCCGATTTATTCAATTGAAAACATGATTGAAAATTCATAATGTCACATGCATTGTTTGAGTGCGTCCGGGAGGATGATCGATGGGTTCTCTAAAAAAATTACAGCAACCTCACCTCAACAAGCAGAAGCTTTGGTGTTGGTCGAAACCCTAATGTTTCTTCTCCCCAGATCGATAGAGGCTTTGTAGCTTGAATCTGATTGTAGTGTAGTTGTGCACAGTGCAAACTCTTCTGTTTAGCCAAATTGGGAAGTACAATCCTTGGTGGACTGGGCCAAGGAGTTGAAGACTAAATTTTCGAGCCTCTCCATAGCCCATTGTAGCAAGGACTTGAACAAGATTGCGGATTGGTTAGCAAAATCACAAAGGTCAAATGTTTTATCGAAGAATTGGGTCACCCACCCTCCCTCTACTCTCTTAAATCTGTTATCTTTTGATGCTTTTGATGTATTTTCACCGTACTTTGCTAAGTAATGAATATCACGCGCAATTTCGACAATATATATATATATATATATATATATATATATATATATCTAATTCCAAAATTATATGAACCGCCAAGTAGTAGTCAGATTCAATAGAGACCACAGGTGGTCCTTGCTTCCTTCCCAACTTCGCAACCATTTCCATACCCACACATATGGCTAGGGTTTTCATGTGCAAAGGGTTTGAACTTTCACAGCATGACCAAATCCATCAAGTAGCACTCCATTCGCGTCCCTACACACCCTAGCTATGGATCCTTCAATTGTCCCTGGTGTGAAGGCCCCATCGACATTGATTTTCGTCGAACCCAAGTTCGAGGGTCTCCATTTTTTAGGTATTTCGCTATCTCTATTGGTGTTTTGTTGTTGGGATGAAGCTCGCATTTTAATTTTTCCTTTGATGCAAGTAGATTGGCCACCACCCCCCGCAGATCTAGCATTCGACCTTGAACAACTGCTGCATTCCTCGGTTTCTAGATGAGCTAGAGAGCTTCGGCTACTATTTTAGGTTCGGGGGCTCGAGGAAGTTGTCATTTATACTCTAAAAATCAGCAATCTATACTTGTTGGTCTCATGCTTTGTATTTGAATCTGGAGATGACTATCTGACCATATTGCATCCGTCCAGGGACATAATAAGAACAGATGTTCTGCTGTTTCTGGAGTCGTTTTGTAGAGGGGACATAACGGCTCAGGTAAGATTTTTCTTTTGGTAAGATTCTCCTCAGTAGGAAGGGCATTTTGATATAAATTCCACATAAACACCTTGATTTTTGGGAGGGTGCGTAGATTCCAGATAGTGCTCCATAGTGCTTTAGGTTTATGGTAAGATGATGAAGCTGATGAAGGGGCTGAGTTGTCATCCAGGCTTATGAGTTGGTTATAGCCACTTTTAACTGAATAATTGCCTGATTTAGTTGCCATCCATATGCACTTGTCTTTCTTTTTGTCGGATGGTAGGGGGATTGCCAAGATTTCACTTATGATTTCGTCTTCAAACAAGTTTTTGAGACTTTCCCCCTTTCATGTTGCATTGTTTCTATCTATGAGCTTAGCTACCATCAAAGGGTCGACTCGGTTGGCTAGGCCTATAATCGTGCCTCACTTTAACCACCTATCTTTGCGTATTTTAATTGATTCTCCGTTGCCTACCAACCATGATGCTAAATCTGAAATAACATCTTTGCCACTTAGTAAGCTTTTCCATCCCCCCGATGGTCGATGGCCTGTCTTAGCATGAGAAAAGTTGTAAAGGGGAAGTAGAGGCCCTTGAATAGTTTACTCCATAAAGACGAAGGATTTTCTATCATTTGCCAAACTTGTTTGCTTAGCATAGCTTTATTAAATGTAATTGGATCTTTGAAGCCCATTCCTCCATTGTCCTTTCTCATCTTTAGCACATACTAGCTTTTCCAGTGAATTCCAGCCTTGGAATTAGAGTTCTTCCCCCAAAAGGAGGCATTTTTTTTTCTCTACGCCTTTAAAATAGAGACTAGAATTTTAAAGATGAACATTGCATATTAAGGTAATGCTTGAAATACTACTTTCAAAAGAATTTCTTTCCTAGCTTTGGATATCAACCTTTCCTTCCATCCTTCAAGCTTCATATTCACCCTAGCCAAAATCCAAGCGAACATTTGTTTTTTAGATATTCCCTAATCCAATGGAATGCCTAGGTATTTCCCTGTTTTGTCAATTTCTAAGACTCTCAATTCCCATTGCCATATTTCTTCTCAAATTTTGGGGACCCCTCGAGCTGAAGAAAATCCCTGATTTGTTCAAATTGACTGCTTGACTAGTAGCCATGCAATATTGATTGAGAACATTAGCCAATTGCTGGCATTCCCTTGCCTTTCCATCCAAAAATAAGATTGAATCATCTACGAATAACAAATGAGTTAGAATTAGGCAATTTCTGTTCAGTTTTATGCCTCTAAATCTCCCTTCCTGAACTGTTTTCTTCATAAGAAGGGATAAAACATTTGCTACTAATATGAAGAGATAAGGGGAAAGGGGATCACTTTGATGAACTCCCTTTGAGGGCTGAAAATAAGGCAACGATTCTCCATTAAACTTGAGGCTAAATGAGACAAACGTCACACAATGCATTATCCAAGAGACCCACTTTATGCAAAACCCCATCTTCAACAAACAAGCCTCAAGAAAGTCCCATTCAATTCTATCATATGCCTTCTTCATGTCAAGTTTTAGCATAGCCTAAAATTTCTTCTTCCTTTTCCTAACTCTTAGCTGGAGGAGCACCTCCTGCACAATTAGAATGTTGTTCTGTATTTGTCCCCCTTTAACAAAAGCAATTTGCTCCATTTCTATCAACTCCGGAAGTAAAAGCTTTAATCGATTTGCCAATAGCTTAGAGATGATTTTATAAGTAAAACACAGGCTAATGGCCCTATACTGATCAAGTGTTTCCGGATTTGGGACTTTGGGAATAAGGACAATTTGGGTTCTGTTAAGGATTGGATTAAATGATTTGTCTCCATAAACTCCCCTACCAACCTCAATAAATCCTCCTCAATGTCCATCTAATGATTAGGGAAGAATTGACCATTTAAACCATTAGGCCTAGGAGCCTTGATTGCTCCTAATTGAAAAATAGCGGCCTTCACCTCTTGTAATGTAACTTTTGCTATTAGTGCTGCATTCTCTCCTCTTGGACAAGTGTAGGAAGTTGTTTTATCACTGGGTGGGTGTTTTGGGGGCCAACCAAGCTATACAAGTCAGAAAAGAATTGAATTGTCGCTTCTTTTAATTTTTTGGTGTCTCTACACCACTCACCATTAGGCAATTGAAGCATGGAGATTTTGTTTCTTATTCGACGTTGAATTGTTGTGGTATGAAAATATTTAGTATTCCTATCGCCCCATTTCAGTCACATGATCCTCAAATGCATTTCAATGTTTTCAGAATTCGTTTTCTCATAAAATGGACTGAAAAAGAAAAAATCTTTTCACTTCGATTTTCTTGACTGCATGTTTAGTTTGTAAAAAAGAAAACTTTCAACATGGATGAAAAATTTTAATACATTTTTGTTTTCTGCTCTTCTCAAATCAAGGGATTTATGAAAAGACAAAAACATGTCCGGGAGATTTTTTTCTTTTCCTTTCTGACTTGGTCGAGACAATTTGCACAATATATAAAAATAGATGCACTTATATCTTGACATCTATTTGGAAGTATATTAATGCAAAGTTCAGCAAAAAGGAAATTTACCCCTATGGGTGTATCTTTACATACATACAACCTTGAAGATGCGTATACATAGCTTGCCAATGGTCCGCTTGCATGATCAGAATTAAGAAATCGGGTTGATATTACAAAAAACCCTAAATTGATACATTTGAGATAAATTTACTTTAAATTAAAATTTTGACCACAAAAAATTACAAACTAATATATTCTTGACAAATTTTCCATCCGTTAGTTTTGTTAATTTTTACTGTTAAAATACTTAGTTGAATGACACATGACAGTTAACAAATGTAGTAATGTGAGTTTTATCTTTCGTTTGTCATAGTTATAACAGTTTGTGATTTTTCGTAATATTAATCCAATTTAATTGAAACTAATGAAGGATAAATTTATCACAAATGCACCAATATATAAATTTGGTGGCCAAAAAATTAATTTGAGATAAATTTTTCATAGGTATATATAAGTTTAGGATTTTTTGCTATAAAAAAATTAGTCTGGGATAAATTTATTGCAATTATATTAATTTGAGGTTTTTTGTGGTATTAACCCTAAGATATATTATGTTCATCTTCCAACTAGCAATCGCCTTGATGCATTTGACCCTTGAAGAATACAAGCTGGATATTGCTACTCTTAATAGTACATTATGTGACAATGCTGATGCATACTGAGACAATGAAAAATTGAACTCCCAACATGTTCACAAGAAACTTTCCAGCCATTTGTAACCTACTTTCGGTTTAATTCAAGAAGAGGGGACAGGCGAAAGATAACTGAATATCACTTGAATCTGTTTGAAACATCAAGTCAAGCATAATCAGGTATCGCATTTCTAAGGAAAACGGTAGGCTTCGATTCTTCAAGCGCAAGTTGATTCCAACCCGACACAGTTTTGTTCTTCACTGTGCACATTGCACATTGTCATGATCGATCGTCTTCATGAGTCGAATCCCCTAAAGCTTCATTTAAGCACCGTGGAGGGCCCATAAATTACAATTTGCAAAACAGCAAATACCCAAGAAACGAAACTCTTAGTTTGTTGATATATGTGGACAATGATATCATGGCATAGACATTTCAATCCTGCACAAGAAAAGTAACACTCAGTTTGGTTTTGACCATTCTATTCATCGGTTGCACCAGAGGTCATCAGATAGATTTTTCAGACGAAGCTTGTGGGCAAACCTTCTTCTGAGCTTGAAGCATGCAGTCAGCTAAGATACCTAGTTCAACTATAAGAACATCCTCTTTGAAAATATTATGATTATCGAGAACAAGTTGATAGCAAAAGTAACTAATCTCTACAAAGAACAATTTGCATTTTTCAAAAGCAATTTGTATTTGCCAAGAACAATTTGCATTTATCAAGAACGGCTCGGATTTCTTGAGAACAAGTTATATTTAACCAATCATAACCTCATTTCTCCAAAAGTAACATTATTTTTAGTAATAATAAAGCTCAAGAACTCGTGGCAAATTTTATTTGTTTTTTGTAAACTTTCCCATTTCCGGTAGAACTTCAAATGAACTTTTCACTCGATAAGGTAGAGCTATAATTAGTAATCTACATTGTTATTTGTGACATCCAGAATTTTCAGTATTGTTTTCTATTAAATTAATCGGGCATTTCATTGACGCGTCTATAGGGTTGTTCTCGGAGCTGATCACTCTCGAGATAACTAGACTAACTGGGTAAGCCATTAAAGAATATTAAGGCAATAGACTTGAGAATTCGACCAGGAATCGGCTTCTCGACCGTGCTCATCTTTAGAGGTCATTCTTGCACGTTAAAAATCGAATCGAGATCAGAGATAGGTCGGTTCGACTGAGATGTGTGGCCGATCGTGGGTGACTCCACTAAATTGGAAAATTCTCATCGACCGGCACTAATTTGATTTTTCTATCATTTTGGTACCCTGTGTCTGTAATTGAGTCCTCAAGATTTTCACGACAGTCAAGTGTCGCCATTGAGTCGAGTGGGTTCATAGTGGTTCGAAGAAAATCGACCACGGGTCATTTGCACTTAAAAATATCTGAAAGTTACCCGATAGTCTAGGTCACGCTAGAAACGCGCCAAATGAAAATTAACCGTCAATTCGAGTTCGATTTCATAAATTGAAGTTTTGGCCATATCACAATAAATTTTAGGAGCATCGACTCAGTCTCAGAAGATTTTTCTGACAATTGACACTTTTTGGGAAAAAGTCGTCATCGAGTTGTTTTAGTGCAGACAATGTTGAAGATGATCTTTGGTTGCAAAAATTGAGAAGTATGATGGATTCTGTGATGAGGAAAATTATCAATTGAATTGTGGAGGCCAAGTGAAAGTGAATCAAAAGCGAATGGTTGTGCAATTAAAGCCATCTCCCTCAAATTCGTGTACCCCCACCTAGCCACAACATTTGGACCATTTTGGCTTCTAGAAGAGTTCATGAGAGGTCCATTGTGAGTGTGAGCCAAGTAAATTATACATGGCTAAGAATGGTTTGTGGGAGATATTTTGTAAAATATCATGCCAAAGGGCCCCCACCTCTTCCTCGTCCTCTCCATCTTGCTGCCGTGAGCTGCTTCTCTCCCCTTTTCATCTTTTTCTTGCGTGCGACACCTCCAACAGCAACTGAAGAAGACCAAGCTGCTTCCTTCGAAAATTTTCCTTTGTCCGCCAGCTGCACCGAAGACCAATCCACCGAGATTTTGGTCAGTCTCAGCAAGATTGTTGACCGCGTGCAGTTCCACTACTTCGTGTCTTCTCCCGCAGCGTTGAAGACTTACCGAAGCTGCCCCATGCGAAGCCATCCACCGAGTCTTCTTCTTCTTTTGCCACGAGTCCAGCGTCCACGGTTTGCTTCCTCTCTTCGTGCGCCAACGACCACCGAGCTGCCACCTGCCGATTTCTTGGTCTACTTCAGTCAACAGCAGTAACAAGCGAACTCCTCGGTTGACCGCAAAGCACAGCAGCAGCGACGTCCACGAAGTTGCTCCATCGTCCACGCCAGCTTCCATCTTCAATCTTCCCCAGTGCGTGCCCTCAGCTCCACGCCAGCACACCAGTCAACCTCATGCCTTCTCCGCCGGTTTGTTGACTAACAACATCCACCGAGCAACACCACCGAAGAGAAGCCGCACGTATCCACCGAATTCTGCCGTTCGTCCGTGCTTCCCTCCGCGCGACCGAGCCCCAACTCATTCGGTCCATCATCTTGCCGTGAAGCCTCGAGATCCACCGAGTTGCCAACCGTTGTCAGCGTCTTCGGTCTCCTCAGCCAGCGAATCCAGCTGCGTGAAGCCCAGCAAAACCAGATTCAGCAGCCCACGAAATCTTCTTGCCCAGCCCACTTTCAGTTTAGTTGCTCAGCCCATCATCAATTAGAATTGAAGCCTATCAATTTGGCTTATTTCAGCCCAAAGAGAGCAGCCCATTTTCAGTTCAATTTCAAGTCCAGCAAGTCGCAAGTCCAGTTGAGTTCAGCCCAGTCTAAAGGAAACCCAGTCTAGCGCAAGAACAAATCTCATTTGGGCTGAGATTTGTTGAGCCAAGGTTGAGGCCCGGTCCAAGCCCGCCGGTGTTGTCGAAAGTCCAATTTGGTAAGAACTCCAGCATTTGGTAGGATTTACCAGGAATGACTAGTATTTACCAGGAATGACTTGTATTTATTATGAACTCCAGCATTTGGTAAGAACAACTAGGGTTTAAAGAGCACAAGTTATATTTACCACAATAGCTAGTGATATTTGTGATAAAGCTCATGAACTCGTTGTAAACCATACATATTGATAGGATTTTTCCCATTTAAAGTAAAATTAATTTTAAAATAATAATTTTAATCAATAAATCGTAATTATAGGTTGTTAACTTAATAGTGGGCCTGGCTGCACGTGGGCCTGCCTAAAGCATATCTGTGTGGGCCTAGACAAGGGCCTGTATTAATTAGGTCCTACCCAGCCCGCAAACTACTATGAAATATTTTGTTAAATGGGGGCTCGGGCCAGGCCCGGCTTGACCCAGGCTCTGCCCATTGATAAGCTCTTATCAGTAATGATGCTAAATTACTTTTCGGTGGTAAATGAAAAAAAGCGAACTTTTGTGTTTGCAAAGATAAGTTACTTTCGCTAATAAAACCAACTTATATATACGAAGCAACTTTCATTTCCCAAGGACGATTAGCATTTAGCACGCATCAATTCCTTTACCCCCATCATGACTTCTTTGACCATAAATTAGATCTTCAACCACAAAATCAGTAACATTTACCGGGTAATGAATATTTTTTCACCAGACAAGAGACCCTTTTACTATGAGAAGGGAAACTTTTATAACAGGTAAAATAATAGACGAGGGAGATTTTACTCATTTTATTTTATTCAATGGCGCCTCACCGTAGAGACTCTTTTTCTGCTCAAAATCATCAACATCAAAACCTTGTGATGTCCACGAAGAATTAAAAAAATACTTACACGTACAAAATCAAATAACAAATTTT